>OW387140.1:10619972-11219972 GCA_936440205.1 Lepidonotus clava | reverse complement strand
CAATTATCTCTATTTCTTTCTGTTTATAGAAATCAAAAACTCTCTTGTTGCTATGATGAGAATAAATACCTTTCTGGGATACTTGGTACCAGCATAGAACTGTACGTAGCTACAGTTCTATGGTACCAGCAATAGGTTGTTGTTGTACCCCGCCAGGAACCAGTGGCTAAGAAAGTTCCCGGTTTGATACAATGATAGAAATGGCTACTATGATTACTGACAATTTTCCATGGTATCCAAAAAACTCCAGATTTCTTCTCCATCCAACACCCATGGGAATGGTCCTCAGAAATTACTATAACACAAATGGTGTGCATTACAGACATAAATTGTGTAGGCATAGAATTTTGTCTGGTCTTGTTGTGGTCATTGGGCACCCAGAGTGGAGTAAATAGCCTTGCCATGAGTTGGCGATTCACCAGATAGCACAGTGCCTGTCTCAGTTTATAGGTTTGTTTTTCTTCCTTTTGGTCAATATATTCAGCCTAATGTTCAGCTTATTGTGTGACATTGCTTCATTAATGTTATCAGAAGTTCCTTGGCCAACGTGAAAACTGTCTGTAGAACCATCTAAGACTCCCAAACTGCTTTTTTAGTACATAGAACTGAGGTCAACTTGAAGGCGCTCGGTGGTAGGGTGTTAATAATCAAGATGGACGCCTCTCGTTACCTCTCATGGGGGCCTGACTCTAACTACCGCTAATGGTGCAGCACCGCGACACCGCTAAAGCATGGGCCTCTAATAACAATCTATGAGCAAACTACGTGAAACCATTTGCAGTCTTTCATTGCTCAAAACCCACTATTTGCTCTCCTCTTTTCAAAGAGTTGCTGCAATTGCTGTTTTTGCACGGTGAAAGAATTAGTGATTAAAATGCAATGTTCATTTGTATTTCTGTCATTAAAAGTTGGCATATGTAACAAAAGGAGGCCAACTTGATTGTTAGTCTACAGGTAGAATACTACAATGGGTGACGTTTTGACTGAGGTGGCAAGGCAAGGACACTTCACTTTGAATTGGTTCCACAAAATCACTGGGGCATTGTCAAGTCAAGTTACACCATACACCTATTGATCATTTTCTATACCTGTCATGGCCACACCGTCATGAAAATTTACAATATTATTTTTTAAGATGGAGTGTTGAAATAAGTTATCTTTTCATTTAATTTTCTTGATGACAGATGCAATATGCCATAGTATTGGCACCTCTCTTATCATTAGATGTACCATATATTTAGTGCACTCAAGCTCTACCTGCTACTCCTGCATCCCTTTGGGGACACTTTGCCTGTGTATACAACCTTCTGACCTTTGGACACACCAAACGGTGACCTTCACTCAAGGCTATATGGCCTGTTGACAGCAGCTGAAGGTCATGACATTACCTTTACAGTGACAGCAAAAGAGGTCGGTGATAGTGAAGATATACATGAATCTTACTATAGAATAGTACAATATGGCACTGGACCCCTTACATAGATATGACAACATTCCTTTAAATTCGTCATTTGACATAAATAGCCACATGCAACATGGGGGCGAAAATCATGGAATCATGAAAGGCAGGCAGCAAGAGGGATGTAGTAGTGCAATGGCAACAGCAGATATTTGGTGTACATTACCAAATCAAAGTAATCACGTTTAGTATTTTCTGTTGTTTTGTGTGTTTGGAAAAATCAGTTAAGTAATGTATGTGGAATAAACAGATGAATTTCTGTGGCATTCACATTGATGAATTCTGGCATATTCCCTGAATATGTCAGAACAACTGAAAATATAGCAGAACTATGTTATCCTTTAAGCACACTTACACTAGAAAGCTAGATGATATTCTAAGTATCTTGTGGACAGCCATGAAAGACGTATAGGAAGAGCCAGGGCTGTCTATGTAGGTGCCATACAATGTAGCCCCAACAATCGGGCCTTAGATTCTGTATGCTCTATCCCTCCGGTCCCTCGGCAGCTATTGGTAGGTGCCCAGGAGAACGAAGCCAGCCCGGAAGCCACTCAGCGAAAAGGGAAGCCACTTTTAGTCCAAGAAGCAATCTCCTTTCCTGTTGGCCATTACGCGGAGCCCCACCATAGCCCGCGGGGACACGGAGGGGACAAGGATACTTCTAATTTGTCGCAAGTGGTGAGAGCCTCACTGCCTAGATGTATCTGCTGTCATAGCTATCTAGCTAACTGTTGGGAAAATAACATAAAATGAGTGACACTGGGTGATATACTCAACCAATGCCAGATTACTTCATGGGGATTATATCTTTCAGTATGTAACTGATTTAAAAATATCCATTCTGATTTGATAATTAATTTCTTACAAGCAAATGTGCAGAGATGTCTTCAATGCAACTGAAATGCTCGGGTAAATGTGCTTCCCTTTGATGGTTCTATGGAAATCTGGTAGGATGTGAAAGCGATCCCAAGTGCAAGATAGGGACACACACCCCTGTCCTTACTAAGCCTGCCTAATCCCTTTGTGCACAGAAAGACCCTTAAGGTAGGGTTCCACAGGATCGTAAAACCCCAATGACGACCCACGTTAACACTTAACCCTTTTAAATGTGGAATTTACTCTGGCAGGAATATATAAATATGCATTGGTCGTAGCTGAAGGGTAAATTTTATGTTGCATGGTGATATTCAAATTTGGTCGCCAAGCAAAATCAAAACCTTACATTAACCATCTCACAGCTGCGAAATTCACAACATTCAGATTACGAATAAGGGGGTACTACAACAAAAAGAGAAGACCAAATTTGTTGCTTTATCAATAAATTCGTGAAAGAGGTTAAAAAAGAAGAACATTGGTGGTTTGGCAACCCTGCCATGGGGTTGATGTCGATTTTTTGCACCTTGAATATACCTGTGTCAATACCTCCATAAGGACATTCAAGAATTGGATAACTTTACCTTACGTAGTCAGTCAGAAAACATGTGTGACATATCTTGACATGTACGCTGAATAAACTAATGACTATTTCCAAGGCAGCCAGGCACAAAGTGCTGATAAGTGATTGAGGAATGCGAACAGTGTGTTATGAAAGAAAATGAGGCGAGTACTTACAAAAGACGAGACATTTCTCACTGCTTTACATAAGGCGAATACTTACCTGAAAAGACAAAGACAGGAAATAGGTCAATGGACATTTTTTTTTGTTTTTTTTTTTTGTTTATTTATCCGAACTTCACGCAATTACATGTTTTTCAAGTCGGTGAAAATTAAGTTAGAAAACAATCTAATAGAAGTATGTGATAATGAGTTGATGAGATGGAATGTGATATGAACATGGACTACGTACAATATGGGGCTTTCCAATACATCTCAGAGCATAGGGTCACGTTCCGTCAATCAATCCGCAAACTGGAGATACCTTGTTTAAATTTGAATTTAGTTGTTGCACGTTGGATTGTAGTTGGGATTCTATCCCAGAGTCTGATTCCTCTGGTCATAGGACTTTTGAGAATTTTTGAATAATTGCGCCTTCTGTTTTTAAACTTGATCTTCCCACGGCTTCGTAGATGTATTTTATGCCTAACAGTGTCGATGATAATAGTGTAGTCACTAAGGCGATACATAATAGCACAATGTTGTACATGGCGGCGGCGGGCGAGTGGCATAATTTTGTAATGGGCACATAGCTCATTGTGGTCTTTGTGTACATGTGCATTCCGATCTATAGTTTTAATAGCCTTTTCCTGCAGTTTCTCCAGTCGGTCTATATGGACCTGTGGACCACTCTCAATCATGAAACCAGCATAATATCATAAATTAGGTGGATAAAGTACAATAGGATATGTTATTTTTGCCAAATGTACGATTTGGAAACAATCATTACAATGTTAAAACGACATTAGGGATTAACCGAACAAGCAACTAAAACTATCCATATAATGATAAACATGTTTTTGCAAATACCATTTATATATCATTCATATCTGTCGTGGTACCACAGACATTTATTGTATGCTGGTACCTAGATACGTATGATGACATTTGTGAACGATGATATAAAGTATACTTGCGGCTAGTTATATTACCAACTAGAAAAGAGATCACATAGATATTTATAATTATGTCGATGGTACGTGGGGCAAGAACACTTTAGTTCTCAGCCTCCCTATCCCAGTGCTGTCTTAAACTCATGACTATTAAACATTATTACCCCAGGTTCTAACAAAGTAGCCTATTTACATCATCACTCCCCCCCCCCCCCCGAAAAAAAACATACCCTCACTACAGTGACATAAGGCACCAGGAGTACGACTTGGGTAAGTTATCCTCGATCCATTCTTTATATTCGGTACAACCTTTAAGCAAAGCATACACCTATTAACCACCCCCACCCCATCCCGAAGACAACAAGGAAGAAAGAAAAAAAGGGAGGAAAAAAGAGAGAGAAAAGCAGTCCCTCACTAGAATGGCCAGGAATCCTGGCGGCCTCGGCCTCCGTGAATTCACCTCCACTTTTGACTAGTGGTACAACCTATCAGCAAAGACTCTATACACCATAACACCCCCTCCCCTCCTTGTTATTTGACGCCTTGGGGGCGATAAACACCTGTTTCCGTACAGCCAGGGTACCGCTTAAGCCCTGTTCACACATTACGATTCCAGAGATTCCATTCAAAAGAGATGAAAAATCCGGCAAAGTAGAAGGACATTTCCGATTTCGACTTTTGTAACTAAAGAAATGGTTGGTTTCGCGTTTAGAAGATTTATAATTGGTACAGGAAAACTCTCCGACGTGAAAACATTTATTTAGAAAAGAGAAGTTCAATTTTATTTCCATGCTAAAGAAAAGTCAGGAAATCCTGAAAAAGTTGGACGGCATCACTGCGATTCCTCAGTTTGCAAAAAAAAAGGTTAGGGCAGAATCTGAACGTATTCAGCACAAACATGTCGTTCCAATGTTGTTCCGACAATTCAAACATTTTCAATTTCCACATGTGATGTGATGTAAACCAGCCAATACAAGACTTGAGTCTTAAGGGCCATACCCACTAGGATGGTGGAGAGACGGCCATATGTTGACGGCTCAAAAAGTGCATCATGTGCATTCTGAGGCTGCTCTGAAAAGGTTTTAATTATGAGCATATTTTACTTCATCGGTCGTGTCTCTTCTTTTCCTAGTGAACTGTGTATTGCCAGCCTGACTCCCTAATAAGCATGAGGATAAGACGTCAAACTAAGCGACAGAAAACCACCCCACTTCTCTGACAAAACTAACGACAGTTCTGTCAACTGTCAAAGGAAAAGGCTTTTTGAGTAATTTGTTTCCTCTTTGACAATGGCCTTCAAGCAATGCTTTCTTCAAATCGTGATTTTCCACAGGTTGTTCCTAACCACTTTTAAGATTAAATGTCATTTCGTGTTAAAGCAAAAAAGGCAGTTGAAAGACACGTGAATTTCACCTGAATTGAAAAATACTTAAATCACTTAAGTGCATATGAAAAGGCAATGGAACGCAGTTTGGCAGATCACATCATTGGCAACTTTCAGCAACATTTTTCGTGGGAAAATCATGATCATTTCACGTCAAATCAAATGTTTTTTTTCTTAGTGGTACTGCTAGGCCATTTCCCTTAGTAAAACTGGGCAGTTCTCATAATGTGTATAAGATGTACTGTAGACCACCCTCAGTCCACTTTCATGCTATGCGAGCCCACTATATTCCTGGTTACTTGAAAATCAGCTCAGTGTCTGTCCAACGCAGTGGCGGATTTAGAGGGGGGCGGGGGGTGCCCCCCCCCCCCTTTTTTTGGCCAATTGTACATTTTCTTAATGTAAAACTCGTCCAAAAGGTAATTAAGGGCAATCGCGCCATAATAGAACTGCCATTGAGAATTGTTTCAGACTTTACATAGTGAAAGTTATCCCTATATAGGTACCAAAAATGTAAAAATAACCAGGGGTCACCGTGCAAACTTTTCCACTAAAGTTGTCTAAACATATGCTAATTATTCAAAAATAGTCTTGCAAAATAGATTTTAAAATCTGATTTCATCTGCCAATTATTTTAGCAGAAATAATATTATGATGAGACTAATGATCTCGATGAATGTGTTTATGTTTTCCCAAGTGAGAAAGAAATACTTTTGCAAAATTTAATGATGTTATATATATTTTTAACTTGAAAGTATGCAAAATGAACTATTTCAAAAACACAAAAATTCAAAAATAAAGTTCCACACAAAAAAATCCAACATTGAAAATTGCTCTAAAAATTAATATCATATGTATAAGGATGTAGGCTATCATATCCAGCCATAAAAACAGGGGGTCACCGCATTAATTTGGCCACTAGAGATGAATATCCTTTTTAAAACCTAAAAATGACTTAAAATGGCTATCTATTTATTTGTCAATAAATTCACTGAAATTTTTATTTTAAAAGTATTTTGAAAATCTTATGTTATTTCTGAGACCCTTACAATAATTTTGATGCATAATATGCCTTTATACAACTTATAATAAAGTAGTAGTAGTAGTAGTAGTAACTTTTATTGACAGAATCAGGAAGTCAAAACTGACTTATGTGTCAACGGTACAAATACAATTTGCATATATATATATATATAGGCTACTACTATTCTACTTCTAATTTATCTAAGTTGTTCTAGACTACTAGACTACATACAGATCATTGACAGACTAGGACAGGTAATAGCACCTTAGACAGGTTGTAGTACTTCAGACCTTAACATCGTTCAGTTGCCTGCGTAGTTTTTGATGCGAAGTGCATACTGCACTGTTATGACTTAGAGTAGAACACAACTATCTCTATTCACGATTGAGGTTTGTGCAGTCATCAAACATACAGTTAACATGGGACTGGATAATGTGTAGCAGTGTCTATTCTCTTGTTATGCTATAAAGATATGCAATAACAGAGCTATCATAGAGTTTTGACTTAGAAAACATAAAATAGTACATGGCAGGTCTTTGGGTTATCACACCCTATATACAAATACTGAAGAGCAGTAACAGACCTGAATGGTTAACATTACATACTTGTAAAGTTGCGAAGTCGTCATCTTTACATATGTTTTGATATTTCTTATCCTTTACCTTGCTACTTGTAGTTTCATTGCCTCATATATAAACTTAGATAGAGATTGTAAGTGTGAAGAATCAGTACACTCCATAATGCTCACAAATTTCTCGTAATCACAAAGATTCAAGAAGTTTGGGATGTGCGCTGATGCTTCACTAAATAGGGACTCGCTTTTGGACGCATGTTATAATAAAGGAATGACAGAAGAAAATGTAATTTTTGTTGCAAATTTCATTTTTCAGCATCTGCCAAGTTTTCTTAAAATTAGTCATGTTTCACCCTTTCTATCTTGAAAACTATTCCTTTTAGCCAATTTTCTTAACCATTTATGAATTCTACATATATAATTGAGTGTTTCTGCAAAATATAAATTAGATTGAAGAACTTTCATTTTTTGGGTATCTGGAAAATGGCGCCATTGTCCTTAAGAAGAAAAATGTTTAATAGCGCCCCCCCCCCCCCTCCTTTTTTTTCAAAACCTGGATCCGCCACTGCAACGAGTAATTCTTTCTTGTCGGGAAACTTAAGTTATCACCTACATGGAAAAACATTATTAAAAATGAATGTGATTAATAAATAAATGAAAATAGTCGGGAAACTCTTTTAAAAGCGTGAAACTGCCTGCTGATTGGTCGGTTTTATTTTTTTATTGGATGGTTATATTGCTACATTGGAAACTTGGTTTATGTGGGTTGCATGAAGGTATGACATTATTTGTACGGAATAAAAGCTGATACCTAAAACGTTTATCCCCTTAGAGAGTTTCATTCGACCTTTATCAGATGAGGAAACTGAAGAAAAGTGATATGATGAAGGCAAAGACTCATAACAGTAACTCTTCGGCTCAAGTTAGCTGACATTTTTAAAGTTTCAGGATTAATAGCTGTTCGAAAATGTCAAAAGTAAAAGCCAATATACAAGGTCTGGGAGAACAGGTGACAACAGTATTTCACTGCAGTCTCAGCTCAAATAAACCTACCTTTATTACCTTATTTTATTAACTTGCATGACCTTCGGTTCTCTCGGACACTTTAAAAACGCAACACTTGAGTCCATTTCGAGAGGCTGGCCATGTAGTATGCCGTGTTAGGGTAATTTGTTTACTTACCCGGGCACAAATGCAAAAACATCATTCATAATGGATGAGTTTAGGTTTCGAGGGAAAAGCTTTTTAGCACACCAGAAGGATCTTGCCCTTTGCATAAATGATAGACTTTACTCTGCATTCTCTAAAAAGAAACTTTCCTGACAACTATTTATGTGTGTATCATGTTTATGAAGGTGTGCGTGGGTATCTCTATAGATGAAGATATGTTAAGAACATATTGATTAAAAAAAACGTTTCTATAACTGTGTAAATAACTGGCTGGAGAGGGGGGCGGCTGCCTTGTTGTCGCCCTGTCCTCCCTTGGCTGTTTACACCCTGTCGCACCTCAGCAATGTACGTCCGCTTCTAACCCAATAGCCTTTTTTCGGGAACTTATCTGACCGTATCACTACGCGTGGCTGTCATTTAGGTCAAACAGCTCCCGTGTACTAGCGTAATACCAGAATGCTATACTCGGAGCAATGATTACATTGGAATCTGAAGCAAATCGGGCGTATGGGTAGTTCGCTCCTCAGCCCACCTCGGTGAATTAATATACAGATACTGGACACCAACTGGTCAGAGATTACTATGTACAGAGTTTAAATTAGGTTAAACAGCTCTTTGGGAACCAGCAGATACCCAGAATGCAGGCATCATACCGCCCTCCCACAAAAATAAAGGAATTTAAAGGAAGTATTTTTCGTAAAAATAAAGGAATTTAAAGGAATTTGCAGGGATTTCTAGGGAAAAAAAAGGAATTTTAAAGGAATATTTAGAGAACTTTTAGAGAGTTTAAACATTAAATAAGGCATATAATATTGTAACAGGACTGCCTTCCTGTTGATTTTTTCTATGCAGCACTGTGTTGACCCACGTTGACTCACGTCGATCAATGCGTCGACTCATGCCGATCAACACGTCAACCTGGATTGATCGACGGTTAGAAAATTGTGCAATTTTGTTGCTAATAATATGGAATTCTATGCATTTTATGAGATAATATGATATTTTCTTAATCTAGAAAAAAAAAAGGAATTTAAAGGAACTTTTCACAAAAATAAAGGAAAATATAGGAATTTTGCCTGTTTTCACAAAAATGAAGGAATTTAAAGGAAATTCCTTTAAAATAAAGGAATGGTATGATGCCTGAGAATGCTAAAGCTACAGGACTGATTACAGAGGAATCAGACTCTGTGGCAGTATGCGTGGTCGGCTGTTGTGGCCTCACTGGGCTTTCACTTTACCATTATGCTACCTGTCCAACTCAAGTAGGATCTGCCCCGCTCCAAATTTGGGTCAATTTACTGCTTCAAAACCATTTTCATTTACTTCCAAGGGATTCAGAATCCTACATCCCTTTCATCATCTCTTGCCTCTTTTTCTCACTGTTTTAGTCCATATTTTCTCTGGTGTCTGGATGAATCAAAACTGTTAAAGTAGGACAAAGGTTTGGCTGCATACATGGAAAAAATGTCCCTGTAGGTAAACAAACGCAGCATTAAAGTCGCTGTCCGATCGGACTGTTAAGCAAAGGTTTTACCAGACTAGCCCAGTGACTGTATGGGTGATATAAGTTGAGGCACACAGACGCACAGTGGGTATGCAAATCGGTGGCACAATCACTATCAGAATCAGTACATGAATCACAGGTTGATCGTACTGCTGACCCTTGTCGCTGTTGTGGGGCGTACAAGATAGCACTTTACCCTTATATGTCCTACAATATAGCACGCTGCAAGCTAACTTCACCTTGTAGGTCCTACAATATAGTACACTGTGAGCTAACTTCACCCCTGTAGGTTCTAAAATATAGCACGCAGCAAGCTAACTTTACTCTAATAGGTCCTATGATATAGCACACAGTGAGCTAACTTCACTCCTTACATCCTTCAATGTAGCCTGCTGTGAGCAAAATTTACTCTTGTAAGTCCTAAAATATAGCCCGATGCGAGCTAACTTCACCCTTGTAGGTCCTACAATATAGCACACTGCGAGCTAACTTTACCCCTGTAGCTCCTACAATATAGCACACTGTGAGTTAACTTTACCCCTGTAGCTCCTACAATATAGCACACTGTGAGTTAACTTTACCCCTGTAGCTCCTACAATATAGCACACTGTGAGTTAACTTTACCCCTGTAGCTCCTACAATATAGCACACTGTGAGTTAACTTCACCCTTGTAGGTTCTATATTATAGCACACTGCGAGTTAACTTCGCTCCTCTACGTAGTATAATATAGCATGCTGCGAGCTAACTTTAATCTTGTAAAACATACAATATAGCACGCTGCGAGCCAACTTCAACCTTGTAGGTGCTATATTATAGCACGCTGTGAGACCTAATGTTGACAGTGTTGGCCCAGATCCGTCTGTGAACCTAGGGCTTTCTCAGACTGCCAAAACATAATTGCCTTCGTGCCTCAGTGAATAGAAGCGGGACGGGCTTTATGTTGTGGTTGAGCTGGTCACAATAGGCAGGGCTCCACTGGGTGGGGAAATCTACAGGGAATGAGCAGGGGACAAGATGAGGGTGTTGGGTTGTGGGTGGGACCTTCCATTTAAATAGGAACTTGGGGTTAGCATTGGGTAGTTTGGTGGTGGATGTGACCTCTGAGTTTAACGGGAATTGGGGGTTAAAAGTGGGGTGTTTCGCGGTGGATAGGACTCCCATTTAAAGATTTTAATGGGAATTAGTGGTTAACATTACTGTATGGTGGGGAATGGGACTTCGTGGTCAACACTAGGATGTTTAGATGGTAGCTTGGACCTCATGTTTGTAGTGCGCACCCTTATCTGCTTATTGTTATATTTAAGATTTTACTTTAATTCATGAGACTATGAATATTTTTAGACTGATAGCACAGTAAGACCGACTGCACTTCACAAAGAAATCTTGCATGAAGTTTTTTAATTTAATGATCACCTACATAATTATAATAGATAATACATTTAATGTACAACCATTTCTCGACCAAAACCCTCCTTCCCTTAGCTTACATCCCCGCCCCCGCCCAACCCCATCCCCATCCCTACACCTCTCCCATCCCCATCCCCACCCCACCCTACCTCTCCCACACCCTTCCCATAGACCTCCCACACCTCTCCCTCCGCACCTCCCAGAGAACGCTCACAGGGGGCGCGTCGGTCGGCGGCCACACACCAGGAGCCCAGGCCGGGCCTCCAACGACTCAGTCCCACTCCGAGCTGCTTACGGACTGTAACACTGACCCAAGCACCATGACATAGAACTGCTCAGACCGACTCACATCTGCTCACGGACCATAACACTGACCCACGTACCCGCCAAAACATTGAGCTGCTCATAGATCAACTCATATACCCACAGACAGACCTGCTCACAACTGCTCATAAAGCTTGGCTTAAGAAATACTTACAGACCCGCATCAGAACTGCTTACAGACCCACTCACAGACCTGCTCACAGACCCACTCACAGACCTGCTAAGACCCACTCACAGACCCGCTCACAGATCTGCTCAGAGACTCACTCACAGACTTGCTCGTAGACTCACTCACAGACTTGCTCACAGACCCACTGACGGACCTGCTAACAGAGGAGCTCACAGACCATAACACAGGCTAGCTAGCAGACCAGCTCACAGGTCGACTCCCAGAATTGCTCCCAGCCGCTGACCACACACCCCTACACACCGCGTGGAGTCCACACGTTTAAAACACGCACATCGTGTCAGGCCTGGACAGTTGAAGAGCTGGTCGGGATGAGTTCATATCACTAAGTGGAAAATCCGCTGTCTCCGGTCTGCGTGTTGCACGGAACCACCGGATCTACTAACACGCGCGAATAACAAAGGTTTAGGATAAGTTATTCCAGTATTAATTGCCTGTGACAGGCTGGGATTATATGTATGAGATCACACTCCATGGTGTCTCCGTACCAAGCCTGAGATCCCCGGCCTTACCGGAGGCCTCCAGTGGGGACCCGGAGGACGCCACCAGTCATGATACCACCTCCAGGGTGTGAGGATTAATACCCGCCACTAGAAGCACTTCTCACCAGGTACGGTTATGTGCAACACGACATCTAATCATCATTGTCATTATTTTTCTAATGTTATCCTCGTTTGATGTGTTTCATGTTTTAGAATGGCAACCACTGGGAGAGTGTCTGGAGACATAAATCAAAGTGTTGCATGAGCTTTAAATTCAGAAACAATACTTTTTTTTTTATGATATACCACTCCAGCAGGTGGTTTCAGTGGGATGTTTCCCACCTGCACTGTACGGGAGGCACTTATTACAGTAACGACCGCATGCACTGTGTGGCTCTGGGGGATATTAAGTCATTATGTCTATAATAAAAATATATTGTTAGGGGACCCAAGGTACGCTCATCCTTGACGGGATAAGATCGAGGCTGTTATGCTGAAGTCAGAAATTACATCAACGATGAGTATAGATGGGCATGAACGGTATTTAAACGTGCCTTGTCCATGGTTCATGTTTTATGGGTAAGAAATTTTGAATTTCAAAATAGCAGCCCTTCAATCTACCAGCACTATATATACCAGAAACAATGACATGAACATATTATATATACATTTATGTATTTATAAACGTATATTTACCCCTCACAATCAGGAAGAGAATTACGTTTCTGGGCTGCTGGGTACAAGCTTTAGATATCAGTGTAGCACTTGGGTTACTTTCTTCGCCACTGGTGCCAGGACTGTACACTAAAAACCTATGGCTGGTACCCAGTGGTCAAGAAAAGTTGTACTCGCCCTCATTGGTGCGTATAATGTTCAAAATCGGAATATACGCATAGCTGCCGCTTCGGGCTACTGCATTCATCAACAGTATACGTCAAAGTGGAACAAACTGCACCTGGTACATGCAGCTCTTATCTATCTACATATATCATATCTACATATCTTATCTGATATGTATATTTCTCTTCTGTTTTTAAAATTTAATCTAATTGCATTATAGACACCATGGCTGTCCCTAGATTTTAGATTAGTTCATACATCATATAAACACGACCACAGAAACAAGTTTTATTGACGGATAAATATACATAAACCCTTTAGGTTGTTAAGCCTACATAACTCGGAGGGTAAGGGTGTTTATGTTAACGTGGCCATGTACATGTATATGTTTGGGCTATTACAGTCATTGCCAGGGGTGCAGAGGTCCGGGTCACTAACGGGCTACAAACGAGCCAGGGCCCACACTTAACCCTACAACCACGGCAGCACTGGGTGAAATGTACATTATTCCCTTATATTAAAAAGGCAATGCCTTCAATGAGATGACTTCTATGACCAAGTCCTATCAGTTCAACTGTAGGCAATATTGTACATATAAGTGAGCAAATACCAGAGCCAGAATTCCAGTCGAGATAAATGCTGGTATATCAATTGGTGTGTCTCTATGTTATAAGAGCAGAACACCGGCCCCAAGCGAAATGTCACCGTCATAACAGTGACTCCTCTGAGTGACCACTCCAGTGTGAGCAATTGGCGTGAGTGCGTTGGTCTCCCAGTGGGGCGGCCGGGGTTCTTTCTTTTTTTAATTAGATCAGAGTTTACTTATATATTTTTCATTGTAGAAAATAGTCTTCCGTGCAAAGTCAATGTAGTTTTTCTGAAAAGTATTGCATCAATTTCACTTTCGCCGTTTTGTAGTAACCATCCAAATTTTGGATACAATTCATCCAACTTCTTAAAAGATATTGAAAAAAAGGAATTTTTTTATTGGAATTGATAATGAAAAGGGAAAGGAAAATGCAGGTTATCTAATTTCCCGAGATGTCCACATTTGCTGGAGTATTGCTTTTGTTGTTGAAAAGATATGTCTGACAAGAGTTAATAACGTTAGAACCAAATCAGGGTATGGGCATCATATATAACAGATAGGCAATATACATGGTCCCGGAGACAATTTGCTCTCTTAAACAACACATATTTCGCTAACCCTTAAATCATGTTGGGTTTGATATAGTTTCCCTTCTAACTTATTCCTATTAAACAATTTTAAACCAGAGCAAATCCATCCGTGATAAATCAACTTTTCGGTCCAGTGTTTCGGCTCCAGTTTAAATATCGATCTAATTTCGCAAAATTTGCTTATGTTTAACTTTGGTTGTTTCCTTATCATTTGCCGCCCCTGGAATATTTATCTGATAATGGTCCATGGATGGTCCATGGTTAACAATGTACTTTACTTTTGCTCAAATCAAAGGTTTGCAGCAAAATACTATTCAAACAGACGCTGGATTTATCGATTTTGAACATCCCATTGCTTACGTCCTCAAGCTCAATTAATTCTGACCAACCTGTTTTCTATATTAAGTAATACCTTTGTATTATGATAGTCAATATAGTTGCTACTGTCACAAATGAAGATTTGTCTTAATAGTGAGCATACCAAAACATACCAAATGCACTATATTTTCTCTAAAACTAAAACAATCTTTCGGAGTTATCATTAAAATTGTTTTCCCCCAAGTCGCTCTGGCCGTATTAAAATCAGGGCGAGCTATTGAAGTCAACAACGGTAGGGGTTTGGGGATGTTACAAAGCTTGGTTAGCGGAGATTATGTACTATTACCATAATTACCGCCACTCAGTGCCATATTTGCCCGGCAGGGGGAGCAGGTGTGTCTCGTAATGAGAGACATTGATCTCTGTGTAGCAGAAACAGGACGCCAACCTGGATGCGAGGAGGGACTTTAAAACTTTCTGCTGTCTAAAAGGCTAACTTTTATGAATACCCTTTTCTTATCATACATAGGCATTATTGGAACTGCTGAGAGGATTTCTGAAAAGAGTTGTTAGTATTTCTGTTCAGTTCCCTAATGGAGGTACTGTATCTCTGCTTGCTAATGGGATTCTATTCGGACAGTATGGGGATGGTCTTTGTGGAAGTTAGGACTATCTCTATTCTTCAGTCAAGAGAGAATCCTTTTAATTTCTTACCCTTTAATGCCTTTAAAGGTTGCTTTCCTATATGAAGCCTTTGAATGTTTCTAAGAATGAATTCTGAATGCTTCGAAGGAAACAACTTATGGATTTATCCGAATCATGAGACATTTCTGACGTCAATTTATCAAAAGACTAATTTCAACTTCTAATTCTAATTTGTTGTCTTAATGTACTAGGACAACCGCCCGTGTGACCTTAACTTAAATTGGATTCTCCTACATGTGGATCACGCTGTATATGAGGCATAATGTAGGGGTGGACATATGTATGATTGTCTCACAGGCTTCAAAGTCAGAGTATAGCGCAGAAATCGCCGCCTCCGTTGGCCTCCACCTTGACCCACAACACTCTTAGACTTTCAGTAATTAGCCCCTCCTCACAACTCTACCTGCTAAGCCGAGACGGGAGTGGTTATACGCGCGACAATCGCGTACGCGGCCGTAGCGTATATAGAATTTCTTACATACGCGGACACAAAGTCCGCACATACAGTCATGCTTATATACGCGGATATAAGACAAGGTGGCGTGTATTATATTTCCAAACTCTTATATGTGCAGAAATTAGATAAAACTTAAAAATGATAAAAGAAAAGGGGGGTTCGGGGGCTTAGCCCCCGATTCAAATACAAATTAAAGATGTAATGATGAAAAACATCCGCGTATATAACGCCCCTTACATGCGCGGACATGAAACCGCGTGTATAAAGAATACGCGGACTCAAAGTTCGCGCACATAGATAGCTTAATAAGCGCGGACGTGATACCCGCGTGTACAAGAAATACTGTGGGCGCGGGTTTCCTTGCCGTGCCCGCGTGTATAATCCCAGCCCCCAGAGACCTGACCAGATAACAACACCCAGTTAAAGCTCTATCCACGACCCACCCAAAGACCTGTTGATTCCCAGAGACGAGCAAACTCTCACAGGTGTAGCTATGACCGGCCCAAAGACTCATAGCTGTATCCCCAACCCCTCGCAGCTCAAACACTCCTACAGCATGTACAACGTAAAATATAGATAAAAGTTATACTTATAGTATATAATTTCTCCAAAATAATAAGACCATACTGATTGACATGTTTTACAGATACCATGACTAACAGCCTTAAAACGCTGTGATCGCAGAGGCAAAATGAAGAACTTTGTTTCACTAGTATTAAGCAGCATATTGTTCGTGCTTCGTGCAGTGAGAACTCCAACTTTTTTTATAGCCTTCTGAGAATAGCCATCTTCGGTTGACAACTTAACCTTCACACCTTTAGAAATAATTTAACTTCAATGTTTATCAGGAGATGGGTATATTGCTAGCCGTGCACGTGCATGACCGTCGCATGCATCGAAATAAGCTCAATTAATTAAATCCCACGTGGGACTTCCTAGAAGGTGTCCGGTTACTGGGAACCATTTCAATGAAACAGATCATTCTCGGTGGTTCAGTGTTTTCTAATTATTTTCTAATTAGGTCCCAGTTGTGCAGACACGCATGTTTCGTGGTCACGTTCACAGGACGAGCGCTATGGTTCGTTTTGATAGTGGGAAGGAATCGATTTGTTTTGTTCAACAATTCAATGATTTAGTTTTATTACATGAAGCAGAAATTGCCCTTTTTTCTGCGAAGGCAAAGGCATGGGAGGCTTGTCAAGTATAGGTCAGATAGGTAGCATAAAATAGCTTCCTACTATAATTTTGAGCCTCCTACCGAGTCTAGGTCCCTATCTACTCAACCATTGTCAGGTTTCACAAATACTTTGATACCCGAGAATTCATATAGAAAGAAACCACATTCTTCTTACGTAACATATAGCCAGACGGGAACAGACTACCTATATATAAACAAGTATCCTATTTCCTCATAAACATGGCGTCGACCAACTTTACTGAGACTGCCCGACAGGTGAATGCAGGTTGGGCAATACTCGGCTCAACTGTTGAGCCGAGATAAGGCCAGTCTTTTCTTTGAGCCAGGTCTATAAGTATTCTATAAGCCTACCTAAGATTGGTATCTTAATATAGTGACAAATCTTTTATGTTTTATTGGCTAAAACTTAGCAACTCACTTGTCTTGCAACCGAAACAGAACCAACCAAGCAGGGGTCTGCTTAAATGCACCCGAACTCTGATATCCTAGACTTTCGCAATATAAACTCTTAAGAAACGGAACTCCAAAAGGAAAATGACCAATTTGTATTTGAGGGATAGAATCTGAATTCATTTCCTGTGCCCATTTTGCTGGTATATTGCTTTGTAGGGACAATAACGGTTTAGACTTTTTTTTATACCACATTCATTGTTACAGTGATCTTCCATGTCGGTGTAGTGTTTTATATGTACGAATTATCGTAAGGTACTGCATGCCCCCCTATTAAATTTTAGAGATTGAGAGCTATATATTTTTGTTCCTACTCTCAGTTAAGTGCAATGTAGTTTTCCCGGTCTAGTGTGGGATGTGGTGGGTGGTGCCTACACCCAGTGTGGGCCGTTAGAGTGGGCATGGCGCATTGATCGACACTGCCTTTTTACTGTTCTTGGCCGTGGATACTTCCGCGAGAAGACAGGGTGATACATTTAGTAAAGACGCGCGCCAATTTCTCAACGAGCGGCCGTATCGACCGGTCTCTAAGCCTGCGTGCTTAAATGGTCAGACTTGGGGAGGCCAAAAAAGAATGGGGGATTTTTTTAGTGGGACCGTTATTTATCCTGTGTCTCTGCAAATAGATCTTCTGTCTGCAATGTTTGAGATGGGTGTTTCTCAGTGAGTTGTTCGGGCTGGCCCTGGACACACCTGCAGAAGTGATTTAAGAATGAGCCGCAACGCTGATAATCATTTCATCATGTGTTACAATCTTGTTATTTTTTATTTTTGTTTATGTTTGGTTAAACCACATTCATACAAGTGATGACTTGATGTACTTGGTGTTTACTTGTGTTTATTTTTGCGTCACCAATATGTTCAATGTTAATTATATAAATAGATTATAATCTTGAATAAAGTGGTTAGAACGTGGATAATCTGTGCACGTATTGTAGCCCACCTCAATATAATGATTTCGGATAAATGGTCAGATATACAATGGCGAAGCGCAACAATGGGGAACCGAAATGTCCATATGCCTGATGAAGATAAATGGATGCATTTTTGAGGGGTAAAACAGCCCCCACCCCCCTAGACACACAGGTGCATCACCCTGATCGAAAACGTTTTGTCTCAAGTCAGTGGGACGTTTTGGTAATCATCCGACATCGTTGCTATAAACAGGATTGAGACAACCGATTTCGTTTTGCAATTTTCAAATTAAGGCTGACATTTCTGGTTATTGTCAAGCTAGTGCTCAAAGGTTGCCGACGTCTCAGGTAAGCTCGGGGAGAAGGTGGGACGCCAAACAGTATGACGACCAATGAAGGTCAACTAAAGGTTAGCTTTCCCAAACGACTTAAATTCTAACACTTTGAGAAAGAGTAAAGGTATAAATTTATTATCGTTGAAGGCATTGGCTTACAGTGAATAAGTGAACTTTTATCAAATACCTTTTAGTCGTTCTTACATCTAACACATTCGGTTGAATAAGGAGATCGTTGTGATTGTTTAAATCTGGAACGAAGTTGCGTTCTTTGTCAATCTGTTACGTTAGAAAAATATAGGTTTTTTCCCCCTTATTTTTTAAAAAACTGTCCTGATCTTTTATGAAGTTATATTGTTCTTGAAGTCCATAAGAAAAGCGCTGTGACAGATCTTATCATCCCATAAATCGTTTTAGGATAATCCTGATATCCCTTAACGGTTTTGTAAACCAGCATTTTAATCACTCTAAATGAAGATATAAAGTGGTGGGACAATGAGAAAAGCTGGGTCAGTGATCCAACAATGGTATTTTTAGGCTGGATGCCTACAGATTTGGCGACCGAGGCGGCGACCTTTTCTTTGGTAAACAGCGGTCCCATGTCTAACCGACCTACTAATTAGGTAGGATCATTATCAGGATTAGCCAGGTGTCAGTTTAGGTTAGAGTCTGTCTACCGTTAACCTGATCAGTCAGACTTCTCCCCGAGCGGCTACAGCTCATTAGCACTTCAAAGGACTATTTTTTTTACAAACTGCAACTCAGTCTTTGACCGTTTTTTTAAAGTCCTATTTTCGTGAGAATTCACCGCAAATCACGTTTGAAATGGTATTTCAGTGATGTTTTTTTCAGGTTAGGAATCTAATCCAAGAATGATATTTTTCGAAGGAATAACTTAAGTAACAGTTTGATTTTATGATTTTACAATGAGCCTTTCCCTTATTGTAATACACGTAGGTTTCCTTCCATTACGGAGCCTTTGGAACTACTTATGGAGCTGTTTTTGCAAAGCTCTTTGCGAAACTTTCATAAGTTTTCAGTCAGGAAAACATGAAAATTCTTCTTAGCTAAGTTGGATAACCCCAGACCTGGGGCATAAGTCTGAAATAGCTTGTTGGTTTGTTTGTTTGTTGGGTAAGCTTAATGTCTGGCCAACCCTTTTGGGTTCTTTTACTAGACTGCACAAGGTGGTGTTTTTCAGCTGTGGATATTCATATAAATTATAAATTTAGGAGAAACCTGCTGCCAGGTGTGATACCCTACTCGTTTTGAAGAGTGGCAAGGGGTCGTTTATGTGCAATTTCCTATAGAAAAGACACCACACACCCGGCCTTTGATGACCCTGTCAGGGGCCAGGGTGAGCTTGCTGGAAATTGCTTGTTCTTGCATTTCTTTGCTAGGTTAAACATTGAACCTGCGCTCCCATTTCCATCTTCTCTCTAAAACACAGTGTGTATTTTTGTTGCTCTTTTAGCTTTTTGTTCTTGACTGCATGGCCAGTTTTTGTTAAAGGGATTTCACACTTGATTATTTATTTATCTGCATGGGCCGACTAAACAGCCCTGGAAGGGGCATAACATTATTTTTTTTGTCAGTCCTGACATCCTGAGATTACTAACTACATGATCTTTAGTGCCTACTTACATGGTAAAATGGGTCATTTTCATTTGCCTACTGACATCAAAAACTACATTATTTGAATGGCTTCTGTTAGAGCAAAATGGGTGCACTAGTATGAAATGACTGACTTTAGAATGTGTCTGACCTAACCAATAACCCCGGCCAATAACATAATTGTTGCAGTTTCTGATGTGTCCAACTGCATCATTTCTATAGGGTCCTGAAATTGCCATGCAACTGCGTCATTTCAGTACCTACTGATATTGTAAACTACATTATTTCAGTGGTTACTTAAATTGCAAACATATCATTTCAGTGGCTACTTAAATTGCAAATATGTTATTTCAGTGGCTCCTAACATCGCACAGTTTGTCATTTTCAGTTGGTCCTTCAGTTTCCACTATAACAGTCCCATAAGTCTAACAAGAATGACTACATCACTGCAGTTGGTAGTCCTGACCTCACCAAGAACATCATTTCAATTGGCCCTGACACTGCAAACATGTTTTTTCAATGGCTTCTGACATGGTCATTTTCAGTTGGTCAAGATAGTGTCAATTATGTCAGTTCTAAGAGTCCTGACATGACCAATCACTTCATTTCAGTAGGTCTCCCTGACCTCACAAATAAAATAATTTTAGTGGGTCCTGCCATGTCCAAGTACTTCACTTTCCTAGTTCCTGACATTCTATGTCATTTCAGCGGCTGCTGACATGGAAAAAATGGGCCGTTTCAGATAGTGCAAACTACCTCAGTTCTATGAATCCTGGCATGACCAACTATATAGTTTCAATGGGTTCTAACATGGCAAACCGTGTCATGTGATTTTATGATGATGCACACTTTTACTCCTCTTTTTATTTTGACACTGTTTACGTCAGACTGACAAAAATCCCAGAATGTAATACTCAGTGCAGGGCATTTGCAATGTAACTCCCAGATTATTCAAGGCTAAAGGGGCTTCATTGGTCCTATTCACTTCTATTCACGGGGGACGATTCCCTTCACCCCTCCCCTGAGTCCGGCCATCGCACCCAATGATCCATACAAACCGGCTTAAGACTGCAACTGGCCGAGACATTCTACCCATAGGGACCTATGGCACCGCGGAGAGATATATCCGATATGGCACGAAGGCCACATACCCGGAGGCCCCCCAGGCCCATTTTATTGTCCATAATCACCCGAACTGCCATCACTGATCCAAACGTACTCACAAATCTGTGGTCCTAACTTCGAAAGTTTCTGTGTCTAGACAACCTGATTTTTCATCGCTGGGTCACACTAAAGTTGCTTACTTTTTGGTTTTTCCCTGCAAGTGTCAGTATGGGATGAGATTTGGAGTGAGCCAGAAGGGAATAACTTGTTTAACCTTCTGACTTATCTGGAATGCTAAGGCTGCATTGAAAATAAATGTGAAAGGTCGATCGCTACAGCTGGTAAACCTTACATATGTGTCCACTCCGAGAACATTATTCAAATTGAGTATGACTGAAAGTGCCAAGTGCCATTGGACTCAAACTTTATATTAAGTTGTGGAGGGTGTTTAGAGGGTGCAGTAGCAAGCCGTTACCATAGACACACCTTATGAGCAGAGAGGAATTCACCAGTCTAAAAACACACTCATTAAACTGCACGGCATACACTCATCAATGCAGGTTTTATATTTGATCATCAATTTCAAAAGACTTGTTTTAAACAAGTTAACATTGTAGAATGTATTCTCTGTCCAACCTTAAGACTGCATGTATTATGGTAAAAAAAACAGAACCCAGTCCAGAAGAATACTTTTTTTTTAAGAGAATTCATATTTCTACTGGTCTGTCTTGTGGGCTCAGCATAAGTTGTGATGGACCAAAGACTGAAGGATCAATGTAGAAAGTGTCAGCTAACTGACCCATGTAGGACAGAAACAGACTCAAAGAAAGTAATCCACTTCAGAGTGACTGTGTGACCCCTCTCACTACTTGTCAATCAAGAAAGTATTGGAGCACATAGATTAAAGGAGAAGATCGAAAGTGAGAGGATGAAGACAAAGAGTGGCTTTTACTAGGTTAACTAACCTTTATATCCCTGTTTATGCTTTGGATTGAAAACATATAAGCTGACGAAGGCTTTAATCAGAGAAAACATATAGGCAACTGCTAATAAACTATCATCTTATTTTACAACCATCCACATAACAACTGGATTTGGGATTTGTGTGATATAATCATTATTAATAATTGAAAATATGTCAGCTAGCTTCAGAAGGAGAAGGAATTTACACATGAAGTATTTCTCCTTTCTCTTTCTAATATCCCAGGTACACATGGGCTAATGATAAAAGCGAAGTACGTCTAGAAACACAACAAATGAACACTAGATAAACTGCTGTCAAGTCATGCAGCTGCTGTTGATGGACAATCTGTATGTCTTTGTCTCCAAAAATATGTATCAGATTAAATTATGTAACATTACTTGTGTAGAATAGAGGCTTATATAATAGATGTGTGAGTATTATTAAGGTGTAGGTATTTCTTTAAGAGCTTTATGTAAATCTAAAAGTACTATGGGTATGGTTAAGATTATATCATTTAGAGGGTTATAGAAATATAAAATTGTTGAATAAGTTGGGGCAGCCTACAGATCCATTTTGTAACTGTTTCAGCTAGCTGTATGGGGGTCCTTAATACTCCTCCACACACTGGATGGGAGACACGTGTCATTGTATTGTGCATTCCAAAGGCCCTCATATGACCAAAATGATGGTGGCTATGGGCCTGTGCTCCTCTTCAGTATAAAATTGAGGGCTGTTCTTTCAGCTCCTCAGCCTTCTCTCAGCTCTCACTGAGTTCACATCGGTCTCCTGTCTTCATTTATTTCTATAAGTATTCTATGGGGCCCTAGAGGCCACCTATAGTTTACACTATGTGCTCGTGGGGAAGTACCGTGACAGTTTGGTGATCACTAGCTCACGCGCCTTGAAGAACAGCAGACAGGCGTATCCTTCCCCTTTTTAAAAGACCAAAGGTCCAACGGATTTAGATGGAGGAGTCTTACAGGAACGTGCTCAATCACCCTACACTTGTAAGGGGCTAGGCCCCTCAATTCAACACGGCGACCTCAAAGATTCTTGAATTGGGAGCCAACAGATAATCAACATTGAATCCATGTCTCACTGTATCACACTTGAAATAGCGCATAATGAAATATAGTTGATTTCATGGTTGCAGTAATTCAGTCCTTTGGTGTTCCATTTTATGTTTGCTTGTTTGAATAATGGTTTTCACAACTGTGCACAATGGATAATAAGCTTTCAGATGGCACGTAATGAAATATTCTACCCTACTTGTTTCCATTTCATGCTCAGGTGCTATTGCTGATTAAAAAGAAAGTCTTCACAAGTAATTGTTTTCTTTTAATCTTTCAGACTATGCACAGTGATGGCAATGGTTTTCATAATTTGTCATACTTTCAGTCTATCACATCCATTTTTGGTCATCTCCTCACCACAGTCAAGCACACCCTGTAGTGATATGAGAGGATTAGACGTTCGGTAGATGATGCTATAATAGCAAGAAAGGGACTGGCCGCCATTCTGATGATCAAGTGATCATTTGATTCTTTAAAGCAAATAGGTTATACTTTCATTATCATTGGATATTTTGGCATTTTCTAGGCATCTGTAAAGTCGTTATATTGCAAATTTGGCTATGTATTTCTGATCTATTTCATTATGGTCATGGATAACCCATGGTTAACACTGAAACATGTGCGTGACCCTGTCTGCACAAGGTCTATACACTGCAGTAACTTACGCTTCATGGGACGTGGGCAATCAACTTGAGACATTCCATTTGATAAGCTGTAGACGCATCCTGCCTACTCCATTTGGCTGACTTTCCCTGAAGATGATTTTCAAATACATTATTTCTAAAAAGAGGGAAAAGTACCGGTTCCATCCTCATTGAGAGCCCCACTTATTGTGACTCGTCCATCTTTAGTTCTGTACATGAGGACAAAGCCCGCCCTGCCTCTAGGCTGTCTCCACCCAACCCAACCTGGAGGCAGTGTCCACGGCCATGTGATCGGTCCTCGAAACATAAAACCATGGGCACAGCATTTGTCACATGAACTGAGCTCCAGCGGTTCCCATGCACCTGCTACTAGAGCAAGGTTCTGCAGTGAATGCCTGCTTTTCATCTGTTTGGCCAAACAATGCATATATCATGTAGCTATTTTTAATTATTCAAATATACGCTTTTCGTCTTAATTAGCTCGAGCATTTAATCTCAAACGTGGGTCTTCGCAAACCTGTGACTAATGCTTGTCGGTGGTCCACATAGGTTAACCCTTTCTAAACGGTTGCTACAAGAGAACAGTGGATTTCCGAGTAGAAAATGAGTGATGATGATTTTTTTTCATTTGTTTACAATTCATGACAAAAAAATAGTTAGAATCCAACATGCACTGACTGGTAAGTCAGGAAGGAGGATGGCAACGTTCCGCAGTGAGCAGGTTAGGGTCAGTGGGGCTGTCACAATGGTGGTTGGTTGGTTGGTTATTGGTTGCTTTACACCCTAATTAACAGCCAATGACAATGACAATGATTGACAATGACAATGATTTTTTATTCACTTCCTCATTATGAGGCATAGGAAAACTACAATACATAAACTACGATACATAGAATACAAGGTTTATAAATACAAAATAAACATTTTGATGTAGGTGTGAGATTCTGAGAAAAACCTGAGTTGGGGAGATTCCCATATTTGTGTGCCATCTCGTAGCACCTGTAGCACCAACTGTTTTAATGTCCTTATATACAATGGGTTTCCATTGGTGATGCACAGCAGCGCCTATTTTAATTTCAGCACCATAATGTAATAGGACACTTGGATAAAGAAAAGTGAGATCTAGAGTGAGGTTATTAAGGTTTGCGTCCAGATAACACCTGCTGTGAGCACCAGTTTGGTTTTCCTCTTACAATACAGTTATTCAAATTGACTAGTTTCTTAAGAGAGTCAGTAAGTGGTAGTAATAAAGGCAATAGCACCTGAGAGTTCTTTGTTTTGATCTTCACACTGCTTGACTAGTTGGTTTAGACAATGGGATTGTTAGAGTCCGTTACTGTAGTAAGGGAGGCTAGTGTTTCTTCGGTCAAAGAGATTTGCAAGTTTCCATGACCTTGTGAACAAATATTGAGAGCCTAGTCAGATCATTTACATCACTTGTTCCGAACAATCTGGTCATCCTCAATTCTATTTGGCCCTGGAGGTACCTCTTGTCTATAAGATTGGAACGCTCATTCTGGAAGTAGCTACAGTCGAAAAGATAGTGATATTCATCACCAACACTCTTGTTTTGGCATAGCATGCATAGTCTTGCTTCCCTGTTTATTCCCTTGTGACGGCCAGTAGAGATGGGGAGTCTATGGTTTCCAGTCCGATATTTGCATAATGTTAGTGCATGCTTTTTATCTAAGGCGGTTAGGTAGGGTTCTATTGTCATAGTTGTTTTGAATTTTTTATAGTTGTTGCAGAGGCCGTTTTCGCTGACTGTTGATAACCATGATTGGGTTGACGTATCCTTACAAATTTGATTCAACCTGCATTTGAACCAAGCAGGGCTGAATTGATCTAGGTCCCATAGGTATCCCATGCCAGAGTCATATCAAGGGCAGTGATGGTGATCAAATCTATGAGAAGATAGAGACCATAACCCTACACTTTTACCGAGGCAGGTGTTTTTTAATATACATTGTCTCATAGGCAGGGCCATACACACAACAGCCGGTGGCACAAGGCCTTTGATATCCCTGTCGTTGGCAGTCACAATGGTGGTGGTGGGTCACATGATGGAGGGGGGGACCCAGTAGCTGTGACCTGAGTATGATCGACATGTTAAAATCCACCTTTACTGAAGTATTTCCTAAATTTGATGTTATAATAGTGACCCAATGTTCTTAGGATAGCGTGGCAGCATGATCTAATTTATACATACTTTATCTATCATTTAACTAATTTATAGTGAATTGCTTTAAGCAGAAATCTGACTTTGTTTTCAAAAGGAAAAATTCATACTTCAAAAAAGACAACTTACATTTCCAGAAGTGAAAACTTTACAGACTTTGAGTGACCATAGATAAGTAACTTGAATATTCGTTCCTTGACCTTTACAAAAACAAAGTGTATCAGGTGTTTGAGCCTTGGCGCAGGCTGCTCGTACAGACAGGACCACAGGAACACCTGACTCACCTGTCGACTGACAGCAGTATCTAGTCTACGACACACCTGAGGCTTCAAACAGGTAGTTTACCATGGAGGTAACTCCCTATACCTGCTTTGTAGATACGGATTTGCCATATAGGATGTGAGGATGTTATCCGGAATTCCATTTACGGAAATCAGGATCCCATCCGCATATGAGATATTGAAAATTCGCATCTCCAATCAGGTATGGAATGGTACTCTTAATTTGCAGGTAAAGGTGATTGAAGGTCTTTCATGGAGCAGCAATGCATCTTTTGCAAATAATTGACTAAGTGTCCAGTCAAGAAAATTGCGTCTTATTCTAATTCTTGAAAAGAGTTACTCTTACATCACTGAGAGAAGGAAAATCATTGACCTCCATGCAGGTACAGAATGCAGACTGTATATCTGTATGAAGACTGACACCTTTATTCGATACATAAAAAGGTTTACAAAACAATCTCATAATCCGTTTTCATTTTAATTGCATTCCATGTCTCAAGGACTTATGTTGGCACACAGAAGTGAGCAGCACAGTTTTGCTTCTCAAGTCAATTTGCATCAGATTGGGTACGGGCCAAGTTCTCAACATACTAACAACATGGCACACTCTCAAACTAGAACTCGTGTTGATTTAGTTCATTCTATTTGGTAAGGTCCAAAGAAAAGTTGGCAGAAGAATAGGAAGAAACAGCAATACACAGCACTTTAACTATCAGGCTTATCAGCGGTCACCCATGTTATTAACGGGTTGAAGGTTGGCATGTGGCCACTTCCCAAAGTGCTGCAACTAGGTCTTTTGCTCCTCCCCCTTGACCTTTTCCGCCTGGACCTTTGCCTCCCAGACCTCTACCCCCTGGACTTTTGTCCCCTAGCCATTTGCCCACCAGGTCTTTTGCCCCCTGGACTTTTGCCCCTGAGGACATTTGCCCCCTAGGAGCTTTGCCCCCTAGGACTTTCGCCCCGACCATGCGCCCCCACCAGTACTTTGATATAATTCTCAATACAGGGGCCCTTGAAATTTAAGAAACATCCATATCGCATGGTTGAATTTAAGAAACTCCATTATCATATGTCACTTAACCCTAAAAACGCCTGTGTCACTGTGTATAATCTAAGGGTTTTGGGACAATATTACATTGTTCCCAACCAATGTGTCAAAGAAGGTAAGACAGGGGAGGGCAAGGAATGGGGGCAATAAGATATTTTAGTAACACAATTTATTCATTTGCTACTTGTTTTATAATCACTAATATTATGTTATTTCTATGTGACTAATTTCTAATACCAAAATAATCGTTCATGTTTTCAGGTTATACAATGAATAAGACCACCAGAGTTATTTAACTTTCTGATTATGCCATAGGCTCCTAAGTGAGTATATGTAACTGTAAGCAGCCTTTTCACTGTATTGTAGGTCAATCAAGAAAGGTACTGCTTAGTTGATTTGCACAACTAATAGGCTTATTTACTGCTTACGGATCCAAGTAATGTGAAATGACGACATGCCATAAAACCATACATTTTTTACCAGCGTCACTGAACAGGCTACTTCCTAAATCTTTGCTTTCTCAACTGTAAATCTGATACAAATTTTATGTATTCACAAAGTATGTTTATCTGAATAAGTCACATAACCATGAATGATATGTTCTATGTTATATCAAACATGTAAAAGTGAGAAAAAAAACATTCTCATCTAAAATCACTCTAGAAATTACCACAAAACCTTCTCATATCAATAAAGTTCTGTTTTTTTAGGGTGGGTAAGCAAACGTCACCATCTTAAAGATCGTGTGAGAATAAGAAGGTTGAGTTCAGTACTACTACTTAGGCCAGGACGTAATTATAAACATGGGCTTACTCTAGATTAGGACCGTAAGGAAAATACCACATTATGACTCCGTCTTCTTAATACACACACACTGGGACTGTGTGGAGTTTGTTTCACTAGTGGGTGATTGTTCTAAGGATTTATAAGGGGTTTGAGCCCTACTGAAGTCATGGGGATTTTATTCTACCAATAGTACCATTCGCAATGGCCTAACCTCGAGCCCTGAGAGAGGGTTTACTTCCCCATGTGGGACCAGGACGGTAATTGGAGGTGCCAGGCTCTGCGAAGAGGTAGGTTGTGTCCAGTTTTAGGCCATATTGCACTTTGCGGTAGGTCGCATTTGCAGCCACTATTTTCAGGTACGCAAGCAATTTGCGATTTTTTACACCAACATGTTGGTATCTGCGACCGAAAGCAAAGTATAGAAATTCTATATAGAATAGCAGATGCTGCAAACAGGTGCTGCAAACAGGTGCCGCAAATACCTATATTCCATCTTGCAGCACCCTACCACAAACGAGTTTGCAGCCATTTGCTTGCGTCTTTTCATGGTGTCGCAAGCAAATACCGTATAGTGGAATATAGCCTTTACACAGTGCGATAGTTTTCCTTATGACAATTATTCTCAAGATATCAGAAGAGGGTTGGCACTTTTTTTTCTAATGTGTAATGTAGACTCTTTCATACAAACCCCAATGGTAAGAAATTTTGTTGTGACTATCCTAAAGCTATAGTGGGAGCCTTCGGAGAATTCTCAGGACTTTCATAAGGCTAAGATTCAAGGCTGTCATAACCATTTGGGCATTACCTGTAAACGCCCTTCAAGGACTAGAACCCCATTCATATCAGGTTACCTACAGGACTGTCTTGGGGGTGTTATATTCCAACCACCCCTACCCTCTCCATTATTGAATAACCTGTCATATCCTCGGACAAACCCACTTCAATCTAGCTCAAACTGCCTGTTTGGGGTTCTTCCACCGTCTTCTCTTTCAATATAATTGAAGCTGAGTTAGTTTATGGTGAATGTGCCAGTCAAAGTGAGAGGTCCAGACATCCGGTAAAAAGGCCAAAGGAGCCAGTTCGTGGCATTTAACCAACTAATTACTGAGTCTTTTCTTCTGACACCTTACAATATTAACCATATTTGAAACTATGGAAAAGCTTCCCTAACTATATGCCTAGAAACCCTATAGAGTTGCTTTCCTACCCAAGGGACCGACGAAGACTGATCACTAAAAATGTCACTTTCACAGTCGTGTTGTCACTGAGTTCCATAATAAATTGTCTTTTCCGCATTTTCTGTGATTCGTTCGCATCCAAAATGATGTTGAGCAAGAAAGTGGGTCATTAAATATGGTACCAGGTACGAAATGGAACACTTGTGTTCAATTTTTTTTTCTTTTTTTAATGATTTCTATAATGAAAACTAAATTCACTGCAATTTCTATTCCGTTTTTGGAGTGTTTTCTGTCTTGTTTTTCGGTTTCGGTTTTTACATTTTCCCTGTATTCCCTTTGCTGCGGATACCCTTAATAAGATAGGTAGGCTTCACAAAGGAGGCCTAGAAAGTAATAGAAGACCTTTCGTGAAGATGGGATTAAGTAACAGGCAATCTATTACCATCAGAAGTAATCTACAGTGTACTGATGCGCAAATCATTATTATTAAGCTGAAATACCGACTCTCCGACATTTACCTAAATGTCAAAGCACAGTGGTAAGATCTATGGTAGATTAAAGACTAGGTAATAAATATTGCAATATGAGAGACATCTAATGTCACTGCTGGAGAATTATTTCCACTTGTTGCACAGTATTTGCTTTGCACGGACCGGTGTTCATTTCAAATCATTCGTTGTAATATTAATCTCGTAATGTTTTTCTTATTTGATTTACTTTTCTTATGGCAAGGGCAGAGGCATTTGACTCGGGTCTGCCGTCAATAAAATCAGGAATTATTGCGGTACTGCGTGAAACAGAAAAACATTGGTTTTTCAAATATAACAAAAACAGGTAATATAAAAAAACTGACTGAAAACAAACAGAAGAAAACTGTCCTTTTCTATACTTTTATTCATTAATATTCCACAGCTCTTTTTCCAATGCATTAAACCCAATTTCAAAACCATTTTCCTTTGAATGTAGCCTGCCATTGATGCGCCCATAAATGAGAGGTGATATGATATTACCCTACGAGCCTGCCTACTAGATTTAAGGGAGGTATAGGTCGGATGGGCAGACTACTACGATATGGATATAGGCGATTAACCGTATTAAAAACGGGACAGATTGGCAGAGTGACCCAGATGGACGGTGACAGGTTGGTGTATTGGCAGCCCTTCATCTCACCTAATGGGCCTCTGTGACTGGGGGGATGGGCCCGGGGTGGTTAACCCATAGAGGGCTGAGATAATAGGGAATTTCCCCTTCCCAGATTGTCAGGGAGACTATACATCGGATGGCCTAGTGTGCATCGGTACGTCGTATGTATACACAATTTTAGTAATAGATAGTAGTCAAACTCCTTTCTCGCTTCAGATTCCCGTGTAATCATCGCTCCGACTATAGCATTCTGGGATGTGCCGGGACTACTTTTTGCTGGTGCTTGTGACCAGCCTGACATAACAGCTTCTCTAAGAACTACTTTTTCGCGGAGGGCCACTTGCGTGATGCGGTCGCGTAGTACTACAGTAAAAGTGCGTGACGAAAAAAGGCTATAGTCGGAGCGAGTATTACATTTGGAATCCGAAGCGACGGGGGAGTATGGATAGTAGTGTGTGCGTCTGTCTGTGTGTCGGTCTGCTCATGTGTGTACGTGTTTGTGTCTGACTCTTGTGTGTGTGCGTGTCACTGTGTGTGATTAAGTTGGGGAGATATAAGATAAGCGTAAATCAGGGTAAATGTAAAGAAAGATGTATCAAACGGTAAAAATGTAAAGTCTGATGAAAGCAGAAGTCAACGTGACAGCCACTCTGCCGCATCGACACCTTGTACCAAGAGTTATCTCTGCACTGTACCTGCCACTGGGTCCGGCCCCGGCTAGTTGCAGCCAATCAGTGACAACTGTTGGACTATTTCTAGCCTGGAGGGCGTAGTAATCTTATAATTCCAGTGTATGGTTAACGACCTACACAGCAGGGTCAGTTCTCACGGACAATCATTTCTGGCGCGGAAGGTGTTTCGCCGCAGGGTGCGTGACAGCATCCCTCTGAGGAGGGTAAAGGGGTTCCCCCAGTCCCTCCTCTTCCTCCTTTCAGAATTCAGCCCATATCAATTTTATGTGTTCCATCGTGAAAGATCAGGATAATAGAAAAGTTATAACTGGGGTTGGTGGAAAATCCAGAACCTTCCGCACATATCCCAGACCTAGTAGTTGTCTCTCCTGACGTTCCAAGACTTGGTGAGAGGAGGAGAAATGCGAGCAAAGAGAGGTTTCCCCTTCCCAAGGACATATCCCTCAGGCTTAAACATGGGCACAAGATAGGAGTCCGCGAATCTCCACAAGTTGATAGCAGATCTTCACTGCACATCTCCGTGTTAGATAATCACTAAGGCTTCACCTTAATAGTAGACCTGCTGCGTATATCCCCCTTAAGTCGCCTGACATAGGGCTTTAGGACGACAGGGGTATAGTTGTATATGAGAGAAGTAGACGCTAAACATTGCGTCATTCTACTCAGGTAGTTAACCCAGTGTTTAGGTCACTGCCTTAATCAACGGTCATTAAGATGCAGGACGCCGATAGAACGAATTTAAATATTTATAACCCGGACCGTGGAGCTCGAGCGACATGTTTAAAAACAGGCTAGGAGACGTTGTACTATATGGGGTATGGAAGCTATTACTTTTTTTCTTAACAAATATTGTCATACGCATTAATTATAAGTCCCGTTTGCATAAAACACTGTTTTAAGTTTGTCTGGAAAAACAGGAAATGTCTAATACAGTATAGACCGTAAATAAAGCTCTATTAACCACTTTAACTGGATAATCCTGAAATCTGAGGAAAACATGACATGGCCTTCATATATCCGTCAATGACAACGTTTAAGGAATATTCATTTTGGGGCAAAAACATAACTAAACCACCGTCCTCCTGAATGCTGTCACTTAAAAAGCAGAAACTGAAAAAGAGGAGCTGCTTGACGTGAGCAATTATTTTGAAATAACCCGTATCAAGATAAATAATGGAGAGGAAATGATTACGAACCGCGACCAAAGCACACAAATGGTTGGCGTTAAAAACGGCACCGCTTCCCGTGACACTGAAAAGCAGCAGTCAAGAGGCACGGCAAATAATGATGATAATAATACTTTCGAACCGCTACAACTTTAATTTTTCTCTTTTTGGGGGGGACAAAATGCCAATATCGCTAGCTATGATTCAGATTTCAATTTTGAACTGTTGGATTTTTTCAATCGATAAATACCTTAACGAGTTCTCTCCCATAGCATTTGCAGGTGTTTTCATGAAGCTATCCTGACCTGGTGAGGAGCCTGTTCCCTTTAAGGGCAATGTTTGTGAAATCGCTATGAGCTAATACATAAAGTAAAGTTTGTTTTACAGAGTGTCTGTCAGCATCAAGGATCGCACATACAGTGCGTTCTTCTGGTATTATTCAACTTATCAGCCATACTGAGACTGCTTCTTTCCCTAATCTTCTCTGTTTTTCTCATTCCAGGAATGATCAACAATATTTGTGTTACTTTTCTTGGAACCAATATTGATTTTTGTGTGTGTGCTTTAATCTTGTTTCCTCATTCTAGGGCTGATCAAAGAACTTTCAATTGTTTTTTCCCTGGAACCAACATTAATGTTTGCTTGCTTTCGTTCTTTTTTCTCCGTTTTTTCCTCAATCGTGGACATCATTTTTGTCCCAAAAAATTATTGCTAAGATCTGTTACCCTCCTCTCCTTTCATAATAATAAACGAGATAAAGTATGTTTTGCTAAATGGCCGCGAACACCAACATTAATATATCCTTCTGCTACTTTATGGTTGACCTGTCTCTTTCCATCATCTTCCCTTGCTTGTTTTCTCATTCTATAACTAATCAAGATCTTTCAAGTTATTTTTTCATTTTGTTTTCTTTCTGTTTTACTCAATGGTTTGCTTAAAGCTATCTATATGAAATAATTACCAGGGTTTCCTTTAGTTCTCACTCTTTATATCTATGAAATAGAAATGGAAATGTTGTCAAAGAAATATCTAACATGTTTTACTCCTCTGCTTTCAGGGAATGACACCAACATGACGGATTACGATGACGACTACTCGCTGGCCGACCTGTACGCCTACTTCGACTACCCGGAGCGCAATGTGGCCGTCAAACTGTACATCTACTTCTCCCCACTACTCCTCTTCTTCGGCACCTTCGGCAACATCCTCTCCGTGATCATCCTGCAGAAGCTGAGTAAGAAGGTCATCTCCACATGCCTGTACCTGTCGGTGTTGGCCGTGGTGGATCTGATCGTGTTGTACACGCGATGTGGGAACGAGTGGTTGGTCAACATGTCGCACATAGACCTGTCCAACCGGCTGATGGTGTACTCGGAGAGCATCTGCAAGGTGTACCCGTTCGTGTTCAGCTTTATCTTCCACCTGCAGCGCTGGCTCATCGTGGCCATGTCGGTGGAGGCGTTCATCTCCATCACCTACCCCCAGAACGTAGTCACCATGTGTACATTAGAGCGGGGCAGGGCCGTCATACTCCTCCTCACAGTGTTGTTAGTATGCGTCAACCTCCACTACTTCTGGAGCTTCGAGCTCGTCCCTCTAAAAGACCTCTCCCTGCCGCCGGGCCTGTTCTGCACCTTCGCTAAACATGGCCATCAACACAGCGAGGAGTTCCAGGAGATCATCTGGCCGGTGATGGATTTACTGGTGGCCGAGGTGATCCCCTACCTGACGGTCATAGTCTGCTGCGTCATCATGGTGGTGCAGATGGCCAGGGGGAAACACAAAGGGGACAAGAGCCACCAGCAGTGGCAGGCCAAGTACACGCTCGACTCGCTGGCTATAGACCAATTCAAGGTGACTTTCCTCATAGTGAGTATCTTCTACGTGCTGCTCACCCTGCCCCACTTCGGCAACGCCCTCTTTAAGTACCTAGTAGAGAAGCACCAGCTCATCGAGTCGTCCTTCGAGCTGCAGGCCCAGGAGCAGCTCGCCCAGGCCATCTGCTCCTCCATAGAGTGGGTCTTCCTCAGCTGCAAGTTCTTTCTCTACGCGGCCACCTCGAGGAGGTTCAGGACAGAGTTCGTGCTCATTTTCCGCTGCTGCTGCCGGCGTTACGGCCGGGGGCTCCACTCGTCGCGGGGGTCCGGGAGGTGCCTCGCCACCCGCCCTCTCATGACCCAGGTCAGCTGTGACGGCCCGCTCTGTGACAATGGGATCGCCTCCCACGGGGAGACGGGTTTAACACTACCCCCGCCGCCCCTGGGGGAGAGGAGGTACCTGGGGAACGATGTCAGACTGCCCAACATCATAACAACAGTGTGATCAACGGCCAACGTGGATTACCTAAGGCTGTATTCCACTATCCGATTTTACTCCCGATTTCAATTTTTTTGTTAAATATAAATATGTTATGTATCATTAGAACGGTCTTCAAATCCTCTTTCAGATGGTATGTAACATGAACTGGTTCATTTCTAATAACAATTTAGACATAGCCAAATTCCAGGTAGTCAAAATCGCCCAGTGGAATACGGGTTTTAGACTGTATTCCACTATCAAATTTTACTCGCCATTCGAAAATCACGAGAAGGAATAAGTGCTGATTAGATAAATGTCATATACCATTAGAAAAGATTTTGAATTATCTTTCCTATGTAATATGCATTAGTTCTTGTAATATTCTAACAGAAACATAGAAATTAGCTCACTCCTAGCAGTCAAAATCGGATAGAGGAATACATGCTTTAGAGTAGAAAATCAAATACCCCTCACAAAATAGCCCAAGGATGCACACTCTGCCTGTATCTGTTATCATGAGTGCATTTTGAGGCTAGTCTGTAAAGGGTATATGTTTACTTGGGGATACTGGGGATTTCTTCACAAGCCTATTGTATTGCATCACGACCAATTTTCTGGACATTTCTAGCGTTTTATAGTAGGGGGATTGTTGGGTGACTTTCTGCCATGGTTTTCTTATGTATACCGCACCCTTTTCGTGGGTTGAGAACTGCTCGGTTCCATTTTCTAGATGACGCTATATAGGGAAGCAGTGCGCTAGTTCAATGATTTAGTGAAATGCTAGCGCAACATATTGGAATATTAGATGGGATGTATTTGATATAAACCAGAGTATTCAATGAGATGTGTATTTGATATAAACAGAGTATTCAATATATCGACCCTGCCGTGCGTATCCACATGTGTCAGTACATTATCAGAGGTCCACGCTGGCATACCCACTATCTGTTGTCATGTATATATGTAACTGAAAAGGCCTGGATACGGAAACAGACTATTCATTGTAGGAATAAAAAGGCCTGGATACGGAAACAGACTATTCATTTTAGGAATAAAAAGGCCTGGATACGGAAAAAGACTATTTATTGTAGGAGTCCTAGGCTATAAGGAAACAAATCATCAAATGCTATTATACTTTAATTAGGTGCTTCAAGAATTTACGCGGTAAAGGAAATAGAATTGCTATTCTGAAAGTATATTTGAAGTTGTGTTGACTTGCGGAAACTATTTTGGCAGCTGTAAAATAAAATGCATAAACGATAAAAGACCTGAGAGTCGATTCATTTAATTGATCTGTTCTAAAATGGTAAAGTATTAAAGAACGGACTAATGAACGATCAAGTATACGAATTGGCTATTACACAAAACAATGAATGTAAGGGTAACTGGGGGACCAGAAAGTCTGTCTTAAATTGATTTTTTTTCTTGGGTTATTAAATACGGTATAGCTGATCTTCCGTCTGGGCAACTTACGACAGTAATTTCTAAAGTATAGTATGTTTACAAATACTTGATATAATTTCCATGCACTGGAAACGGCACTGAATGCATATATACATATGGTTCAGGAAGTGGTCTCAGTTATTTCTGCTACTTTTTCGTTATTTATGATTAACTGTCTAAAATATGGTATCAATTGATCTGTTGCTGTAGTAACTGAATATTTATTCAATTGCTAATGATTTCAGGTTGATCTAATAGCTAAGTAATATTGTTTTTGTCGACGTGATTCAATGATCTGGGTTTGTGGAATGTTTAAGATTGTTTCCTAAATTGTCTTACCGAGATATCACACTAATCTGCTGATGTTCATTTTTAATTCGTGGCATAATATCAAAATACAATAATGTCATTATGGTATCAATGATTATTATTCCCTAGTTTGAGGTATCATTTCTGAGATGCACAGTACTCTAGCTACCCTTAGAATACCAGAATTCAGATAATTTCTTTTAAATGCCGACATACCAAAGACATTTACTTTCCACACAACTCTGACATCTGACCCTAAAAGCATTAACTATTACTCTATGCGGTGTTTTCCTGGTGATTTTCTGGTTTTATACTATCACAAGCTGTTATTGGTAATAGAATTTATCAACATAATTATTATCAACATGAAAAGCCATGTGCACTTTTCATCCAGAAGGTGATAACAACATATTATTGTATCAGTAGCCAACAAAATTGCCATACAACTGAAAGAAAATCACTTCATAATTTCCCAATAGGTCTGAATAAGTGATATGACAGTGATAGCAATTTCTTCCATTTTCATTACTGGAATAATATCGGTATGTGGAATACTGCCTCTAAGGACCTAAGATCCTCTAATGCTCTGCTACAGACAGCTTACCGCTTGCAGGCCAAAGTGCTCTCGGAAGAGGCTCGGTAATTCCCACCTGATCGAGCTGGTTAATTGCAGTATTACCACGTGCGCTGAAGGCTCAGAGATGCCCTCTGAGCACCTCCAAAGATGTAGGCCAGAGTAAGAGGCCACGCCTCTTAAGACAGTATTCCACATTCTGATATTGTTCAATTGCAATATTGGGTTGAATTGCTATCACAAGCAATGTGTTATCACAGTGCTATTATGCTATTTTGACGGTGATTTCTCAGCACTTTCCACATGATTTTGTGTGTCATCATTGTCATTATCACCTCTCAATATCTATCAAATTAATGTTGGTAAATTCTAGCAGCTATCCCCTCTGAGTATAATATCACCACTGATTATGATATCATCACCAAAAAAAAATTAAAGACAAATTGCAAGGAAAGAATCGCATAGTAGAATATAGGCGTATGGTCAGCAGAGAAATCAGACGAGCGTGAAGTAGATGGCCAATATTTACCCGTGTCTCAACAAGTACCGCGATGGCTGATGAAAAGTCAAATTTAAAAATGAGTTGCTATTTAGTTGATACTGAATGTGTGATCCAGAAGATCAAAGAGTCAGATTGAAAGCAAGAGCTATTGTTTTAGATGGGGATGTGCAAACAATTCTACGGAATAAAACCGCAACGTTGGGAAAATGAAGTCGTTTTCATGTCATCTAAAATTTGTACTGCATAACTAAAAGCAGAAGTTATAACTAAACTTTCCAAGCCTCCATATGGACACCTATGGACGCCTATCAACTGTTCTAATGTGCGCCCGACCGGCGTCCACATGGTCAGCACCCATGTAATAGAATCACAGCTTACATTGACTCTTTGGTCCCTTAGATCCTTCCTCCAACAAAATGTAATAGCTTTATTTGTGTACAGATCATATACAAGTCTGAGGAAAGTATATATATAGGAATTTTCCTGCTTTTACTTTAGAAATAGAAAAAGAAATAGCCGGAAACTCTTTTGTGCAGTCCTAAACCACTAACAATATAAAACATCCCACAGAAAATTAAATATCGTCTCTGAGAGTGCTGCATTGCCTTGTATCTCATGTGGGAAACATCACCTTTTAGTTGTAAGTTAAGTTAAACGTAACTCTATGGGATAGTTACTGCCCCTACATTTCCAATCATCCTTATGACTATTCTATGATTCACTTTACATTATACCACATCAAGCTGTAGAAGCAGATTAAGTTGTGGACAGCTACACTTCACTTTGGTTACATCAATTTATATAACCTTACGTGTGGATGACTTGGCAGGAACAAATTCAGTAAACCACAGTTAAGGGGAAAGTAATTTGAAACAAAAAAACCTATCGGAGTAAAACTGCATGTTGATAACCAGGGCATTATACAATATCATGCTCCCAAACCCACTGAAAGGTTAAAGCCTCCCTATAGGTAGGTTGCATGGCTAAGGTGTTTAAGTCACGAATAGACTGGGTCACTCTATAATGCTTATATCAGACCCGATCTTACTGAGCTATAGCTGGATTGGGTCACATTATACCAATGCCTTCTTTTGTATTCTATGCCAAACTGCTAAGCCTAGATATTAATAGCCAAGAAGTATATCATGCCAGATATATTGTAACATTGCTATTGTTTCATATGAATACAGTTATGGTGATAGGGTATCGGCTCATGTACTGTGTAAATATATGGGTTTTAAAGGAAATGTGTATTTTTATGTGAAAGCCGATCAATAGTAAAACGGTTGGTTTGAATATGGATTTGGTAATTGGGTTTATATATGTTCGAATAGAAAACTCGTTTTATAGACAAACGCAAAGTGTATGACTAGAGTAAATAGTGTATATCAGTGAGATTGAGATTGTGAAGGGATGATAAAGAAAAGGACTGCTTCAAATATATGAATTGATAATAAAGGAAATGCGTGCAAAACAAAGAATCATGTGTTCTTTATCTATAAGATGCTTAAATTTGGAATTGGTTAAGAAAAGGACAAAGAGTTGGTTAGAATTGGTTAAGGGGAACGCCATAAACCAAATACGAGTAATACTTTCCTCATTCTAAAAATAGGAATAAAAAGTTCAAATCGGATCGGTATCTGATGTCACTATCGAAGATACTGACTTAAAACTGTCCATGCTTGAATTTAAAAAGATTAATAAATGCGATTACAATAATGTATGAAAGCATTTATTATTTTCACCAAAGTATCTATGGATGTAAGCTATAATCTTACGAAAGCTATCAATATGAAAGCCGATGAATTGACAAAATCATTACTTATAACTCTGCTTTCTAGTTTGAATAGACAATTTTATATCATCCTTTTCAAATACTCAAGCAAGTCTTTGCTGATACGGCTAGTGCGCATATAGTGACCAGAAACAAATACATCTTACCTAAGAAATATAACCCAACCTTCTGTGACTGTGAGTGTAAATTTTCTAATGAGGTACTCTGGGGGTCAGCCCATCCCCTCTTGAGCTTGGTATAATATTATATGGTGGCCCAAAGTGCCAAATCCATCCATTCCCCGGTGACTATTCCCCCATCGAGCACTAATCACCGGGGAATGGATGAATTTGGCACTTTGGGCCACCACATTCAACTAATCGTCTGGGATCAGTCGCCACGTGGGGACCCAGCTTTACCCTATGATATAACAAGCTCAACAGGGGAGGACTGTAAGACCAAAAACAAACACCCGCTCCTTTCAAATATAACCGAACTATTTTCAGAAGAAAGCCTTTGAGGTGGATAGATATAGGGGACATTTCTCTTTATTTCCACATCATTGATGCTTGATATCTTCACAAGCGAGTGTGACTGTAATGTAGATTAGGCCTATTTATTCCTACTTATTACTAAGATGTTTGAGATATATCTTAAGACCGTATTCCACATGCCAAAAGTATGTGTGGCCGATATTGAGCATCTCTAAGGTAACATTCTTTATCGGGACAATACAGTGCAATATCGACCACCAAAAGTAAAAATATTGGCTGCCAAAAGTGCAATATCAGCAACCTGTTACAAAATCAGCAGGAAATTTTTACCAAAATGTTGGTAAATATTATCAACTATGCTGCCAATTATATATCGGCTGTGGCGAAAGTATAGTGACTACAAAACGGCAGCGCACTTTTGGTATGTGGAATAAGGCCTTTAAGTTCATGGCAGATCTCTAAACTATTTCAATAATACCTACTCCCCAGCCCCTCCCTCAGGTGATGACTCGTCTGCCTTTCATACACCTCACTCCCTTATCATAGCACACCTACCACTGTCGGTTTTCAGTATCAACATTCACACAGCAGTTGGCGTCCAACAAAACCACTTGCCGATTACCAGTGAAAACAGCGGCCCCTCGGAGAGAAAGCCGAGTGGGAGTAATGACTATTAAGGCCCTATTACACTACACAACTTTGAGCTGCGATATCTGTGCGATATGATAATATTACAGAAAATGCACACACAGGCGTGATATAATTGTTAGAAATTGATAATTTGGAGTATTTTACACATGGCTTACTAATATAAGAAGACCCGCTGGGGACGTCCTCGGGTCTCTGTAAGGTACGCCGACGGCTGGACAGCCCAAGGGCCAAACCCGCGGGCCGTCCGGCCATCAGAGACCCGAGGCCGTACAGAGACCCGAGGACGGCCCCTAAGGGTTTTCTATATTTATCACCCAATCAAAGCCTCAAATGTGCTAAAAAATAGCATAAATGAGGAGGAGTACATACAGCCCATTTATACGCGCTGGCCTCTCTACGGCCCGCTGCTCGGCGTGCGGGTGATAAAACGAGTGTTGTCTCTAATACGTGCAATTTCTCTGTTACATCGTCATATCACAGCTCATGTCGCATAGTGTAATAGGGCCTTTATGGGGGACCAACCCACAAGGCGTCAGGCATACTGATGCTGGTAGGGGCATGCCGCTCACACCACTGGGTAATACTGCAACCCTCCGCCACAGACAAAGTCCCCAACACTCCCCTACCCCCACCCCAAAAACACCCCAGACCCACCCAGCACACTGCTACTATACTTTACTACCCCATAATGACTGACTCACTGCTGCTACCCACCGCCCAGGTCTAAAGGGAAGGGGATGTAGATGGTGCTTTATTGGTTCGTGAATTAGAGAAAGTGAGAGGGCAATGGGCCTGTAACACCGAATTGGTGGGGTTACTTCTACTATGTCTTAACTTAAAGAGGCCGTCCATTGAACACCTATATAGCAAAGAAGGAGAGGCAAAGCCCTATAGGTACGTTTCAATGCGTTTAACATGAAAATTCACAACATGCTTTACATTTTACGCAGGCCTGAGTAAGACTCGTGAAATCTGAAAAATGTTGACCATAATAATAATTATATTGATTTTGGTTACATTTAACTCTTGATTTAAATCCTATGGAGTGCACAAAAAAGAGGTAACACTTTAACTCTGTATTTGAAAATACGATAAGTTTCCCCTTTTACAGATGTACCAGTCTTAAAGGGAGTCAAAAGCAATGTTGTGTCAAAATATGACAAAATTTTGCATATTCAAATAACTGTGAAAATACATTCTAAGAGTCTCACCGTAGCCATCGGTGCAGTATGAATCACTATAACTAGCTATAAGTTTACTTGAACTCAATAAAACTCATGTCATTTCTGCCTGAAGACAACAATGTTTGTAAACAAACCAGTTTTGGTGGGGCACTCTTCACACATATACATTGGCTAAGATTATCTACCATCTATATGAAATTCTGTAGCCAACAGGGCTGTGTCTATACGCACGACGTTGCAACAACACGATCCAGTATCTATGCCTCAATATTGTTTTATTGTATAAGTCTATGATGAGGTGAGCATGCAGGTCCGGCCAAAATTGTTACAAGAGGGCCCCCTCCTTTTAAAAGTCTCTGGTTCTGTTCCTAATATGCTTTGTAAAAATATAGGCCTACATTACAAAATTGAGCATACTGTGCGACAGAAATGGGGATTCCAGGCTGATCACGTATGAACGAACGACGTGTGCATGTGTGAGTAGTATATGAAAAGATAACTTTGACTCTCATCAGGCACATAGTTCACTGTATATATGTACAACGCCGTGTTCACACTCTGAACAAGTAAAATGATGTCGTATACACGACGTTGGCTACATAGTCGGTTCAGTAAACAGGGAGGAGTAAATGCCATAGAACTGTATGCTCCTACGCTTCTATGGTAAATGCATAGTACAGACCAGGGGGCACAAAGCAATTGTTATTCCCCTGGTTTTCACACACTATCAAGGGCTTTAGCCCAAGACAGAGGCATGTGCAAACTGATGCAATAACATTTTCTGAGTGCACCCGTGGTCTGTACTCGATTTATTCTATATCAATTACACAGAAAATGTTGAAAATTTTACTGGCAACACAACAATTGGCATTAGCATTCATAGACAGGCATTATTGCCCTCCAGGACAATAACAGAACTTTTATTCACCAGTTTCCAAGAGGGCAGGACAACGGTGAAGGCATGGGAACCTGAAGCCTTATATAGACTAAACAGTGCCCCCCCCCTCCCCCGTCTGGGTCTCTGGGCAGTGTTTGATGACCTAAGTTTTACCTCCACTGAGTAATCAGCCCGTGAAGAGAATACCAAACAGTGCTAAACGGTCCCCTGGGACTGCCACACCAGTCAGCATTCTACTGGAGACTATTGTGTCTGGACATCAGTCAACTGTTCCCTCATTTGTTAACATCAGGACACACGACTGCACACTGCTAGAATACGTCCCATTGATCAGACTGTGTTTATTCAAGTATCTCAAGCAATCCACGAACAATGTATACTGTTAACTGAACAAGAAGTCTCCGAATAAGCCTCTTTCGGAGGAGAAGGGAGGAGGGAAGGGAGGAGGGAAGGGCATTCACAATTCATCAATTTCACGCCTTTTTGAATTTATACAATGCAGAACATCCTATTGTAAAGCTTAGGTGCTCATTCTCTTAATCTTATTACAAAAGAATATCCGCAGACGTCACCGCAGCAAAATGATAGAACAATGAAAAGTGATATCTTATGTTTGTTCATCAAATAGTATAGGTCATATTTGGCGTTTTCATGAAGATGTTTGAGATATGGGTCGGGTAATAGTTTTCTACAAATATAAGATACTTTGTAGAATTAAGATTCCACTATTCGTTGATACATTTTAGATCATCAGAAAAGACGACATAATAATTATAGTGCGCCGTGGTACCGGTGGGAAAACCAACGTTAATCATGATACAAACTTCTATATGGAAAATTGTTACTTAATGCAGTTACAATAGTCCATATTCTGTTCATGCTTGTATCCTTTTTATTCACATTTCTCCATCCTGCTAGGTATTGCATTAACAATCTGGTGCAATAAAGCCAAGAATAAAATGAATAGACTACTGCTATTCAACACAGCTTCTGAATAGAAACTAAAGCTATTCAATGAAAGTAAACAAGCCCAGCCAGCATTGAGGCAATGCCTCCCTCAAGGCTGTGGCTTCTATTTGAGAGGATCTGATAGTACAAACATCACTACATAGTAGCTCGATGAGACGCGCGCCGAGACCGCCTGTCTCTCAGTATTTACAAAGGTGTGCTGCATTAATAATGGCAGAAGACGGAGTGGCAGGGAGAGGGACGTCTCGCGGGTGTCGCCAAACAGCGGGCCAAGGGCCATAGACAAATAAAGCACCTATCGCCACGTGATGGCCGCCCGACACCACCCGCTCAATGACTAGCGCCCAAAGCCAAGCACTAGATGTGGACTACCATCAATTCACAAGGTGGGGCTTACACATACTTAATCCAGACCAATAGACTTTTACAATTTGTCTCTTCTTGTTTGTTTTGTTTGCTTGAATTGTTCTTAGCTAAGGAGTAGTTTTTTATGTAGTTTGTCAAGTCATGTAGACTGTTATTAATTCACAAGGTGGGACCTTCCACATGCGTAATCTGGACCAAGATCATTTTAGAATCAAAAATATTGTTCAACCGATATCAAATCCCTTATATTTCAGAAGGGTATTCTCAGGTCCTTCCACTCTAATTTTAAAATTTATTAGCAATATAAGATAAGATAAATGATATTGCACTATATTGATATAGAAGAAAACATAAAAGTATAATATCTACAAACTTAGAGTCTTATCTTTATGAACTTACTAAACGTAAAAATCATGTCTTCTTTTTATTCTTTGCGACTAAAATATGCAAGCTGGACGTACTATTTTGGTGCAAACCAAGAACCCAACTGAATCGTCTTCCCTACCTGCAGTAAAATATATCAGTGCCCTGCCTGCTGTCCAATATAGCCCTAGAGTGGGACTCTATCATGAGCCGAACCCCAACAATTGTCTCGGCCAAGGTCACTTGAAAGTCAATGGCCGTACGTTAGGAGAGATAGATGAGGCACTGCCGCCAGCCTGTAGTGCTTACCAGAGCAGAGTACTATAGTGACCACTGAAGGTCATTCAAATGGTACTGAACAGAGCCTGCCCTTTAACTCTGTATTCTTTTCTGGCTTGATTTGTATTGCAGTCAACCTTCCGATAGGTTTCAAAGTAAATCAATAAATCTGTAGAGACAATTCCAAGAGGTCCAACGCATAATTTGCTACAAACAAAGCCTTATAAACTGGTTATAGATATTGGACATACCACTGACTGCTTTACTTTTCCTAACCCCTCCATACAGCCCTTCAGTGGATAAAGGATTTTGAAAAATCAATGTTGATGTATGTTCAACTGCACACAGTGGCGTCTTTGCCACGCATATTTCTTCTTTTCTTCTTTTAGTTCACAATTTTTCTTTTACCAGTTATTAGTGTTCAGCTTATTAAGCTGGTCTCCCACACTATTCTGGGGTACTGTACCCCAATCTATTTTTAAGAAGAGAATCCAGTCTTACTGGGTTTTCTCCCTGATCTGGGATCTTTTTCTGCATAGGGGACAGACTCCTACACACCAAGAGACTTTGGTAAGTTGTGGACCACCCCAGGTGTAAGATGCATGTTATATGCCTGCTCATTATCCATGACCAAGGCCAGAAACCAGGCCACAAATTGAACTCGGGACCTTTCGCTGAGCAAACCAGTGCTCTCCCAGCCATTGATATAATATTATACAAGTTGCGAAACAGAGAATGCTCACGGCTACTGGCTTTAGACAAGTATGGTTAAAAGAGACATGGAACAGCCATGGCTATAGACTACAGAGATGCCACTCCCCGACCATCAAAATGTAGGAAATAGGTAAAATGTTAGAATTTGCAGTAGTTAATATACTAGAACAACGATAGCTGTGCCTCTGGTGGTTGGATCTTCAGTTGGAAGCAAAATATTATCTAAACAAATACAAATCTTAAGTTTCCTACTTTTGTGTAGGAACTGTAACTATGGCTATGCTGCTTTCCTAATTAGAGTAATTCTCTATTATACCAATAGGGAGATGCTAAAGACTTAGTTTTCTTTATGCCTGGTGGCAGAAAGGCTGGGCTAATTCCTACTTTTACAGTAGAAAGGTCATATACTGTGTATGGTAGAGTTCATACAAAAAGGATATTGAGGAATATCATCCTAATCCATTCCAGATGAAATTTTGAACTTATTATTGACTACAGAAATAGGGCAATGAATGTTTTAATAGAAAATGTAGGGATTTTAACACTTTTTTCATTTTTTCAAAAAGTAGGAGTTCCTACAAAAGTAGGAAAAATGGCATCTCTGAGACTAGTCTGTGGAACAGGCAATGTCTTAAGACATGGCCGTAACTATGGAAAACCGGAAGTGGAATGAATACTCAGTGATCGACATCAGGATGTGTAGGGTGTCACAACATAACAAGATTGTATTGCTTTGGTTTTAGCTATACCATTCCCAGAGACACATCAGAATTTTATTCTCTACATCTTAGCCAAAGAGCACACTAATTATATAAATCTTTATCATTAATAAAATATGGTTATATGTTCTTCTCACCCAAGCAGTGTTAGGGATTCTGAGTAATGTAATTGGACAAAAAAACTGCGGCTCACTCTAGATTTCCTGTGCAAACCCATTCCGTACATGTAAGACTGATATATATAGGCACAAAGCTTTCCGCGCCTTATTGTGGTGAATCCTTGGCATCATCCTAATGGTTCCATCCGTTGTCTTAATCACAGGCTTTTATGGAAATTGGTGATTCTCTCTCCATCTTCACAGGCTTACACACTAATGCCATTAACTCCCTACGCCCTTTGTTACTCCAGCCTCCTTTGATATGTGGGCCGAAACCCTTTGGTACCCAATATAGGCAAAATGGCACTTATAGTTGGCCTATCATAATGGTTTACCACCTGCAAAAGCATTGCAAGGACAGTTAAACACAAGCAGGAGACTTTGATTCGGTTGTGTGTTTACTGAGAAACAAGAGTGTGTATTGGGTTTCCAGGGTAAACAAGAGATACTGTCAATGGGTTTACTATGGAGCACATTAATTTAATTGTAAGATTTAATGCAAACATTTTTCATAACTGAGCCACATAATTCTTAAAATGTGTTCTTGAAATTACTGAATGAGCATTCTAATTGAATAGGAGAAAGCCTGAGTGTCAATTTGCAATGAGCTATTTTGAGTATGGAAATAGCCGTAGCTTGAACTGCATGAATGTGGGTTTATATAATATTAAAAGCAGGTTGTTATATCAAACTGCTCTCTCTGAGTGTGACCTTTACTTATCATATCTTTTTAAGAAAGTATTTTCCTGTCTTTTTTTCCTTGGGGTATTTGCCAATATCCTTCAAGAAAGGCATAAAAATGAACTTGCCATAAATTTAGGAAAGCATCAGCCAAACAGGTAATGTAGCTTTAGGCCTCTGCGAGTGGGAGGCGAGTCACAAAAACAAGCGCACAGAAATGCTAATTCCCAGTCTCAGTTACCAAGCATATACCAATGGGAATACCATGTGGCCAATAGTACCTATCCTTCCAAGAAGTCTCTCCAAAAATAGGGCCACGTGCTTCATAAAAGTCAACATTCCCTGGTACAAGCAGCTATCATACCTTATTTGTCGAATGCAAAGTTGAGTTCATATGAGTTCATACAGCCATAAATGGAAAGGATGTATACTTGGAAAGCCTATTCCTGAAGCGAATTCATGTTCATACTCTAAGGCATCCTGCTTCGAGGTTGTACAAAGAGAAACTCAAATGATCATGTTTTGGAAGTATAAATGTGCTTCAGCATAAATAGAGATGGATACCCTTTCTTTAGACTTATCATTAGATAGAGTGCCTGATTATAGGATCAGAAATAATGACTTTAATGAAATAAAAAAAAGTTCTACATTCTCCTCCCAATGAAGAACAGCCTATTACAAAGATTCAATCAAATAAGCAACACTAAAGCAGCAGTTCCAATCAAGTATAATTCTTTGTCCATGAAAAAGGACATGAACAGAATCTTATAATGAACCTAAAACAATAAGCAGCCAGGAGCCCTCAGCTGGGTTGCCTTACAAAAGCTGGAAGATAATCAGTTTTCTAGGACCGCTCACAGAATGCAGTGAACAAACAGCTTTTACACACTTAGTCTTAGTCTGGTTTTTATCAACAAGTTTGTCTGGGGATGGTGAACGAAGTGAACACACAGAGGAAGCAGAGAAGGATGCTGTGCTTTTGTTTGACACTGCCAGATGGCTGGAGTTATACGTGCTGACATAGGAGTAGGTGGCCGCGCATATGGAATTCTTTGTATACGCGGACGTCACGTCCGCGGAAACAGATCTGCTTACATGCGCGGACGTTGTGACTGCGTATACAAGTAAAGTGATATACGCGGACGTAGATCCATTGTGGATCCTTTGTCATCATTATATCATTTGTAAATCGGGGGCTGAGCCCCCGAACCCCCTTTTTCTCTTCTTTTCTTTTTCATATCTTACTAAAATTAGAAAATAAGGCTCAGATAAATAAATATCCGCGTACATAAGGAGACGTGTACGCGCGGATGTTGCATCCGCATATGTAAGAAGATCAGTATGGGCGGAGTTGTGCCCGCGTATGTAAGAAATTTTATATACGCTACATCTGCGTGCGCAACTGTCGTGCGTATAGCCGTTCCCCTGCCAGATGGTTTGTGGTGGGGGATGGGTAAAGGCGAGTTTCCACAGGACAACAAACCATGCTCGTCACTGACTGTCCCCTAATAAGCCTTTCTAACACCCTAAATTAAAGCCATCATCAATCATTGGTCAATATGGATTGAAAGGGTTAACAGGGGACAAACAACAATGAGCATTGTTTGTCATTCTCACACCTGCCTTTAACCGAAAAAGTACTTAATTAAAAGCCTATAGTGGCAAAACAATAAAATAAATCCTTTAGTATTAAAACAATAAAAGAAAATATTGTACTTACTGCCACAAAATTTGATATTGAGAGAGGTAATAACTATGTTGATACAAAATATAGATTTATTGCTATTTCAAAAGATGAAAAAGGCTTTAGCAGCTGAGTGAGAGGAGAGACCAGACTGTAAGACTTAAGCTCAGTATAATAAACATTGAATAAAAGAAATAGGACATGAGAAACCATAAATAAAGTCACCAACAAAAATTTCATGAAGGTGTTGATTCACATCCTCACAAACTCGTTACCAGCTAGGATCTCAGATAATAGTCTCTAGGTCTGCATATGGGACACACACCCTTAGAAGTTAATAATTATGAACATTAAGCCTCTCTCAAGATGCTACTATAGTAATACATATGGGACATGTAAAAGTAAACTCAGAAGTAAACCTTGGAGAGACAGTTTGACAATAGGTTCAACAGAAGAGTTCCTATTCCCAAAATGTACATCAGGAAATTTAAATTCAATTGACTCAGACAACAGCTGCCACCACAGTGGGAAGGCCAAACACAATGTCTGCTGATATCAATATGGGCACGCGGAATATGGCAAGCGCTACTCCTCGGCCACCCGCACTGCACTATCTGCTGCTACCAGACCATATTTTTTAATAGTGTGCCATGCCCAGATCACCTCCTACTCCACAACTTGTGACCTCAGAGACCTTCTGGGCCTCTCTAAGGGATTGGACGGAAAAGTATATATCTGATGCTATATTTATAGAAGGAATATGGTTTCTACCAGCAAAACTTTCCTCCAGTGAGTTCTTAAGCTGCGTTCTCACTGGGCCAGAAGAGGCCGCCAACTAATTTCAGTTGGTCTAAAGCCGCATCCTAATGTGGCAACTAAACATCAGCGACTACCGGTAGTGCTACCTGATGGCCCAAGTTCTAAACTAGTTCCATCCCCGGCGACTAGTTCTCTCTGGAGGACTAGTCACCACATGGGGATGCGGCTTTAACTTTTCTATCCTCAGCAACAAGTGCCATCAAGGAACAACTGGTGACTGAGGAGAGAAAGGGTTAAGACCTACCATAGTTGGTAAGTTACATTCTTGGGTCCAATGAGGAATTTCATTGGTTGTGTAGCGTGTGTATGTGTAGATAACTATCACTTGCTTAGTGGGAAAGATGCATACACATAAACGCAAATGGGAACAGCTATCTCTTCCTAACCATTAAGATATTTATATATGAGATTAAAAGTAGTCCTGTAACAGACAATGAAATATGAGTTAAGAGCAACAATACATGTTTTGCTTTATTCTCACATCAGATTCTCATTCTGGCATTCATTAGAAAGTAAAATGAGCTTGACATTACACGTTGTTTGCATACAGTTGCCACAGTGCTTCTCGAAATGACAGTAATTCATCCTATGATGCCTGCAACTAAGTCCACTATGAATTTGTAATGAAATAAGCCGCTAAAATGAATGGACAGACGTCCTGTGACAAAGGAATCGATCAGATTTCCCTTCAAGCAGTTTTCTTAAATGAATATGCATCAAGTATCATTAAGAAGATTGATCTTAATTGCTTCCATATCTCATTGCAGGAGCTTTATAATGAAGGAGTTATTGCTTTTTGATTAACAGCAAGGATATGTACAGGAAGTATGAATACCCTTTGTTTGTAGCCATGGAAACCTCTCAAAGATGACTTGATGATAAATAACCTTAATTAAAGCATCGTTATTGGCTTCCTTCTGTCTTGTGTTATGAGAAATACTTGACACGACCCACTGGAGGCACAGAAAGGGTGCCTTTTATGGCATTTTCTGGCAGGAATAGGTACTCAACATCCCCTACTGATTGTAAAGGGTTGGTTAGTTGGTTGCTTTGTTTGGTTGCTTTATGTCCTTTTAACCCCCCATGGAAATGTCAAGGGATGGGGATGGTGATCAAATCTATGAGAAGCTGGACACCATGCCACTACATTTTTACAGGGCAAGTGGTATTTTACTTCCCACACTACATGTGCCTAGGGGAATCAACAAAGCCCATGAAGGATAGATACTTGTTTGCACAACCGAAATGTATGACCCTAACCGTTATATGGCTCCAGGCTTAAATGAGCAGACTACTCCCAGGACACTACCAATAACATAGTTGACCTTAAAATATTTATCAGATAGGTATTTCTAATGAAGCATACCTGTTCTTTTTAAATAAATAACCTATTCTTAAGTTACAAGCCTTGTGTGTTGCAAGGGTATAAATTGCGGTCTTTAGTTTCACTTTATTACAAGTCGGCTCTGCCGCCGGGACTGCATGTATAGGCGAACCCGGGGCACCTCACACTCCAGGCAGGCATTCTACCCCAACACCACCACTGGTTTAACCCTCAGGAGGGTCCATCAATATGGGTATAGGGGAGGTAATTTTGCTGGGTGCTGGTGTCCTCTATTCTAATTTATAGTGACATGTCTTAGTTGATATACCATCTTCTAACTCAATACAACCTGTAGTACATTCAGATTTCTGCATACAACAATATGCTTTTTGGATGCAGTTGAAGTGTGGAAGCCGTATTAAAGACAGGTAGATAACAACAGATGTCTTCTACTAACACTAGCTTGTAACAAGAAGTAATCTCATTTTTGACAATCAAGAGAATACTTTATGAACAAAGATTATTGTAGCTTATCAACCATCTTTCCCTGTTTGGTTAGACTAAGAATATCTATAAAAGTCTGCTCTTAAAAAGCAATGTTAAACACTAAAAACTTCCAATCCCAACATTGAGAGACCATCCAATTAGTATGCAAGCAACTACACCTCATTTAAGTCACATGATCCCTGGTGCAGTCATGTGATCAGTGTTACTACCACTTCCCATCCTACTATCCATCGTTCCCAGCTGCAGTCTGTGGATTGTATATTCAGAAAATTGATGGCTCGCCTCATCATTCAAACTGAAAAGGGGCCTTCTCAGATAGGCCCATAAATGTGTCATGCGTGAAAACGTCCTTTGAGAAATGAGTATCATATTTCAAATTTTGTTGTGACGATCCTCTTTTTTCATGTACAAATTTCAGGTTTGATGGATAGAGCAAGGTGTGTATTGTCTTTTTCAGGCCTCACCAAATCTCACACCCTGGGTGTCCTCTCAGCCCCCTTAAAGGCCCAGGACAACCAAACAGAGCCCTCAGGGTGTCCTGTGTACAGCCTAGAAATCATACATTGATATTAAGGTTGAGGCAACAGGACCTCCTGTTTTAGGTGCAGGACACCCACGCTTCACAGTAATGGTGTCTTAAAGATACCTAGCCATTTTTAAATTCTGTGATCCCTGTCTTTTATCTTTGTAACAAACAACTTCAAACTCCCTTTTTATTATTCTTACATGCAAAGAAATGTATAACAGATTGAATTATAGCAATGTAGAATATGCACTTATCTATCTGAATAAAAACTGTTCTGGAAAGGCTTCTGCATCAACTTTGGATCATTGTGACTGGTAGAGTTAAGGCTGTTAACCCTTAGGTTGTGTGACATGAGCTCCTCATTGGATTCGTGTCAGGGGACGGTTTCCCATCTGTCGCCCTGATTGTAAGAGGCGGTGATCAGGGTTTGGGGCTCCTGCCCAAACAAAGAGGTCCCTTGGGTCTCATTCACTGTAGAAACTAGACCATCTTTGACGGTCTAAGAAAACAAACTATGCCTGGACCAAAAAGGTAACGCTTATTTCCTTACACAGTATGTCCGAAATATTAAAATGAGGTACTGAAATGCTAATGATAGCTCATTTAAATATTTCAGATATACTAATGTACCAAAGTTCAACCTCTGGATTCCAACTTATATCCATTGGTTTACCACTAAAATGTTCCTGCAAGCTCTTACCGATTCTGCACTTATAACATCCTGTATTACCACTGCACTTTATTCCAGGCAATTGGTTTTATAGTTTAACTTAAAACTGCAGGGCTCTGTTTCCCACCCAAAGACAGAGCTTTTGACAAACTGTGATTTAGCAATTTTAGCAGTCACGTTTGTAGAAAATCCAATACACTTTCACGAATGGGCTGAGCTATACCTACGGCCTGTAAATTCCGTACAACGAGCCTGTCCGTGTCGTAAAAGTAGTTCAGTAAAGTCTGAAAACCCGGAGTGACACATAGTCCCTGTGTGGTAGTTGTGTGGTAGCAGTATTGAAGGGACCGATGCCGTTACAATAAACAGGGAGGTAAACTTCAGTACACAGTAATTTGAATCCAGATGGCAATAAAATCAGACCACAGAATGGTTCCTGCTTTAAACATGCAAGCTTATTCTGTATGTGACTTTGCAGAGGGTTATCTTCATGTTATAGATCATATTCATGGCGGCAACTGTGTGTGTGGAAGGTAATTTGGTTAATTTGTAGCAATTCCCTGGCTAGTCTGGCCTTGAACTAGAGAGGCCTGTTCAAAATGCTCAAATGGAAAAATACTTCGCCCATGAAGGGGATTTTAATATTTCATTTTTGAGAATTTCTGGCCTTGATCAGAAATCTTTGGTTCTGGTTTAATGGGCAGGTATTATCCTCCAAAATTACTTGGTCTACAAGTTACCGAAATCAATACAAACCCCATCATGGGGTCATAACAGCCTTTGGCAAAAATATAGGAATTTGTATAGGAAATTTTCAGCAAAAATATAGGAGAATATAGGAGGTTTTAGGGCAAAAATATAGGAAAATATAGACATTTTTGGCAAATGAGGAGTCAAATTTTTGCCCATGAGGAGTCAAAGCAGGCTTCACAAACAGATGGAACCCAACACAGTGACCGATAAAAGATAAGGTTACAGGGAGGGTTTCACAATATTGTCAAAATAAGAAAACCACAAAAGTCAACTTCCACGGAGCGCCGTTTAGTTTTACGTTCACGCACAGTGTTCTTTATAGTCCTGCCTGCCCGCCACCTCTCGAGACTGTTGACAAACCCAGTGTCAGCATCTTTAGGCCTGGAGCCCCGGGGGAAGCAGTATTTATTACCTTCGTCAATGCTTAGTGTCTGGGCCTGGGAGACCTCACTGCATTAGCCTAATGAAACATGGTCACATAGGTGTGACCTAATGGCCCTCGGCCAGCAGAGCCTACAGTCCATTCCACATACTTCTCACAGTTTTCTGTGAATACCCCACAAGGTCTGTAGGGAGTGCCAACTTATCAAATGGTTGATAGATCTGAAATGGATTTTACTACAGCAGGCATGTATTTTTCTTGTTTTTCTTTGTTTGTAGGTAGGTATATGTGAGTGAAGCTCAGAGAAGGCTTATAAAGTGGGTCTAGACACATTTCTGAAATTAGACACGTGACATGGAGCCGTAAACAGTAAAGACGTGACAGGCAGAAAATACAGTTATAAGGGACTATAGTGATTTTTTTTATATTAGAGATGCAACATGAGAATAATTAAATGACATGGACAGAGGAATTGGTATATGATAATGAGGTTGGTTTGTTTGAGTAGTTTAACTTTGGCCAACCCTTCGGGGTGTTTTCCAGACTGCCACAAGGTTCAGGTTTTCTGCTAGCTTTCTGCCACATGCCATGGGCAGTGACCGAATCTATGAGATGGGGTGATTATTTGTAGCAGTGGGACCCAATGCCCTCTTTGAAGTGCTGCCTCACTGAGAGATTACGTTAGACGCCCATATACTGACACCAGGCTGACCAGTCATGTTTCATAAGTTCTAACTTCATACCAAATGCCAGGCAAGAAGTCGTTCGTGTGACTTGGCCAGGATTAAATCCCACAACCTTCTAGAATCAAAGCAGGCACTCTCAGTTTATAGATATCTAATTCAAATATACTACTGGGAAATCCCCTCATAGTATTAAAGCATGTTCTTTTAGGGGCTACTTTATGGTAATGGGAATTAAAACGACATCTGAAAGTGTTATATAGGACATGTTGATAACCTCTAGATTTAGGATTTCTCACTGGCTACTGAATATATTCAAAACAGGATGGTGTTACAAACCTGTACATACAATGAAGTATACGTTGTGCACATATATTATCGTTTTATTACAGGATGTCCAGTGAATCCTGGGTTTTAAATCTAGGTACAAGCAGGTGCTGTAGATTCAGGTCCATAGAGTAGATTTGTGTGTATGTGCTATATCAATAAATGCTAGGTACAATACAGAAAAATAAGTATACATCTCAACGTACAATATACAGCCACGTAAGAATCCCTTCTCCTCCTATAACTCTTTCTCCTCTTTGTGATAATGCCGATGTAATGTTCTTCCACAGCATGATTTTCTTATTATCACCAGCAGGAATATACAACCTGGCCTGGAACTGTATGGAGATTCTCCCTCAGAAATGTGATCCTCCATGGGCTCTTTTTATCAACAGTTTAGCATGCATGAGCTCAGAACTACTAGAAATGAATAATTGATGGCGAAGTAAATGGCGCATAGTAAGTGGATCCCATTTGACGCTTACCAAAATACAAACTGTCAGCGTATAGCGACTCTGGCGCCTGTCTCCAACCGCAAGTCGAGTCTGGTTCGTAATACACCAATTTTAAAAAAAGAGATAATTACCTGTTATTGCAGGAAGCTAAAATGACATTGCCAATTAAAATAATAAAACGTTGTGAGAGGGAAACACAAATACACGCAACAACTGCAACGTAAACTGTTTGCTCATAATTATTTTGAATATCCAATGACAACAAATGCTTCCAAATGTGTTGCAAATGTGTTTTGTAGTTACAGCAGAAATAATCAATATCTCTCTTGTTTTCATCCGTGAGTTTTGACCGCCTCTTTTAGACTACAGAATCATGTAAAAGTAAGGTATGAATCAGACAGTGAAAAGCATTAGTCTAGCTATAGAGTCCTACTAAATTTTCTTTGTTGTTTTTTATGCTTCTCCTTCAACAACTTTTAAGATTGTTGAACAAGGAGAAACTTCAAGAACAGCTTAAAATCATCGAAGAAGGAGAAATTTAAGAACAGCGAACAGAATTAGTGATAAAGATATATAGATCCCCATCTTTAAAGACAGTCCCTGACAGTGAGGTTTTGAAAGTTTTGTAAAGGTCCCTTTAATTATTATTCTATTAAAGGCCAGATGCATCCTCATAACTTATTCAGAGTCCAGAGTCAGTTAAATTTATTGTCTATTGCTAGTTTTCTCAAATTACTATGCGCTTGATAGACGTCTTAGTTTGTGAGATAAAATTCAGCTAAAGTCTCTTTATGTAGTCCTGGATGTAGGTGTCTATTGCGATGTTGAATTTAGTCAAAGAGAAAGGTCTTTAGTAAAGTCAGGACAGAAGCAATATGAAATGAATTACTGGTGGCATACAACTTTCCTAGGACACTCTGATGTTAGCTTCAGAAGATAAAGTTCTGGACTTCATTCGTTCTTAAAACATGAGGCCAAAAAGGTTATTTCTCACGTAATGTGAATGTCCCAGTCTCAGTGGGCAATAAACGCCCATTCTATATAGCAAGCCCTCTAGAGCATTTACCTTATCGTATACGTACCAGACCGCTATCACTCGCATTACCAGACAAAGGCCTTGGTTTATCTAGGCTTTCATATAGCAGAGTAAAGCAGCAATAGCTTATCTCAAATGGATCTGGCATTAATGAAAGCCTTTCTCATTAGTGGTATCTCGGATGACCTTCCCTAAAGCTCAGTACCATCCTGTAAATACTAAAAACGTAATATTAGTGCATGTATGTTTTATATATTTTGGGGCTGCTACACCTTCAAGGTGACATATAGCCCTTATCTTGAAATGCCTTAGACCATGTGCACCTTTGATTTGATTTTACAACTACAGACATGAACATTAAAAAATGCAGACTATGCATCCAATCTAAAAAAAAAAAAAAGGCAGAAGCTAATTAGCTGAGTGTAATTAGATCAACTCTAACTAATTGGAATGTCTGAGGTTGGTCTCACATAGTAATAACGAGTGAAGTTTGTGATGCAAACTTTCTCTCCAATTAGATGTATGGGTTTGATAGTGCATGGAATGAGATTGATTGCCATGAGGGCACGCAGGGCTAGAGTAAAACCGCGGTAGGCTCCAGTGAAATAGGGAAGGACAGTTTAAAAAAAGGTAGAGTGATACATTCACCATACTGATAGGGAGTCTAACCGCCTGTCCCCCTGGGATCCCACTTCATTTATGAGGAGATTATTTATCGTGATCGAAAGAGATGTCCAATGAAGCTAAGCGTCAATCACACAGTACGCCTGCCGAAAAAGTACATCAGTCAGCATCAACCGGAGGCTTGGTGTGGTTTTCACATCATAATATACCCTGACGGCCAAGCCACTAGCTGGACGAATGTCATCTCCAAAAATAAGACAGGATGATCGATGGTAAAGCTGACAGGCAAGTTATATTCTGGCACTGAAAACTCAAAAAAAGACCGATGGTCCATCTATTCTTAACTCTCTTTACAGTCTGTTCTGACAGAAAGGCTGTTATAGCTCCATAAGATTTAAATGATTGGTCAAAATAGACAGATCATGCCATGATGTATCATTCTAGATAGTGTAATGGGGATATGGGGATCATACCCCAATATCTTTGCACCCTGTGCCCCTCAACCACCTTACGTCCTGGATCACCCAGTACTATGGGTGGGGTGGGTTCTAGGTAGTGAGCAACTCACCCTGTGCCTCACCCTCCACCCCTTTTTCCTGGACCAGAAACTCCTTCTTCCTTTCCCTATAATTGAGTGAGGGGCTGATTTCCTAGTACTGACCAACCATTATTATAAAAGTTGGAGACAGCCCCCCATTCAAACAGAACTGATCCTGACACCCTGGTAGCCACATTGACCCCCACAGATACAAAGATCTGCTTGGTGGTTAGTGGCAGTGGGTAGGACTTTTCCAAAAAGGTAAGGCACTGATTACTATACTTGTATTTGTGTACTATTGTGTATGCTCAGATCAATATACTCCTAGTTATAGAACTTGTGTGTTTGTTGCTTTGATTCTAGATCTCTTTGTAAAGGATAGCTAGGACCCACCACTATTTAGACTACCAATTTTGGCCAGCTACCAACCAAATTATATTACCCAAAAGCTATCCTGTTCAATATTTGTGTACCAACACTATACTACTCAATACTTATGTAACATTTAAGGTGGTTAATGAGGTATCATTAATTGACTGGGCCAGGTTTCTTTAATTAGGTTGTTTGACCTAATTACGGCAAAAAGTGACCTAAATTACATAAGGATTGGTTCAACATCAATGATTATATTCCATTGAAGGTAATTAATGAGGTATCATTAATTATCAAGGTCAATTGTTTAATTAGGTCATCTACATCAAGTTTCAAGTTTTGTTCCTTTTTCATGTAAAACTTCACACAGCAACTTTGCTATATGTTACTGTGTGTTATTTAGTTATTATAAGGTGAAACACTGTTATTGAAAAGAGAATGACCTATTGAGTACACAAGTATTGAGTAGTATAGTGTTGGTACACAAATATTGAGTAGTATTGTGTTGTCAGTGCCTTACACTTCTTACTGGATAGGTCAAGGTATTATTCAAAAATATTGATTGAAAAGGAAAAAAAAAAAAAAATTTAGGCCACACTTCCAGGCCTCATTCACGTTTCATTCTTTTGAATTTGGATTTCATTTCATATTTAGTTCTGTTTAAGAAAGAACTTTAATTATACTCCAATACTTGCACAGTTTGCAAGTTCAGCCTTGACCTATCTGCATAACTATTGTTTAAACTTGCATGCCTTACAGCCAGGTGCATTCAGAGAGGCAAATTGAACAAGCTTGATTAACTAGAAGTTGATTACCTCTTACAAACTTAGTTGAATTGATAAGTTTCCAGTTTAGTTTCATTGATAATTTGTATTTCTATTGATTATTCCTTTTATTTTGGCCATCAAAACATTGTTTTGCACCTGGTTTCCACTTTCTGCATGTTTGACTTTACCTTCCGTGCGAAACTAGGTTTACGTTTGCCAACATTTTAAATAGATACAATGCAACGAGTGCCGTGTTTTAGATGTCTTCCAGCGACATCAATACTTGTGTAATAAATGAAGCGTTTTGCGTTACAAGGTTTTGAAATGCGAGTACAGACGATAGTCTTCTTTTAACCAGGTAGGTAAGTGTACAGGTCTTTTACCTGACACCTACCACAATTGGAGGCAGATGAGGTAAGTACAATTTGTCATTCCATCTCTTTGAATTTTGAATTCAAAAGCTTGACTCCAGCATGTCACCCTCTGGAGGCTCTCGGGCATGCGGCCCCACCCACTTGAGATTTGAAACTCACAGTGAGTCTCATGGGTCTGATATCCGCTACTCCTCAGCAGGCTTGATGCCTCCCCTAGAACCTCTCACAGCTGGGCAGTTGGCCAGTCTGATGCAACTAAAATGCGACATGCTGAAAAGGATGGATAGGCTAGAACAGATAATTTCTCAACGTTTATTTCAACAGGCTGCGCATAGCAGAGTGAGGGACAGTGTGTACAGGCCACATGTTAGGGCAGGGGAAGAGAGAGAGAACATGGCTTTTGGCCATTTCTCTGGTACTCCTAAATTACACCCAGGGCCTGGGCCCAGGTTTGATATTGTGATGAACGGCTATTCATCCAAAATACATAGAGGTCAAAATAATAGAAATATATGTAAGAGAACGAAATATATGTAAGAGAACGAAATATATGTAAGAGAACGAAATAGATGTAAAGAAACGAATATGTAATAATGAACGAAAGTATGGAAAGCCTGAAAAAGAGGCACGAATATGTAAAAGAACGAATATGTAAAGAACGAATATGTAAGGAACGAATATGTAAGGAACGAAAATGTAAAGGAACGAAACCCGGAAATATGTAAACCGGAAGTAAAATGTAAACCGGAAACGGAAAATATAAACCGGAAGTGACGTCAGTTGTAGGTCACGTGACCGAAAGCAGCCAATCAGGGCTGACCTCTCTAGTATATAAAGGGGCGGTGAGGCCCGAATAAACAGAGTTCTTTAACAGTTCTCCTGGTGTCCAGACGTGTCCTCTTTCCTGAAACAACCGCTAAAGATGAGCCGATCAGAGTAATTAAGCAGAAGTTAGGACAAAACAGTCGAAGCTCGAGATAGGTAGTAGAAACACAGGGTAAGGGGCCCGACGGCCCGAAGAACGAGGAACGAGGGAACGGAGTAAGGCGCGAAGGCCCGAAGTAGTCCCGGAAACCGAGGCGTAGTATGGCACGAAGACATGGGGAACGGAACGAAGGAGCGAAGTCCGCGGGGACGAGGGCGCGGCATGCTCGGCCCCACGCTACCAAACAATAGGCGACCGTCGGCCCGTCGCCCCCGCGGACCGGAACTCAGGGGTGGACCGCCCGGTCGGGGTGAATGCTGGTCTGGGAGATAGAGCGAGACGAACCCCGGCCGACCCGTACCCCTACCATAATTTCCCTCCCCCGCAGTCCTCCGTTGACATCGAGTGCCGATTCCCGATCGATTCGCTCAGCCCCCCCTCGTGCGCGAGGCACGACTCTAGAAACACATCTCGGTTCTTGGCCCGGATTCCCCGTCCGCCCCGAGACCCGAACAACCCCCACGTTCCTCTGTTGTAAGAATCGGCAACCCCGACTTACCAGAGAACGTCACACTGGTGGCAGCGGTGGTGCTGAAATAGGCACATACGGACTTGTGGATCTTGGGTGTTTCGTCGGTATTGGATACTCATGGCGACCGCGGCAGTCTTCGAGCAGATGGATTCTGACGTCGCCTTCAAGGAAGGTGGGGAGGAGAAAGGAGGTGCGAAAACCGAAACCAAAGGGGAGGACACGACCATCATGGGTAGGCAGTTTAATTTTATGGGAACGTCCACCCCGACGGATGAGCAGAATGCGCGGGCTCAACAACAACAGACCGGCCAGGTAGGAGCGAGTTTGAAGAAGTTTAGTTTACGACCAGAGAAGTATGACGGTAAACCGGATTTCGAGGGATGGATCAACCAGTTTGAGGAGTACGCAACATTGGGACGCTGGACGGCCGAGGAAAAAGCGGCGATGCTCTTTCTCTCGCTGACGGGAACGGCACGAATGTACTTTGTCGGGCTCCCGGACAGGGAACGACAAGCAACGGCCCGGAGGGAGGCGTTTAAGAAGCGAAAAGAAGATTTAGAGTGTCATCAATGTCACCAGAAGGGCCATTTCGCGAGAGAGTGTTCTCAGCGTCAGGGAAACGGACAGTCGCCGTCGCAGTAAGCGCGGGGCCCCCTTCGGGCGCGGCGAGAGAAGTAGTAGGCATGGGAGAATGTGGACTTTATGTGGCCGGGACGGTGGGAGAGAGTGTCGTCCGTTTTTTGGTTGATACCGGATCTATGATCAGTCTGCTGTCGGAACGCCTCTGGAGAGAGTGGGGACGAAAATGGGAAGAACTGGATGGATATGAAGGACGTCTCTGCTCGGTGGATGGTAGTCCGTTGCGGTGCTACGGATGCACGAACTTGCCAGTAAAATTGGGAACGCGCGTGTTGAAGTGGACATTCATGGTGGCAGACATCGGTAGAGATGAAGGGATCCTGGGAAACGACTTCGCGGTGAAATACCGGCTAACAGTTAAGCCCCACGCGAGTGCTATCTTCCTGCCCGCCGAGGGGGAGGGAGAGGGGGAACGAATCCCGGGAGCAGAACAAAGAACGGATGGGATTCGGGCAGTTACCGTCGGAGGACAGGTCGTGCGAATCGAGGAAACGACGGAAATACCCCCACTCCAAGTGACCCGAGTAACAGTAGTAACGAGAGTAGACATAGGACAGAGTGGACAGCTGGCTGTCATCACCGGCGCTGGATTACCTATGGGACTGGAGGTGATCCCAGGAACGGTGACATTGGGAGAAGAAAATGAAGTTTGGGTGGCCAACCGAGGGACCGAGAGCGCGAAATTGGAAACCGGCGGGGTACTCGGAGAAGCCACCTTCGTACAAGAGGTACGAGGAATAGGAAGTGAAGCAAAAGAACCCCCTGGAGCGCTCGTTGAAATGATAGAGGAGGCTAAGAAAGACCTGACCACGGAGGAAGGCGGAGAGCTGGAGAAAGCCATCATGGCCCGGGAACAAATGTTTGCGACCTCGAAACATGAGTTAGGACGGACAGATTTAGTACAACATCGAATTAAAACGGGGGATCAGATGCCGATCAAGCAGAGGGTCAGACGGTATCCGGCCACCAGGAGAGAGGAAGAACGAGCACTGGTGGAGGATATGTTAAATCTAGGGATTATCCAGGAGAGCGGGAGTGCGTGGAGTAGCCCGACCGTTCTAGTCAAAAAGAAGGACGGAGGAACGAGGTTCTGTATCGACTACCGAAAACTGAACCAGGCTACGAAAGTGGACGCCTATCCGCTCCCACGGATAGAGGACAGCCTCAACACCTTGGGAGGAAGCCTATTCTTTTGCAGTCTGGATCTCGCAAGCGGATATTGGCAGGTGGAGATGGCACCGGAGGACCAAGAAAAGACGGCCTTCGTGACTCAAGGAGGATTGTATGAGTTCAAAGTGATGCCATTCGGGCTAGTGAACGCCCCAGCCACCTTCGAGAGACTGATGGAAAGAATCCTCAGAGGAATCGTGTGGGAGGAGTGTCTGGTATACTTGGATGACATACTGGTCTTTGGACCAACGTTTAAAGTGACTCTGGAAAGATTGGTACGGGTTCTGGACCGATTGAACGCTGCAGGACTGAAGTTAAAGGCGCGAAAATGCAAGCTGTTCCAGAAGAAGATTCCGTTCTTGGGGCACGTTGTCTCATTCAACGGGATCGAACCCGACCCCGAAAAGTGTCGGCAAGTAACCGAGTGGCCGGTCCCTCGGGATCTCCACGAGGTACGAGCCTTCGTGGGATTATGTTCATATTATAGAAGGCATATAAACGGCTTCACGGAATTGGCTGCCCCCTTGTATGAATTGGCAACGAAGGAGGAACCGTTCGTGTGGAGCGCGAGACGACAAGAGGCATTTGATGCGATGAAGAAGGCGCTAACGGAGGCCCCGGTGTTGGGATTCCCGGAGGAAGATGGACAATGGTGGCTTGACACGGACGCCAGTGACGTGGGGACAGGAGCCGTGCTATCACAGGAGCAGAGAGGGGAGGAACGGGTGATAGCGTACACGAGCAAAACCCTGGAGTCAAACGAACGAAAGTATTGCACCACGCGGAAAGAACTGTTGGCGGTGGTGCGAGCTTTGAAGCATTTTCGGTGCTACATCTATGGTCAACGCGTGATAGTCCGGACGGATAATAGCGCGGTCAGTTGGCTGCAGAGAAGTAAGGAACCGATGGGGCAGGCTGCTCGGTGGATTGAGATTATCGACTCGCATGATGTGTCGTTCCAACACCGACCGGGCAGGAAGCATGGGAACGCTGACGCGTTGTCCCGGTATCCGTGCAAACAATGTGGAGAGGAGCACGAGAATACCGAAAAAGTGAGAGTAGTGACGCGGGCCCGGGGGTACGAGCCCGGATGGTCCCCCCAGGAGATGAGAGCAGCGCAGAGGAGGGATTGAGATATAGGGCCGATTGTCGCACGGATGGAAGAGAATGCGGACCGGCCAGGCTGGGAGGCCATATCTCCGGAATCCCGGGAAACAAAGATCCTATGGAGGCAATGGGAACGATTAAGCCTCAGGGATGGCGTGCTGCATCGGAAGTACTGGGAACTGGAAGGACATGGTTGGAGGAACCAGTTGGTCGTTCCCCGAGGGGAACGGGCCAAGTTGGTAAGGGAATACCATGGAGGCGCGGCAGGAGCGCATTTGGGAGTCGCCAGAACGACGGCCCTGTTGGAGCAAGGGTTTTACTGTCCGGGACTCCGGGAAGACGTGCGGAAGGAATGTCGAGAATGTGATTGCGCGTTGCTGAAAAAAGGACGAGGAAGACGGGAGCCGCTACATCAGTACATAGTGGGGGAGCCGATGGAACGGCTGGCCATGGATGTTTCGGGCCCGTACCCAGTCACCAAACGAGGAAATAAGTATTGCCTGATGGTGGGATGCTATTTCACCAAATGGTTGGAGTGTTTCCCGATCCCGGATCAAAAGGCAACGACAGTGGCGGACAAACTGGTTGAAGAAGTAGTAGCACGGTACGGCGCGTTTCGGGAACTACACTCGGATCAAGGCACGAATTTCGAATCCGAGGTGGTGGCTCAGGTCTGTGCACTATTTGGAATACACAAAACAAGAACGACGCCGTACCACCCCAGGAGTGACGGGTACATAGAACGAAGTTTCCGTACCTTGGGGTGTTGTTTGAAAGCCAGCTGCCGAGCAACAGGCCGGGAATGGGACGAGATGGTCCCGCTCGTGATGATGAGTTATAGAGCAACGCCGCAAGCCAGCACGGGAGTGACACCGAATATGATGATGCTGGGCCGACAGACCATGATGCCGCGACAAGCGATTTATGGGAGACCTCTAAGACCAGAGGAGGAACCCCGACGGGTAGGCGACTATGTGGAAAGCCTGGAGGAAGGGCTAGTCGCGGCCTATCGGGAGGCCCGGACGGGGCTGAAACGAGCCGCCATCCATCAGAAACACGAGTACGATGGGAAGGTGACTCGGCGGGAATACCACGCCGGAGAACTGGTCTGGGTGCACGATACGGTAGTGGATAGGGACAAAGGAACGAAGTTGCGATTTCCATGGATGGGCCCTGCACTGATCGTCAAGGTGCTTGACCGAGGACGGGTGGTAGTACGGAAGAAACGAGGGAAACCGGGGGGGTAGTCCATGTGGACCGCCTGGAACCCTACCGAGGACACGCTGCGCCAGCCTGGATGGTAGCTGACCAGCAAGGATACGAGGCTGCACAGTAAATGCTTGGGGTGGGGCGCGCTAGGGCACGTAAGGAAACGGGGCACCCCTTTTTGTGATGAAGTCGTTTTCGTGTCTCGATTCCGCAGGTGGAAGAGGACCAAGGGAACGACCAAATCGGCGCTACACAAAAAGGCTTTGGCCAAAAAGGACTGATCAACCTGGGGCCATTGAGTCGGGGCGGTGCGTTGACCACTACAGTAGGAGTGCAGGTCGTTAGGCTGTAGAGATTTGCTACCTAGCTGAAGATTGGTTCTCTTGCGGATGTAATATAGGTGGGAAATGCGGGGTTGGAACGAAAAACGGCGTTCGGGAGCCACGACGGCCCGAATGTCTAAAGTAGTCCCACGGAGCCGCTTTCCGGTCAGTTCGGAGGAACCACAGCGTGGAAAAGATGGTTGGATTACAACAGAAGACAGACCCGGTGGCAAGCTGGTGAAGACTTTTGAAGTAATGCCGACTTGGTAATACCGCTTTACAGCGTCCAGGAGACCGGAGGAGAGTAGATGCGGCACTCTCGGGAACGCCGGAGGAACGAACGGACGGTTGTAAAAGGCGAGGCCTGAAACGAGGACGGGCTTTAAAGTAGGTCGTAAAAGGAGTAAAAGAGGACAAAGAGAACGGGGCGGCGGCGAGGAGATGATAACGTCGAGCCCCTGTGTTCTCCGGGAAGTGTGCGGAAGCACTGTGAGGGCCAAGATGAAAAAGGCAAGAGAAGGCGACGGAGGATGAAAAGACCGAGGACGTCCGGTGGGGCAATAAAAGGCCTAGGAAAAAAACGCGTGGACGGGCGAAGGGCCGCGAGGTAAAAAAAGCAGGCGAGGCGGTGACCAGCGGCGGGCCCCGGGGACCGGAAAATAGTAGGGGGCGCCACCGTAGAAGTGGATGGTGAGTCTGACGCTAGGGGTCGCTAGTGCAGGCCACGCCCACTTCCGCCTGCGGCGGCTATAAAAGGCAGAGCGCTCGCCGGAGCAGGTCATTCTGGTCAGCCGATCAGGATTCATCATATCGCAGACGAGCAGACTGAGTTAAGGAGAAGAAAACAAGAGAAAAAGCAGAGAAGCGAGACGAGCAGCATCACCACGAGACAAAAACGGAAAAGGCTGACGGGACGAGCTTCAAGATTGGAACGAGCCCCGAAAGCCCGGAAAACGGACACGATGAGCAGACAGTGCTGGGAAGGACATTGCCACGGAAAGGAGTTTAAGCACTTGGTCAAGCATATTAAAGGCCAGCACGATGGATTACGGAAGCAGTACTACATGTGCCCGGTGTGTTCGAATCGAGCCTATTCGACACACCAGGACTGGAAGAAGCACATGACGGACTCACACGAAGGGAACCTGCAGAGGGGGATGCCGAAGCAAGACCCCCTTCTGAGGCTGGAGTATGCTGCGGCGTTCGCCTTGGACCCGAAAGGACGACCGCCGTACACCAGTTTCGCTGCTGGGGATGAAACGGCGGCCCGGGTAGCCAACATGGAACGGGACTACGCGGTGCGCCATCCGGAGGGGTTTCAACCCCCTGAGAGGGCGGTGGATAAGGAGGCACCGGAGAGGCCGCGACGGCATATCCGCGTACCTTACTACCCGAGGGCGTCGAGAGGGTCCGAGGACAGCGACGCCGAGCAGCCGGAGCAGGTAGCAACCGAAGAAGGATCAGAGGCCGACGAGGCCGGCGAGGGAGCCCAAGCAGCCAAAGCAGCAGGGAAGGGACCCCTGGCCGAGGTAGCGGAACGATCGACGCCCACGCGTCGTTCCCCTCGGAGGGCCGCGAAAGGAGTGCGGAAGGAAGCCACCGAGTCGCCGCGAAGCGCGAGCCGAGCCGTGGTCAACCCGAAACCACTTCTGACACCAGACCAAATATCAGGGTTGGTACAGAGCCGAATTAAGAAGTTAAACGCCCAGGGAGAACCACGGGAACCGAGAGGACGAGGACTCCCGGGCAGAGGAAAAGGACGGACATCCACACCCGCCCCGAAGCCGGGTTGCTCAGGAATACCACCGGGGGCTGAGGTGGTGGAATTGGTGAGCTCGTCCGACGACCAACGTCTGAAAGTAAAAGAGGAAGAGGAGCCGCTCGCTTTCAAGAGGCCCCCGACGCAGGGATGCCCGGCGGAGGAGCCGTCGCGAAAGAAGAAGTGGAAAAAGGTCAAGAAAGTCCCGAGAGAATTGGAGGAGGGAACGAGTTCGGACCAGTCGGAGTCAGGCAGGAGTATGTCGGTCCGAAGCGATCGGTCCTTGATTATTGCTGAGTCTAGTAGCACGGGAGAGCTGGGACCATCACAGCCTGAGACCTCGACAGGAGTCAAACGGACCACGGGACTAGAACCACCTTGTAGCGACGCACAATTTACTATGATGACAGTTCATAAGAAATCGGTGATATACGAATCACGACACCCGAGGTACCCCGGATATTTAAAAGGAACAATGAACCGGGAGGGATCGTTTAGGGGTTACCACGAGGCAAGATCCGACCGGGAGCTGGAGGACAGCATTCGGGAAGCACAGGGAGGCCGGCTGGTGGAAAGAGAAGCATTGTACCTAGGGAGGTTTCTACGCGAGATGGCAGAAAGGCAGGGACTCAAACCGTCGGGGCGAGTGGAGAAAGTAAAGTATGTTCGGCATGCGGCCAGACCGGAGGACACGGCGTCGATGGCCTCGACACAGCCGCTGTTCTCTACCCCTACCCCGACGAGAGCGGATTCACCCCTGGAGAAGATGGTATGTAAGCAGCCGATAGTGCCGCCCCCGGGACTGAAACGAATGAGAGACATTACGGTAGCACCAGACACGCCAGAGACACGGGCGGCGGTTGACAACCTGACTCGAGCCAGTTTGGGGAGCTCGTTCTTCGGGTCGCAAGGATCGGAGGAGACCCCGGGACCACCGTCGCCCGAACGAATGGGATCGCCGCCAGGACCGGATACCCCACTCAAGGACGAGGATAAACACGGGCGAGCGCTACAACCGCGGGTTGTGATACACAGATTACAAATACCGGCTGCCCAGTCCATGGACGCGGAGGTGGAAGACTCAGAGGACATGGAGTTGGGGCAGGCCGAGACCAGAGGATATGAGCCGGAGAAGCAAGAATTGGACGAGTCGGGAGCGGATTCAGTGTTCGGGTCCATAGGAACGGAGATACCGACGGCAGGACCATCTAAAGAAACACCGAGACTCAAGTTATTACGGACACAGGCCATTCACCAGGTCTTACAGGGACACTTTCCGGTGACGGCGCGAGCAGTACGAGACTGGGACGCGGAAGAGGCCATTCGGGTGCAACTGGTGTGGCCCCCGAGGGAGGTGCGAGGAATGACGGCTAAGACAAGAGCAATGGCTTCGGCGTCTATGGCGTTCCTGATGGCACTAGAAACGGGCCGCAAGCCAGAGACATTTGAAGAAGCGATGGCGCAGTTCCCGACGGCGGCACTGGGGCCGTTGACCAGGGAGTTCCCGGGAGTCGACCGGCTAGTTAACGAACACAACCGGACCGTCCAATTGGCTCAGACCCTAGTGATGTACAAAAACGAAGATCAACTGGATGACTTGTTGAAGACCACAAGAGAGGTGGAAAAACAGAGCGGAGTGGTGGATCAGCTTCTCGGGCGCCCCGCTAGGGAGGAGAGGCTGTTGCTACCGATCCGACGCCAAGAAGAAGGGTGAAGTAGATGCTGCTCGAGGTCTTGCACGGAAGAAAAACAGCGCGACGGAACCAGAGGCGAAATATGGCGCGTCGCGAGTCGGGTGGGGAGGGATTACGGGGCGTTGGCTCCTCACCCATAGTGTCAAACCCCCAGGGAGAGAACCGGGCCGAGGCGGAGGTACCTGAGCCGCACAGGAGGCCGAAGCCTGGATAAAAAACTCTCCTGGAGACCGCTGGACGGGCCCGAAACTTTACTTAAATTCATCAGGAACGGACTGGCGGGCTCGAACATTCTTATCTTAATTTATTCCTACTAGTTTCTTTATGGGAATCTTCTTGCGGAAGTGAACGAAACCACATGTGTTAGGAGGTGTTGAGTGTAATCAGCGAGCTGGAGGGTCCATGACTGGAACGAACTTACCAAGCCTGCGGGGCGAATACGGAACGGGAGGAGGCGCTAGGAGGAAAAACAAGCTTGTAGCTGTTCCTCTTCTTCCCTGGAGCCCGCTGCGTTGGTTGGGACCGAGCAGGTGGAACGGGATCGTCCGGTCGCGGAAATCAAATGGATAGCGGGCCGGGCGGCCCAGGAGCGAGAGTGAAAGTTGGGAGGCGGAATCGAAGAAAGGAAATCAGAATGGACAGATAGTGTTGTCATTGTAGTCTTTGAGTCGACGGTCGTGCCGGGGTAAATAAGGTACCGGTGGGCCGGCGACTCGCCGCTGGAGGAAAGGCTGGCGCGGGCCAAGACTGAAAACCCTTCTCCCGTGCTGCCTTGAGCGATCTGGGGGCGAGGAGGAGACGACCTCTGTCCTCTAGCGGCACTTCTACTCCCTGCAACTTCGTCTTCTTGATCTTGGATGGATCGATCAGAATGTGGATGAGCCCGGATTCATGTACCATCATCTTCTGAGTTTCCTTGTCTTCAGCCTCTTACCGCATACGAAGAGCGGCAAAATGGAATTTTTCGACCTGAATGCTGGTTTTATCGTGCCAGAGTTGATGCAGCGAGTCGTGAAAGGATTACGGCGAGTCGTAGATGTCTCCCGGAGGACCAAGGCACGAGCAGGGACGATAACTTAGGGGCCCTGGCTCGTGACCGACCGAAGCAATACATGAACAAGAAACGAAAATTAATAGACTTACTAAAAACTTATATTAATATCTTACCTGCGGTAACGACAGTGACTGCTTCCATGTCGTACTTCCTGGTATCTTCTTCTCGAGGAACGAAACAAAATAGTCTTTGAAACATATAGGGAAGTAGTCTTTGGAATATACAGGGAGGTGGTGCTTGGAACGTCGGCCGCGGATGCCTCGATAGACGCCTCAAGAGGTCTGCAAAGAGCGACGAGGAGCGATCCTTCTTGGAGTTCGACATCGGATGAGTTCTTCTCTATATATGCTATTTTTGAGATGGGCCCGTTCCGGATCTCAGAGGTTGACGTTGGGTGCAGATCCCAGTTGATGTCGTCCATCTTCACTTTCTACGGCTTCTTCCTCTCCTTCTCACTAATATCTTCAACTTACCAACTTCGAACCGCCGTACCTAGGAGCAGCCCGGAACGGCTCGGAGCTGTTGTCTCGGTGTTCGTCATAGGCATAGTGGCTTTATGCAAGGTGACATGGCACCGTGGACGACTGTGGCCTTACTCCAGAATCAAACCAGACCAGATCTTAAACTTACTTCTATTAACGAACTATTTGTTTGTATTACAGTCTCACGAAAATCGTCTAAAAGCATGGTCCTCCGGGAGGATGAAGAGAAAAACTTAGTAAACAGAGCGAGGCCCGAGAGCCTAGGAGACGAACGAGGGCCCGAGTGCCCGAAGCAGGAATCCTCTTCTTAGGAAAATCATCTCATCAGTGGAACGAAGGAGCCTCCCTCTCGCCCCAAAGAGGATTGTCTTCCTGCCGTTGCTTACGGAGGGGGGGAGGGATGAGAGGCGCCGGCTCCTGTCATCAAAAGAAACTTCATCAAAATTATCTTCTTAATCAGGTCTCCGTTCCGGTTGTTGTCATGCCACTTGGGCCCGGAACGGTGACGGAAATACTTTACTATGGTGGACTCTCTCCGACATCTCTTTCTGAAATCTTCGAGTGTGTCGACGTGGTCGAGGACTGAACGTCTTGGTGCTGGGTTAACCACGAGGACATGTGTCGTAAAAGTCAAACTTCAGTTCCTGTACGGAAAACGGACACCTCATCGATAATTAATGATTCTAATCTTCTCAGTCTTACCTTCACCCGGACTCCATCTCAAAGTTTCACTGTGACAAATAGCACGAAACCCGCGACGTCGTCTGCTGAGGCTTCCACTCTAAGCTTTGATGCATGAAGTTAAGTTCCTTTCCACATACAACGCCATTTTCTTCTTTGGGTACCTTGGCCTCTGGCTCGAACATGTTGTCCTTGCCAAACGTGAAAAAGTCACTGGAGGGCTCTGAATGCCGAGGCGACCGAGGGTGCGAAGTCCAAAAAGAACATTCTATCTACAAAAAACTTCAGTCTTTCTTCTTCAACTCATCCTTAAAATCATCATCATCACCTAAGAGAACGCAGAGAAGAGTAATAGTTACGGAAGAACGAGGGGTCACGACCGACCGGGTGGGAGAATCACGACCGATTCTCTACCCAAAAACAACGGAGAACGTCTGGACGACGGAAGAACGGACCGAGGGTCGAGAGGACTGAGGGTCACGACCGGCCCTGGCCTCTGGGTGGGAGAGTCGCGACCGATTCTCCACCCGAACTAGGGGAGAACGTCTGGACGACGAAAAACGAAGGGAACGGGGGCACTGCGGGTCACGACCGACCCATGGCCCCGGGCAGGAGGACCACGACCGGTCCCTCTGTCCTAATGAGGGTAAAAGGCGAGGAAAAACGCGCCGAGGGGCTAAGTAAATAGAGCCCAGAGGAGAGGAGCGGGGGCGACGGGGTCACGACCGACCCCCAGTCCCGGGTGGGAGAGCCACGACCGGCTCGCTCATCCTAAAGACGAGAAAGAAAGAGGAGGTGTAGAACGGGTCCTAAATAGATCCAGGATAAAGAACTCTGACGAAGATAAAAAGAGACTAGGATATATAAAACGAATTATATGAACTTTCATTAAGAAGAGAGAAAAACGAAGAACGAAAAACGAAGAAAGAAGAGAAATAATAATTAGCCGGATAGGCCCCGGGGGCCCTCCGAAGTAGACCGGGGAGGACAGAGGGTGACACCTCCTCCTCTACCGATAAGGAGCGTAGGATTGAAATGTTTCTGGTTCTAGAGTATGTTCTGTTGTCGTTGCTGTATGAACTGTTTTGAAATTTTGTAAAACGTGTTTTCCCACCTTTCAAGAAGGTGCGGGAGGGTGTGATGAACGGCTATTCATCCAAAATACATAGAGGTCAAAATAATAGAAATAAGGTAATAGTAGAAATATATGTAAGAGAACGAAATATATGTAAGAGAACGAAATAGATGTAAAGAAACGAATATGTAATAATGAACGAAAGTATGGAAAGCCTGAAAAAGAGGCACGAATATGTAAAAGAACGAAAATGTAAAGAACGAATATGTAAGGAACGAATATGTAAGGAACGAAAATGTAAAGGAACGAAACCCGGAAATATGTAAACCGGAAGTAAAATGTAAACCGGAAACGGAAAATATAAACCGGAAGTGACGTCAGTTGTAGGTCACGTGACCGAAAGCAGCCAATCAGGGCTGACCTCTCTAGTATATAAAGGGGCGGTGAGGCCCGAATAAACAGAGTTCTTTAACAGTTCTCCTGGTGTCCAGACGTGTCCTCTTTCCTGAAACAACCGCTAAAGATGAGCCGATCAGAGTAATTAAGCAGAAGTTAGGACAAAACAGTCGAAGCTCGAGATAGGTAGTAGAAACACAGGGTAAGGGGCCCGACGGCCCGAAGAACGAGGAACGAGGGAACGGAGTAAGGCGCGAAGGCCCGAAGTAGTCCCGGAAACCGAGGCGTAGTATGGCACGAAGACATGGGGAACGGAACGAAGGAGCGAAGTCCGCGGGGACGAGGGCGCGGCATGCTCGGCCCCACGCTACCAAACAATAGGCGACCGTCGGCCCGTCGCCCCCGCGGACCGGAACTCAGGGGTGGACCGCCCGGTCGGGGTGAATGCTGGTCTGGGAGATAGAGCGAGACGAACCCCGGCCGACCCGTACCCCTACCATAATTTCCCTCCCCCGCAGTCCTCCGTTGACATCGAGTGCCGATTCCCGATCGATTCGCTCAGCCCCCCCTCGTGCGCGAGGCACGACTCTAGAAACACATCTCGGTTCTTGGCCCGGATTCCCCGTCCGCCCCGAGACCCGAACAACCCCCACGTTCCTCTGTTGTAAGAATCGGCAACCCCGACTTACCAGAGAACGTCACAATATGTACACCGGGAATGATGGAGATCGTCACCTCACTGCTGCATTGCCTCAGGCACAGCAAGCAGGTCATCAAGGAAATGACCGGGTGAGGTCGTTCTCCCCAACATTTCCGCCTTCACAGTCACCTATGTTTCATCCTGATGGAGATTGTCACCTCACTCCAGCTGCGTTGCATCAGGCACATCCGAGAGGTCATCAAGAAAATGACAGGGTGAGGTCGCTCTCCTCAACTTTTCTGCCTTCACAGTCACCTTTGTTTCAGCCTGATGGAGATCGTCACCTCACTCCAACTGCATTGCCTCAGGCACAGCAGGGAGGTCATCAAGAAAATGACCGCATGAGGTCACTCTCTCCGACTTTGCCGCCTTCACAGTCGTCTTTGTTTCAGCGTGATGGAGATCTTCACCTCACTCCAACTGCATTGCCTCGGGCACAGCAGGGAGGTCATCAAGGAAATGACCACGTGAGGTCACTCTCCCCAACTTTGCCGCCTTCACAGTCGTCGTTGTTTCAGCCTGATGGAGATTGTCACCTCACTCCAACTAAATTGCCTCAGGCACAGCAGGGAGGTCATCAAGGAAATGACCGGGTGAGGTCACTCTCCACAACTTTTCCGCCTTCTTTTCAGCCTGTATCATTGCCAAGGCAGGACACACCTTCCAAGGCAGCATCACAGGTAAGTCATGACAACTCAGGACCAGGAAATGAGGTGGTTAGTAAACACCCTAACGTCAAGTTAAGGGAGAATAAAGGTGGGCAAAGTTTGCACTATGGAACCCGGGGAAGATCTCCCTCACCATACCAAACAAACCAATTTCCCCAGGGAGGGTCAAGTAGAGATAGCCCTCATCCCAGAGGTATTTCCCCAGGGTCTAACTCATCACACAGGGGTAATCAAAGTGACCATGACAGGGGGGCAGCTGCACCCCAACAATATGGCCAAAACAGCCAGCTGAGGGATAATGCGCTGACCAACATGAAATCTTATGCTGGGGCTCTTATCCAGGGGTGTGAACCACAGACCCCTAAACCTCTGCACACAGTGCCTGTCAAACGAGAACAGCCTTCCCCTCAGAATTTCTGCCAAGTAATAACACCGGGGCCAGATGAGATGCCTGTCTGTGTTGACATCAGGTCACCGGAAGGGGATAAGGCGTTGTCAGCACTGCTTGACACTGGGATCACTTAATGTAGAGATCAAGGAAGGGCCATGATCCCATAGAAAGGACATTCATGTTGACAAACCTTGACCTATAGAGGGTGGAATAGATGCAAATTGGGTAAACGCTGTGCTCAGAGCAACCCCAGACTCTACCACCCCTGAAGATTCTGAGCATTAACCATTAATTGAAAACATTCTTTATTTCAGCCTTGATTAATGAAAAATTATTTCTTTTCAGGAAGTTGGCGTAGATATCTTAATAATTCTGTGTCTCAGTAAGGGGCCTTTATCACAACATTAATGATGCTATATGTAAATTAATAGAAAAGGTTCATGATACAACATCTACAAAAGTGTATTATTATTTTTTAGATACTAAAATAAGTAAAAATGAATCAATTTAATTTCAAAGGCTTGGTTTAACTGCAAAAAATTTAGATATAAAAGTGGATTGATTATGTTATGTTGGATAGATATGGTATTTGTGGTATATTTTTACAAACAATGTCAAGGGTATGTGGGGTATGATTCTCTCTATGGGTTATCTTTTATATATTTGGGATGTGTCACACATTGTTCATTATCAGTGAGATACGCATCACGTTTTTGTATCGTATGAGTTGGCTACAACTGAATCTATAGTCATTTATTGTGGTGCTAGCTAATATATATACTTTTGTGCATGCAAAAATCCTAATATAGTCTTGTGATATTCAATTTATAAAGAAAAAAAAAAAAAAAAAAAATCTGAAAAAAGTGATTGTTCCTCCAGTTGTCACTTAGTTTGAGCTCTTTGAATTGTTTAATTTTATGGGTACTTATGTTTTATTACAACCATTTGCAACGATTAATGCTGTGTCGAGGAAATGCGAACACTTATATGGGTGACCCCATCAATCTGCAGTCTCTACCACAACTTCAAGGAATTGTGAACTATAATATCCGTGACTTCATCGATCTGCAGTCTCTATCAGTATCCAGTGAGCACACATCTAGAGACCTCATCTTCTCCTTGAGGAGGTCTCCACTGACATGACATTGTCTTTCTTTGGGGAATGTTACCACAGAGAGGCCTGTGCTTCAGACATCTGTGCTGGACTATAAGAACATGGAACTACTCCAGTGAACCTTTGTGCCTCCTCCCTCCCTCTCCTCCTGCAGGACATCGGTCTGGCTAACATCAGTGCTCCCCTGTAGCACTCAGCTAGTAAGATGTGGAGTTGGGTCTGGGATTTGGGGCAACATCTTCCGCCTCGTCCATCTACAAGGGCTGATAGACTACCAGGACCTAGTGTGTGAGCCTCCACTGCTGCATTCATAAGCCGGCCTTACTGTGAGTGGTGGCTAGCCTCATCTGTATCCTGTGTCATCTGGAACATGTCAATTCATTCTTAAAGAGACTCTGCCTACACCTCACCTTCTGTGGGCCTGTTGAGACATTCTCCACTTCTGCTGAGACGATCATGGATCTTGTGCATCGGCACTGTGTTGAGTGGGCTACACCATCTAGAAGAACTGAGGCACCTAACAGCAGACATAAGCTACACATGAGACTGTCTCGGTCACCCTTTTCCAATGAACTCTTTCTTACTTTTAATATTGACTTGTATTCTTGCATTACAGTCCAATTCTTGTCACTGCCTTATCAGAATCAGTCATTACGACATACATGTTTGGTGTTAACAGGTTCAAGTACCCTTAATTACTGTATTTCACTTTGAGGTAATTGGAGGAATTCATCTTGTCATTGAATATCACATATAACATGCCATAATAATTAATGGCTAGTGTAATACCTATGCAATTGATATGTCATGAAGACGGACATCATTTACGAAAATGTATCTATGTAACCATTTACTTGACAGCGCCTTGCCTTCCGAGTTAAAGTAAGCGTATAAGTTTTTATGATGTTAAGATTGTATAAAAGACATCATATCTTTCTCATCTAAATTAGAGTTCTATGTTGTCCTATCCCACTTGGCTCCCAGAGAAAGTTAATATATTTAAAGTTTCAAAATTCAAAATTTATGGTGGTACTGCTCGAGGACGAGCAGAAAATAAGGAGGGGAGAGTGTAATGGGGATATGGGGATCATACCCCAATATCTTTGCACCCTGTGCCCCTCAACCACCTTACGTCCTGGATCACCCAGTACTATGGGTGGGGTGGGTTCTAGGTAGTGAGCAACTCACCCTGTGCCTCACCCTCCACCCCTTTTTCCTGGACCAGAAACTCCTTCTTCCTTTCCCTATAATTGAGTGAGGGGCTGATTTCCTAGTACTGACCAACCATTATTATAAAAGTTGGAGACAGCCCCCCATTCAAACAGAACTGATCCTGACACCCTGGTAGCCACATTGACCCCCACAGATACAAAGATCTGCTTGGTGGTTAGTGGCAGTGGGTAGGACTTTTCCAAAAAGGTAAGGCACTGATTACTATACTTGTATTTGTGTACTATTGTGTATGCTCAGATCAATATACTCCTAGTTATAGAACTTGTGTGTTTGTTGCTTTGATTCTAGATCTCTTTGTAAAGGATAGCTAGGACCCACCACTATTTAGACTACCAATTTTGGCCAGCTACCAACCAAATTATATTACCCAAAAGCTATCCTGTTACAATATTTTAGAAATCTAACTTTGAAATTGTTAGTTGCAGGGGTTTTGTAGCATAGGATTCGGCCAAAAAAACTCAATAAACAAAATTCTAATAGTGCCCATGCCTTTTCTCAAAATTATATATATATAAGCCAAAATTATATATATAAGCCTATATATATATATATATATATATATATATATATATATCCTCCAACAGGACAGAATTCCCTGTCACATCAAAGACATTACCAAACGACAAGTTGGAAACAGGACAGGCAACTGCTTAGAAAGTTTGGCTTCTGCGCCATTGAAGAGGTAATCAAAGAGTAACCTTTATTGAGTTACTTACAGAGACGAGGCTTACAAATCTAGTTTGAGACATTCCCATTGGCTAGCACGCTCCATGAATCAACAGCACTGAGGAGGTAGGGTGCCTCTAATTGGTCAATTTGGATTCCGATGGGGACTTCTGGCCAGCGCCATGTGGTCTGCATTAACATTGAGTGGATGAATCAAATCAATGTTTTATTTTCTTTTTTTTCCAAGACTGAGTTTTAAGGCAGCACAGCTTCCCATCCAGTCTACCTTTTAAATTCGACGTCATTTACATCTGTATGGAGGCAGAATAAAATGCGAGTTGGCTGTTGGTAGGCCACTTATTTCCCTCACAATAACCATTAAACAAGCGTTGGAGTGTTTTAACTCATAGTATCAAACTGTGTCCAACAGCAATAAAATAACCTGACATCTGCTTGGAGATTTACAAGAAATCGTCATTCTACATGAATTTCTAGAGGAACTAATCAAAGCTCAGAAAGATAACTGAGTAACCAGAAGGTTAATCATAGGAAATTCCTCCAAACTATTTTGCATCAATCATTCAAGACAAAGGTTCAAAGAAAATGCTAGTGTTTTGTTGTATCAAAGGGGTCCTGCTATCCAGAAATAACCAGACGGAAGCCATCAATTAAAGGGGGTGCAATCAACCAATGATTGATTCACAAACTGTCTGGTGAATATGTGGCTTCTCCTTTTTAATGACTACTAGATTACTTCAAATACCTCAAATACAATCAATGATTGATTTACTTAAAAGCTTGAGTAAAAGTGAAAGATTCTGTTACGGTTACATCGGTTCTAAACTGATTGGAATTTAATTGGTCAGCAACAGTGTATGTTTTATGATAGATCCAGAATTAAGTGCAATTGATTTTCTGAGGGGGGGGAATGAGACCCACATGCGTAGGAAAACAGGAAAGCAATCAATCCCAGACCTGACAAATCGAGTTGAAATATAGATAACAAATTAATATAAATACAGAAAATGCTAATCAAAGCACACACAAATAGTTAAGGTGGCTCTTACTTGAGGAAGGAAATCAGGTTATGCTTTGCCTTAGAAAGTTGTCAGTTTTTAAACGAATCAATTAGGAATATGGTTACATCTACCACACAGAACTAACTCCTATTGCTTTCTCTTAAATTATGAACGTGAAGAGGAGGGGATGCACCATAAGGTATTTAATTTTAAATACTGGAATGTGACCCCTGAAAATGAAGGAAGAACTTAACGACCTTAGATAGTCAGCCATGGAAACATATTTATTTCTACATAGATGGTTCATGGGCCTTTGTCTACAGACCAGTGCTTTAACAAGTTATTCAATAGAATCTGAAGAGACATACTTGGCCTTCAAGTGGAAACAATGAAAAACAGTAGAATTTGTGTCTTTAGGACAGCTCAAATGTTCTCTACCCCTCTTCCACTCTTCAACTATCATTGCCCGTTCAGTAACCATAGAAACATCACAGAACAGAGATCTGGAGGCTATAGAGAAACATGCCTCTGAAGTGACATAATGTAGAATAATGGTCTCTGTCGGGAAGTTAAAATGAATGATAATGTTCCCAATAGTCCTCTTAGAAAAAGAGATTGGAAGTAGTAATGTGGACATGATGTATACTGGATCTGGCTATAGTGTGTTTCAGATACAACCAACTGTAACTTAAGTACAATTATGTACAACTAAAGGAAGGGTTAGGGTCCCCCACTTAAATATCATGATCATATTCCCTATGTTTTCCCTGTTTTACTATCCCTCAGTAAGTTTAACCTGTCATAATTTGTCTGATTTGTTCTGTTATCAAAATTTTCCATTCTAAATGTCTAAAAGATCTGTGAATTTCAGGAAAATATTGGAGTCTTACTCTCAGAAAAGGCAATCTCATTAAAATGTTAAAGCCCAGAAATTGGGCAAGCAGATTTCCCTGTGTTTTCCCTGTGTTTTGGTCATTTTTTCCGTTTTCCCTGTGCAGTTGGGATCATGAAGGGTATATTATATGTGCAAAGATGAAATGCGACTAGGGAGATGTAATGCCTTCATCAGTTTCAAAAAACTAAAAGTAACTAAAAGTAACTAAAGCCACTAGGTAATGTTTTACTCTAGACTCTATATGTTGAATGTGCTAAACGTCTCACAAACAGCAGCTGTTGAAACAGCACACTAGCAAGCCTGGCACGATATAAAACGAAGAGCTCTGGAGACCATAAAAAAACAAGTGAGAGAAAAAAAGCTTAACGAGCGATGAATTATAAGAGCAAATCGGTAGTCATGGTGATGCTAACAGGAATGAAGTCAGGAATTCAGGGACTGCCTGACCTTGGTTGCAAATTGAACAACTAATAACCTGGTCATATCAAGCAGGATGTCCGGGGGTAAAATAAAACTAAGCGCTATGTCATTCATATCAGCCTTCTATATAAGTCATTGCCACATTACTTCAGCAGAACGCTGAAATGCCAAGTATGGACCTTATTAACTGCTTATCTCACTGACTTTATTTGACTCATGAGTCAGTTATTTCTGTTTTACATAAGTATTTTGTCTTCCAATGCGAACAACGAAAAAGAAACAATACAATGTGGTTCTATCAGTAGTTACTACAATGGCCCACAGGTGCCCCCTCTCCTCGTAAAGTCTCATGGCCTGTTCCATAGCCATAAAGAGAGAACAGAGAGCATTTGGGAGTCTATAGAGGGGGAACTGGCCTCTGTAGTGACATGTTGTTAGATTCATTGTCCTGGACTGTGGCTAGAAACGAGTTACTGTTCCCAGTGGTAGTATATCAGCTGAGTTATTGGGGCACATTTATGTTTAGATATGTACAGTGGATCTGGTACGGGTTTTAGGGAGGCTCCTACTGCATGAAAAAGCCCCAAATTATTACAAAGGACTATTACTATAGATAATCCTTTTTTTTTGTCAGAGAAGGTGTGAAGACTGAACTTTGATTTGTCTCTTTAGGATACTTGGTCTATTAGCTACAAGAAATACCATACTGGTTATCCTATTATTTCCCCTCATATAGCAGTAAATACCCATTCCAATCTCTCTAATCCTCTATAAATTTGTAATTCGCAATTTAAATATCTGCATTTGTGAAGAACAGTTTTAAATCAAATATGTAAGATACTATGTATATTTTACGATTGATTGTAAATCAGGGTTGAGTTGGCTGCGCTCAAATCACTATTAAAAGGTATATGTATTAACCACAGCTAAAACAACGAGCCAAGATGAGCTAAGGTTAAAAAGCATAACTGCGAGGAATATAAATCAATTCAGAGGAAGTATAAAAATTGTCAACGAAAGGAATATTGGAGTGAAGCTGGTGCTAACATGAGTGAAGTCAGGAGACAAGAGATTGTCTGACCTTGGTTAGAAAGAAACAAGTGACAATCTGGCCACACCAGACAGCCATAGGGGGAAACATAAAACTAACTACAAGGGCATTCATGTAACTTTTTAAAACTTCTTCACACACCAATGTTCAACGTGATGCTCAAATCCTAAATGTGAATCCTCCAAATGAGAAATCAAGATTAACAGGGCTTAAAACGAAGCATAAGTAAGTCATGAAAATAAAGCAATCACTGTAGAAAAATAGGCAAAAAGAGCCAACCTGACTCACAAGTCATTCCATCAAAACTGGCCATTCATGTTTCACCTTCCAATGCCAACAACATGAACAAACAACACAATTTGTTTTCATTAACATTAGCTACAACTTACAGCGTTCCCTACGTGTTCTCCTCATCGGGCCCTCCCAACAGAGCCCGATGGCCCACTAGGTAATCATAGAAACACAACTGAGAGGAGTCAATAACGACAGAAAAATACCTCTGAGGTGGCATAATGTAGAATAATAAACTACCTGCAGCAAAGGGAATCAGTTGATTGTGCAAGGTAGGAGTGGTTACGTAGAAAAAACTTTCCCTTTTTGGTTAGGATATGTTTTGCGTCTGTTTTAGAAGTTGGGGCAGGATTAGGAATATAAAGACTTGAGGTAAGACATTCTGATGGGTAGAGGCGTCTCACTCTAAGAACTCGATCTGATCATTAAGTTTATGCTCTTCCTTCCATTGGTTGTTATATCTCATCTTAATCTTTTATCTGTACCTCTCTGGTAAAAGGAGGACCGAGTTCATTTATGATGCACAGATGAAAGGGACATCCGATGCGAAAGCCTTGGCCAAACTCTCTTAAGCCCCATACCCACTAGGCGATTTGTACATAGTCGGCCGACAGATCAGCGCTAAAATTGGCCAAATCTAGGGATAGAATTGGTCGAATTTAGCGCAATTCAGATCAAACATACACATTTCAATATACAATACTAACATACTTTCCAGACAAGTGTTGTGAATCTGGATGTTTATCGAAGAAGCCCTTATTATACTGGAGTTAATATGTGGGATAGTCTACCTAGGCACCTGCAAACAATAAGTGATCTAAAAACTTTTCAACAAGACTACAGGAACTATATGAACGGGACTGTTTGAAATACCGTATTTTTAGTTGACTGTTATATTAACTGTGCTTAACTGAGCCAGCTGATTTAACTATATTTTTTGTAGCTACATTTATTTGTCAGATGTAAGCTTGTACGATGAGGGATAACTATACACATTAAGTGTATGGATTAACTGTCCAAAATTGGTCAAGTGCTTAACTTAGCTGTGTGCCGTCTGGACATAAATTTATATACATGTTAGATATGTGACCTGCCCTAAGGCACAGTATTGTATTATATTGTATTGTACTATAATGTATAATGTAATGTTTTATTGAGTTGGATACTCGTAAAATTTGTCCATATAAATTTCTATATCTATGACTAAAAGTTACATACCTACAAGGAAGAACATTCATGTAATGATTGTGGTTTAAATAAGTAAATAAATAAAAACAAAAAACAGGCGACCATAGTAATCGGCTGATTTTAGTGGCAATGAGGTTGCCTCCTGTGTAAGAATTGCCTAGTGGGTATAGGGCTTAAGATTGCATTACCCCAGTTCTGACAGCAGTATGATCCTTGGCAGGTGACCCCGTCCATGACATCTACTCCCCAAAGGGTTTCGTCCCCCTTTGAGAACCCCATATCTGACAGCATCCCTGCATTATGTATTTGGGTATAACCCTTAACCAAATCAAATGTGAAGGGCAACCACCTTTATCATCTTTAAAACATACACCAGGATCAGATTCAGAAATCTAAAAGAAACATACAATTGCTGCTTGCACTATTGTGAAAGCTCCTGATACCCCCTTCCAGGGGCGCATTACTTGCATGAACAGAAACTTTACATTTAAGTCGACCATTAAACAAACAGTAGTTTTAGAGGTGTGGAGGTATCATGTCTTCTGCACCAACAAACTACGTCTTCCTATACTCCGAAAATGTGTGACACATTTCCAGATTTCTTTGTTCATTTAGGTTGTTTAATGTCCAGCCAACCCTTCAGGGCTCTTTCCAGACTGTACAAGGTTATGTTTTTTCAGCTTTAGGTGATTGTTTCTATGAAATGATTTAGAGAAACCTACCACTGGGATCACTACCCTACTCTTTCCAAAGAGTGGCAAGGAATATTTTATGTGCAACGTCCCATAAAATGGCAATCATACACTCGACCTTTAATGACCCTATTGCATGGGGGAACAAGGTGCATTTTAGGACTCAGATATATAATACAAAAACCAATATAGGTGGATATGAAATACAGAATGGTTGCCAAACCGTAGGAAAGGATTCTCAAAGAATGTATCACAAGGCTTTGGGTAACTAGAGGACAAAACCATTTTGCTGTGCAAAATAACGCCTAATTTTAACCCAATCAAAGTCATCTGCAACCACAGTAGTGAAACTGTTATATTAAGTGGGTACCCAGAGTAATTGACTTTACAATCTAACCACGATAGGACAAATCCACAATAAAGCAATGTTGCAGCAACTGAATACTTAATGAAATCTAAGTACCCCACGAGGGGTATTTGTACCTCTTCATGGCCTAATCCATTCACATCTAAAATCATGACCTTTGACCTTATGACCTAGTTCTAGAGACATTTAGAGGGTCAGACCGGAAGGGAGGACCATCCCGTGTCACACTGGTCGTGTAGACTGTCGGTCCATCCAGGTCTTCTAGTCGCTCAAAATAGGACTGATAACCAGCAGTCATGTTTGGTGAGAATTACAGCCTGTATTGCAGCATGCTTTGCTCTTGCTTGTTTATGGCAAGCGGGGGTTGTAATAAGCTTTCAGTTGTATCACCAGTGAAGGAGTAGTCCAGGATTTAATAGACTACCCAATGGGAATAATCCTGCCATAATATGCAAATTTTCTAACTGACCAATGAGGCCCATCAACTCACTGTTGGTGTAAGGATGTAATATGGAAGAGGTAACCGGGTCACGGAAGGACTACATCGATAAAGGATGCACCAGTTGAACTCTTCAATGACAGAGGGCTGATTGCAAATGTACCTTCATCCTGATTAAGTATTGTGTTTGGACCTAGCTTATAAAAGCTTGGACTGATACCCGTATTGCAAAATTCAATCCCTGTCTAAATTCCGGGATGGAAGGGATAAATTCACAATCAATGTGTCCTAGGTGTTCAACTTTGAGATGCAGGTCACGCACCATCAGTGCAACCTGCAATCACGAAACATGCACGCGCTGCACATTTCCATACACACATTTCGGTGAAAACTGCAATGAAGCAAATCCATTGGCATCTTGGGAGAATTGCTTTGCAAACGCACTGCTGCAGCTTAGTTTCCCAGTCATCCTTTGGGAGAAATTGTGCGGCTTCTGAGTCATACAAATACCCAAGGATCAACACTTAAATAAGGGGAAAACACATAAACAGAAAAGGACACTAAAAATAAACAGGTATAAGAAAAAAGACAAATCTGGCCTATGGCACTTGGGACAATCAGACAATGGCAGAAGGTTGCAGATAACTCGATCATTGGCTGCCCCCCGCGAGTGATCCATATAGATCGTGTTATGTTGGGGCGGGGCTTGTCGGTCGCCGGGACTAACTGACTTAACATCGACCCCAGACCAATCCCCTGAAGGGTAGGGCTCCTAAACCACAGGGTCATCTTTTTAAATTGGGCTTCCTGGAAGGTTCTCTTGTTTTTTATTTGAAAACTTTTTTTGCTTAATCTATATAAATGTTTTTGTGTGGGGGGGCTCTGTTGTAGGTCCCCAAAGAGGCTGCTACCCTTTTATTGATTTCTTTCAACTTCCAAAGTCACAGCTTCTTGTCTATTGTGAGTCTTATAAGCTAGTTACTGTTCTGTAAAATATTACTTACAACAGAACAGTAGTTTCAGCTAAAATAATTGTCTTAGTCTTGTCGGTTAGGTCTATCTACTTTGAAAGCGGCGCAAAACAATACAGAACTTTATCACATCAATAATCCATTAGAAGTGCAGCTAACAAATGGCTGAACACACTTATTTTTGAACAACAGTGATTGACAACAAATTAAAATAACGCTTTTTAAATATAAAATGCATTTTAAAAAGCTATTAAATAAAAAATAATTAGCTCTGAGCCCTTTGCCCTGGCACTCATCCCGAGAGTCCCTTCAAGTATCTCCACATCTGAAGTACTTTTAAGTTGGGAGCAGAATCAGAATATCTAATGCAACGTCTCAACCCAAGTTCTACTGATGGACCATAAGATTTTGCTTTACCTTGGGGACCCGTTCCTAGTTCGACCCCCCACCCTCTTTATCAGTAAATCTGTGGCATCTCTACTATCTCAACCCTACTCTATCAGTGGGATTGGGAGTAGGGGAACGTCAGACGTCAGTTTCTATGTCTGATAAAGGGACGTGGATTCTTCTGAGTAATGACCAAACCCCATCTATTGAGATCAGGATTAATCCCTGAAAATAGCATTTTAATGTATATGTGATCATGACTCTAGCGTCATTGGCAAATCTTTGAATAAAATTAATGTAAAAGCAGTGATCACACTTAACATCCAAGACTGTATTAAATTGGCTTGCAACTACAAAAAGAAGCGCCAATATCTTTATGAAGCAAAAATGAACAGTCATGGGATTCTTGGGATTTTTGGTGAAAAAATTTCCAAAATATTAAATCACACTTTGTGTGTTCATATACTCTCAACACAAATTCAGATACAAATTGCAGTACAAACTACCATACATTTTCTAGGTGGTACATATTGCATTTGTGTGTACCTTTGAGGAAGACTAACACTGCATAGTGGAACAGGCGTTCAATTGAACCTAAATGCCCAAACCTGAATTGAGCCTTGCTCCATTTGCTGGAACACATCTCCATTGAAAACAAAACTTTCTCACCATTGTTCTCAGATGCTCTTTGTCATACAATCCCTCTCTGTGAAGTGGGTATGATATAAATGTTATACTTTGCAGGTATTATCAGGAGCATCCAAAGTTTCAAGTCTTGACTTCACAGCTAACATCATGTATCACTCCGCAGAACCCTCAGGCATCGCTTGTAATAGGCTAAACTTCTCACAAACAGAAAGAGATTGTTACATTGCCTTTGGCTACAGTACATTTGAAATGATTCCATATGTATGATTATAAAGCTGCTGGCTTTCTACACTGGCTTTCTACAACTGAAACTCTTGGCAGAGATAGCCAACCTCTAAAAAACACATTTCTCCCCAGATCAAGAGATTACATTTCAGAAGACACAGCTCGTTAAAATGTTGTAACCAAAATACGAATCTCTTTATTTAAAGCCCTTTTTTGTTGAAATATAAGTTAATGGATTTCAAAACATTTACTTAGAAAATAATCAACTTGAACTTCAAAGACAGCAAGGAATGGCTTGGGCAAATTAAACAAAAACATCTCTCAAGAACCGTGTTTCAAAATGACTAAGAATAGTCCATGTAGTCTCTGCTAAAACATGTGCATTGGGAATTTAATGCCAATTCCTTTTTAATGAAAATACAAATAATGTAGTCCTTTAGTTAATCTTCGTTTTGTGGCTCGCTCCTTCGCCTCTTATGATTATTATTAGACAACTCTGACCTCGTCAGAGACTCATATTTTCTTTAATTCATGTCTGGCCCTAGCTAATGTACTGGAAGATTATGAAGTGACTTCAGATTTCCAAGATGTAAAGAGACAGACGAATGAATCCTTTTAGCATCTCAGATTCCAAGCTTTCATTCATCCGGCGGTAGGGGCATAAGGTAACATTACCAGAGAGGTACAGTCTGCTTTTTGTGATTGCGCCTTACCATGTAACCACGAATTTACATTCTACAGTTGAGAAAATAGATTAAGAAAATAGCTAATCATACGGTCAACTCCAAAATCTACCTTATTTGGTTAGAATTCTACTGGGACTTGTGTTTAGGAAACCATATTTGAATAGACATAGTTTTCAGCAACTTGACTTCCAAAGTTTGTTTATGTGATTAGTTTAACGTCCAGCCAACCCTTTAGGGTTCTTTTACCAGACTGCACAAGGAAAAGCTTTTCAGCTAGTTTTACGCCACAGGGGCGGTGAGCGAATCTATGAAATGAGGTGCCTATTTGTAGCAGTGGGACCCAATGCCCTCTTTATAGTGCTGCCACACTGAGATTCCAAATACTTTTCCTAGAACATATAATTATTTTTCGATGTTTTAGCAGTTTAGGGGAGAAAGAAATGATACCTTATTTTACTATCAGGTTTTCCAATCATCTATCGAGAGGGTCCCTCAGTATAATCTCTTACTGCTCGGAAACCAGATGATATCCTTTTAATCGTACACAGGTGGTCATCTAGAGAAATATTGATTACTGGACAAGTTGCATGTGGGGAGTACATTCCTATCATGCAGCATGCTTTTACTATCAGGTTTTCTATCTAAAAAAGATGGAAATTGTTTTAATGCCACACTTTGCTTTGTTGTTTTTAAGTGAAGGTACACTAATGGAGGCAGTGAGAGAGAATGGCATGCGGAACCATGGCAACAATGAAGGGTAAAACTAATGTGTCCCCACATCCCACTGTCTATGTTCCATAAGATACTAGATCCAATCAGTACCTCTCTATTGGGCCCACTTTCCATAATTAAGAACCACATAATCTCACAGCATGGCCTTATACAAGGCCTTGTCGGTTCTTCTCGAAATTAATATAAAGCCATGTGTTAGTTCTGGTTATTGGATGCACTAGCATATACCTGATATTAATACTGTGATTTGGTATAATGGGCTGATGTAGAATATCTAAATCAATAGGGATACCTCCGATATGAGAAACTCACTGTTTTATACTCAAGGTGTATAACTTTTAAAAACTTGATTTCGATATCCAACACTACAACAAGGGTCCCTGAGCTATGATGAATAATGTCCCATCCATAATCGAAAAACCAGCGAAAAGTAGATGGTCGTCGGGGAGTAGGGTGGACAACCCTCTGGCAGAGGGTTGGCAGTGTTTGAGGGATGACTGGACTGTAACTATACAGGATGAATCGGTGCATTCGTCGGCCAATTACTGCCAAAGAATCTGCAGACGTTTGTGTAGATTCGGATTACTGATCATTATACAATTATTAAACGTATATGTTTGACATGAATCAGCTGATTATTCCTTTAGAATAGGCCGATTTTAGCTCCGATTAGGGTATGGAGCTTTACAGGGGATAGACCTAAACGTTCTATGTTGCAGTTTTCTTTGATAAATAATGAGAAGAGGTTAGGCCATGACTGCCTCTTTACATGACCTGCAGATGTTTGAACCCGGCCTTTGAAAAGCCTTTAGATAAGCCCATGTGTCGGGACTGCAACCAGTCCCAAACACAGAATGCCTAGAACCCTACTTTTGTAGACACAACCTCCCATATACCTATGTACAACCATGTTAGTGTAAGGTAGTATATAAGCACCACCTGTTGTGAACCGTACGGCTGGCAGACAGTGACTGAGTATAACCATGGGTATGCTTGGGCTTCGCCCCCATGCACCTGCCACCCCACCCTCTGGAGCTGCCACCCACCAATCAGAGGCCTCCACAAACCACCCCTCCCCACTCAGGGAGATGATGCAATCCGTGCACAACTCCCCCTCTTCCTCTCTGGCCTGCACAACCAACCCCTCCCCATCAGTCGACCAATCAGGAGACTGGATGGTGATATCACCTGCTAAATATAGCCCATGACATCATGCAGGCCCCCTCCTCCCAGGAGGAGAGGATCGGTATAAAGGGGATCCCTGCCACTGTAGGGACACACTCTCCTGGAGCCCCCTCTGAAAGGCATACCCCTGGACTACCTCACTGGATACTCTACTAGACCGGAAGCCACTACTCTACCTGGCCCAGCCACTCTACCAGACCACCAGACTAGAGACTACAGCAGGCCTGGAGGACTTAGGCTCGGTGCCGGATCAGCGGTTGGCACGGACTCTGATTGGAGTATAGAGGTAGGCGTTCAGAGGGGCGTTATTATTGTCACTTTGGTACCACTCACCAGCACTGTATGGTATTTGTACGGAACACTTCATCTATTGTACGCTTATCAGAAATAAAGGTTTGAAACTGTATTTGAACGTGTGGCTCTTCCTTTACATAAGTTGTCCAAAGTTACCGTGAGAATCTAGTATTCAGCGGGGAGTACCTTTACAGTACTCTACTATCTAGCAACCCTTTATAACACGCCGGTCAGCAATTCGAGTTATCATCCGACCTAACCTCTATGCCTCCCCGGCGCACATGGTGGAGAAAAACCTTTATTAACACTTTGGACACACTTATTGGAAGAAATACATTGTGACTTGCAGTTGATAACCTTGTCTGTTTATGTTGGTATAACACGTGGTCATATTGCCCTACATACATTTTCCCATAATTGCATGCACTACCCGCAACCACGCCTCCCCCCAGGAACCCCAGGAACCTACTCAGACGGGTAGGACTCAGAAGTCAAGGTTCAGTACCGCCATTTGAACTGACATTCGTACCAGTTAAGAGAAATACAATGGCAGCTAGACAGAATGGGGAAGATCCTTTAAATAACCAGGCTGGGGATGACCCAGAACAGAATCATGTAGATCCAGCTCAGCAGGACAATGTACCTTTAGAGGAGCAGGATCAAATAGAAGAACAGGAAGACGTCCCCGCAGAGGAGGAACAGGAAGCCTCCAATGCGGGCGATGGGGAAGAAAGCGGGGAAGGTGATTATCAGTCAGCAGATGAGGAACCCACATTTATTGAGAAGAAGAAAAAGGTACGGCAGCGCCCAACTCAGAAAATTAAGTTGCCTAGCCTACCAATCCCTACCTTTTCAGCTCGACAGAGAGAAGACATAACAGTATTCTTTGACCAACTTGAGAATGTAGCAGACATATATGGATGGCCAAAGAGGCTAACACTTGAGACTGCACTCGCCTCTTTCAAATCCAATGCTCATGCATGGGCTATGGAACTAGAGCAGGACCAGAAAAGAAACTATAAACGTTTCAAAGATCTGGCAATAGAGACATTCAAAAAGTCTGTCCCTTCCTGGCTTAGATCAAAGAAATTACTAGAGGTACAACAACGCCAGGGCCAGGACTCTCAGGACTTCGCTGCGGCTCTCAGAAAAATCCAGTTGACCCTACAGGCTCCGTCAGAGGCCATGCTATCAGCATACCTCTGTGGCCTTAATGGAGAACTGGCTCAAATGGTTGCTATTCATGATCCACAATCATTTGAAGAAGCAGTTCGCATGGCTAAGAGATTTGAGGCCATTGTCATCAGCAGCTCTGAGAGAAGGCAAAATAACCATTATAGACCTAATCACTCGAGACAAAACAACAGCAATAACCTTAACTGGCAACCAAGTGATAGGCTAGAAAGATGGCAGGATGACAGAAGACCATCGGTCAATGAGATGAGGCAGAACAATCCTCCTCAGTACAGAGAGAGACCTACATATGACAGCAACAAATCACTGTATTGCTCTTTCCATGGTAGCTGTGCTCACAGAACCTCAGATTGTAGACAGATCAAGAGGCAGCAGGGACAGCGACCTTTAAACGGTGAAAGGGCCCCTGTCCCAACGGCCGGGTCAGGCCCCAGAGACTGGTCGTCACTGAAAAGCAAGCCGAGCAACATGCCACAAAGGTTACAATCAAACTAAGAAAGAGAGAAAAGGGATCGAGAATAATCACTATCGCCCTAGGCGGAACTGTAGTCCCAGCTATGATAGATACAGGAGCAAGTGATAATTTTATTTCAGCATCAGTATTCTCAAAACTTTCTAAGAGGGCTGTCATAAAAAGCAGACACATCGACGATGTAGCCACTCTAGCAGATGGATCAGAATACAAACTGAAAAGAAAAGCAATATTGAGATGGAGAGTAGGAAACATCCAATACAAAGCTCAATTCTATGTCATGAAAAACATGTCACACAGCGTCATCTTGGGTAGGACCTTCTTTGACGTCACAAATGCCAATATAAACTTTGCATCAGATACCATTACTCTGCACAAACCAGTCGAGGCAAGAACAGTTGACATGATAGTACTCCCACCACAATCAGAATTGGTACTGCCCCTGTCTACCGATGGTGACATGCATGACGGCACAGACGTGATAGTACGACCAATATTTGACAACTGTGACGGCACAATGTGGACCGCACATACCTTGTCTACTGTGCAGAATAACAGAGTTTTAGTTCAACTTCTTAACACAACAAGTAGACAGAGAATCATAAAGCCGAACACGGTGATCGCTACCGTAAACACCCCAATGGGTGTTCAGGAAAACAGCATCAAACAGGATGACAAACAAGAAGAGTTGTTTAACCTAGACACATCTGTTTTGGTAGGAGAAGAAAAGTCGAATTTCCTTACCATGCTTCATAAAAACAGATGGGCTTTTGCTACAGACATGTCAGAACTAGGACATTACACAGACATACCCATGAAGATTGAAATTGAGCCAGGGCAGACGCCACCCACAACCAGACCATATCGGGCATCACCAAAAATACAAGGCATTATTGATGAGCAAATCAAAGAAATGCTCGATGCTGGAGTCATAGAGGAAAGTGATTCCCCTTACAGCTCGCCCATAGTAATGGTGAAAAAGAAATGTGGGTCATACAGACTTTGCATAGACTACAGAAAAGTCAATGCCATGTCGATCAAACGTCCATTTCCCCTGAGGACAAGAGAACATCTTTTCAACCTAGTAGCTTGCCAAAAGCCAGTTATATTCACATCTCTGGACATGATCTCCGGGTACTGGCAAGTCGAAATGGAAGAGCAGTCAAGACAATACACTGCTTTCACCACTCAGAACAATACCTACCAGTTCAGACGCATGCCTTTTGGCCTAACAGGCGCTGGCTGGAGTTTTAGTAGAGCTATTAACCATGTGCTGAGAGGACTAGATCCTATCATCGCAGCAACATATCTAGATGACATCCTGGTGTTCTCTCCTTCACATGCACAACACGTTAAAGATGTGGAGACAGTCATTACGCGACTAGCCAGTAGAGGTCTCAGACTTAACCCAAAGAAATGTGACTTCGCAGTGGATGAATGCCAATTCCTCGGACATGTCCTCACACCAAATGGCATCAAACCACAACAGAGACTACTAGATAAGATTCAAGACTTCCCAAGACCAACAAACGTCAGAGGTGTCCGCAGATTTCTAGGCCTGATCCAGTACTACTCAGCTTTTATCCCCAAAATGAGCGAAATGACAAAGCACCTGAACAAGTTTACCATGAAAGGTGCACGCTTCCATTGGGATGAAAACGCAGAAAGCAGCTTTCAAGCACTGAAAATACTGCTAATGAGCCCACCCATACTTGTGCATGTTGAATACGACAAACCACTGTATATATTGACAGACGCCAGTGACGACACAGTTGGCTCAGCCCTATGTCATAAGATTGACGACAAGTATCGCCCAATCGCTTTCCACACAGCCAAAATGAATGGAGCCCAGAAAAACTATTCTATATCAGAGAAAGAGGCACTAGCAATATACATTGCACTCAAACATTTTGAGCCAACAATCGAGGGATACCACATATCGATCATTACGGATCATGCCCCTTTGGTTCATATCTTCGAGGCACCACACAAAGCACCTAGTCCTAGACTCAAAAGGTGGGCACTTTTCATGCAGTCATTCTCATACGACATCCAATACCATGAAGGTAAGACCCATTACCTAGCAGACTATGTCTCTAGATTAGAGTCAGACATCACCCTGCCTGACAATGACTGTCCAGAACTCGGTAAAGACTTGCTGTTTCCACAAGGTGGACAAGTCACACAAAATACTGCAGTAACAAGGTCAAAGGCTGTGGGTAATCAAAAAGCCCCAACTAACAACGACAGTGATGCTACTCAAAAGCAGAGCAATGAAACACATCAAACAAGTACTAAAACGCAACCTCAAACTGATGAGCAAGACATATCAGATAACATGGATAAACTCACTATCTCAAAAGGCCAAGCAGATGACGAATTCTGTTCAGACATAATTTCATTTCTGCAAAATAAGACACTGCCAAACGATCCCATTAGAGAGAAACTCACCTTGACGTATGCAGACCACATGTCACTAGAAAAAGACATCTTGGTTTTCTATCCATCTTTTAAAAAGAAAGGCTCAAAATATGTTGAGACAGAAGGAAAGACGGTCATCCCCACTAACATGCAGCAGAAAGTTGTTGCACTACTACATGACAATGTGCTACTCGGCTCACATGTAGGCAGAAATGTCCTTTACGACAAAATATATTCCAAATATTGGTGGAGAGGCATGACAAAGATGATCGCAGAATATGTCAGAACATGTGACATATGCACGCGAAAGAAAAGGGTGGCTCACCCAAACCATCCAATGCAGGTCTTTGATACACCTCCAAGACCCTTCAGTCATATCGCGATTGATGTCATTGGCAAAATCAAACCTTCAAACGAGGGTCACGAGTACATACTCACCGTCATTTGCATGCTCACGAACTTCTGCGAAGCCATACCAATGAAGGACCAAACAAGTGTTGACATCGTTGACGCATTGATTACACATGTCTACACCAGGTACGGCCCACCAATAGCAGTGCATTCAGATAATGCAACTCCTCTCCTGTCAAAACTCACAAACGAGGTACACAAAAGACTTGGGATAAAACAAACGTTCACATCAGGTGTAAATGCAAAAGCAAATGGCCGGGTCGAACGTATCCAGAAACAGCTACAGTCAGTAATATCCTGTTACGTAGACACAAACAGTGAAAACTGGCACAAGCTCTTACCTTTTGCTCTGTACAGTGTGAGAACATCAGTCACATCCAGACTTGGCGACAGCCCATATCGTCTACTTTACGGCCATGCCCCAAACCTGCTACCCATTGATAGTGAACGCCAGAGTGCCGAAAACCTACCCCTATCAGCCACAGATTACCTTCATGATCTTGAGCAACGCCTCTCAATTGTCAGAGAAATGGCTAATGAGCACAACAAATCATACACAGACAAAATGAAGGCAAAACTGGATAGCAAAGCAAGGCCTCACAATTTCGTGATGGGACAAGAAGTAGTCATATACGATCCCAAATACAAGGCAAAACACCTGGGTAAATTCTCATACATTTATTCAACTCCCCACATCATTACAGAAATTGTGTCAGATTGCCTGGTTCGTCTCAAGGACCTTAACACAGGCCGCGTATTGAAACGCCTTACAAACGTAAACAGGTTAAGGCCATACTACAAAAGGCAAAATGAAGCCACAACCAATCCGACACCCCCTAAAGTCGACCATAAAGACAGATTCAAGGATAATGCAGGGGACCTCTACTACCCTATTAGACGGGTCATTACATCTCGCAAAAGAAATGGCAAAAAGCAATACAAAGTCCACTGGGCGGATGGCTCAGTGTCTTGGGTCGACGAAGACTCCATTTCAACCACAGAGAAGCTCAAATTGACAAACTGATGCTATAGCCAGCAAAGAACATGACACACATTACATAAGTAAGTTTTATTTAAAAACATCTCCGTGTCACACCAACTTACAGAAAATCTAACGCGGTATCAAAATGTAGCATGACGTCTGCGGCACCCTCAGCAACAACGTCAGAGTTGGCCGCCTAAAAGAACAAAAGAGCACCATGAACTCACAATGAGTTCGCCCCTCAATCACGAGTCAATTTACATTACTACCCTTACGGCAGCAACCTCACTGCCAGACATAAGCCTCAGCTTAAAGCAGACTAAAATGTCGGTTGAGCAGTCAATATAAGGAGGCAAACAGGAATGAACCACCTGCCAAAATGGGCATCAATTGTTAAAACATAAATTGCAGGTTCCCCCTCCAGAATATGCCCGCCTGCTAAAAACTAGGTTCTGAGGATGCAGTACTGTAAAAGCCCTATCCGTTAGGCACACTACACTTATATAATGAAACTAATACTCAATGAAGGGTAGCGGGTGATATTACAGATATCAGTTCCTGATCAGCTCTGATAACTAGACAATACACCCATCAATGGGCACAAAGACAACGCCCACAACAACAGACTCTAGGGGCATACACTGCCGCGTTACAAAGGCCCAACAATTAGAACGCATATGATAATTACTAACCTGTGCAGGATTCAGTGAATCACAGGTGCTGACGTCCATCCCCAACTGTAGTCATCGCCGAGGACTAGCTCAGCTACATCGAAGAGCTCCGCCACACCCTCCTCCAGACAAAACCCTCACCCCTCCTCCACAAACGACCCACACCCCTCCTCGCAAATACCCCGAACCAACTCCACATTCAGCCCCTCCCCCCTCTAACCTTTCCCTGCGGCTCAGCCCACCAGCACCTAACACGCATTAGGACCACCTGTTATCTCTGACATCACACAGCTGTTTACAGAAGCAACTCATTAATTGGTCAGTGGTTATCAGCATTAAGTGGCGATCCCCTAGCGCCTATTTTCTTCTCCTACACAGATTGTGTTCATACTACCTGATTTTGGTGTAACATTGCAACATGTCCTCCGGCCAGCCTGTTAGCAGGAGGAATTGGACGATCTTCCGGACTACGCTGAAGAAAACTGTCGACATCGCGTGCAGTCACAAGACACCAGACAAACAACACCTCCGACGTGTACAGGCATGACAAGAAGAATAGGCACGACGCCACACAACAGAAGAAATCAAAGAGGGCATCAGACGTAACAAACTCTACGCGTTTATCCTCCTAGACGACCACCGTGACCAGCCATATCGCATCGCGCATAGCACACCACCTTCCAACACCTGAGATGGGTTGCCTGTGCTGATGCGACCACCACCACCACCACTCTACGCAGCCCATCATGGACTGCTCCACCCCCAACACCAAAACCGGGAAGGAAGCTGCGAGTTGATGTTGACATGCCACTTGTGCGACACAAAATGCACAGGCCAGCGGCAGTTACATCAACACGCGCCAGACAACATCCCCAAGAATGCGAAGACCTCTACCATCGTCTGCACTGCAACTCAGCATCTCTGCAACATGAGAGTGCCATTTAACCACTGGCACTGTCTACATCCTAGGAAGGGGCGTCAACAACCTTACGCAGAAGCTGAGGTCTAACACCACCATCATGAACGCCAACGCAAGAACACTTAATGCCTTCATGAGGACAACTAAGGAGCATCATATGACTCTCAAGCCATCAAAGAAGTCCAGCATAAACTTCAGGACATTATTGAACTATTGACGAACAATGACACTGAATTTAACGCCTTGTACACACCAGCAAGGCTCACTCCCGCACTTATAGCAGTCATACCAAAGGACATTTCCCTACTACAGGACATTAACTCAAGAGTGACAGACTTTGAGTTAGGCGTTATCCAATACTCAATGGACGCCTCTCACCCCACCTTATACCCCTCGAGACACTCATGGAGCGCATCTTTAAAATCAAGTGGAGCATCTACGAAAACCTTCATGAACTCTCAGTTAAACACCCGCAGCCACAGCCAAAGCCGACCTATCTACGATGTCCAAGCAGACCACGTCATTGTTACTATTAAGGTCCCTTTGGCCCGAAATGAGGATGTCTACAAACTGTATACTGTAAACCACATAGGTTCACGAATTGTATTCACTAATGACTCTGAATTCCATGTATCAATTATAACAAATCTACCAGAAGCTGTCGCTATTTTAATGGATAATTCGCGGTGGATAGAACTCATTGAGATGAGATAGATTAATGTAAAGGAAGGGATATCATTACATGCCCAGGAGCAATAGCTTACAGAGCTCTTGCTCCTAACTTGTGCAGCAGCAATATGGCTCAGAGATAATGCCGCAGTAGAGAGGCATTGCAATTTCATTTATCAAAACAAACCATTTGCAACTGATATGATAATCAAAACTAAGATATGATAACAAAGATGCAAGATATGATAACAAAGATGCAATGTTCTCGCCGGATAGGTCTGCTAATATTGCCTGCCCAGGGCAACCACTGATACAAGTACCTCAGATGGGTACCTATGAAGCCGCCTAGACAAGCTATAGAGGCGTAGAAGCTATTCAAACAAGTTATACAGATAGTCCAGGTACTTTTATCACTTATAATTGCTCGGTTAACATTAGAAGGTAGTTTATATCTAGCATGTAGTATTTATGTTATCTGACAAACATCTTAGGTACTATAGAATTTAGTTTTACTTTAGAAGTTAGTCATGCATCTGACTTTATATTTACTCTATAGATTTAGAGGTTTAAGCAGGATTTCAAGTAGTTTGAATTTTATGTAACACACAGCATACATTGTCTCTTGTGGTCAACAAGTGTGTAACGTTCTCATCAAGCACAGGCCCAAAAGATTGTTATAACAAAAGGGTCAATTATAATACTGTTCTCACATTATATCTAATCTGTAGTATTGCGTCATATCGCATAGAAATGTTATTGTGTAACCAATTGTAAGGGAATTGTGTCTCCAAAGTGTGCAAAAGGGTGGATCACCCAGGTACAAAAACACGGCAAAAATAGCCATCTGGTGTCCATTTTTGAAACTGACCGGGGGCGAGTGTGTCGGGACTGCAACCAGTCCCAAACACAGAATGCCTAGAACCCTACTTTTGTAGACACAACCTCCCATATACCTATGTACAACCATGTTAGTGTAAGGTAGTATATAAGCACCACCTGTTGTGAACCGTACGGCTGGCAGACAGTGACTGAGTATAACCATGGGTATGCTTGGGCTTCGCCCCCATGCACCTGCCACCCCACCCTCTGGAGCTGCCACCCACCAATCAGAGGCCTCCACAAACCACCCCTCCCCACTCAGGGAGATGATGCAATCCGTGCACAACTCCCCCTCTTCCTCTCTGGCCTGCACAACCAACCCCTCCCCATCAGTCGACCAATCAGGAGACTGGATGGTGATATCACCTGCTAAATATAGCCCATGACATCATGCAGGCCCCCTCCTCCCAGGAGGAGAGGATCGGTATAAAGGGGATCCCTGCCACTGTAGGGACACACTCTCCTGGAGCCCCCTCTGAAAGGCATACCCCTGGACTACCTCACTGGATACTCTACTAGACCGGAAGCCACTACTCTACCTGGCCCAGCCACTCTACCAGACCACCAGACTAGAGACTACAGCAGGCCTGGAGGACTTAGGCTCGGTGCCGGATCAGCGGTTGGCACGGACTCTGATTGGAGTATAGAGGTAGGCGCTCAGAGGGGCGTTATTATTGTCACTTTGGTACCACTCACCAGCACTGTATGGTATTTGTACGGAACACTTCATCTATTGTACGCTTATCAGAAATAAAGGTTTGAAACTGTATTTGAACGTGTGGCTCTTCCTTTACATAAGTTGTCCAAAGTTACCGTGAGAATCTAGTATTCAGCGGGGAGTACCTTTACAGTACTCTACTATCTAGCAACCCTTTATAACACGCCGGTCAGCAATTCGAGTTATCATCCGACCTAACCTCTATGCCTCCCCGGCGCACACACTATAAATTCCCCGCACTCTTTTCATACCTTCATAAGGAACGTTTAGTACTGTTTTGTAACTAACCCGCCATGGCATGCCCCAAGCTGGTACCTCCAGGACACTCAGCAATGTTCATTAAAGACTACTAAAGGGAGGGATTCGCCAAGGAACCAGCGAGTTACGAGTAGATTCTCTTGGAATGTCTGATATTTCTACCGTAACGATTGTTTGTTTCCTGTGATTTCATAGTGACTTACTTGTCATGGGTATCTAAATGCATTCTGTGACCTTAACAAACTTAGCAGTTTTTTTCTACTTCATTTTTTTGTTTTCTTCCTCTTTCATAGAGAGAGAGAGATATTTGAGGGATATTAAACTGTATAACAACTCAAAAATATTCAAGACTTCTGCACATAAAATACCTATAGAATCTCCATAGTCATTCAACAAATGCTTGTTAAATGGCTTTCTAAAGCCGCATATCTCCCCTGTCACCCATTGTGACAACCAACGGTGGGTCAACAACGAACATATTTCTTGTCCTCTTTGATCGCTACTAGGCAAACTTTTCCCTTCAAAAAAAACTATTTAGAATGCTTTGATGAGCTGTCATTTTTACAGTTTATATAGACCTACAGTGTCCCTTCATATATCAATTTGCATATTTCAAATTGATCCCGTACAAAACGATGTTACAGAGGTTTTGCAACAAAGGCTTCATAATTAAGATGTCACTGTTTTGCACATGTCCTCATAGTGTCCTTAACGTTGTCATTGCTTTGATCAGTCATTGTGCAACGGGCCACTATAATAACTGCCACAGGCCATCCGGAATCCGAACCTAAGAATTCTAATTCCTAAGACACCTTGACTTCGACCTTGAGTAAGAGGTGGAATCCTGATATTAAAAGCAGTAGCTCTAGTCCCAAAAGTTATTATATGACAAGTCTATCTCTAGCCCTAGTTGCAAAATACCTAACCATAATTATAGTGTTTGGGTTGTAATGAGTTTACTCCTGAAATATCACATATTATATGTCCCCGGATGAGTGTCATTTTGCTTCTCACGTTGTGTCAAATACACCCTAACAGGTTCTCTCCTGTATTAAGCAGTATTGCCACTATCTAGGAAAAACGGAAAACAAGGTACGGATTGTTGTTTGATTCGGAATTTTGATTGTTAGTTGTTTAGGAATCACACCTCTTGCATGACTTACTAATGAGAACGCCATAACTTATTTTATTTCTAACACTTGTCTGACATAAGAATTTGTGATAAATGAGTAATAGGACATTGCCTCTTCATAGTTAAAGTGGATAGATGGTCTCAGCTTCAATAGTTTTTAGATGAATAAGAGTTCATAGTACAGTTTCCCTTGAGAACGTTATATCGTAAAAATATCCATTAGTTCAAGTCACATTAAGTATGAATATCCATTTGCTTCCTTGTAAACAGCGGAATATGTTGTGTAGGATGTCTAGGTTTACTTTGATAATGCATATTTCTATGTTTAAAATGATATCAGAACGTTTGGTAGAAGACAACCATTTCTGATAATATAATTACGAACGCTCTAAACTCACACAGTGTGTTGAGAAAATTATGAAATGTGCCCAAAGCGAGAAAAAATGTTCATCTCAAAATAATCCTGTAAGTTTTTTAAGTCTATAGGATGCACAACACAGAGATCAACAAGAGGACTGAATCGGGTTGTGTGACTTTTAATCCCATGGTCCGTACTGGCCTCAAAACACCAGGACTTACAGATAATAAGAACATGTTTTTCTGAATGTTATGTAGGACTGCCCAATGTTTGGTTAACAAAGGAAAGACACAGCTGGCCATTGGACATCATTAGGAAAACTGTAGGGTGCTTTCTTCAAGACAATGCCAGACCATTCTAAAACCACACATTAACAAGTCTTAGACGTATCTGCCTATGGCATTATTTGCTTTAATAACAATGCTAGCCAAATGTTTCTAAAGTTGACTTCCCATACAGAAATTCCAAAATTCAAGGCGTTTTTAATTTTGATTTAAGACAAACTTATTTCAAGACCAAAGCCATTGGAAAGCACCCTGATTTTAAATGGCTTTAGAACTGCTCATGAAGGTTCATGCACCAATGAAGGTACATGTACCAATCGTCACTTGGGTTGCTGGACGGTTGGTGCAATTGACCATCCATATAAGGCCCATTCGCCCTGGGTGACGAGGTTCTCTGCAATCTCGGAACATTGGAAACGTGAGATTATCTCATCCCTGATTGATAAGAGTCACAATTCGCAAGACTCTAATATTCTGGACCTATTTCTACCCCTTCCATGAGGTTCAGGGAGCAATTGCTTGCTCTTAATATGAATATTTTGTTCCCTTGAATGAGACCAACAGAAATAGACCAAAAAGAGCACAGGGCAAATGGGCCTTTCTATAGCTATCCACGTCAAGCATCATATTTCACTGATCCATAGCCAAAGGACATACTTTGATTAGATAGATACAGAGTAATCAAGAGGGTAGGGTTCTTTATATAGATCTCTTGAAAAACATACTAACAGCAAGTTCAACTTGGTTCGAACATGTGATAAGACATCCATGCTGTTTAAACTTGTTGAATTCATTCTATCCATATTCGGGTGAAATATATGGGCACAAATCCAATGATTATGAAATACCGGATAAATACTTTTCCAATGAACAATCACTATTTGCTCATCTGTACAAATCATCAGACTATGGCCCTACAAACTATCAATTTTATAGCTTAGGTTTCGGATTTTCTCTCATAAATATGCCTCTAGGTATTATACAATCTCTAATTCCTTATTTGTAATGTTGTATAAATTGACTAGACATGTCCACATACAGTTTATGGTCTCATCCTGCAAATCTTAACAGGTATACATTCTGAAATGTAGATCGGTGCTAAAATGTTAGTAGTTGAGGAGTGAAGAGGTGCTTAAGATCTATAGACTATTTTATAGAGTAGCCGCAGCCACAACTCACAGTCATCACGGAAGCGAGGCTCGGCATTGGGTCCGACTTTGGCGAAGGTGCGGATGAGCTCGACGTGCAATGCATGCTGGTCCTTGTACATGGGGTCATCCATGAAGGTCATGAACTGCATGTGAACCTTGTCCAGCATCTGAAAGCAGAGGTCAAAGAGATCAACTTGGGGTCATTTGAGATATACAGAGGTCAAGGAAGTCAACATGGGGTTAGCGATGACATACCGAGATCAATGATGTCAACTTGGGCCAGTGGGGACATACAGAGGATGATGAGATCGATTTGGGGTGGTTGGTGACATACAGAGGTCATTGAGGTCGTCTTGGGGTGATTAGGGACAAACAGAGGTCAACGTTGTCGTCTTGGGGTCATTGGGTCAAACAGGTAACAATGATGTCATCCTAGGGTCATTATGGTCATACAGAGGTCAATTATGTCATCTTGGGGCCATTGGGGTCATACAGAGGTCAATGAGGTCACAGAAAGGTCAATAATGGACTGTGAGGTTATAAAGGTCAAATGACGATCACTTAGTTAAAAGGAGTCTTAAAAGAAACAGAGGCCAAGGAAATCAAATCACAAAGGGCTAAAGAATATAAAGGCAAACACGCCATTATAGATCTACTGTCAACAAAATACAATGACTATAGAGACACCTAAAACGGAATAGTCCCATCGAGTGGTAAGTTCTAAACTAAATAAAATGATGCACGAAGATATGTTTTTCTTCTTTCCAGGCCTCTGTGGGGGGCAGTGATATTCTTGTTCAAGAGATCTGCAAATCCATTTTAGGATGAAAACCTGTTGAACATCGGTACCTATTTATCAAGCACATTAGATCATTCCCCTTCTTTCTAACACTGAAGCAAGTCTGCAGATGGTAAATAATACATATAACTGTATTATTTTAAGCTTTTTTCATCGATATCAAATTTTTGACAACCTTTGTAAGGTTGGACCATGTGTACCTCCGACATTAAGTAGGAATTTCTTAATATAATTATGGTGTTGTATGCTTTCACTAAGTTTCAAAAGAACTGAATGACCTTGATTACAGAGGATATACGGATAACGATGCAGTTGCTTTATATTAGGGTAAAGATGGCAGACCTGATTAAAATGAGTAAAGCTGTTGCAGTAAACAGCGAGAGAAAAACTCCATGACACAAGCCCATTTGTGAAACAATGGACCACATAAAGTAGGTAGCGCAGGGTGTAAAAGCATACGAAGATCTGCTGTATTACATTGAATAATTTATTGCTAAGCATCCTGCTGTACAAATAAATGGACTAGATTAATTTTGTTGGCTGTCAAGAATACCCGAGAAATCCAATCTCTGGCAAGGGTAAATTAACATGATTCAGAAAATCAAAGCAATAGACTAATACTTCTGCAATTTCCTTATTTGATCTGCAAATTTGATATCTATTCACAAAGAACAATCTCCAATCACAGAAGACTGTTCAATCAAGTGACACTGGGAACACATCCACAATAAGAATGGCCTCTCGTAACGGCCCCTCTGCCTGCTCTCAGATATTCCCCGCGCACTCACCCTACTTCGTAAACCTGTGTGTAATTCAAACTGAATGCTCGCAGTGCTGAATATGGTCTTGATGAGCAGGCTATGTAAACTGCAGCATAATCACAAGGCAGACCACAACCATCATACCTTGAAAAAAAATCCTACAAGTTAAAGTCATCCAATCTCATAGAGAATATGGCAATCATAAACAGTAGGAAAAATTAGGCTACGCAAACATCATATACTTAACCCAAATAACACGGCCTATCATCTTCTCATTATTTATAGGCAGACCCAAATAATATACAAAGACCAAACATGTTCATCTGTTGAAAGATAATACATGGGGGCACTGTGTTTTTCAAACAAAACTACAGATGTCTCTGCTCATATATATATATCAGCCCTACTAACACACTTGATGATGGTAAGATATGTTCAGAGACATGAGCTTCAACATATTTTATTCTTTCCTTTACATTTCTATTTTAATGCTCCTCCTCCTTTCATTCAACTTACCGCACCTACCGTAAGACCCCTTATTTAAGCCGCGGCTTAAATACAGGCGAGTCTTTTTTAATTTCAGTCTATCAGGCCTCCACTTTAAGGATAGACACCAGTGGTCAACGGCCATTTCAAGAAATCATCAATGAATTCTTTAATATTGGTCTGATCCCAACAAACCTTACACCATCTAAAAGCTAATATTTTCCTCTATCTATTGATCTTAAAAGAATTATGAAGTAATTAAAAACTGAGATTTCATCAATTTTAAACTCTTTTTTTCACTTTTATTTTTTGAACAGCGATACCTTGGTAAATACTTAACCTACAGGGATAAGATTTCATATCCACCTTCACAACAAGGACATGCAGGGAAGCGTGTCTCAGATTTTTTATTTAGGCCCTATATTTGATTTTATGGCCAAAAACGTCCAAAAACGGGAAACTTTTTAAGATTTGTATGCAATTTTATTTTCTACATTTCATAAAATCATAACTAAGATCTATATCAAAATTTTGAGACATGCTTCCCTCCCTTTGTATGTTAGTAACATGTACTAAAAATTTCAAACCTCTAGGTTGAATATTAAATGAGATATCAATGTTCAAAAAATAAATTTTAAAATTATGATTTTCAAGTTTGCTTCCATATTCTACAGCCATTGTTCTGCCCATTTTTATATAAGTTATATAAATAAATATGATTGTTTATTAGCTATAGAACAATGTTGGCTATTAAGTAATACTATTTGAATCAAATCTTGCAATTTTGATTGACGAGAGAAGCACCATTCACACCTCAACCACTGGTGTCTATCCTTAAGGCTGCAGCTTAAATTAAGGGTTAACACGAGCTTGAATCCAATGGCGTTCATGCAAAAGAATATGGAAAAAATGCCCAAACATAAATCAAACAGTGGGGGCTTAAATTAGGGGGCGGCTCAAATAAGTGATTTTATGGTACACTCTTGGACCTCCTCTTCCCTCCATTCTAGATTTTCATATCTGGTCAACTTGCCTCCTACTACCCTCAGACTTCCTTTTCATCCCTATACTTGTCACCTTGCCTCTTATCTATCCTCTCACTTCTTCCCTTCCTCCTTTACTTCCTCCATCAACTCTCTAATCTCTTCATTTTAACCCCATTCTCTCCATCTCAATATTTCCTCTCTCCTCCATGCCTCACTCACTCCTTTCAACCTCTGCCCAGCTTCAAAAGGACTTCTCAGATCCCTTTTACCCCTCAAAACAAATCCCTTTTCCCATACCTTACACACTCCCTCCTCCCCTCCTCCATTCATCAATACTATCTCTCGGTCTCACCTTGCTCCCCTAACTCACATATAATCCCCTTTTTCTGCTAGTCTACCCCTCCATTACCCCCGACAAATAACCAGCCTCACATCTAAGTATATACTTCTGTGTCACCAGAAACCAGCTTCCCAGCCAGGCCGCCCTCTCGTGGCCCATAAACTAACTCGAGGTGCTACTTTGGGACCGCGCCTGGCCGAGCCCAGGTCCAATTTCCCCTAATAAACAGGAGACCAATAGGCTCCTGGTCATCTGTCAACTCTTCAAAGGGAGATCGTCAGCAAATTCTCCGAGCAGACAATACACTCAACCAGTAGTGGTCGTGGAATACAACCTTACCCGCCAAAGCTAAGTAATAATTGAAATCGGCTGGAATTTATGATTAAGGAAGTCTGTTTTTCTCCAAAATTAGTTGGATATTTCGTATCAGAATCAACAAATGGAAAATTTATTTGGTATATAGCCTTCTGCGTAATAGCACTTCGTCTATATAGCCTCCAGCAATGTATAAAGAAAGTTATTACTTTATACATGTATAAACATTGATGGTCATTTTGTCATTGATGGTTTTAGGTTAACGCAAATAGCCAATTTGAGAGAGTGACCTCAGCCATCAAGAATACCATGATATAAAATATGATTCTATTTCTTCGTATATGAGAGGAACCAGCTACTTGTTTGTATGTGAGATCAACTGCATACGTCTACAGGAAAAGGGTAACAGTCCTGTATTAACTAACATGCGTTCCTGAATATGACAAGGTGACTGAAACACAATGTAATGCATTCTGTTTAGATATGCATTGCCAGTCATTAACCCATAAATAAATGATTAATTCAAAGATAATTTGTAATTCCTTACTGACTGTTTTCTTGTCTTCCATTCATTTATCTCTGAACAGCTGAGTTATGGCCCATTATGGCTAATGTCAACTATAATCAACGATGCTAATTTGGGTAGTGAACTACCGTATGATATTTACTCTTGCCTTTCATGACAATCAAAAAGGGAAAAATCAATCAACGTATCTGAATCCTACACATCCACTACCTTGTACATGTTGTGAAGTAAAAAGAAGCAAATCACTATTCAGGTCCAGGCTTTAGGTTATTAGTGTATCAAACTGGGAACCAGTGGTAGATAGTTACCGGCATGGTACATTGATAACTTATGCCTGGAGAATGTTTATGGAATGTGTCACACAGATTCATAAGATCTTTATTAAATCATTATGCTGAAAAGGACCAAACTTTTGGGCTTTCTACAAGGGTATTTGCTATTATACTGATACTGTGTCCAAAAAGACATACTGAATTGAGAATTTTATTGTATGGTATCAAATAATTATTATAAGGACCACACTTAACTTTTGAAAACTATTTGTTTTAAAGAATGTGTATCAATTTGATCAAAAATGGCCTTGAATGTGTCTAGTCCAAAGTTCCCATTTTGCCGCACTGATCTAAAAGTACTTTTCCTTCTTGCACAAATATCATTGCTAAGAAAGATACTGCACAAAATTTCCAATTCATCCTACATACGCATGATCCCTAATTTGAAGTCTCTGCTGTATACATTACTGAAACCATGGTTTATCTCCTCGTAGACCTTCTGGCAGTGCTAGGGGCACTCTGAAAGAGGCGTCTAAATGGCTGGTCATATTACTGAATATTTGTGGTGCATATATTATACACGACCGATGCAGGCAGAATCAAAGCAGCACAGTAGCCAAGAGAGACATTCAGGGTGGATGGACACCAGTAAGATCTTACTGGCTGAATGGAGGAAAGTGGTCCAACTGACTAGGGAAAATACCAAAACAAAGGCCAATATTCCAAACGATTTACCAGATTTTACATTAACTACTATCGTGTTGAGGAAAATGATTTTTAGTATAGCAACAGAGTCCCTCAGTCCCATTGATTTGATTATGTTCCATGATGCCACGTATCCATTCTGTAGCACTAGACTCTCTGTATGGAGTCTCTGCATTGTAGCTGCCACTAGGTTGGCCCCTGTGGAACTATCACATAAGCAAAAACCGCCTGAGTACTTTTGAACTGCACTGGCATAGTAGAGACTCACTTCGCATACTCTTTTCTGGCGTGGAGAGCATTGTAGCGAGATAAAAAAAAGTTTATGATTAATAATTGACTATGCATCCAAACTATACATGGCAGTATCTGCTGACTGTTTTACAATTAAAGCGCCCAGTAGGCAATTTTACCATTGCTGAGTAACAGGTGACTGGGAGAATTGGCGGTGAAATTGTCAAGCAATCATAATCGCTGGGCGATTCTCTATGGCTATGATGCACATTCTGGGCGACAGGCGATGGACAACTGGATTGCCAGGAAAATCGTTGTTAAAATCGCAGGGAAATTATCAAATGTGCCTGATATTCCAGTCGCCCAGTGACGGTGACGATGATTCTCCTAGTCGCCCGTTGCCCATTGCCGCTAAAGTTGCTTAGTGGGTATGGGCCTTAAGTGTCATCTTTGCCCGATTTTCTTATGTACCCATGGCCCTTATTCACAACTGAGCTTCAGAGATGTCTCCAACGTACTCAAATAAAAACATGTCTTGTTTTCATTTGGGATATTTGTGAAAAAGCCTACCCTGGTTATGAAAAGAAATGAGAATCTATAATCATCAATGACCTTTGACACCACCCTTGCCCTCTAAGACAATGTCATAGTCAGGTTGTCTGGCCCCTGTGTGTCACCTGAGGTGGTGGAAGGTGGGGTAGGGGGAGTGGGAGGGGAGCCAGTCAAGCCCAACACATTATGTAGATTCCTGTTTCCTTGTTCGCCCTTGATTGGACTAATAATCAATGGGAAATGAGGATATGTTACATACTCAAGTAATGATAAATTAAATGCTTTCCAATGAAAATAGTTTTGACATTTATACTTTTTTCAGATGAGTGTATGAGTATGTTTATTGGAAACAACTTTGGCTATCTGGTCTCCCAAACCCATATGCAGTGTTTCTTGTATGATTGCTATTCAGAGGTCAATCACTGGCATATTCATATAATCAGGGGCCACCGATACCGGAGCCACACACCCTAGGGTTGGGTAAGGGGAGAGGGGGGAGTGGGTAGTTGTTCCAAATGAGGAACACGGGCCTACACAAGGCAAATTCCATAATCAATTACACACTCAATCTAAACACAGTACACTGAACATCAGTGTTCTGATGCTATGCTTTGGGAGAGCACCTTCACCAGTATAATCACTATACAACATTCCCAAAACAAAAACAGTATTAGATTGGTACACAACAGATTCTCCTCCGAAATACAATATTGGTATAATCCTCCAGACTGAAAAGTTTTGTGATGGCTTTTCATTTATCTGTTTTTATTTGCGTGTGGATTCTATCTAAGTTTCTCATTGTCTTCCCAGACAAAAGTTGTTGTCCAGCTGCTGTGTCCACATACGTTTTGATAATCAATAGCGCTCTAATCCTTCAGCTGCAGACTAAAGCCGCAACCCGACGAGACAAATAATCATCGAAGGATAGTGCACTTTATCTGCCGACGAGTATTAACCCTTTCTTACCACTAGTGCCGTGTGCTTCTTTATGCCTCTCATCACCTTGTTTGGAAAGGGTTAATACTAGGAGTGTAGAACCGGGGTCCCTGCGTCACTTGTCAAATTTAGGAAATGGCTATGTCGCATGTCACTACCTTTTTAATGTCCATGTTGAACTTAAAAACTCTTCATGCTGCATGTGAAATTTCAGGAATTACATATGTCATGTCTTTTTTTTCTGTTCACGACACTAAGTCCCATGTCGCATGTCAAATTTAAGAAATGACCATGTCAACCTCTCAATTTTAAGGGTCTACACCCATAATACTAGTCAACTGATTAAGTGCACTATTCACAGAGTTTACTCGCTTCATACAGACCTGCCTTGAAGCCAAGTTGCATTGAATACACCAGTATACATTTGTTGGTTTCTGCATCTGGCTTGCACATCTTTGCTTTTCCTTCTTTTTCATTTTTTTTTCTTTCCAATGTGTTGGCTGGAATATATACTCCTGATTTTCTGTATTCATCCAGGGCTTATCATATGGCTCCGTTTCGATAACTTTTCTGCCTATAGACTTTGTTCATTAGTGTGGCGCCCTATGGTGTAAAAGACCTGAACCAATTTATTGGGATGCAGATTCCCGTGGGCGCAGGCTAAAGGTATTGGGACCAAGAACTTTATGGTATGGCTCAGTGCGCAGACTCTGCTGCACAGAAAAAAGGTGTATGGCATACATATTGGGGATAGGATTAGTCTGTCCAAGGCGGCAGGAGGAAGCAGTATACAAATACTCGACTGGGAGTGCTGCCAGAACAGGATGACTGCTTCAAGAGGTAATCCCAGAGATTTAGACCCTGGGACAGGGTCTGATATCGGCTGTGGGTGAAATGATTACTACAACAGATTGCAAAAGACCAAAAGTAAACAGGTACGGGTGGGAAGGGGTAGTGGTCAACCAGGGTACATAGGTCCTGCCCATAGCACTAGCAGTGCCCTTACTACAACAGACCACAGTTAAACAGGTAGGGGTGGGAAGGGGTACTGGTCAATCAGGGTACATAGGCCCACAGCAGTGCTCCTACTACAACAGACCACAGTTAAACAGGTATGGGTGGGAAGGGGTACTGGTCAATCAGGGTACATAGGCCCACAGCAGTGCCCTTACTACAACAGACCACAGTTAAACAGGTACAGGTGGGAAGGGGTACTGGTCAATCAGGGTACATAGGTCCTGCCCATAGCAGTGCCCTTGCTACAACAGACCACAGTTAAACAGGTACGGGTGGGAAGGGGTACTGGTCAATCAGGGTACATAGGTCCTGCCCATAGCAGTGCCCTTACTACAACAGACCACAGTTAAACAGGTACGGGTGGGAAGGGGTACTGGTCAATCAGGGTACATAGGTCCTGCCCATAGCAGTGCCCTTACTACAACAGACCACAGTTAAACAGGTAGGGGTGGGAAGGGGTACTGGTCAATCAGGGTACATAGGCCCACAGCAGTGCTCCTACTACAACAGACCACAGTTAAACAGGTAGGGGTGGGAAGGGGTACTGGTCAATCAGGGTACATAGGTCCTGCCCATAGCAGTGCCCTTACTACAACAGACCACAGTTAAACAGGTAGGGGTGGGAAGGGGTACTGGTCAATCAGGGTACATAGGTCCTGCCCACAGCAGTGCCCTTACTACAACAGACCACAGTTAAACAGGTAAGGCTGGGAAGGGGTACTGGTCAATCAGGGTACATAGGTCCTGCCCACAGCAGTGCCCTTACTACAACAGACCACAGTTAAACAGGTAGGGGTGGGAAGGGGTACTGGTCAATCAGGGTACATAGGTCCTGCCCATAGCAGTGCCCTTACTACAACAGACCACAGTTAAACAGGTAGGGCTGGGAAGGGGTACTGGTCAATCAGGGTACATGGGTCCTGCCCATAGCAGTGCCCTTACTACAACAGACCACAGTTAAACAGGTACGGGTGGGAAGGGGTACTGGTCAATCAGGGTACATAGGCCCACAGCAGTGCCCTTACTACAACAAACCACAGTTAAACAGGTACGGGTGGGAGGGGGTACTGGTCAATCAGGGTACATAGGTCCTGCCCATAGCAGTGCCCTTACTACAACAGACCACAGTTAAACAGGTACGGGTGGGAAGGGGTACTGGTCAATCAGGGTACATAGGTCCTGCCCATAGCAGTGCCCTTACTACAACAGACCACAGTTAAACAGGTACGGGTGGGAAGGGGTACTGGTCAATCAGGGTACATAGGTCCTGCCCATAGCAGTGCCCTTACTACAACAGACCACAGGTAGACAGGTAGGGGTGGGAGGGGTACTGGTCAATCAGGGTACATAGGCCCACAGCAGTGCTCCTACTACAACAGACCACAGTTAAACAGGTAGGGGTGGGAAGGGGTACTGGTCAATCAGGGTACATAGGCCCACAGCAGTGCTCCTACTACAACAGACCACAGTTAAACAGGTAGGGGTGGGAAGGGGTACTGGTCAATCAGGGTACATAGGCCCACAGCAGTGCTCCTACTACAACAGACCACAGTTAAACAGGTAGGGGTGGGAAGGGGTACTGATCAATCAGGGTACATAGGTCCTGCCCATAGCACTAGCAGTGCCCTTACTACAACAGACCACAGTTAAACAGGTATGGGTGGGAAGGGGTACTGGTCAATCAGGGTACATAGGCCCTGCCCACAGCTCCTACAACAACAGACCAGAGGTTGACAGGGAGGGGAGGGAGGGGTACTGGTCAATGAGGGTACATAAGCCCCCCTGAGACAGTAGATGGCCAATTGTCTGCCAGTATAAGTGATGGACGGGTATCAAGGTCTCGGACCCACCATGAGTCAATCGTCAAAAAATTGGATCCAAATTAGGAACATGGAAAAACACAAAAGAAAGTATTTGACCAATTAGAGGATAAGCTGTGACTGCCATATCAGGCAAAACATGATTATATTATCATTACCCTAATAAGGCAATTGGGGTTGCATGACAAGCAAAAGAAGTATGTTCTCCGAGACTGGAGCAAAATAGGACGGAATTGCCCATTTAGTTGGTATTTACTTGTTATCTACTGAGTCATTACATGTCTTATTATGTTCCCAGTACAGCCTGATTATGGTTTGTCAGGGCATTGTAAAAACCTGTCCTGAAATCTATTTTCTACTTTGTATAGCCGTATAGCATATATTCTAACAAAAATACAAAAATCGTTTACTGTCTGACATATTTGATTGAACACAATTGTGAGAAACATCCAGTTTTTGTACGTTCTGGGCGGACAGTTTTAAAGGTGGAATAATTTAGATAAGTTAAACAATTCCTGTATAGTCTTCATTGTTCGGAATCATAAGAAATTAATAAAACGAAATGGGCTCATTGTCATCTTATCCGCCTCCTTTTAAAGTAATCAATCATTCAAAAGCATAACTGCAATGATGCATAATTATGATCCTTTTTATCTTCTGTAATTTCCTAGTTATTCACAGGACCAAAAACAATATGCCAAGTATACAATCTAGATCAGCTTCTATGATTGATGTGCTTATTCCCAGATGGCTGTATTGTATTTTCAATTATAGACCTGGCGGTACCAGCATACAACTCGGGAACAATCTGCCAGGAACCAGTTACAGCTCCAGCTGCATAAAATAGTGCTGAGTCATCAAGATGGCGTGGTATACCAAAATATCACGACAACCCTGAGAGAATCAACCAATATTGCACGTTCCTCCACCACACTTCGACCGGGGCCCTTAAAAATAGTTCCCCGCCAGTAGTAGATTTCTTCGAAAGGAATGAGGAAAATACAGCTATGAATTTATTTGAATCATTGAATGTTTCAAGGTGCCTTTAACGTATAGGTGGTTTGTCATTTACAATTAATTTTAATTTTCCAGGGACGAACGTGGCTGATGACATACAAACTGGAAAAACTTTAAGAGATAAACCTTGTACATTTCTGCTGTAAAGTACCCCCTCTTATTTCCCAAAGTAACCCCCCACCCCACCCCGGCCACTCCACCAGTGGTCAGTGGTGATGGTCTGGTAACATGACACAGAGCCACCCACTAATTCACACCATCATCCAATACCCTCACTTCCAGTAAAAACTGGAAACCTCAAAACAGGGCTGGGTAGGCTAAAGGGTTCCAGTAAAAACTGGAAATGGCTAACGAGCCATGGAGTGGATGCACTAAACTGAGTCACATGGCTACAAGGTTGCAATACAACAGCATTTAGGAGAACCAATGGATAACTATTCTGAAAATGATAGATCGTGAAGAAAAACTTGGGTAATTTAAAAATACTGGAAATCCAGGTAAAACTAGAACTCTTTCATCCCTGAATTTTTCAAACTTGCATAACTTTCAAAATTACAACACACACCAGAGACGAACAGAAAAGCTTAGGCCATTTCATGGACAAATAAAAGAGGCGTTAAAAAGCTCAATGCTCTTTGCAACTTAATCTCAGGACGCTCAATAGCACATGATCCAACTATGAACAAATGTTTAAGGAATCAGATCTAAATTTCCCCTTTTAATGTATTCTTCTTTTTTCAGGTTTTCTAATATATAAGTCTGTGTGAGAACCCTGTAATGTTTCTATAATAGATCTTACCTCTCGTTGCGTGACACTCTCCATGACTATGCCGAACGCGGGCACTGTGGCTATTCTCACTGAGCTGAAGGGGCAAACAGAAAAACGTTGTGTTAGTATGATGTAAATATCCTGAGATCAATTAAAGACCTATTAGATATTCTTCTCAGTAACAGATCTTATCTATCAACAAGAAGCAAATGACTATCAAAGTTCCGATCGTTGGAACGATCGATGTTCGCCCTTAACTAGAAATCAGAAATCTCATCATAGAGGTGGGGGGGGGGGGGTCCCAGTAATGTCCATTGGGCAGTGCAGCTGTCCCGGGCAGCTGTACACTCATTGGTCAACCTGATTGACCAATAGGACTCCCTCCTATATCACTGTCCATGCACCCAAGCAACCATGACCCCCCCCCCCCCTCCTCTCCTCCTCCCCCTACCTAGCCTTGCATACACTGACTGCCTAGACCCTGACTGCCTCCTCCCTCTACCTGGCCAAGCATACCCCCCCCCCCCCACTATGATGAGTGGACTGTCAATGCCCCTGGTCCCCTGCACCCACCCACCTGCAGGTGCCAGTGGCTCAAGTACTGGTTATGTAACCCACTTCTGGCTTCTCAAACTGCACCCTTCCCCTACCCCACTCCTTGAACTGAGTTCAAGGAGTGGGGGTGGGGGAGGGTGCAAGGGAGAGGCCTGCCCACTCAATTCACCCCGCCACGGATAGCCATTTTTATGAGTTTAACCTGCAGGTTAGCCTCAAACAAGGTGCATTCTGGGTAATATGTCGACAAATCACATGGCTTTAGTATAGGAATTTTCATGAATTGTACCATTATTTGTAGATTATCATTTAAAAAATAAAGCCATCATTATTTTTTTAAATAAGTATCTATATACATTAATATTTCCTGAGTTATTTGAAAATTCATCCATTGTAGATGGATATATAACAATTATTTGCTGATTTTCTATAGTATTTGCAGGAATTTTGTCGACAAAATCAGTAGAAATTAGCCTGCAGGATCTTAAAATGCTATAAATCAGCTATCCGTGGTAGGGAGAATTACACTTGATGCACACTAATTGTCCTGCTTACAAATGCATGCCGGTGGACAAAGGCCTGTAGCTACTTGTATGTAAGATTGTGTAACCGGGCAATCAGATCAAAGCCCAAATACCTAGAAAAGACATGACTGATTGAGTGAGCCCTTCCCATAAGCTACAATACTAAAAACTATAATTAAGGGCTCACAAAAAGCAAAAAGTAAGACCAGTTTCTCGGAATTTGTAAAAGCAAAGTAAACCAATAAGTGAGTAGTTATTTTTACGTTGTTTTTGGCCTGCCTTTTTATTATAAGAGATCTTATACAAAACTGAACCGCACTACAGGTAATAAAAATAAATCTCACATTGGCATGCTATATTAAACCTTTTATGACGCATGCGTATCCAATCTTTTACCAGTCATATCGGCATTTTAAATCTAAGTTAATTTTCTTAACCATATTCAAAACAGAAATAAGGAATGTAAATCTACGACCTCCAACTCAGGCCTAAATAAGGAGCTTGTTATTTTATCTTGATTACTCACATCTCGGGGTCGCTGGCCAGGGTGACGAGGGCCGGGATGACCCGCGTCGACACCAGCGTCTCACTCACGCCTTTTATTAACAGCTGAAAACAAAGAATGATCCTTGCAAAATACCTCAACACTATGATCAGATTACTCGCATCGAAAAGCAAGATTTGCTGCACCTTATATTCAGGGCTCGCGCATACCAATCACTATAGTGATTGGTATGTCGCCAGTGGCAACAGATACTGTTATTTGACAAAAGATGAGATGTTATTGCGACGTTTCTAGGCGACAGGATATATCTGGACAGTATATTTAAGTCCCTGCATCGCAGTTTGTCTAACTTTCAGTGTCCAGAAATTCATAATTTCTCATAGAATATTATTTTTCATTTAACAAAATACCTATTCGTAGATTAATGAAATTATGTTTTCAGCATGTCATTATTAGCTTGCAAATAGATCTTAATTAAGTTATTGTTGCGACTTTCTGATTCAGTTCAAATAATGTTAAACGTTCCCCTCCGTTACATTTGGTAAGAAAAAGACGATTTATATCAGATTAAATAAAGTGGTTTACCTCGAACATTTTGGCTGCGGTGGTCCTGACGTGGGCCGAGGTGTGGACCACGCCGTCCCACAGCACCGACAGCAGCAGGTCGTGGTAGTCGGAGTCAGAGCTGGGAGGAAACGGGATAATACATTCATTTAATACAATTTATAAGTTAAATGGATACACAGCTCAGAGAGCAGCAGGTCGTGGTAGTCAGAGTCAGAGCTGGCAGAAAAAGGAGAATAAATACGTGTTTTAATTTAATTTAAAAACATTCTTGTATGTTAAATATATACCTAGTTCGGAGAGCAGCAGGTCATGGTCGTCAGAGTCAGAGCTGGTACAAACGGGACTATCAATAAGTTAAATTTTAGCAGAAATTAACATGACCTCCTTATTTATAAGTTAAATGTATACACAGCTCGAAGAGAAGCATGGCTTAATAGTAATAGTCATAGCCGGAATGACCAGAAAAAATCATTGCAATTCATTTATAGGGGCCCTTGCTGGGGGGTCCTGAAGTCGCACGTCGAATATGAGCATGACGCCTTGTCAAATTAAGAAATAGGCGTGTCCCATGTCACTATCTTTCAATAGTTCCCGGTCGCATGTCACAAAGGTCCAAAAATGGACATGTCACCGTGTCGAATTTAAGGGCCTAGGGCCATTTTATAGTCAATTAATATATTTCAAGAGTTCGTGCATCCCACAAAACTGTGGAATGGGTCAACACGGAGATAGAGCTCTCAAAAGTGGGACAATCATTTTGAAGTGCATGCCTCCAATAAAATAGAGAACAGCAGGTCGTTCCTAGGTAATATTTGAACTCACACACAAGGAGTGACTCAGTCTCGCCTACCGAGCACCTGCTACCACCTGGTGTTTAATCTGACAACCAAAGGTCTGGCAAATTTTGTTTGTCAGCTTTGTAGAAATGAACAATTACGATTTACAGGGAAGTTCACAGATAGAAATTGTTGAGAAATGGGTGAGGGGCTTCAGAAAGTATTATTCATCTGTACAGAAAAACTACATTCTTGAACAGTGTCAAAGAATAACAATACGAAGTACACGCCAGTATAATATATTAATATATCATATCTCTGCCACTGGTTCTCATCGCTCTATATTGGTAAACTGAAGGCCATATTCCAATATGGGGTGTTTTGCTCGCGGTGGTATTCAATTTGGGATTTTCATTCCCACCGCCAATAAAACCAAGCACCGTAAGGTGGAATATAGAAGCTACTTGTAGTGCTATTTGTGGTCAGTCAACGCAAATGGTTTTATATAGGTTATGTATGAAATGCTTGCAGTGGAGGATACCAACGTTTTGGTATCTGAACCGCAAATGGCTTGCTGTAGCAAAAATGAGCACCACAAAATGGTCCCCCACCGTTTAGTGGAATGTGGTCTTAAGGCTGGTGCATATTTAAAGAAATGCTTATTATAAAGAACATTTCCCACTACCTGAGCTCGGTGAAGGCGGCCCGGAGACTGTCGAGTGGAGCGTGACACACGGAGAGCGTACACAGCAGGTCCTGGAGGAACGTCGTCAGCTGCGACCGGTCACCCTCCTACAACGACAAGCAACGGGATACAGGTTATGGCCCCTCCTACATACACAATATCATACAATGTAAGCAATATGATTTTGGTTTACGTTTCTCTGCTCAGAATGACAAGTAACTTATGGCCTCCCTCCTACAATGACAAGAAGCGTTATTTAAATTTACATTCCACCTCCTAAAATATCCCACATAAGAAAACAGTGACAAGTCAAGTAATATAAGTTTTAAGTCACAATCCAACGTTACTTAGAACGTAACACATTTTTTATTAAGTGAACATGTGAACTATTCCCACTGTTGAAAATGTCATTCCAAATGCCTATTTTTCTCAGACCACCAAAATCAAATTTTGGTTCAGCTCATCCAATGACTTGACTTTCAATTTTAAATCATATAAATATAAAGCTTGAGAACCCAAATGGTGAAACTGCTCTGGTGTCAATTCTCCTCACCCTGGCCGTCCTGTCAGAAATGTTCATGATATCACAGGCCAAAAGTGGCTGGAACCATAACATGTCTCTATGATATGGTTCCACTTATAACATGTCAATAAGATGACCACTGTTTTGAGCATGAAAGGATCAGTTTAAATTGAATTGTTCATGAAGTTTCTGTAATCTCAAACATTTCGCCATATCCAAGTTGAATTATTTAGGGTTAGGCCCCTCCTATAATGACAGACAATATTACAGATGTGGCCTCGCTTATACGATGACACAATGATAAATGATGTCATAAGTAATATAATACAGGGTACCAACCAAATTTCTATTTTAAAAATTCCCTGAGTTTTCCCTAAGATTTCCCTGTCCCATGACAATTTTTCCCTGTGTCATATCCAGCTAGTTGTTCAATTTTAAAAGCCTCTGCATGCAGGAAAGATTTGGACAACCCAACAACAAAAAGTCGAATCCCTAATATCTTGAGAATCAATAAATTTTTTTGCCATTTTCCCTGTTTTCCCTGTGTGGTTGGTACCCAGAATATACTAACCTGATTGAATGCGCCGAGGATGCCAGCTACGTACACAGGTACCGTACACTTTGTCAGGGCTGTCTGCCCTGTGGCTACTTGGGTTTCTGTAATGAGAAGAACGTTCATATTACTATACATGTTATGAAAGGTCCACTTAATGCTGAGAATGATAAATAAATCAAACAATCCATATTTCCAACTCGAGTATCATCAAGGTATTTGATACTTCTTTATATATATATATAGATTTGGAATGTTATTTTACAACAAAATAGACAAAGTAAAAAAGAATTTCATGTCGTTTTTGTGGTAGATATGCATGAAAAGGTCTTCAAAGATTGAACATTGATTCCCTGTTTGAAACTTATATGGTCATTCTTTCTAATTTCAGAAAGTATGTGTTCTTACATTCTAGTACAACTGATTTTCTTATATCTCTTGAAAAAACTTTGATAAAAGCTTGACAAACACACAGTGTTATTACAAAGTACTGGGAACCTTGTTACTTCAGCTGAGGGTTAGAGATTACCAGGTGTAAATTAATCTACCTTCATGTACTCATTTACAAATAATCCTTCTTGTGACTTTAATTTCTGTGTTTGATGTCAGATTTTCTTTTGGAGCCACCCTCCAAACACTATTTGAGTGCGCATTGATATGACTGCTGTTCTTAAGGGGATCATGAGCGTCTTGTACTATGTATGTGATCTTCTTTATTGGATAGAACTTATTGTGCTTAAGTCAAAATGTTCTGTTCTCAATGTTGATTCCACCTATGGGGTATCATAATATCTTGCCTCATGATAAATTTACTAGATATAATAAGTAAGTATATTACAACTAAGGAATCGCAACCTGATTTTACTAGACTTGTCCAATTTGATTTTCAGCAACTTAACTAAGTTGTAATTTGATAAACTTTAAACTTGTAAGGCCTACTTTATCAACTTTGAACTTCTAAGGCTAACTTTTAAAGTATGAGATAGGATGTAAATATTATTCTGAGGCTTAGTTCTAGCAATATTTCTTGTTTGTTGGGTATTGTCTTCCTTACCTTGACCCTCTACAAAATAAAAGTTGTAACAAACGTTATAAATATCTTATCTGTGTATCTTGGCTTTTAGCTGTAAGAAAACTATTACAGTGAAAATAGCATTTCTATCAAAATTGATTTAAACTTAAAGCTATCCTGATTGATTTGATACTTTCAATACAGACTGTGTTTTCCATAAGATAAACATGACATGAAAACAGCAATGGTAATGTGAAAGTGATTTTTATCGAAAAGAAACAATAATATAGAATGATGAATGTATTAGTTCATGTCTTCACAGCTGCTTATATTCCTATGTATTGAAAGATTATAACAGATATTTTTCTGTGAGTTCATGTCAATTTGTTTGAGACTCGAGAAATCTGCAGTTGCATTCATGGAAGTGGACTTAGGGTAAGCAGTGGAAAAGAAAATTCTTCACCGAAATTACAAAAAACTACTGACCCAATATATGACTACAAACTTTTAGACCTTCAAAAACTAAATAATTATGTTACCCTATATAGGAGTGTGTACATATATACAATTTCAGTGGATAACAACCTTACTCTTTACTCAATCATCTTTATCTAAAATAAGATTTACAAAAGCAACTTTGATATTCTTTGAACACAGTGTTATTAGATTACATTAAATCAATGCTGCACAAGATCATTAAAAATGTGGTTCAACATCATAAATTGCTGGCAGTTCTAAAAGTCCAAGCTGTTAATAAGGTATCATTGGGAAGCGAAGTGTTAGATTATTTCCATCTTGGCATGCTCAACCTCATGGTTTAGAATTTGTCATCTGTTATAAAACTATTTCAAACTTTAAATTTTGACAAAAGACTTAAATTTGTCCATTACTCTACTTTCACCTTTCTTCCTAAACAGTTTTTTTCTGAGAATGAAAATTATTTTTTTTCAGATGACACAGATGGGATACTGGGGGTTTGGCATGGCATTCATTAGTAGTTGACAGATGATTAGTAAAATGGGCGACTTATGAATGAATCTTACGAGGGAGAGAACCTGCAGGCACAGAAACAAACATGACATCAAATAAAAGCCTCGGTTAATCAAGCAGCATAATGTGTAATTACTTTTCCTGTATAGAGAGATGACAAAAGCACAGCTGTATGATGGTCAGGTCAATTTTTGACTGACTTTGACTATTTAACAAGTCGATTATCACATGTTAATCTGTATTGAAACTATGTCCGATATTGGGAAACCTGGAAGATCATTTGTAGAGTGTTCAGGTTGTGTACGGAAGGGACAGGGGAAGATACACTTTGACAACCTGCTTTGAGATTGTGTAGTCTTGAGTCAGACCGGTAGCCCCCACCCACCCACCACACTTCTTTTATCAAAACTATCAGAAATTGATTCCATGTAAGTCATATGATTATATAAGTATGTTTGATTTGTCATATGTTTGAGCAGTGACTGCTGCGATGTAAATAGTGTGGCAGTGTACAGGGTGCTCCGGCAGAATCATGATTGTGTTAGGTTTGGTACGCCTTCTCACGTCTTGTATACTTTCCTTTCAGTAACACAACACATAGCATTCGCCAATTTCTTTTCTTCTCTTTTTTTGTGACCATTCAATGAAATTGTTGTTATGGAACCGTTGAATGTGAAAATCCAGTAAGTTAGTCTTTAAATGTTCCACAATATCAGTTTAGTGACATGTGCACTTATTATCGTGTTAAACCTTTTTTCTTTTAGATATTACATTCTCAGTTACTTTACACATACTAAAGACCTATATTAAAACCTATATGATATATATTTGTGAGCGTTGTTAGATTACATTGAATTATAAATGATTATATGTCAAACTGGAAATAATCCAAATAAACTTTCGTATATGAGATATTTATGAAACCACATTACTCTTTATTCCATCCATCATAATCTTCGTGATTGTCTTATTAAAATTAAATTTGATATACACAAAAATGAAACTTTTTTTTCAAAAGGGACACCACTCTCAAGATACAAAAGTTTCCGATTTGCACCTACAACATGAGAGAGTGTCTAGTCTAACAAATAAACCAAATCATTGGCAATTGCATGCCTGACTAGTATTTTACAAAACATTCCATCTAGTATGCAGGAAAAAATATTTGTTCCTAAAGACAAAGCAACTGAAACTAAAACTCAAAGGGCGAAAACCAAAAGCTACTTATCAACATAATGAAATAAATATAACATATATCATATGTTTTGATATACATGTATTTTGTTTTTTTCAAAATTGTGTTACTTTGTCTTCAGGTACAAATGGTTAATTCTGAAACATTCCGCCTAAAAAGGTTTCAATCATACTAGACTACAACTCGAAATATAAAATTCATACCAGCAAAAGAAAACAAGATTCAAAACTTTTTTTCAAAACTATTGGCACACAATGGAAAGATCAACACAAAGTCTTGCAAAACAAATAATGAAGAAAGAAAATATTATTTTGATAAATCGCTTCCTTTGAATGTAGTGCGCTCCCAACTGAGCTATTCATAAACATGGGAGAGACAACATTTTTAAAGTATGCTGCCATGAAGAAAAATAACTGCAAAAGACGGGCAGTCTTTTGCATTGATGCAATAGAGTTCCAACGTGCAAACCTTTCCAAAAATTGATCTCAACTATTCTGACTACCGAATTCAGGATCTGGAGCTAGATATGTTATTTGGGCAATCCCCCATGATTCTCCATTTCATTCCAGATTTAGTTGATGTTGTTACCATCAGGAATACATTACAACCATAGAACTGTATGGGGGTCGCACCTCGTACAAGATATGTATCAACTAAATCTGAGAAAATATGGAAAATCACAGAAGAACAACTCCATGAAATGAAGCTATAGAGAACTCAACAAACGAGAACACTGCATTCTCTATCACCATGCAGCAAATGTGCGCGCCAGCAAGATGTTAATGGCAGGGGCGGATCAACAACTTTTCTAGTTGGGGCACGCTAATAATAAGGAGGTTTAAGCAACTCCAACGCATCTCGATCCGTCAACGTATCTCTCAACCTTCAGGCTTTGTTAGGAAGTACAGCCAATGAATTTCTACAGAGTACAGCCAGCGAATTTCTACAGAGTGAACTAAATTATTAATTACTATGGGCGAATACTTTTAAACTGTTTAAACATTCTGCAAATATTATAAACCAGCTGAGATAAGAGATAAGTTACCTTTTAAGTATCAGGGTTGCTTATAACCTCCTTAATAATAAACATATTCCCTACGCTCTCGTGTGGATGATTTTAAATTGCTAAAATCAATATCTGCACGAAAAACGAAGCCCCCCTCCCCCATCCGCCCCTGACTGCTGGCCCCTCCTACTGAGATCTCGGCCGACGAGGGGTTATTGAGATTAGGGGTAGGTCGTTAGTAGGCATTGCGGCAGTCCTCTGTGGCGCTGGCAGCATGGTTTATCCGGCGGTTAGCATGACTCAGACAACGATACCTTATCTAGGTGGCATGGTTAGAGTGTAGCAGCGCAGGAGAGGGATTCTTTGAAAATATGAAACAAGTAAATAAAAACCTATTTTCATTCTAGATTAATCTGATAATCTCAGGACTCAACATAAAGGTCTGTCCGCTTACTTGGGCAGGTAGAATACTGGACTATAGCTTTCCACTTGAACAGATACTTTCTATGTTTGAAGGTTATAATGTGAAATTTGATACAGCGAAAATGTATTTGAATTTGTAAATTTCCAAATCTCGGCCACGTAAATCTTTAGTCGAACAGTTAGAATTTTGATTGCAACGGCTCAATAATAGGTCCGGAGTGGGCAATACTTATGGAAAATAAACAGCTCTCATCAGAAGTCCCTAATTGGTATTTTGCATTTGAATTTTTGCAAAAAAAGATTATAAATATATTTCTATAATTGAATTTGGGAAATAATAAATAGGCTAAATTGGTGTAAAGAATCCCTCTCTTCTTGCTGCTAGCTGCTGACCATGCCCAGAGACAGAGAAGAGAGGAGGTGGGACGGACGGACGGCCACGAGACCGGGATGCAGGGTTACCTGTGACCTTGAAGGGGAGAAGGGCACCAGCCCTCTCCGCACCGCGACCACCTGGGGCGCCCTCTGTAGCCAACATCAAACATCGTCAGGGCGGGGCTTACAGGGGTCATTGGTACAAGTCAAAGCTCAATGGGTCAGCTAGGGGCCATTGGTAAATGCCAGAGCTTAATGGGTCATATAGGGAGTGCATTATCAAAACGCTGTAGGTGGCGCTGCTGTAGTGTGCGGCCAGCCTGGATACAAGGCGGGCTTGCGTCTTACTTACTGTATTTGTACATGCGGAAGATGACGATATAGTTTAATCTATTGTCTGACTTAAAATAATTTCATGTTTTTGTTCATTATTCATAGAATGAGATGTTTTATTTAGAATGAAACATAATATATTATCATGGCATTTCTTTTTTGTAATCTAAATGGTATGAGATTATTTCTTCACATAAAAAAAAAAAAAATACTATTTCATTTTTGACACCATTCCTACTTTGGGCCAGGGGTGACTGCTCATCCACAGCGCATACCTACGTTTGATGCACCCCACCCATACTGATATGTCGCCGGAACCTTTTCAATGGGATACTCCAGTAGTTTTTACACTACAATATTCGTCAATTTACTCTGAAACACCTTCTTCTCTTATCAAACTGGCTTAATTACATAAGCAAACATTACAAAATCATCAAACACATCTAAGTTAAATTCAGCATTTGTTGTGAATCCAAGCAAGAGAAGAACCCGTGAGCACTCCAGTGAATTAGAATCAACCAGGTGTAGTGGAAAGATCACTTCAATTCACGCTAATTGTTTCTTCTTAAAAGCGTGTATGTTTACACAATATAAAAAAGATCACTGGACTTACCTAACTGATCTTCTGGAATGTTGAGCACCGAATGGAACTTGGGTTTAACCTTTAAGATAAAGTCAATTACATTGAGCAGGATTGCTTAGCTTTTCTTCTTCTTCTTCTTTTAGATATTTGAGTGGTACTTTCTCAAAGGTTTTATCTCAGAGAGTTCTGGCGGGAAATTTGAAAATAAGATAAAATATTAGGTTTGCTTTTGAATGATCCATATAATAGAATTTCATTTAAATGATTTTACACCATTATCCTTGATCAACGAAACTAATAAAACAAACTTCCCATAATTATAACGATATCAGGAGAGTTATCTTTTACATATAATATAAGTCTTAAATTTTTAGTTATTCTGTCTTTTTAGAAAGCCCGTTAGTGTAATGAAGAGAATTGAAGGTGAATATGATAGTATTAGACTTACCTTGGACATGGCAAATGTTCGCCCGAAGGTTCGACAAATAGATAGGAAGAATTTGGACATACTACTAACAATAGTGGGAGACGTGACGTCTACCGCGTTTAAAATGTTCAACAGTTGTGGAATGCTGAAAAGGAAAACAAAATAATGTTACAACACAACTATTAACATTCCGCACGAGTTCAGGAAAGAACATACGTTAAAGAAAGCTCCTATGTCTAAGAACAAACCCAGTTTACACTTTGCTTTTAATCTAATCAAGCGTGATTGTCAAATACGATTTTTTTTAGATAACTTTTATGTTTTTCATTTGTTAGTAATCATTTAGTTTTAAAGGAGAACCGCAAAGGCAATTTTATTTTTAATATCATATTGGAAATGTGTTTCTTTAAATGTATCTGCAAAAATCACTGTATCATTGATGCAGAAGATATGTATGTTTAAAAATAAAATTGTGTAGTGGCTTCTACTGAGTGCAGGTGACACCATCTAGGCTCTTTTACATATGCAGGGCAAGCTGATAAGGTACTTGCAGTGGGTGACTGCACACACAGACTCCTGTGTCTGATGACATCATAGCCTTGTGAGATAAGCTGTGAGAGTGTATTCACAATCCTAACAAAAGCTTATTTTGCCTTTTGTAGAATCTTTGTGTGCTTATTTAAATCTAATGATGTTTAAAATATACATCAATTAAGAGGATTTTACTATATTTTTTTTTTCTCCTCTGCGCTTCACCTTTAAGCGTAATTAGCTTAAATTTATCATTTAAATCAAAACCTCAGGGATAAGTTTGATACAAAAAGTAAGATGTTTAAAAATTCCCCCAAGATCTTTCTAACGTACTCGCAATACTGAAGTTTACTTCAGAAATACAGAAATAAAAGCATATAAAGAAAATTAGGATTCCCCCAAGTCTTTGCCAAGTACTCACAATTCGCCTGCGACCCAGATGTAGGTCTCCCAGGGCTCGTACCACTCCTCCCCGATGTACTCCTCGTACAGGTGCACCAGGCGCACCACCTCGCCCGCGTCCCCGATGATCGTCGCCAGGTCCATCAGCTCAGACGGCGGCTTTGGGAAACGCGTCATCAACACTGACAAACAGATGTATCATTTGGTGAATGGTAGGACATAATACATATAGATGCTTTTCCATTTTTTTTCCCATAATTTATTGTGAAAAACTGCATTGTTAGAAAATTCTACTATAATATTATGATGAAAAGATTAATTAGGTCATAACCTTATCATGTTGAAAAGGTTTTTTCAATATAGGTTTTTCATACAATCTTGGATTATCATCATCAATCAATTGTAAATGTGTTAAGGATTAACTTACACTAGCTCTGGGTACCCGGGGCTTTATGGGGAATATTTACCTCTCCAATATACCCCTGGAGATTTTTTTTGTTTTTTTTTTAATTTCATTTCACCAATATCATAAGAAAATGCCTTTTTCCAAAAGAGTGTCTAATCTTTACACAGCGGGAAATATAAACTTGGTATATGCACAGGTAAATGTCCCGCTACGACCCTTATGTACCCCCTTTGCAAACTTAGCAGCTCAGTGGGGAAATAAAATCAGGTAAATATATACCAGTGTTATCTCTAACCCGGTAACCCACCTTCGTAGGAGGTGTCCTCGGTGGCAGTGGTCTGTTTGGAGGCGAAGGGCGCTGTCTTCAGTACGGAGGCGAAGAGGGCGGGTATGAGTTTGGTGAGGGTCTCGGTGAGGAGGACGAAGCGGGCCCGGTCACCCATGGTGGGCACCGCACTGCCCCCGCCCGGCAGGCTCTGCGCAGTCTGAAGGGTTAGCATACATGTACCTTTTTAGCACTTCCTACTGTTAGATTAAGAGCTAATGGACAAATGTAGGAGATGGAAGTGAAGGAAACTCAGCTTGGAGGTCTCAGGGGAAAATCAGGGGAAAATATCAGTCCCTCGTAATGTCTACATATTTCATTCTAATAGAACTAAACTTCGGGGGAAGATTGACGTCATTTTTCATCTAGTATAGAAAAAACCTACCGAGGTCTTAAGAAATTAAAATACCGAATTTTCATCGATTTCTACCGAAAAAGAAAAAGGTAAATTGAACTTTTTCTTCCAATACATATACTATGAAAAGGTCCAAAATTGAATAACCGGTTAAACACAGGTATGTAGAATATTTTTCCAAAGAGGTGGTCAATTGGGAAAATAACACCTGCAAAGAGGTTATTATAGGATGAAACTGTGCGTATAGTAGAAAACCTTAAAGAAATCGAGAAGCAGAGATGACCCCACTCACATGGACGAGCGCCTCAAGCTTGGCGTTGAAGGAGTGGACGAGGTCGGTCTCAAGCCGCCCCAGTTCTGACGCCCACATGGCGAAGGACGGCAGGAAGATGTTCTGAGTGGCCTTCACGACCCGCTCGGACGAGTCGTTCAGGGAGGTCTGGAGCAGCTCAGAGACCTGCAATAGTAAAACTTCGGAATTATAACTTTGTTATTACTATTTCATTTTTTTCCGTGAAGTGTTCTCTTAGACGTACGGTTTCCATCATTCTTCAGCCGAATATTACATCACTTAAAATAAATAAAGTATAAAGGGCTTAAATCTAATATGGAGGCGTTTGACCTGACAAAGTTAAATGCCGCACTTAAAATCAAACGTTCGGAATTATTTTCCCCAATAAAAAGTTAGGACACAGTTTTTAATCGAGGTATGGCGGTGCCTTGTTTTAATGTCTGGGTTTTAAATGCTAATACATGTAATCTGTTTTTAAATATCAAATCACAAAGTCACTGTTTTCCAGAAACAACTACCACATTTTATTGGCACCCCCTTTCTTTTTGGAACAAACCTTTAGAGATCTCATGTTCTTTGCGAACACACCAGAAGAACATGATGTCCTTCTTTTTTTTCAAGATTTAGAAAAACAGGTAACGTTGCCTACCTTGGGATATCGGTCGATGTCGTCGACGAAGCCGATGAGAAGACCCAGAGAGCGAACGACGGATTCCCGGACTTCCTCCATCTTGTCGTATTGAAGCATCTGGACGAGCATCGACAGCACTAGGGAGGACCGGATTTCGTTCTGCTCACGGGGTAAAATTCATTGTCACTGTATTACAAAGCTGTATTTTACAACATATCCCTTATATGCTTTGTATGTATATATGATAAATAATGATATATATATATATATGTAAATACATATATTTGAATTAACAAATTGTTCTTAGATATAAATTTATGCTTAAGCATTTTAAAGATGAAAACAGCCTTATGTAAAGATCTTCCATATACCTTAAATTCCTATAATACATGTGTGATTGACTGTGTAGAGCTAATACGATTATACGAAACAAATAAAGTAAGCTGATGTACTTTATTCTAGTTATTTTTCAAGGTAAAGGTATGCCGATTAGAAAAACTACATTTTTCTATCTCCAGTCTGATTTGTAAAATACCATTTTAATCCTGGTACTGGAGGGAGGTGTACTGCCTAAGATTGATTCAAGATAAAATGAACGATTAAACAGAATTAAAACCATGATTTATAGCTCACGTACAGGCAGGTAGGGGGCCAGGGCGCCGCACGCTTCTGCGACTAACAGACGTCGTTCTGCATATCTGTGGTTTATCTGGAAAACGGGAGAAAGGGTGCAAACAATTCTATTTGACGCCTATCAGTATGTCATTGTATGCTGAGGCACCTATATATATGTTTAATCAATGCGCCTTATTAGCAACGACCCGTTTAATTTCCTGCACATGATTTTAGCACACTTTTTTAGTGTAAGTGAGGGCAGTATCGAGTATTGCTTCCTTTTGTATCTCCATATACGATTAATGTCGTGGTTTTAAAATAGTTTGAATTGTTTCATAAAATAGGACTGAGTATCTTATAATATTTAGATACACTTCATACTTTTTAAGTTGGTTAAAAATAACTTAATCATACATTTCTCGATACACTATATAATAAATTTACTTGGACCAAATCTGTTTCAGACTGATCAAACCTTGTCCTTACCTGTTCCCAGCACTGTGGGAGGAGTTCCGTCTCCACGCGGGTCGGTCCCACGTGTTGGGCGAAGGCCACGCACCCCGTCAGGATCATCTGTCTGTGAGCGAGCAAAGTCAGGGTATGATTAACAGGGATAAGGAATAATCAGGTACTAATTGGCAGTGTGCATTTAAGTGGAAGAACTTAAACTATAAATGGCTACGTTTCCTATAAGTTCTGGAGATTATATCCATTTCGCTTGATACGCTTTCCGGATTTTACATCTTGGGATGTCAGTAGTCTATATAGAGCAGCAATACAATATCATAATAATAGTATCTTATGGGCTATCTTAAGCAACCTCGTGGAAGGTAGCCTCATTGTATGTGTCGGTTTGATTTTTTTTAATCCTAAACTAGAGAATTTGGCATGAAATCATACATCCTTTATATTTTTTTTATTCAGTAAATCCAATTCCGTTACAGTTCCTCCTTTCATGTTGATGGCTAAATATTATTAGAAAGAGAATTGTTAGACCTTGCAAGCGATAAGTCGTGTCTATCTTTAACCTCAAGTTTCACTGCCGATTTTTAAAATTGACAGCAAAATCAGCATGTGAAATATAATGTAGGGGGAAAAATAGGAGCAGGAGATACCTTTGTTCAAGGTCAGGTCGCTTGATGAGGTTGAAGAGGATGTTGAGGAGGCGGTCCCTCTCCTCCGGGTCGGGGTGCATGGACGCCGTGCACAGGATCACCGGGATCAGCTCCTGTTAGGGGAGGTGGGGAGGAAAGCATGAACTTTAGTTAGGCATGGCAGAAATATTAAGGGATTAAATATCAGATCTACAGGGTGATAGATGATGTATTGGGGGCGTCCATTAATTGCGTGTGCACAAGAGGTGGGGGAAGAGGGTGTAGCACGTTTCTTATGCGCATTTTATAGCTGCTTAACAGGGTGGATTGGGTGGCTTAGAATTATTTTTTTCTAAATGCGTACGTAATAGATGGACGGCCCCTAAGACTTTATGTTTTTCCTTATACTTTTTCTCAAGACTTTTTTCGGATTGTTGGAAAGACCATACCTTCAGAAAACAGAAAATAAAAAGGTTTGGGATACACCAAACTTTAAGTCGACTTATGGCATGTTTCGGCGTTTTACTGACTGCTTCAGAATTCAGGTAATAACATTAGATTAAGATCTGTCTATGAGAAGCAAAAAACGTCTAACACATGATAATTGCAAAAAGAAACTGCGTAGGTTTATGATGACTGACAAGGTTAGCGTACCTCTCGCTTGGCGAGCAGGACGTTAGGGACGATATGAGGTAGGCAGCGGCCCAACATCAGGACCACCTTCTCCCCGCTAGCGTCGGAGATCTGAGACACCTGCAAGGTATAAAAAAACACCAAGTGATACAGGGCCACTGTTTATCTATTGTCAGAGCTGAATATGCTGTGTGAATGTATTCAAAACAAAAGGTTATAAGTAGTATTGTTCTATTGGGCCCAAGTATCAGGGAAATTGGCAAAAGTTTACAATCACAGTTTTTTTTTCAAAGTTTCATCTACCTTTGGGAAGGGCTCATGTGCGACTACTTTGGTACATAACAAAGATGAACAGTTAAGAGGAATACATGAACCGATCAGATGTGAGGGATGGAGCAGTCACACCTTTGTGGCATCTCCACCCATTGTGGACAGTAACTGAGTGGGATTAAGACAAGTTAACATGGGACTGAGTGAGGAGGATCTTGGATATTGATCTATTTTGGGAGTTAACCGTGTTGTTTGCCCTCAGTCATGGATTTTCATTTATTGTAACTGATATTAGAGAACTTGTATAGATGCCTACTGTTAGGACAATAGAGTAATGCACGTTCTTCACTTGTATGGTCAGTGAATCAAAGATAAAATTATCTGACTACAAATGTATACCAAACGTGTGAACAGCTCAAATGGAAAAACTGTACATACTGATTTGCAATCTTTATGAAATTTACACTGACAAAATTCAGAGAAAAAGAAATTTGTGAATACTTACGAGGTACTTAAAGTGTGAAGCAATATCTTATTAACACACAATTACATTTCTCTGTTGAAACACTCAAAGATATAACTTAATGATAGACATGGCCCAAGAAGTATTCGTTTTCGACATTTGTTATCCCATATTTATTTCGTTTTTGATATTTGCAACCATAAACCTGTTTGATTACTAGTTAGAAAGTGTAAAAGTTGCTTGTTAACGTAACACATTAATGTAAATATTTCCCTAACAGGGGCGGATACAGGATTTTTGAAAGGGGGGGGTCAGCATTATAGGCTAAGTAATAAAATCGCGTGCAATCGCGCGTACGTGCACGGCATTTTCCCCTCTTTTTGAAGTTTAGGGGTCCACCAAAAGGGTCCGCCCCTGCCTAATAGTTTGATGTAGCGTTATTTCCCCTCCAATAAAGGCTTCTTTTGGTCGCCTACCTCATTCACTATTCGTGTGTCCTGAGACACGTGGAATGCCATACTAAGTAACGCCCTCTGGAATGCCTCCGACATTTTTCTGAAAAGAGAAACGGAACAGGATTAGGGATTACATTGTTTCGTTATTTCCTTTACATAAATCCGTGGTTGGAAGTTTTATTTTGTTTTGACTAGTTAAGTGCGTGAACTGTCTGGTCTTTTTCTCTTTTTTTTCTTATAAATCCAAGACATGTTGACCTTGTGCTTCACATTACTGAGAGAATACTGAATTAATGTTATCTTTTTTCCGCAGTCCTGTATATACACACCAGGAGTTTGTTTTATTGGTAGTAACAGAATTAATTGTTTTGATTAACTGAAGAACCTACCTTTGACATGGTTGCCATGGGAAGGTGGTAAGACCAGCCTTGGTTTTACTCGCAGGCTGTGGCGTGTCCCCGCCGTCCCCGGGAGTCTTCGGCGGTAGAGTGACCGACATGTCTGTTGTAACCGTTGTAACATCAGGCGTCTGTAACACTGTGCCCACCTCCACGGCCAGCGAGTCAGCCTCTGAGATGACGTCCAACTCTGGGATGGTCGTCTGGGTGACTGAGTCATCTATGTTTTGTCTGTCTGTGTTAGCTTCGGTACCAGTCCCGTTAGCCTGCAGGGAAAATTATATCATGTTAAAGAGGGGTTCAATATTCATATACATGCTTAGAACTGTATACAGTCGTCCCCAAGGAGGACCGTATAAGAGAGGGACCATTGTACATATGATAAGAGTTTGTAACCTAAATTTAATGTATTTTTCATAAATCCAAAAAAGAAGGTGTACCGGTAACCCTGTGCCAAAGATTAATGTAAATCAAATCGGTTTGAACTGCAATGAACTGATACTGCATGACAGGAATGTTCGGCCAATGATACAGTGAAGTAATCTATACTATCAGTTTTTGGGCTGACACCTTAAAACATATATCGCCATACATATATTTCCTTTTTATGCCAAGTTCTTATCGAAGCCCTGATGAAGGTGGTCAAACACCGAAGCATGTTGATTATGCCATATCATCTAAATGTTAGCTATTCATTAATTTAAAATAAACACCGCCATCTGTCTAACAAGTTTGTCTCGATTTGGATTAGATTCGACAGCTTTTAACGATAACAGGTAATTCTATATACGAAATGAAATAACCTAAGATGCTATGAAGTACGGACCTATTATTCACGTCTATGAACATTACAGGGTACAAACCTCCTCCTCCTGGTCAGTGGTCTCTTCTCCATTAGCCTCTGGGCTGGGCTCCGTCGTCGATGACCGCTCGGTATCAGGTACCGGGGGACTCTTGTCTTCGTCTTCTGCCTCCTCTTCTCTCTCATCCTCCTCCAGTTCCTTGACATCCGACTCCTCGCTGAGGTCCCCGTTGACCGCGTCCAGGCTGGCTGAGGACGCCCCGTCCGGCGTGTCGGTCGCAGTCGCGGGGTCCTTCTTCATGGGTGTGTTGATAGGACTGCACGCAGGGGTCGAACTGGACACGCGATTCAGACGACTCACCTCCAGCTCCCTGATAAGTAACACGTTATATTTTAATTGATTGTACGAGGTAGATCGATGTAGATTATTTTTTTCAGATTATTATTGTTTATTTTGACTAGCATTATTTTTTCATTTGGTCACGTTCAACTCTTTTTTCTGATTTATCATCTTTCATCTTTAACCTTGTCTTATTTTTCATCTTTTCTTAATATGCATTGTTTTTTTAACAATTCATTCAATAGGTATATCGCAGCTCAAACTCTTCACACTGTTAGCAGGGGTCTCACAGGTACTTTTTTTCATTTTACTTTCTTCATGACCTTTCTCTGACCAATTTTCCAGTCACATCTTTTAAATTCCAAATAGGTAGCTCCATCATATTCTGCATATGGGGTATTTCCCGGGGGTTGTAGGAAAATGCAGAATATAAGGGCATTGTTTTTAACATTTCAGAGGAAAATAGCCAACATTGGAGAAAAAGAGAAAATTCCATGACATAGCATTTATTCAAATTCCAAGATTTTTCTATGATTTTGTCCATTCTCCTTTTCAGGTTTTCCAGGAGAATGGACCTGCAATAGTTGCATTAATAACGATAAAATAAATTCCCCGTCAGAGACATTTATGGGTTGCTTTAGGGAATAAATCTAGTAAACTCTCTTTCTGCTTTGAACAAAATTAATTTGCAGGGATGGTCTCACATATGAAAATAAACTAGGTCGGGCCATTCCAATTTCCACATTCTCATAATGCCACATGCTAAGGTGCTTGGAAAAGTTTAACACTTTCAACTGAATGATCACTCGAACTGTCAACTGCAATACCAATACCATTTTCACAGATTAAACAGCACAGCCTGCTACAAGGGAAAATGCACAATGCCTGTAACTGAATCAATCAAAATAGGGGGAAGGGGGAGCAGGGAGCGACGCATTCAGCACATACTGCTCGCCATCTAGGTTTTCGAAGAACTGAAACCAATATGAATTGTCCATTATGCACTCGGATTGTACAAGAAATCGCCACAACTGAGATGTACATAAGGTTTATCATCAGGGAATTGGTGGTATAAATGTTTTTCTCTGTTCAGTTTTATCGATTTCTGCTCTTGTACACCTTTTTCATATTAAAATTATTGTTGTTAAGGGGGGCATCATATCATCGAAAGTTATAAGATAAGCTTCTACATATGACAATCATCTCATACCACCAGCTACCTTCATCGCTATGGCTGCGCGCTTGCAACAAACAGCAGGGAAGTAGGACTTACATATGAGGTATACTGATTTTTCGTTTCCTATTGCATGCCTCTTAATCCTGTTTTGCTTTGCATATACAGTTTATATCTAAAGGTGGTTACTATAAATTGGCCTTCATCCTAATCTAAAAACAGTTGACAGAGACGACCTATAAGTTCAATGGGCACAAATAATCATAAAGATATTGACAGACATTTAGTCACTAGCTCAAGCCTTACTTGGTTAGTTTCAGTATCTCCCGTAAATAGTACCTGTGGAACGGTTCGGAATGATATTCTTAAAAAGTCATTCTACATATGATTAGATAGTATTTCACCAAAAGATCAAATTGTTTCTTACCATAAATTTCAATTAAACTTTTCACCGAACATTTTAGAACGAAACATGGAAGTACTAACTCAAGGAGCTTTCCTTCAACAACTACCACAAATGAGCATGTGAGAATAGGAAGGTTGGTTTACCAATGATCTACGTTCCTCCTGGTTAATACAAAATATATTTGAACAATTTATTGTATACGAGGCGTTAGTTCTGACTTCTTTAATCATTTGAAGCTTCGGTCACTGGCACACTTTAAAAACTAATCATGTTATTTCTACGACAACGAAATGACTTCTTTGCTTGTATAACACTTAAATACTAATACATTTCGTATCACAATTTTATCATAATCACTATTTCTGTTTTCATGGCTTACAGGAATCGTAAAAATGAGTTTAGTGTATAGAAAAGAAATAAAATCGTGGGTTGTGTTACCTCTCCATGTGTTTGAGTTGCCCGGCGAGGAAGGTGTTCTCCTTGGTGATGGCCGCGATCTGCTCCTCCAACTCGCCCATCTTTAGAGTCTGCTCAAGGAGAAAAACACATTATTTAGAACGTCCTAAACATCCGAAGTCGAATCCACCTAATGAAATATACATCCTGATATTGAAAGTCTTAATATTAGTACATGTAAACGTTTTCTTATTTTCATACTTCGTGAAACCAACTTGAGGAATTCATACATTTTATGTTCTTGGCAATAAAAAATTATCAAGACTGCAATACCGAGGACTGCAAACGTGGATAATTTCGGAGGGTTAAGATTAATTTAGAGGTGACAATATAGCTCATAGGGGTTTTAAAAAACGATAACATTCCATTCACAGGAAATGAGATTGCGTTTGGCTCAGCTTGAACCTAAAATATCTTTGCTTTATTCATTTTATAAATCCATTGCATTTTTCTGATTTCCTAAGAGTTCACAACCCGTCCATACCATCTCTTAATGCCAACCCTTTTAGCTCACTTTCAATGTGAACTATTTTTGTTTTTATTCTATAACCCCCTATTCTATAAGCGGCCCGTACCAGCTCCATCCTGACGACCTCGAGCTGCTGCTCCTTGTCCCTGATGACGGCCTCGTCGAAGTTGACCCCCTCGGAGAAGTCGGCCTGGTCGACTACGGGCACGGTGTGCTGGGCGTAGTCCCGGTAAAGGTGGAGTAACGAGGGCGGCTTGGGCATGTTCAGCCCCACGTCGTCCCAGTCCTCAAAGTCCTGGATAGGTAAGGGATTAGGTTGTGTGTTAGGTTGGTTATATTGTCAATTATTGGGGAAAACTTCTTCCTAGTTATCTTGGAATGTAGATAATAATGTATAAAGTTTCAGACAAAACAGATATTTTTCTAGTTTACAAAATTAATTCCGTTCATTTTCCGAGAAGAAAATATGGATTTAAGACAAGTTTTGTACTCTACAGCAAGGGAAATTATTGCTTTAATCATGAAGAGCGATAGAAGCAGGTATGTTTAGTCAAAACATGCATAATGTGTGTTTTGAAAAAGTGCAAAATGTATTTTAGCTATAATAAAAACCAAATAACATTTCATCCAGTAATGTTTCAAAGGAGAGACCCAAGGTATGAACTATTGATGAATAAATATATTGAACAAATTGTGATTCTCAAAGCCATACATCATACCACTACATATCTATATATAGAATTGAACAATTAACCAATGCTAACTGACCTGGTCCTCGTTCTCCTCGGCGAAGGTGACGGAGGTGACCTTGTAGCTGTTGGTCAGCATGTACTCGTTGACGAGGAAGTTGAGCGCTCGCTTCTCGTACTCCCGCATCACGTGCTCCTGTTGGTTGAAGTCCTCCAGCTGGTCGGCCGGCGACTCGGGCGTCGACAGCTCCGTCTCTGGACACACAATAATAGTTTGTAAGTTTGGATCATAAAGTCTGCAATCATATGCCCTAATCCTGGACCTGGTAGATCATATGTTACTATTCACACTGAAAAGACGATTGTATGTACATGTGTATTCATGTCCACAAACAGTGTAGTAATAAACCGATACTTTTCATTCATACTTTATTCTAGTGTTCATTCCGGCCATGGTTAAAAGTTATCCTTTGTTTCTATACTGGAACTCCAGTTCAATCCACGCTTTTAATAGCCCTATTGCAAACTATGTATCTTTTGTTATAGTAAAAATTCCCCATTACTCGTTTTACATGGTAACTTCTCATAAAATACCTATGATTTTGATTCAACGTTACCTGCTGTTTTAGTGAGCGTGGCCCGTAGGGATTTAATCGTCTCCTGTGCCTTTCGTAATTCAAACTCCAACACTGCAAAATAATGTGTAAATTTACTCTGAGGAGGAAAATGGAGTAAATCAAAAAGTTAAAATCTATCAGTCATATCATTTGAAATTTACTATGGTTAACATATTTCTAATCTTTGAAGTTGTAAATGTTACCAAACGTTCAGGACATTTGGACATATGTTAATTTTCTCTGTTAGAAAGAATGCTTCTGAATGTTTATTTGCGAGAGGTCATATAAATGAGAAAAAAATGCGTGGTGCTGATCATAAAGGATGAAGTCAATATGAATTGGGAAAGTTCCTAAAGGAAAAATTACCGCTTTCATGGATCCAGTAACAAGACCCAAAAAAAGCGGGGTCTTCGTGTTTTTTTCCTGATATATATTTCATCAAGAAGTTTTGAATTAAAAAATTGTTCTGCTTCTTTTTATATATATGTACTTTCAGTCAAAAAAATGTTAGGGACATTACATTCATGAAAGTCTTTCCCTTGTCAACCGATAACTGAGTATGCTGGTTCCAATATCTTCCTTGGCACACTTACCGGCGACCTTGTCGTTCTCCTGCCTGTCGCCATCGTCTGAGTATCGAGCGAAGTCAAGGGAGTCAAATGTCTGGCAACTGGAGGTCCGGGCTATCAGAAAAGGTCATAATTGATATGAATTATTGATATACGCTAAGTGTCAAAGATCAAAAATGCCAATATGGGTGTGTCTGCCTTTGAAGCGACAGTGCGGATTCTCTATTTCTCCATCATGATCTATATCTCTACAAATAGTGTTTGCTCTTGGTGAAGCCATGAATTGTTTACAGGTTTACAGAGTACAGCAATACATATATAAAACAATGCAGTTCTTTAAGAAATACATTGTTTTGGCAAGAAAAACATTCAATATTGGACAGAATAGCAAAATAAACAGTCTAATTGTTCATAGAAATGTTATACAAATAACGATTAATACACCGGTTTTAAGGAACAATGATTCAAAAATTCGTTTTCCACTTTAACTTTCTCTGATTTTTCATAAAGGCCTCTTTTCTAATTTATGGGCATAATATGTGGACGACAAGGCACTGATAAACTATTTGAGGCACTGTTCATTCACAATAAACGTTTTTTGATCCCAATGCATTAAGTGAGATTCCTATGTGTCAAAAAAATGTAAAAGATATCATATCAGTAAAAAAAACTTTCTCGAATCTCATGTGGCTGGAACACAAATATCAGTCGATACGGAACAAATGTGAAGTACGCATTTCTACCGAGTTAAAATATATAAAAAAAAAATAATACTTCGAGTAATGCTAAAAATACATATAAACGGGACCCCCTCCTCCACGACTGTAGTCCGAACTTAAGCGATATGTTGTTCTTTCAACGACGAATTCGGATGGAAACTTTAACAACATTGTTTCTCGAGCTATCTAGACAGCCTCGTATGGCTGTATCTGGATGATCAAAGTATCATAATTTCAAAGGGTAGACACACCCACATTAGCAGTATTTTTAACCGATTCATCGGATTGATCAATGTAGCTATTAAGATATTCGCTGGCCCATTGCCATTGCAGGTTCAGTAACATTTTGATGATACGATCATATTTACCCAGCATCTTTGTCTTACAAATCATAAACTATATTTAAAATGTTGAGGGAAAAAGTTGAGGAAGTCAGGAAGCTCAAAAATCAATAACAAATATCACAAACTATATTTACAATGTTGAAGGAAAAGATTAAGGTAGTCGGGATCTTCATGGTTTAGTTTTTTAAATTATCATTTACCTAACTGCTATGCAGTAGAACACCTTTATGTTTAGAATTTCATCTACAATTAAAGCTGGAGTACTTCTTAGTAGGCCCTTTACACTTTCTTTCGCTCACCGTACCTCAATAAATACACAAATCCTGACATGTGGGCATGGGAAAAAATCACTTTATAGGACGTTTTTAATGGTTCGTTTTTAACTAGTAGGGCCCTGCGAAAAGTAGTTTTCTCTGAAATCAGCCTAAAATCTAAATCTGGAATTGGTAGTTTTGAGAAAGTAAACAAAATCGGAAAAATTAAATTAGATCATTGATGTCTTCAGTTTGTGGAGAAGGTGTGTTTTAATACAATTGATATATTTTAGTTAAATATAACAAATACAAGAAACCATCCTTATCATCCTACATCTAATTTCTTTCTTGATTGGATGTCTAGTACAGGGTTTGAAATTAAAGTCAGCCCGTCACCCCAGACTGATTGTTTTGAATCAGGGGTGACAAATTTTGAGAAAATTACATTGAAATCAGCCCCGACTTTTCACACTGTAATATATTGTAGTATGTCCGGGCTGACAGCCAGAAAAGTTAATTTCGAACCCTGCTAGTAGATCTAAAGGTTCGTAAAATGGAAATTTGTCTTTCCGAAATCTAAAGCCTTTAGATTCCTCAGCTTACGTAGAACTCCTGAAAGGAAGTTCGGTTATAGCAAGGATAATGCTATTGAATATATCTCTATATGTCAAGAAAACTTATCAGATTTTGCAGGTTATGCCTACTCCTGTGTAGATATGAATGTGCCGATTTATATTAGGCCTAAAACAAAAACATTTGTGTTCAGGTAACCCAACCTACCCTAATTTGTTGGCCCTACCCTAACTTTTTCAGGATTTTTTTCCCCCAAAACATTATCTATACCAAACAACATAGGGGAGCATAACGATAATCAGGGTATGTTTTTTAGATGCTTGAAATGTTTGCGAGGATGTTTGGAGTATTTTTTATTTTACAACACTTCCCGGCTCCATGTGTGGAAGTAAAAAACAAAAGGAAATATACAAAAAATAGATCGACCCACCTTCCTTAATTTTTTCGACTTACGTTACCTGAACACAACTCTATTTTTTGTCCTTAGTCAAAATATTCGTTAGATCTACAGGAATTTACACAAATAAAATAGTATTTTCCAGGTAGACTCTACATGAATGTATTCGTACAAATGTGGTCAAAATGACCAATACGGTAAAACTGAAAATCCAAACTCAACAAAATAAAAACTAATGCAAGTCTCTATTAATTTTATGGGATACCTTCGAACAAGTTAATATAAAAAGGTTGTCCACAAAAGCACAATATCATATTCAGTGATTCTGGCTTTTTAACAGAAATAATTTGTCTTTCAACATATACATACAATAATGAATTTGCATACAACTTCCCGTACAACAGATAATTTCCAAGCTCGAGAGCTTGTTTTAGGCCCTAAATGATACACTTTTCGCCTATAGGTTACAAGTCCTTTCTAACTATGGCTCCTTGACAACAGATCTCTGTGTCACAGAAGATTTTGCAGGATCTAGGCCTAGTTTGTAAAGGGCAGACAAATCAATATACGGAATATGTCATGTGTGTATCAAAGAGATAAACCCCTATCATCATAGGCCTGCAAGCTCATGGTAGATAATGATAAAACAATGTTTTGTGAGTGTTGATCAAAGATAAACAACCAATTGATACAGCCTTCAGGTTATAGCTCTTCCACTATGTCTATGGAAACACAGTAGTCTAAAGCCAAACTGAACACCCAAAAAAAAACATTAATTATGCATTGACGCCTGAACAAAAATGCGCATTCTAAACTTCAGCTGTTACCCACTGGTCTATTTGTCTTTTTTTAAAGCTAACGCGACCGGCCGATGCCAGCTGTTGGATCAGAAACTGAGAGGATGACAGCTTTAGTTTGTAAACAAACCGTCAGGTGTGGATTCGATGGGCGTTACCGACCACTATTTCCCGCGTCACTGTTGCATAAATGACATTATATAGATGACATTGCCCAAAATGACTCATGTATGACTTACGCAGGCCTGGTGGTGAATGTTCTGGGGGTTTGAGACGCTCAAAGTTGGAAGGGTTGGAAAAGAAATCCCTCAGTCTTGGGAGATCCCGCCCCGACTCTACCAACTCGGTGTGGAGTTCGAGAGCTGTCAAAATGAAATTGTCCTTCAAAAGCTTCGCTGCTACTATATCCAACGTAATCCCGACCGATTCTGATTTGTGCTCAGGCTCGGCTTCGATTGCAGCCTCTGGTATGTTTGGAATCGGTCTGTTTTCCAGCTCATCCTCAATCATATCTTCTTCATCCATCTCGTCGAGAAATGGATTCAGGTTCTCCGCCATTTTGGATGATCACGTGGACTTTGTTGCTATGCGAAACAGTGGAGACCAGGTTCAAAACACTATATCACAATTATATAAATATATGATCACTAATGAAATATATGTAGAATATTATTTCATTTTATTAAAACTAAAACTATCATATTCTTTTGAATGAATAAAGAAAATACGAAAATAATGTAATTCGGCCAACTCCGTAGTCACGTGACCAATTTCCCGCGCTTCTTCAGAAAATCAACATGGCTCAAGCTAAGGTGACAAACTTTTTCTCTGCTCGCAAGAAAAATGCCGGAATACAACCATCAAAAAGACTCAAAATCCAGCAGACAGACTCTGTGCAACCTGTGCTCGAGGATTTACCCGAAACGAAGGCTATTTCCGCGCCAATTGTGACGAGAGCGACGAGATCATCGCAGAGACAAAATTTAAATGTCGCCGAAGCCAGTCCATCCACAACAACAACAAAGCAGCAGACTAAGTCGGTGCAGAAGTCGACTTCTCGGACGAGGAAACAAGCCACCCGGGCGCCCAAAAACCAGCCTGGGATCACGGGGAGTTTTCCAGTTCGAAGCACAAGAAGTTCGAGTCGGTCGAGTAGTCCTGTTGGGGATGATTTGGCGAGTTTGGAGTCAGTTGGGAAAGGAGAGATCGGGGAGGTGGCGACGGCGGCCTGCGACGACCACACCGTCTCCCCTCCCAGCACCCCGACCAAAAGAACCACCAAGAACAATGAAGGGGTCGGGGGCAAGAGGAGCAAGCACGTGAAATCTGTACGGAAGGATTTGTTGGGGGAATGCCTGGGTTCAGAGACCAAGCCGGAGTCGGGATACGATTTCTCAAAGTTCCTCCCCAAGAGTGTTGAAAAAGATGAATCGACCGAAGTCCGGAAAAAGTTGGTGATGAAACGGCGCAGCGATGAACACCTCAATGAGAAGAACTCCGAGTTGGATGAGGTATGTATAACGCCAAACTCACAAATTAGACAGATTAGTAAAGTTAAGTGACCAGGGCTAACTTAAATTTCTCGCCAAATATTTGTTGATATTTTTTTTTAATGGTTTGAATTCAATCAACATAAAGCCTGGGACAGAAAGTAATTATATAGACGCATATCTAGAGGAAGTATATAATTTTTATTTCGCTACCTCAATCCTTAAATGAAGGAAATGATTAGAGAAAACCATTGTAAAGTGATCCACCTCCCAGCACTTTTAAATGCTTATTTATTAGAAGTGTCCAATGTTACCTCATAACTCATCTTGATCATAATGTCATTTCTGTTTTTAAGGAGGACCAGAAGCAATTGGCGCCACAACCCCTCCAGCCCGCATCCACCAAAGAAAACCAACAAACAGCAGAACCCAAACAGAAGGCCCCAACAAAGACCAAACCTGCCAAGACGGTCAACAAAGACAAGGCAAAAGTTGTGAGTTGCTGCAGCTGACATGTCATTAGACGGGTACAGTTAAAACATAGTTTTTTATGTCTTGGCTGGTGTACATGTGGGTCCTACAAGAGGTTGATTATGATACATGAATAACATGTATGTAATATCAATAAAAGAAGTAACCTTGCTATAAAGTTTTATTGCCAGTGGGTGAAGTGGCGTCAGTGGAGGCAACTTTATACTTCAAACACCAAATTATTCCAGAATATGTTGTACTCCTACTTAGCAAAATATCTGAAAATTACGTGAATCTATTAATTGATAAATCATCTGATGCACTGACTTGTTTCAGGAGACCCTAGACCCGGCAGTGGTTCGTGCCCGTCTGGCCAAGTCCGGCAAGTTGGCCGAGCTGCAGGAGCGCCTCACTAAGTTCAGCACAGCTGCTGCCAAACTCAAAGAGGACAAGGAGGTGCAGAAACTAGCAGACCTCAAGTCAGAGAAGGAGAAGGCAAAGTGAGTTGTATTTTGGTGATTTCAATGACTATTCCCCAAAGTTTGTGATACATCTCAGATTCACTGATAGTGTGCTCGGGAACTAAGATTTATATTGAGACAGTGCATTTTCCCAGGAAAAATAACCGTTTCAGAATACAACGTCAGGACTTTTTTTCCCTGACCCTTGGAAATATTAAAACTACTCGGTTATCTTCAACGTTTGGAATAATATATCCGACAGAATAGCTATAAAAAAAGAAGTTAGGTGCATAGGGTTCACCAGAATTCCAACACGATGCGTATAAATTTCAACTATAATGTCCAGTATGCCACACACAAAGTAACGTCTACATATTTTTACGTTTTTAATTTAGTGAGGCAGCCAAGCCAAAGGCGCCTGCCTTCCAGCGGTACCACTCGCTCGCGAACCCGGTGCCACCCACTCTGAACCTGCCGTACAAGTTCAAGTTGCTTCTGGATGTGTTTCACGGAGTGGACACTGTGGTCAGCATGCTCCACAAACGGTCCGAGGTGTGCACCTTCAGCAAGCTGAAGAACGCCGTCCAGGTCATGACAAGGAAGTGAGTGGACCTTTTCTTAATTTTCAACGACGGTTGTTTTATGTCTACATTGATATTCTAATCATCTGAACCCTGTAAAATGTATGAAAACCGATGAACTTTGTCCATAAAATTTATGTTAAAAAAATTATTTCTTGGGCAATTATTGCGAGTCTTGACTTTTCTTGGCCAATGACAATCAGTGTAAGGGGTTCGGAATGTAAAATTCTTGCAACAATTTTCTTTTTCGTTTTCGTTTTCCTTTATCTGTCATATTTTAGTTTTCAACTAAGTCAAGGACCAATCTTGATTTGCATTTAGATAAAAAAAAGATGTAGCATCGTATTTGTCTCAGAATCCCTACTCACACGAGTCTCTAAATTGAACCCTACTCTTTGCTAGGACGTTTGAGGAGAAGAACCTGGCGCAGATTAAGACGGTTTACCCCGAGGCGTACAGCCTGCGGCAGGAGAAGGGTATCCCCATCCCGGGCACCGGGAGTCTCAGCAGCTGGCAGCTCACTGTGGAGGCCAACCTCGACAACAACGGCGAGGAGAAGGGTACGTGCTAGTGTGTTGGGGTCTGGGGTTCATGTCTCCCATAAAGAATCTTCCATAGAGAGTAGAAAATTAGTATGGCCTGGGAAGGGGGGGGGCACATTTGGCTCTCGTAGATATAGAAAATTCAAATGGTCACGAAAAGTTGTGGATAGGGGCCTTCCATTTAGTATATATACGCACATTTTCAAAAATCTCAGACCCCCCAACCCCACTTGGGCAAAAATACGCATATGATATGTATCAAAATAGACGCAAATTTTCAGAAATATCCCCCCCCCCCCCCCCCCCTTGATGCGTACATACTTAATGGAAGGCCCCATAAGGAAAAGTGAAATCACGGTATGGCAAACTTTGGGTCATCTCCAGATTTGACAAAATCGCTAGCAGAGAAAAGAAAAATATAACTGTTTAAAGAGAGAAAATTGAGATTAAAAACTGTTAATAGAGAAAATTGCTCAATGCAAATTGCATCGTGAAGCAACGTCATCACAAGTCTATTCCCCAGACAAGAAAATGTTGAAAAGTGCTTTTGAATTGATCTTGTCTTTTCGGCAGAATAACTTTCTGTTGCTGACTTGCTTGATTATCGATATGGAATGTACATTACAGATTGCCCCCGAGACAAGGACGGACGTCCAACCTTCACAGCCACCAAGCTGTTGGAGCGGAAATCACTTTTCCACCGACTTCTGATTGACATCTTAAAACACCAGCATAAGGCAAGCAACGATCTTTATTTCAGCATAAGAACAGGAACTTAATTAATTCTATGATTATATGAGGCAGAAAGATTCTCAATTCCATATAAGACAATAATTTTCATGGTTCCTACCATGTAGGCGATCGATATTTGATAACACAAAATAAATTACAGTTTTGAGATTGATCAGTTAATAATAGTTTTGTAAACATTTGATTTTACCCGTCACATTTATATGTTCTATATTGACATTAAAAAGCAATATTTTAATGAAACGCCACCTTTATTTTCCATTAAACAGGAGTTCCTGTCAACCCTGGACCGCCCGCTGACAGTGCCCGATGATAAGATCACGCGGTGGCACCCACGGTTCCAGGTGGACCAGGTGCCTGACATTGTACCCGCCCAGCTACCTCAGCCCCCGGACGTCAAGAAGTTCACCACCGCCAGCCAGGTCCTGGAGCAGACGCGGGCCAACAACACCGCGCTCAGCGCCAGGGTATGGCATCACTTGATTATGTCTTAGATAAGCCAAATATAATTACTGAAGAAATTGATTTTATGGTGACAACGGTACCAGCTGAACGTACATCTGTACGACAGTAATCTTAATTGGATGCAGGAAATATCTACCTACAATTTGTTGACCTCACATGTGAGTAATACTTTATAGTCTACATACAAAACGATTATTGGGGGGGGGGGGAGAGGTTAATCACTGCCCTATTGTTGTTTGCTTCTAAACCTGTTACAACAGAATTTCTTCGCTTCAGTTTTGGACAGTTAACTTAAATGGCAAAAATGAAAGGAAAAGACGATAGTCAAACATCAACTCGAGAAGCACTTTATGAACAAGAGTAACATTCTCCATTCACTCCCCACCAGGTTCAGAAGGCCCTGGAGAACGTGGCCAAACAGAAGAAGGAGGCGGAGGTCCGGGCCGCAGCAGCAGCAGCAGCAGCCGCGACCAAATCTGCCGACAAACAGCCCGAGAAGTCCATCGCGGGCAAGGAGGGGAAGTCAGAGGCCAAGGGGATCCCGCAGTCCTTGCTAGAGAGGGTCAGTTCAGACTTACCGAATTATGATTTATATGAAATTTTCTTCGTTTCTAAACTTCAGTTCGTATGCTTCTTAAATCAACTCTAGTCTTAAGCTTAGAATTACAACTCATTTCATAGAAAATGGCTAGGATCTAGTAGGTATGTGAGACTGTGTACGTTAAAACCTTTACGTTTTTCGTCTGTATAGATCCGTGCAAAGGAGGCGGAGAAGCAGGCAATGTCAATGATGGTGAGTCCCGCTGAAGAGAAGCGAACCGAGATGATCAGCCGACTGCCTGACGTGGTCCGCATCATCAGAACGTATCCTTTACTCAGACTGTTACTTAAGCAAATACATACTTTTTTCTTCGTTTGTTTGTTTTTGTTAGCATAAAATGATTGTCATGTAGAAAGATTGACAATATTTTTCCAACAATCCTTCATACCTGGATTCAGACATTTAAGACTTTGGGGGGAAAACGGCTAACAAGCCTGTAGTCTTAGGGTGATTTGAGGTTCCTTAAATATTTGTTTAAATCCAATGAGAAAATGTGGTATGTCTCCTTGACGTAGTACCAGATTCTTTGTCACCTACAAGAAGCCGTGCATGCCGATTGAGGACGCCATCAAGAAGGTGTCGGAGAGCGCCAAGTCCAGGATGGGCAGCGGTGAGTGTTACCTCCAACTCGGGCTTTATATTCAGCCATGAGGAAATAGAGGAATTATATTGTATATATCAGGAACTAGTTTGTGAAGCCACTCTAAAATATTAGGAACAAAAAGATAAGATTAGAGCTTCAGGTCACAAAGACATTTTTTCATAATTTTTTTTTAAAATGAATATATTTTCGTAATTAGTTTACAAGTGCCGATTTCAAAGCAGCGTATATAACCAGTAACTTTACGTCAAACAATTTATTCAGAATTTTTTCTTATCACATGGTAAAAACGTCTTAATTTTTCAAACTTTGGTGTTAAAAAAGGCCTTTCGAATTGCGTGGTTGCCCCGATAAGGGTACCAATAAACTGAAACTAGTTTGTTGCCAAATGATACAGAAAGTCAGTCTTGGTAAATAAGTGCTGGTAAAATCTGAAGGTACATGTTTAAGGTGAAATATTCCCGAATCGCGTTTGATATAATTTCTTGAAATCACCTGTGAGCTCCCTTTACTCAAACTTTGTCCCCTTTCCCCCCCACAGTGGAGGCGGAGGCGCACCTCAAGTTACTGCTTGAACTGGTTCCCGACTGGGTGTCGGTGGTCACCGTACGTAAGGGGGAGTACCTCAAGATCGACCGGAACCAGGACACAAGCTCCGTCATCACCAAACTCAACAGTCACCTCAAGACGTAGTCCTCCGCCGGGCAATGTAGTCCGCCATGTATCTTATTATGTTCTACTTTGTTACGCATGAAAATAGAGCGCAGTTAGCTGACCGCACGAACGCCATTGGTTTGTGTCTCAGTTTTTGTGTTGTCTTTTGTTTTGCATGATTAAGAGTTAAATTATTAAGGTTCATCGTTTTTAGTGAAGAAATAAGATATTTATTTGTATATTCAAGGAAACCATTGAAAACATAGCAGCGTATTGATATATTCTATTTTGAAAACTACTAAGAATATTTTTGGAAATCGATAAATATATTGGATCTCACTCTCGATTTTAATTTTTTTTTTACACTGATTGGCTCTGATCGAAGCAGGCTAAGAAATGATGAATGTATTTTACTGGTACAGATGCATAAGTACTGTATATTTTACTGCCACCAGTTTTATCTGTAGTATAAGTGATGTATGAATGAACATTAGGGATTCATGAAAGACGTTTGAAAGAATCGTCTATTTTATCATGCAATATTCTTGAAGTCTAAGGGTGTTTGCCTTATTGATGTATATTTGAATTGATTTATTGAAGGAAATAAAGATTTATATAATAAAATACGAGGTACTTGATGTATTTTTCCCAGAGGGCCATATTTATACGGGATATAACATTACCATATAAGATTCATACCCGCTTTTCTACGCTCTCAAAAAGACAGTACAAGTGTCTGGGTCGGGACAAGGCTCAATGGTTCTCAGTGACCGCCTTTTAAAAAGCTTCACTGCCACACCATTGGAAGTATTGGCATCATATGTCCCACATATCGAGGCAATACTATTAGCCCATTGCATGACCTCCCTCTGGGCAATAGCTGACAATTTTTGTTCAGGACCAATAGAAAAATGGGGAAATCATGTAGAATCAATCGGCCCTGATGGCCAAAGCCACTTTTGATACTATTTCTCTGGGTTGACTTTTGAGGGCCAACACACATTTGACGCTGTTGGCCCTGATGGTCGAGAGTTCAAAAAAAGTCGAACGCTGGCATTATTTTCAAATTTAGCCACAAGGGGGCGCCTCCATCGACATTTTGTCCTCATAGGTTACCACCTTTCGCAGTCTCCATACACATATTTTCTAATACTTTGGCAGTAGATCTAATAGTGATATTCTCCCAGTGTATTCGTTCTCAATACCCTTAGGGTATTGCTACCTTGCTAGGGTTGTTGAAGTGGAAGTGTGATGAGAATGATCTAGATACGCCCTACATGTGAAACCAATTCCCACATCGACGCTGAAGGTGAATTTATACATTTCCACTTTTTGTCCATCGTGTACATTCTATATTAGATTGGATTCCCAAAAGGTATTTCCAGGATTATTGGTATTTCTCGGAACTTTGGTTTACTTTGTCATTTGACACTCCCCGTCCCCGCAAGAGGAAATAGAAAAAGACGACCATCTTCCCACCTTCTTAGACAAGAAATGCACTGTTTCCGGTTTTAAAAAGATCTCCCAGTTTAAGAAATGATGTCAGAAATCGAACTCGAGCATTGTGGGATTGGTGATCGTTTACTTTTTATACCTAACATTCAAGAAAGGATAGGGAATGAACATCCAAATAGAGGCGGAAATGAACCTGTTCATAACCCGTCAGTTTTACTGACTTTGACCACCAGAGATCACTATTTCTGAAGAACTGATACGTGATATAAAAAACAGGGAGGAAATTAGAAACTGAATTTGAATTGACGTGTGGTCTACCATCCCCACATCCCAGATTCCAAGTCAAGCAATATGTGATTATCATTTAGCCGCCGCTTGGTGCGCGGTTTACCTTTTCCAAGTACCTGACTTCCCAGTGAGTGGGCATCCCCAGGTCTGAGTGATACAACGCACGTACACCCATCTGGGACGGATATAGGTGTGTAGGTTAGTTAAATTTTTCAATAGGACAGAGGTGCTCATAAGTCGTGTGTAAGTAAATAAGCCCTTGTATATATTGGTTAAGGGGAGGCAGTTAAACGTGTATATTTAGAGATATGTTGTTCCAGGGCTCTGGAGGTTTCTAGCTCTACATACGTGTCCCGAGCATCGGTATGTGGTTTTCTCCGGGATCGTCCTCGATCCCTTTGGGATCAGTACTTCCCGGAGATATAGATCATATTTTTAGGCCTGGAACAAGCTCTGTCGCTGGTAGCTTCAATACAACACTCTCCAGGTACAAGCAGTCGTAAATCTTGCTAACGGCAGAATCAGGACATTTGTGCTTGGAGAATGTGAAGATATAGTATTGGCTCTTATGGAGATTTCGAATCTAGGTCACCCCAAGCATCTGGTCGGAGAGTGAAAACTTGCCAAATATGGTCATGTATAGTGTTTCCCTCATAAGTTGTACTATTTTTCAAAAGTTGAGCATGTTTGTGTCTGTTATTTGATCCTAAGGGTCAACATTCATTTGCAAAAGTATAGATTGGGTATTGGAAGCAAGGAATATGTAATGATAGGCCCGTTCACCATGAGAATCAAAAGGTTGAAGAGGGCAAAGGTGGATGTCGTGGCATTGTCATGGGGATGTCATGGCATTGGACAGGGCCAAAAATTAAGGATAGGTCGAGTTACCTGAACCAACCTTTTTTGAAAAAATAAATTTAGTCCGAAAAAGAATGCCCTACATCCGCTGCATGTAAATTTAAATGCTTGAATGGGGCGGGGGGGGGGGTCATGTTAGCGCAAGGGGGTGGGGACAGCTATTATTTTTCGCAGTGGAACCCGGAATTGGTATTAGCCCCCCAGCCCACTTTTTTTTTAATTCCTACATCCGCTTCTGCTTTTGTCAGACCGCGGCACTTCCCCTGACTTCCACCCTCACCGTGTCAGCTAGGTAAAGGTTCATAGGTGCAGTTATACAATAAAAAAGTGTACTATCGGTAAAGTTCGGGGGTTTTTTTTCTAGGTGCAGCAGGGTCCTGCCGCGTCTGTTAGAAAGTGAATGGTAAGCCTCGCATTATTGGGGCTAACCTTGTAAATCCAGCGCACTCGGTGTACGGACACCCCCTGAGCCCGCTTGGCCAGCCAGAGAAAGCCCAGTATTAACTCAAAGCCCTATAACTACAGGCCGACTGACTGGTGCTAAAATTGACCGACTATTCCAGAATAAATGCCCGACTTTAGTAGCAATCTAAATGACAAAATGAAAAGCACAATAGCGGGGTCCAAACCGTCCTAGTGGGTATGGGTTAAGTTCCAGCTTACTATAGTCAAAGGAATATAAGATTCTTGTAAATTTAGGGCTTCAATTCATGAATAAGGACTGAGATAACGATCTTGTTCTAAGTTCTTAGATGCATCAATGGAGACGGTCAAATAGCTTAATTTCTTGATATCTGCAAACACAATGGTATGAACTAGACAAATATAAAAGACGGCCAAGTTTTTGGTTATCCCTCAAAGAGGTTTATTTTTTAGAAATAAACGAACAACATCGTGGTTGACAATAAATAAGACATTGGTTGTAAAACAAATCTTCACCAAAAGAAATGGCCTATCAACAGATATATAAGCCTTAGACTCGGCAAAGATTTTTACAAAATGAGATTCATCCTTCTAACATTCACACACATCCTTTCTCTATCACACCTAGCTAATCACAGTTCTGGAATAAATACGACTAGAGGTTCTGCAACTTTAGAGCAAACGGCTGCAATATATTAGCTTTACATTTTGTTATTTTGAAGGCAACGTAGTTTCAGTGTGCTCCACTATGGACAGGTCTTCTACAAGCACGACTTTGAGTCATTTAATTCTTTAAGTGTTCTAAGAACAATTACATTTCTGCACATTTCATACTATGCCCCTTTCTTGTTAGCTGTAACCTGATTCCTAAAGATTAAACAGGAAAACACATGATACGAATGTATTTCTTATAATTTCCTGTTTTGAATTTCTGATGAAATTGATGTGTATACATGATTCACAAATAGCACCTTGTTTTTGGGTATCATACAATAAATAAGATTTTCCCTGTCAACAGTTATATGAATACACCTAAATAACTTACTGCACAGGAAAGTAAACTTTCTATTCTTTGGCAAAGGGGTACTTAACACCAACTGCAATAAGTGCAGAATATCGAAAAGTCTTAAATAAGATTTTTGTATTCTAAAGCCTTTAAAGTCTTACACTTTGCTAGATCTTCGGGTTAAATGTCTTACATTTATCAGCAAACTCGTATTGATCAGCAATTAAAAACTTGTCCATCTGTGTTCTTTACAACAATCATATTTGTAATACTGTCTCAAAATTAGTCTCGAAAAGTTTTAAACAGAATATATGAAGATGGTATTTCAACTTTATGACAGAATAGATAGACGAAAAACGGTTTGTGATCTGATTGTGTCCATGTGACCGCCTGCCTACAGACTATAGTGCACAGGGTGTTTAAGTGTGACAAAATCCTGCAGTGATTTAGGGAGCGGCAGCTGATCAGCATGGGCGAGCACATTGCCTGGTAAGGTCGAACGTACGACTTGCCTACAGTTGTCCATCAGGCTGCGGGGATTCTTGCGGAAGCTTTCCACTGCCGCAATTTCGTCATTGCGGAGGGCATAGTCAATGGCATCCATGTCAGCTTCCGTCGGCATGAAACCAATAGAACACACAAGACGTGTGAGTTCTGTCATAAGGGGGATGTTCATTGCCATTGTCATGGAAACCTCCCTGAAAAGGGCCCTCAAGGCATCGACATCTTTTGTTTGGTCTCGTACGGGCATTGCCCTCAGAATGAGTTTCACAAGAATTACCTCCATACTTTGAGTTGACTCGCAGGCGAAATTGGGGAAGTAGTCGTCTATACATAGTTGTGTAATGGTGGTTGCGGAAACCTTAGCCCCAGCTTGCAGCAATATCTGTATACAGCGAAGACGATCTGCGATAGTAGCGGAGGAGTTGGTTGTAAACTCATTCAGGGCATGTTGGCAATACTTTATAGCATGGAAAAGGGCAGTTTCTCCATTGTTATTATGCGAGATATTCACGTCAGTTCCAGCGTCTAACAACACTGATACACACTTATGGTAGCCCCTCATGGCAGCAGCAATGAGGGCATGGGGGACGGTGTCCTCGCCCCATTTGTGGACGTCACATTTGTACTTGACGAGCTTCCTAATGACCTTGTGATGTCCTTGATGGGCGGCATACTGCAGTGGGATGGCTCCCCACCGGTTTGCCTTATCAGGATCAGCTCTGAATTTTAACAGTACTTTAACACAGTCTAGATGGTTATACGTAGCAGCTTTGAAAAGTGCGGTACATCCCCAATCATCTGTGGCATCCACTGATGCGCCAGCTTCCAATAACATCCGAACAACTTCTGTCCGACCGTTGGAAGCTGCGAAAACCAGAGGCGGGATTCCGCCATGATCTGGCGAAGTGGCCAAATTCACATCTGCTCCCATGGCAAATAGAATCTGCACCAGGTTCTTGTCGCCGATCTCGCAGGCCACGTGAAGGGGCGAGATGCCCCACGAGTTGTAGACGTTAACGTCGGTCAGCGTCACCAGGTGGCGCGCCAGGGCGATCCCGTCACAGTGACGGAGGGCCTCGTAGAGACACCTCTTCTTGGTCTTATGGTCTTTGTTGTAGAGCAGCTGGAGGCGAGGGGATGAACAGGATACACCCATCGTGTTTGTTTGTTTTCTGGAAAGATACAAATAAACAATGTTAGACATCAATATGACATGGAAATCATGAAAGGTAATTCAATCAATCAGTCATTTGGAAATAATGAAAGGTAAAACAATATGCGTGGACGGATTTAGAGGGAGGCGCACGCCGCCGCCCCCCACTCCCTAATTTTTGCCAAATTAAGATTTTGTTCAAAACAAAACTCTCTAGCAATCAAGGGGGGTCCCTCAAAGTTTTACAAAAGGACCCGCCACTGCACTTTTGAAATCTCCAGATCCGTCCCTGATATATATGTGACCCCATGACTTAAGGAGTCACAGGTGGAAAATCGAGTTTTTAGAAGATTGTAAGAGAATAATTTGGACAAACATGACTGTTGAGATAATGCTTCTCTCTATGTGAGTGGAAATGACCAGGGACTTATTCGTGTAGGTCCTATTTTCTGTTTTGTGATTGAGAAAGGCCCCGGCAGAAGGGCATGCCAATAGACGCTACTTTCTCCAAAATCTGATAAATGATCACTCTTCACATTCTTTGAATCACCCCTCTTACGCAAACGTCCGGTAACATCACCCCATTGTTTACTCCAGGGGAGGGGGAGGGGTGACTGTTAGTTTCTTTTGTTTATTTAAGACATTTCTCATCCCACATTCCAACACTCCCTGGAGCGGAACCGGACGGAGCCCCGCGCCAAGTCGAAGTGGGCCACCCACCCTTGGAACAGACGGTCAAAAGATAGTTTTTCATAATTACCTATATAAGTGTAGAAGATTACTGTATTTGATATATCAAAACAGAAAGGATGCCGGATCAACACACACCACCCATTCTATAGCCTAATCACAGGCGATTTTTAAAAGTATTAAATTTAAGAGTCCCATTGTTTGCTTTATGTTAGGATTCTCTTCATCATATTGGATGGAAAATACAGATAGCTCCCATGCAAATAACCAGTGTGCATACGAATACCTCTGGGTTTATAGGCTTAACCCCTTCATTCATCCCCTAAACAACTAAAAGACAGGGAGTTTAGTTTGTTAGCGTATATATATATTACAAATAATTTTTCGAGGCAGGTTCCTGCTTTTAGATTATCATAAATCTGTAACATTAACACGTGTGTACCCAATCGTTCTATCTCCCCCCAAATGACGGCACGAAGTGTGTCTGTGTGGGGCAATCTGCAGCTCTAAAGCCCCAGCCTGAGAACTATTCAAAGTAGGGAGTTTTAGTGGGGTCTGTAAGGGCCATTTTTTTGAGAAATCGTTACGCGGCGGATAAAAGCACCAAATTTGGTATGAGGCATCTCTGAGGCATAACTATCAAATCTGGAAGGGGAGCCACGTTGAAATATCAATAGGACGGATGTGGGGGCCCGAAAACCAATATGGCCGACTTTTACTATAAAAACTCTCATATCTCAGCTTTTAAAAAGACTAAAGAGACATGGTTGGTGTCAAAATTGAGGGATTATGAGTCAGGGAATTCAATTATTTATGTTTCAAGTCAATGCGGAAATCCAAAATCCAAGATGGCTGACCAATTTTGAGAAATATTATGATTTTAAGCTACTTAGGCATAAGGCCAGGGGAAATGGTTCCAATATCAGTTGCTAATAGCCTAGAGGGCTCAATAAATATGATATTCATCCAATAAAATGCCATAAATTTCAAAATGGCTGAATTCATTAGCATAATACCTTTGATAATGACCGCTGGATTCCAAAATAATTCTAAAGAAAGGATATAGACTTTACTCTTTTGCCACAAGATTTCTTGATTTCATTTGGTATGATGATCCCCTAGGACCCCTTCATTGAATTTAAAAGGGGAGCCACCTTGAAATATCAATATAACCTGGACGGGGGCCAAAAATCCAATATGGCCGACTTTTATTGAAATAATCTTATATCTCGGCTTCTGAAATGCCTAGAAACACATTGCTATTATCCAAATTGGTAGATTATAGGACAGGGAATTCAATTATTTACATTTTGAATCTATACAATAGGTCTAATCGAAGCTAGCCAAAAGTTTTGGTTAAATACCTTAAATTTCAAATGCTAAAAACATACAAAATTTGTCAAAATTTCATTTTGGTATTTCAAGATGGCTCCCCTTCTAGATTCAATAGTTATGCCTCAGAGGTCCCTCATGCAAAATTTGGTGCTTTTATCCGCCGCGTAACGAAAATGTTGTTAACAGACCCCACTATTTGGTGCAGAATGGCCTGTGGTGAAGAGGTCGGTCGGAGGCAGAATTCCTTCCCAGTGTGTCACGTAAAAAGACCTCTCCAGTCATCACCACAGAGGCCGTCCTAGGGGCACTTTCTACTCACGTGTTTGGACAAATAGGATCGTTTCCGTATAACACGCTTTGTATGTTTGAAGAACAAATCGGCATGCGTTGACTAGATATGATAATTTAGTGGTGGACCAAAATGTATGTGGGAGAGGGATGGGGGAGGGGGAATTTATAGCCGGCCCCAAAAAATAGCAAAGCTATCTATCTTCTTTTGATATCCTTAAACAGACGCTGTTTTTCTTAACATAAATGGAAAGATCATAGGATAATACTAGAATTGGGATCAAATGAAATAAGGTCCAATCATGAAACAGGCTGCCTTGTCAGAATCAATGACCCGCTGCTTATTATAAGTTAATGAACATATCTAGGACACACACGATAATTATGTATGTATGTATGTATGTATGTATATATATGTATATATATATATACATATACATATATATGTACATATACATATATATGTACATATACATATATATATACATATATATACATATGGGATATATGTGTGCATAGGACACTATTTAATATGTATTACATGTATATACAATAATACTTATTTTATCCATATCCAATACACATATATATATACGTTTGTGTGCTTATGTGTGTACATATAAATACACACTAAAATACATATCCAATACACACTACCTTGTTCTCTTTGCGTTGCAGCCTATACGCGAGGAATACTGTTATGGAACTCTCCTACCTTACCTCAGAACTCAGCACTTATATTACTTATAATTACCCTTCCCCCCTCCCCCTCAACCTCTCTTTGATCATCCCAGGTGTGTCGTAACACCGATGAGGACTAACTACTGTGTAGGCGTTAAATATAGACGGTTATTACACGCCTATTACCTTTAGTCTGAAACCGAAGCTGACGTGAAGCTACCTGGGGCCTTCCCTACAACAGACCTCTGACGACATCTTCTCTTTATTCACACCTGAGCGAGTACAGGTGTACAAGTATATCGGAAATACCCATGCAGTCGTCACCAGTGTTATTAATAGTACGCGTCTAAAAGAAGGGGATGGCAGCGTTTCAAGAACTATTACTTGAATATTCACAGTAATGACTATTTCTGAATGTATTGCATGCCTATGCCATTGTAGGCTTACCTATGCTAACACTAACTGTCATCGGTGATGCTGCACCGTCGTGATCAATGACTACTACACGATGCGTGGTTGATGTGCTCGTTGTGTATATCTGTTATGCCTTATTGAAATGGATGAGCTATTGATCAGTTCGTGGAAATACGAGAGAGTTCCGGGATGTCAGCCATTAATAATGATTTTAGTTTTTTTCCGTGTGGATCCTCGAATACCTTACCATAACCAAAATCATGTGGTGAAAGGTTTTAAAAGTTAAGATTTGTTAATATCAGACGACATTCTTAAAACGTATGAATGTACGGGCACCTGAACTAAGCATCAATGGGACAATAGGTTAGAATGGTTACAGGTTTGTAAACTATATCATACTGTTCGCTGGCGGATCCAGGATTTTGAAAAGGGGAGGGGGGCGCTATTAGATTTCTTTCCGTTATTGCTTTTTGGCCGAGTGTTACATTTAAAAAATACAAAATTTTCCGGAAAAAGGGAGGGGCGCCCCCCCCCCCTCTGGATCTACCTATGCTATTGCTCTCATATACCCTTGACAGCGGTGAAACTATGTATTGATTTATGGGGGCTCACAAGAAAATTACTCCTAGAAGTAGGGATCATTAATAACGAAATTAAAGAAGACAAGTCACCGTCCACTCCTTATTGACCGTCCACTCACCTCACCCCTCACCACTCACCACTCACCACTCACCACTCCCACCTCAGTAATCACTTCCGATCCCTGATCCCCACTAGTCTGACGGCTAAGACGGGTTCTCGGACGTCACTAGTGGCTCATAGAACTAAATCTTGACCATGTGATTCAGAAGCAACAGGCTATGGGTAACAGGAGAGGAGGGCGGGGGGATCATATCCCGACTATATTGTTGAAACATAGTCCATGATAGTCATGTGGATCGAGATCATATGGTCGGACTCACACTGAAAGCAGGGACCGGGTGACGATATACGTCATCAGGGGATTCATTTGCCTTCAGTCTAATTATCTTATGACGGTGGGGGAAGCACGCACGGTAACAAAACCGATTGTGCTTTTTGTATTGAAGTGTTCTGTATAACGTTTCACAGGAATAAGTCAAACACGACTTTATTCTGAAAACAACACGGCACGGGAATGCACCTTGCTGACATCATTATTGCAATGGCTGGTCTGAATATTATTGTCTGGGTTGTCAGCTGATCGAGATGTCTCGAGGGCTGAACGTAACAATACTTTACACAGGCTCATTTTCACTGATTACCTCTATTTCAAGTAGATTAATGCAGGGTTTCTTCCCTCCCCCACCGCCTTCATTCAAACCCTTTGCAGAACCTGTCATGAGATGCAAAATGTAATTGATGGTTAACACTTTAAAGGTATACATTTTTAAAGCTGTGTACAGCTAGTGTATAGTGACAACATTGGATTTATCTTCTCAGATTCGGGATAGGGATTAGGGAACTTTATGAAGAATCTAATCTGTCATTGGGTTTAACTTTATATCTGGTTACCTATTGTTCCAATCCCAGTCTACCATGTCAAGCGAATGATTCATATACATCAGCGATATTATATGTGTTTTGTACTTTTCAAGCTTCAAGTCAAAGTTCTAATAACCATAAAAACGCGACTCTCCAGAGTTTGCGTCCCCCATAATGACGGTATAGGGCACGGGGGCGTTAAGCCGGCCCCACCTGACCTTGAGATAATCCGATCCCCCCTAATGACCCTCATAGATTACCGCCCTCACAAGGCTGAAGCGGATTACAGTATAGATCAACAGCACACTGATAGATATATACCGCAATACATATATCTGGCGGTTGCATGGGAGCATATATATGCCAATTCAATCATGTGAGACTGTAACCTGGATTTGAGCTCTGCAATTTCTCATTGAGTCTGAAGATTATCTGCCAGCTGCGAAATTATTACGATAGTTTTACAATATGAGTTTAGTAGGCCTATATGAGTTGAGTTATATGAATTATCTGTTTTCGAATATATTTTTAAACTTAGCAGTTGACGTGTCTATGTATAGTGTGTTACATCTTCAAGTCGAAATGTATAAGGAAACGGAAATAAAAGAAACCAGCTATTTCATGCTTGCAGGATGTATTTGAAACCTGCTACTCAGCTCAACAACGAGTAGAAGTATATAAATTAATTGCATGATAAGGTCAAAGCACTCGTATCCCCCCCCCCCCCGCACTCAATCCCCACTTAAACAGTAACTCACACCCCAACCTCAGCGCTATACGGACAGACAATAGGAGGAAATAATCATGTGCATAGACAACTATCTCTTGGGATTATAACTCAAGCTTTTTTTCTTTTCTTATCAGAGACCTGTTTGTAAAGATGTGTCCACATGCTTCGTCCTACTTCTCGCAAGTCGGACGCCCACTGTGTGTTTATATGTCCCCTGACATGAGGGTATTAGATAAGGTTACTGGTAAGAAGAAGAACCGGAACTATAGATAAGGAGCCACTCTAAAACAAAAATAAATAACGTAGAAAAACACTCCATGGTAGACATTTAGTATGTAGTTCAAAAAATAGGTCTGGGAGCGAAAATATGATTTTCTCATATAAGAAGAAAGTTTGGCAATGATACCTTTTTTTATATGAGAAGAACAAACCTATCCTATTTAATTTTAAAAAAAAACAATCGGTATAATGCCGGAAACCGTCGTGGCTGCATAGGCTCTCAATTTTGTAATAATTTGAGTGCCAGTAAATGAAATTGATTAAAGCTTCCGATGTGTTGGAATTATACATTTGAGACTAAAAAACACAATATTACTCAAATACACCATATATACGTACTTTCAGTTATAAGCTGGACGACGAATTGTTGAATATTGCGTGGTAACTCTCCATATAATAACAAATAGCTTGTTGACTCCAATAAGTTTTCACACGTATATTCCTTATGGTGCCATTGAGTATACAATGTAAGGACTGATTTCCAGCGTTCCTGCGCTCCCCGACCCACGTCGCAATGACTGCGAGTAGAACGCGTTCCGCCCCTATTTATACCCGCCCACGACATCAGTCGACGTTCAGTGGGTCCCGCCCCCTCCCACTCGTCGACGCCACGCGCGTCCCCCCGGCGTCCCCCCGGCGTCTCTCACCACCCACTTCCGCTTTGTGTTACCAGCATAACGTGACCTCAGATAGGAAACTCTCCAAGCGCATATTTGTGATGATAATTATTATAGACCTTTTGCTGAACCGCTTCTAAAACTTTAGCTTTTAAGGGAAACTTCGGTCTGAATAATTTCATTTCTATAATCATAGTGGACGCATAAGGATGATGGTTTCGGAACGTTGCCTGCTTTTTCTTTTGTTGTAGCGTAAAATTCGTATAGTTGTTGATTACAGTAACTGATAAACTCGGAAAATGTCATTATAATTCGATAATGAAGTATTTTAGGAAGAACGCCATCATCCATCAACAATTTGATACTTTTATTAGGAGCAGAACATAATAGCCATCCCTAGAAGTCTGGAGGGTTCAAGATGTCTTTTGAACACGCAGAGTGCCTGTGTATAACTTGTGATGTAACATTATTTTAGGATATATTATACCTCTGAGGGTTTAGGACAAGCTGCCTGGGATATAGGCTACCAACCCTGAGCATGGTACAAGTCAAAAGAGGATGAAATTGTTTACATATTATTCACATCCTCCCATACTCATTAACCATTGCTCATCATTATTTCATCTACTTTTTATACATATTATCATTAGCATTCATTGTCACTTAACACCTGGAAGAAGATGTTCATAAACTGTTTAAAAAATATATATATCGTCAAACATAATAAATCGAATATATTGAAGCTTAGGCATGTCACACCCAAGCTTCTTTTATTCATTCAAATCATAATATAAGTGTAGTTAATACAATATTTCATATATCTATACGCTATTTAATGTGCAGCCGAAATTTGGTCAGAAATGCTCTATTACAAGCTGAGACCAGACATCTGCTGGGAGCGTGACCCCGACACGTGTTCCCGCCCTTTTTTACCGCTGGCAGACGACTTTTGTTGGCGGACAACGGGGGTAAAAAGAGCGTGGGAGTGACGGCAGCGGCTCATGCATATTCAACTACGATTCCCTTATATGGAGTGATTACGTAGTATCATTCCCATATTTGGCACCATTCATCCATATATGGAAAGCCTTATGCCCATATTTGGAAAGTCGTGTGACGCGCAGCCTTCGAAAGTAGCGGGGCTCTGTGAGCGGGGTGCCATGTCAAAGTAAGGATACGTTAAAATAGTAAATGTTGAATAGCGCCCTTATCGTTTTCTATTCCAATATTGTAAGACGGTCGCATGTCGCACTTAATAATGGATATGTCGCATGTAACTATCAGTCACGGATTTAGGGGGGGGGCGCACGCCCCCTCCCCTTTTTTTTTGCCAAATTTAGATTTTTTTTAATATAAAATGATCCCGAATTCCTAAAAAAATTCTTAATTGCACACCCCCCCTTTTTTTTTAATTCCTATATCCGCTTGTGACTATAATGATTATCAATCAAATAAACCTATATTTTAACCTCCTGTGACGTCATGTAACTCGGGCATGTAACCCCCTGTCCCCTTGCGATTTTAAGAAATGCCCATGTAACTAAGCAAGATTTAAGGGTTTAGACCATAGTCCCCACATACGAACCCTGCCAATGAGGTCAGGTTTGTCGGTTGGCTGGTTTGTTTACATAGATGAGAGGTATAATAATGATACATAGTAGACAGCTCAGTGTGATATCAGCTGTTCTCTAGAAAGGATGGTAGGGGCCTGCGACATTGATATATCAATCTGTGTTTGCTTTTCTAAAGAAACATGAGTTGCGACGGAACGGCTGTATTTGGAAATCCGATTTTCTTTGGAAACACATCGGATGTTGAATTAGTCAAATTGCAAAAAAATGCTGTTGCCCAACATATGGTACAACAAAAGGGCATTCTAAAAGTTTTACAATATTACCATTTGTAATCGTTATTATCATGATATATCGTACGTATCACAGCACAGAGGGTGTGGGTGAGGGGCGGAGTTTTTTTTAAAAATATTTTTCTTTATTGAGAAAACCACTTCTTACAGGTAAGAAGTAGTTGGACATTTCTGTTAACAATACACTAAAAAGGCCGAATTGTGGGAGATCTCCTTGAGAATCAGGAGCCTCTGCTTAAAATAACATTGAATATATGGAATTATGTGTACTTCAACAACTATCGGAAGAGCTCTGTATAAGAGAGATAGAATAAAGAATTTAAAAAAAAAAAAAAAAAATATCGTACTGGAAATGTTATAGGGCTCATTCAAAGATAGTTTCACTAGGCTCAGTTTGCTGCCCACCATTCCAAGAAAAACAACCCTGCGCCCTTTTTTTTGCTGACACTTTGACTTCTAATAGACCCTTAAAGTTCGAACAAGTATACACGTGCACGAACTAAAGTTCCGCTAAACATACGGAAGTTCCGCAATCCCGCACCCCTTCCATTCACCCCCTCCCTCCGTTGGCAATGGTAAAATATCATAGCCTGACTAGCGTCTGTTCGTGGAAAGTAGAATACGGAAGGAAACCATACATATTTTATTTTTCTCTTGATTAATCGTGCACGTTTGCCGGACGTGAAAGCGGAACGATTCCGACGGGACAATGTTGGTCTGTAGGAAACTGAATCTAACCGTTAGCAACTGTTATGACTTACAGATGTGGCAAGGCGAAGCGAGGGGGGCAGAATGCAACATATACGTGGAGCAGAGGATACTCGTGGAATTACAAATTAAATATATTTTGCCTGTATTCCATATAAATATGAAAACATACCATCCGCTTTCTAAAAGGGATTGCTGTTTCCCTATATATCTATCCATTCATTCATTGTTTGTCAGTATTTCGCTATTTCATTGTGTCATAACAATTGTATCTATGTATAGCTATAATAACATAATTATTCAATTAGAGGGAAGGGGATACCACAGGAATATATATGTGGGCCTAATTATGGAGAAAACGGACTGTGACGGTCTTATGTTGCCAAGCACTACCACACCAAGTGTCAGTTACGCTTAGGAGTTGCCATATCAGTTGCCTGCATGCTACTGACAACTACATGTTCTGTAGCAATTAACGGAGGTAATTGTGATATCCTCCATTGAATGCCCCTTTCCGATTCTATCAAAGCACAATCAGTATGAGACACGGAGGAAAAGAGATGGATGTAACGATAATCACATTTAATTTGTTCCCCGGGGTCTAATTTAATTTATTCAAGCAATACCTTACTGTTTTACTCCTAAGAGAATATAATCATGAAAACATGTTAAAACAAACAAAAGAATGTATGAACCCGAATGGCCTTTTCTGATTAATTATTTGCAGTATTCTGGCAAGATATCGATCGATGAAATAGTGGCATGGAATATAGCGATTTTCCTGTTGGAATGGTCAAGGCGGATTTTCTTAGGTCAATTATATAGATCTTTTACCAATCAATTTTTGGTAATTATCTAATGTCATTTAATTAAAGATCAGTCCGAGTATACGTTTGACTATCTTCATCTAACCATGGATAATTGCTTTTCATATAGAAAGCATCTGCATGGTTAGAGAAGCAAAATCTCTTAATTTGGCAAGTGAGATGGTTGAAGTCCCTCGGATTATTTCTTCAGGGAGATAAGAGGAGGAATCGTGGAGTACCAGAAAATCTCAGACTTAAATGCACAAAATCGTGTAATGTTTCTCTTTCTTTTAGTCAGTACTTTGACCGTACCAGAATGGGCACACTAAAACTTTATTTTGCCATTAAGAATGGTTATGTAAGGAGGCGAACGCCATCGTACCGGAAGATGTAATGTGCGATGTCACATATCTCCGGCTTCTATTTCACGGACATGCAGGATATCCCATCAGCTAGAATGTAGGCCCACAGCTTTATTTATGCTAATGATGTGAAACCGGTTTACTTAAGTTAACACTTTCATTTTCAACCAGTGACTGATGGTGACGTTCTGTGTAACAATACAAACATTATATATTTATGTAACATTCAATTTGATTCTTCTATTTTTCCGCACTGCATTCACGGACGTGTAAATCTACAGACAATAAGTAGGTTTTATTATATCAATTATACTCTACATTCTGTATCTGAAGCGCTCATGGGATTACCGGTAACAATTCTCCCTACTACGGATAGCTGATTTCCAGTATTTTAATGACCTGCAGGCTAATTTGGCCTCATTTTGTCGACAAAAACCCTGAAAAACCTATAGAAAATAAGCAAATAATTGCAATAAATCCATCTACAATGAATGAAATTTCAAACAACTCAGGAAATATTAATGGATATGGACATTGATTTGAAAAATAATGATGGATTGTCTTTAACAATGTTAATCTACAAATGATGATAGAATTCATCAAAATTTATATGCTTAAGCCTTGAGTTTTGTCGACATATTACCCAGCATTCCCCCTGTTTTAGGCTAACCTGCAGGTAAAACTCCTTAAAAAGGCTATCCGTGGTAGGGAGAATTACATTTACTGTATAATTTGTAAAAATCTGGAAACCGTGGTCGCTTGGATGGAATTTAGAATACGGAAGAATTTGACTCTCCAGGGCCATAGCCAGCTTTCTTCAGAGGCGCGGGGGGGTCGTAATTTGAGTAATACTACAAACATACTATTAATAATACTAATCCATTGACTAATAGGGCTCAAATATTCTTGTAGACGGATATGGTGCATACACTATTTCAGAAAATAACTCATTCAATTCATCCTATGATGGTAGTTCAGAGATTTTAGAGGGTTTTGTCCAAAGTGGGGTTCTTATACGAACCCCCGAACCTCCCCTGGCTCTGGGCCTGCTCTCTGGTGAAAGAACAACTCCTTTTAGACACTACTGCCATCTGACGATTTCTACCAGAAATGCTTCAAAGAACCCCTGAATCACTATCATATATCCATATCAAATAATATGTTTTGGAGGAAAACGCCTATATCAGTGGCGGATTTTGAGGGGGGTAGGCCCTGTGCACCCCCCCCCCCCCCCCATTTTTGGGCTTTTATTAAATGTAAAATTCTTGGCCCGGAGGGTCTAGTTCGCCGAAAAAGAAAGCTATAGCACAGGAGATTAGACTATAGACTTCTCATTAGAGTGGCGTCCTGCTAGCGGAATGGGCCTGAACAATCGATTAGCAGTGACGGATCCAGCGATTTTTAAAAAAAAGGGGGGGGGGGGTGGAAGGCTTATATAAAAACATGAGGCCCCAACTGGGGCTCGAATTTCACATGAAAAAAAAATTTGGGGGAAAAGGGGGGGGGGGAAGAAATTGGGGGGTGGGGGTGGGGGGGGAGTTGCGCGCAATGGGCGCCCCCCTCTTAATCTGTCCCTGTTTGGGGAATTGTTGGGAACAGGGCGTCTCTAAGAGGGTTAACTGCGCAAGTTCGCGGGGAAGGTGTACACATAATACCATTGGTGATACCATTCATTGCCGCCGACCAACTATATACAATTGGCATCTCATGCATGTATAGTTTTTGCTACACTCTCTCTACTCTTTTCATTCTCCACCGCGCCCCACACTTTCTGTCGTTGTAATGATTCTTGCCCCGAGAGCGTCGTGTTGCAGAATGTACCCCCCCCCCCCCCTCCTGCAACTCCCAAACGTTTTATTGACCTTGACGGGATCTTGTAGGTTATGATGAGAAGTCTCTTCTAGGCAGACAAGGAAGTTAGGACAAACTCGTGTTCTGTTCTACAATCTTATGTAATGAAAATAACTATCACTTCAGGGACCTATATAGAAGGGGGGCCTTTTTTTGGGAAGCCACATTTTTTTAAACATAAAACTGGGACCCATAGAGGGGGCGCCGGGACCCATTTAATATAGGCGGCTACCCCCACCCCCTTCCAAAGTTTCTGGATCAGCACCTGCACTTGTGTACTATGTTATAAGAAATAGAAGCGAAAGGGGCAATCAGCTCCTTATAATTGAAACTACCCACACCGGACATACTATGGAAGGGTTATTCCTTAAGGGCCTGCTCACATTTCTTAAATATACACCCTTCTCGTGAACCTGCGCGGTTCAGTCCTATACATATAAGACGGTTTTACACCTATCTGACTGTACCTACATCAATTGTTGTGATAGTCAGTGGGGAATACAGGAGAAATTAACAAACTTAGTTTTCTTTAAACCATTAACCAAATATTTAAAAATATCCCCCCGTCTTGATACGTAATGTCCATCCTTGTCCTTTACATACTATGTCATCCCTTCCGAGAAAACATAGGTACTTTACCCTGGCAGCTGGGTCCTGAGAAGAATGCCCTGTTTGTGTAGCATAGAAGTAAGTTCTGGTCTTTAGATGCCCTCACCATGGTATATATTTCTGTTCAGAGGGGGAACCATGCACATTGGACAAATAAGGTGTATACGAACACCTTTCTCATAAAGGTCACTGTAAAAACGTTTTGTATATTAACTGTAAATTTACAGTATTTACAGTGTATTTATACAATAAAGGGCTTGAATATTTATTTATAGTAAACTCGTGACCAAAATTAACAAAATGGTAATAAAACTGCTGTAAATCCACAGTTATTTTTCAGAGAAAAAGGCCCTAGATTATCGAAGCCAACCTTCTTTTTGATACTTGAAACATTTTTCTGCGAATCGCCCCATATTTATGGATGTTCAGGATGTAAAACACGCATTTCTAACAAAGTCAGGAAGACGTTTCTTTCCTAATCACCATAAAGGTAATATTATTTGTAATTGTGTTTCCAAGAAGTCACAGAAAGTAGATGCCCACGGCTGAAAGGGCTTCATACTATTACCCCTGATAAGAAATAGCAACTTTATGTTTATATGTCGTACATATGTCGTGGAAAAGACAAAATATATAGCCCAACCAAAGTAGTTAATGTCCACAAGCAAAACCAATGTAGTGTTTCCACATAAAAATGAGAAAGAACACGCAGTCAAAATGGTACTAAGTCCTCCTTTTACTGACCTGGTTACGGTTGGTTGGGCAGCCGGGGGCCGGTCGGCAAGACACATAATCACTGTGCAGCGTTCACATTAAGGGTAGGCAGGGACACAGTATGGGACTATCATGTGTATTTAGAACGATAAGGAAGATTGATGCGGTTTGCAAAACAATAATAGTGGTGAAAGTGTTCACAACGTGCCAATAAATGCTGAAGAATAACGTGCGGACAGTTACACTTATTTACCATTCCATCATATTGTATAGGCCACAATCAATACATCATAGTTATACTAGCTACCCTACTATCTGAAACGTCTTTCTATGACGAGTGGGGTCTAACAAAAACACGTAAAATGCGGACCCAATTAATAGACGGTTCCTTAAAATAAAATATTTCTTCTTCTTTTTTAGACTTAAAAAACTCCATATGAAGGGCCGGGTATTGCCCTATGAGCGACCTAAATACATAACGTTAAACAGCAAAGGTAGAACGGAGACTTGAAGTGCAGGGGAAATTTTTTTACTCCAGACATTGCTCGATCAAGATCATCACTTCAGAGATACACCGAAATGAAAACGACTATGACCTCAGGTTTTAAGTAATTTACGTGGAACGATTTAGCTCCAATTTGTTACGCTCTCTCTGTATTTAATGTAGAAATTCCTACTGGATTACCAGAAGGTTTTTAATGAGTTACTTCCTTCTTCTGGAGAGACATTATAACACAAGCATGAAAAAACTAGGTGACTTAGGTACGTTCACAAAATTAGAGTACACCATGAAGTCACTTCTAAATCTTTTTTTTTTTTTGTATTTATTTATGTCAAAATCTTCTTCAAGTTTACACCCCTGGTCTTATTTTTTCATGTTTTTCTCATTGAGAAGTGACTTTGTGGATAATGATGCCATAAGAAAAACAGCCGTGTCTTAACATCAAAACCCGTTAACTAGACCACCCGTGGCAACCTAGAACCTACGCCCTTGGACAGTAAAGGTGTGCCAATTTTGGCATGCATCTGTAAAACATTGACGAGGTGCCAAAGGGGAATGTGTATCCTTAACTGAGGTAGACCGTATAGCATGAACTACTTCCATATCTACAATACCAGAAAGTAAACTTGCGCTCCAGTAAGAGCCTCCAAACAATGTCCTAAGGGGGCGGGTAACAGAGAGTATCTGGGACAGGGACTCTGCTTGGAGATGCAATATCTGAGATCGACACCAGTTAGACAGAGGGATTTACTATTGAGGCCTTGAACAAGCACCTAACCTTGGCAGATCGCATGGACATTGGGGTGATTCACGATTACATCATACGAGTACTACTACTAGTGGTGGCGAAGGTGACAGGAATCTGAGAACTTAGTTCTGTCTATGCTCTTTGGTAAGTGTAAAGAGCCCATGAATCTGGGTGATTCTCTTTTATTCTATAGGTGGCTATGACCTTCACAATAATTCAAATCAAATCATAATGAATTTTATGTTTAAAAAAACAAAATTGGCCCAAAAAAGGGGGGCACACGCCTGGCACGCCCCCCCCCCCCCCCCACCCCCTCTAAATCCGCGCCTGCTTAATGTCTTGACATTTGGGGGTGTTGATGGGGGGGTGCTCATGTCGCGTGTTGAATGTAAGAAATGGCCATGTCCCATATGTCAGTAGTATAGGTTTTGAGGGAGTTCACGTCATCGACCATTTTTAGTGAGGGAGTTCACGTCATCGATAATTTTTAGGGGGGTAGTTCACGTCATGCAATTGCAAATTTTAGAACTGGAAATAGAAATATTCTTGTGATTAATGTTGAAGAACTGGAAATAGAAATATTCTTGTGATTAATGTTGAATGTTTATGTTATTATTGATAATAAGCTTAAGAAAATGTCAGCTGAAAAATTGGTTATTGCTGATGAAGTATTGCAGTCTATTGCAGATTTGCTTTATTGTGATTGGGAAAGTTTGGCAATATATTTAGAATTAGAGAGCAAAGATTTACATAGAATTCGAGGTAAAGATAAAAGTACTGTGTTACAGTCTAATATATTACAAATGTTAAATTTATGGTGGGATCGAGTGGATAAAAATGATTATTTGAACGAGTTAATTACAGCTTTGTCAAGTTTGTATCGTTATGATTTGATTGAAATTGTTTTAAGTTTTATACCCAAAAATGATAAAAATATATCTGATAATATTATTCAAGTTTTATTTTTACAGTTGGCTGAGCGTTTAGTGATGGATTGGAGAAATTTAGGAATTTATTTGTCTATTTCTTTAACTGAAATAGATAATATTTTTTATGGTTTATATGAACCAAAAGTTCATCGTGCTTATGAAGTTTTAAAGGTTTTTCAATCACAATATGGTTATTTAAATTTAGATAAATTATTTAAAGTTTTGAGGCAAATGAGGAGATTAGATGTGATTGAATTTATTACTAGACATATTAGGCATTAACTTATTTGTTACATTTGGTTTCCCTCTGGTGGGAAGTTATTGTATATTGTGTCTCTCTCTAGTGGGAACGAATTGAACCTTGTTGATTTATAGTGTTTGCAGACATGGTACACGGCCACCATATTGGATTGTCGTAACTTTTGAAAGTTTGTTTACATTCTCAGTCTTGATATTTATAACACTCCTATTTCTTAGATACTTTATGAGGCTATTGCTTGACACCTAATTATGAAATAAACACAGGTTAAGAATTTTGCATTTTACAATTATTTAATTTGGTATGATATAGTGGTATGAAAACCGGATGTGCGTATCTACATGCAGAATGCTGCCTCTTTGCAAGTCTGTTGTAAGAGTGTTGCAGAGTGGTCGTTGAGCTAATCTTGAAATTTTTCGACTTTTGGAGAATGAACATATAGTTTTTGAGATTAGCTTAGCGGTCATGACGTGGTTTTAGGTGATTCTAGTGTTAATGTACTCTGGTTAAAGCCCCGGTATGGAGTAAACGTTGCAACCGGGTGCGTGTACTCCAGAGCAGACCCTTTTCGCGTTGTAACGGTGTGTGCGTATGCAACAGCACACTAATTTGGACATTCTGTCCATGTACGCTTAATTTAGAGCGACGCGGGACGCTCTGGTAGAGAACGCCGCGCAGACACACTTTGTACCTGCTTACTCGATTTACAGCGACGCGGGGCGCTCCGGTAGATAACGCCGCGCGCTGTCCGCGAGGAATCCAGACCTCCGTGCCTGGCCTAATACTCGCCCTCCTGCGAGTGGGCCGGCGACCAGGCTAGTGTTAATGAAGTTTTGTGCGGAGTGACGCGAGGGTTGAGACGTACATTGACCTAGGTGATTCTAGTGTTAATGTAGCTTTGTGCGTTTATGAATATGAAATAATTTTTTTAAGTTACTTTTGATTAGTGCCTATTTATTTTTCAGTGTTTTCTGCCTATTTTACTTTTTTGACTAGTGTGACATAGCTGTAAATCTAGTAATAGTGTTCTTTCACAAGTCTTATGAAATCAAGCTGTAAATCTAGTAATAGTGTTCTTTCACAAGTCTTATGAAATCAGTATGTTAGTCTAGGAAATTGATATTTATGGTTTGGGCACAGATCCAGGTATTCTTTTTTTGTGTCAGTATGTGTATTGGTTAGAGTAATTTATATAATATTGGTGACGCAGTTGGGGCGAACGTATAGCTTGGAAGAATAAACATAATCGACTTGCTTGATTATAACGGTTTATTTGCAGAGAAGATAAGAAAGCGTTAAGATATATATACAGTTTTGTAGCATATTAAAGCGCAAGTGTAATAATTGACAAGGTTTAATTTGGGCTATAGCAGTTATTATATTTGACTTTAGTGAAAACAACCACTTTATAATGCATTAATAATTGAAAGCATTTGGCTAAGAATTGTATAAACATATTAAGAATGGTTAGTACATGTAATACATTAAGGTTTATTTTTAAAGGTAAATAAACAGCAAACTTGAATAAATGTAAATACATTTTGCTCAAACAATAAAGTGTTGTGAACACATTAAAATTGTAGCTTTTATATAAATTGGTTAGCTGAATATTGTAAATACATTGAACTAAACAAAGTGATGTGAATATATTAAAATTGTAGCTTGGATATATAAATTTGGGTAGCTGATAAGCTGTGAACATACTAAAATTGTAGCTTGGATATATATAAATTTGGGTAGCTGATAAGCTGTTGAGGTCTAATGGTAAGTCTAAATATGATAGTTAATTATTTCTTCTTGTGTGGTAACATACCTTCTTGTAGAGGTACGAGGAGGGGTTTTGAGATATATATGTATGTATGTTTATTGATTTTTAAGAGTTTGCTAAGACATTTTTGAAATATTTTAAAATGAAAGTTTGTTTTATAATAAAATATGCTTCAATGTTTAAAGTTTAAATGATTATATCAAATTAAGAGTGAGAGAAAGTTTATGTATTCCCTTTCAGTACCTTACATGGAAGGTTCTGGATGTTGTGTCTTGTTTCCATGTGGGTATTTTGCTTTGTACGAGGAGGTACTGAAGGGATAAAAGTTTGAAACGACTTTATAAATTAGCAAATTATTAAATATTCAATTTTATATATTTTCGTTTTGTTTATATAAATGTAGTGAGAAAAGATAGTTTAAGTTAATGCGTGCGTTTTATAATATAAACGTATACTATTTTGGTTTATTATTAAAAATGAAAACCTATAAGCACCTTAAATACTTTCACAATCATAACATAATGTTATTGTCTTGTGATTGGCTGAGACTAATAAAGAGGGTATAAAAGCTTTGTGTTGATCTTTTGCGCGCATTTCTTTGGTGTTGGTTTGGATGTGTGTGGTTAATTGTAGTGTGGTAAAGAGCGCCGTTGGGCCCCGCGTTGGGCGCAAGTGCGTGCTTTGTTGGGCGTAAGTGCACGAGTTTGTGGAGATTGATATTTTCACGAGTTTGTGAAGATTGATATTTTCAGAGGTGGTTGTGGAGATTGATATTTCTAGAGGTGGTTGGAAATTGCTTTCTTGGTTTGGAGATTGACGTTTTTAGAGGTGGTTGGAAATTGCTTTCTTGGTTTGGAGATTGACGTTTTGATTTTAGCTATTTCTTGGTTTGGAGATTGACGTTTTGATTTTAGCTAGCGCTAAGCGCTAGTTGAAATTATTTTTGGTCTGTTTTACTTAAGATAATTTTAGTACTAGTTGGAATTATTTTTGGTTTGTATTTAGTTAGGTGATTGTTGGTTGTTGCTTTTGCTTTTGTTGAAATTCAGCTTTATAGTTTTGCGACTTAGAAGCTTCAAGATCAAGCTCGGTGTCATTCATCACAGGCACATTATAAACAGGTAAGTGTACTTATTTATTTATTTGTGAGAAATATTGTATTGTATTTAGTGTGGTACCGAACAGGTAAGTGTATTTAGAAATATGAAACAATACGTGTATTTTGATATAATATATTCTGAAAGTTCAAATTTTAAAAATGTTTCTGAAAGTTCAAATTTTAAAAATGTTTCAGTTAACTCCCAATATTTAGTTTATTATGATTTGTTTGCCAGGTCTAAGTATTTTCAGGTGCAAAGTATAGAAAGGGATAATAATTTGAAACCTATTCGAGTTTGTGTATGTATTTTTCAGAATAGTTTGAATAAGTCTGTGGTGTTAAAGGAGCATAATTAAGATGTCGCATGATAAGGTTTATGTTGTTAGGCTTTCCGAAAAGGCTAATCTTCCAAAGAGAAGTTCATTATTTTCAGCAGGATTAGATTTGTATAGTGCTTATGATTATATTTTACCAGCAGGAAAAAAACTTGAAATTAAAACAGATTTACAGTTTGAGTTTCCTGAAAAATGTTATGGAAGAATAGCATCTAGATCTAGTCTTTCTAAATATTATTCTATTGAAGTTGGAGCAGGAGTTATTGATGAAGATTATAGAGGAAATGTTAGTATTATTTTGTATAACTTTGGAAATTTAGATTTTCTTATTAAGGCTGGTGATAGGATTGCTCAAATTATTTTAGAGCGTTATTCAAATGCCTGTGTTTATGAAGTACAAGAGTTAAGCAAAACTGATCGTGGTTGTAAGGGGTTTGGTTCTAGTGGATATTGTTAAAGTGCTAAAGGTTTTATTTTACAAGTTAATAGGAGGTGAGGGAGTAGGAGAAGGTGAGGGAGGAGAAGGTGAGGGAGGAGAAGGTGAGGGAGAAGAAAAAGTTTTAAAAGTAGTCATTTCAATTTCTTCTTGTACTATGCTAATAGATTCAAAGCTTTCAGAGTTTAGAGAATTGAAACTGCTAGTGTATTCAGAAGGTGCTTGTGCTTCATTAACATTAACATTAATATTAAATCGAGATCTCATATGAAGTGTGGTTCGCTGAATAGATCGAATTCTATATTGTTCAAATTTGTTTTGACAAGTTTTTCTGAAAAGTTTATAAAGAATAAAAGATGTTAATATAATACCAAAAAGAACTAAGAAAGATAAGATTCCTGCTATAATATCAGCTACTGGTACGATATTTTTTGGAGTTGATTTGTCAATAGGTTTAGGTGTAGATGCGAAAGATGCGTTAGGTGTTTTTGGTTCATTTGAAAATGTTGTATTTATAGGTATAGTGACTTGTGGTTGGCTTGAACTGCTAAATGTAGAGGTTTGCGCTAGACTTGTAGGATGTGGTTGGCTTGAAGTACTGAGAGAGGTTTGCGGCAGACTTAAAGTACTGATAGGTGTGGAGGTAGTAGAGGTTTGCGGTAGACTTGAAGTACTGATAGGCGTGGAGGTAGTAGAGGTTTGCGGTAGACGTGAAGTACTGATAGGTGTGGAGGTAGTAGAAGTTTGTGGCCGATTTGAAGTAATAGGTGTGGAGGCTTGCGATAGACTTGAAGTTTTGGGTGAGCTGAAAGTATAAAGTATTTTGCAAATAATAATTACATATAGATTAATATTTTTATAAAACTTTTGTTAGAAGTTAGGATGGATATGATGCTAGATTTGTTGTTAAAGATATTAGTAGTTTTAAATTGTGATAGGCTGAATAGGGATTATAAATATTAGTTTAGATAAAGCTATTAAAACATATGTTGCTAGATTTGTTGTTAAAGATATTAGTTTAGATAAAGCTATTAAAACAAATAAATTATATATTTACATGGACCAACTTGAAGTACGTGGCTGGCTTGAAGTAATAGGTGTAGAGGCTTGTGACAGACTTGAAGTTTTGGGTGAGCTGAAAGTATAAAGTATTTTACAAATAATAAATTACATATAGATTAATATTTTTGTTAGAAGTTAGGATGGATATAATGCTAGATTTGTTGTTAAAGATATTAGTAGTTTTAAATGGTGATAGGCTGAATAGGGATTATAAAGCTATTAAAACACTTTTGCAGTTAGCATGAGTGACTTTTACGTAACTATGATGTTTGTTGCTTTGTTTGATATTAAAAGGAGGTTTAACTTAGTTTACCATATCGGAATGTTAGGAGGAAGCAAGCTGTTATATTTTTAGGTTTAGAGTGCACTTAAGACTAATAACTTACATGGTATTTGGAAATGAAGATGCTGGTTTTATAGATGTAGTGGTTGTACTTAAATCATTAGTTTGAGTCTTCAATGCGTCAGTTAAATCATGAGTTGTTTTTGTTTCAGTTAAATCAAATAGGGCAATAGTTGTCTTCAAGGCATCAGTTGTTTCAATTGCTGAGCTAAATAAAAAATTACGATTAGTTTGGTTAATATGGTTAGGACGGTGCAAAGTGAATATTGTTTAAGGTAGAAGTTAGATGGCGCCACTGCTTTTGCAGTTAGCATGTGACTTTAACGTAGACTATGATGTTTAATATTAAAAGGAGGTTTAACTTACGTTTGTCATATAGGAATGTTAGGAGGAAGCATGCAGTTTTATTTTTAGGTTTAGAGTGCATTTAAGACTAATAACTTACATGGTATTTGGAAATGAAGATGCTGGTTTCATAGATGTAGTGGTTGTACTTAAATCATTAGTTTGAGTCTTCAATGCGTCAGTTGTAGTTAAATCAAATAGGGCATTAGTTGTCTTCAAGGCATCAGTTGGTTCAATTGCTGAGCTAAATAAAAAAATTACGATTAGTTAGGTTAATATGGTTAGGACGGTGTAAAGTGAATATTGTTTAAGGTAGAAGTTAGATGGCGTCACTGCTTTTGCAGTTAGCATGAGTGACTTTTACGTAACTATGATGTTTAATATTAAAAGGAGGTTTAACTTAGTTTGCCATATAGGAATGTTAGGAGGAAGCATGCTGTTTTATTTTTAGGTTTAGAGTGCACTTAAGACTAATAACTTACATGGTATTTGGAAATGAAGATGTTGGTTTCATAGAAGTTGGTTTTTCTGTTGCTTTTAATCTGAATAAAAAATTAATGTTTAGAATTTAAGAAATTTAGAAAGCAAAGATTAGAAAAACTTTGGGTATGAAAGGTATTTATATAATGTTCAGAATTTTAAGAAACTTGTTAAGCTAAAACTTAAGAAACTTAGAAAGGTATTATATTTGATTAATTTTATACTGTTAATATTAAGTGAGTTAAGCCTATACTTACATGCATTTTCCTGCTTCGCATTGAAATGTAATTCCACTTGTTTTGATAACTGCAAGGAATGGGAAGACATCTATGTCGTATTTGATGTATTGTTGCTGTGATGCGGCGGGGGAAATTAGAAAGATTTGCGTAGTTCTTAGCGTTCTGTGTGTGAAAGTTGTCGGTAAACAGTAGCAGATAAGCATGTCCAAGTTGTCGGTTAAGGAGCAGTCGTTTTTGACAGAACAACCTAGAGTTTTCGTCAAAATGGTTAGGAAGAGAAGCAGGAATACTAGTTTGGTCGACATGATGGTTCTGCACATTTGATTTACTTTAGAGATGAAGTGAGTGTTGGTCGGCGTGTTCTAGATTTAGATTTATCAATAAGTTTAAGGGCATTAATGTAAGAAATAGTTTCCATTGATTACGGGCTGTAACTTAGTCCATACTTATCAAGTATTTTTATGTAGGCTTGGCTTGGAGTAGATAAACTTATCTGAGGTTCACTTGGTACTAAATAATTTGTGCTGAGAGGTTCCCTCTGGTGGCTAGACATTAACTTTCGACATGTGCTGGAAGGTTCCCTCTGGTGGCTAAGCATTAACTGTAGACAGAATAGACTTATTAGCTTTTACGCTGATTAGCTTTTACGCTGGGCGTTATTTGATTAATGTTTTGACTAGATTTGAGACATACTAGGGATGGGTTTTTTATGCTTAAATTTATAGATTTCTCATTAAGCACCTTCTCGCCTGTGTTTGGTGTTAAACAATTTAGATTATATTGGTTTTTTGCCTAAGTTTAGACAGCTGTCTAAAGACGCTGTTAACACCTGTAGTAGAGATGAACAGTGTGACGTTAAGCCTTTAGGCTTAGTTTGGGTAATGTAGTGAGGGTTCCCCAGGTAATGACAACACTGTTCATGTCTTATTACAATAGGTAGCTGATGCCCTCTGGTGGATTGTTTAGACGCTTAGATAACTTAGGTACTGCCGTATCGCGTTATTTGTTTTTTGACCGCTTACGCACTTCATATACGTGACCGCAGGCGCCGCCACCTATGTTTTTTTATAGGCAAAACGTTAGGTGGCGCAGCGGCGCTGTTTATCGGCGGATTTCAATGATTCAAACAGGATCGGAAAGAAGAGATTTTGCCGGTTCTTCTGCACTTTGTTATATCTTTCTATGACATTTCCTTCTATGACATTTCCTTCGTATTTTAGGCACAAACTGAAGAATTGTGTTTACTTTAAGTGTTTGTAACATAATTTTATGTTTGTCCGGCATATAAATGGTGTTTTCCGATAGGTTTATCAGCCTTTTTTACATAGGAATAAGTTTGGTTTGACTCAGTCAAGCATTGCTCCTAAGAAGGACAAGTTGCGCAAAATTACCTAACTTGCTCAAAATTACCTTATTTCAGCATAGCTACAGTGTTGTGGTGATGGAGCATTGTGCATCATCAATTGCACTGTGATAATTCTCAATTCTGGTACTTTAGAGAAACAGCCTTGGCAAAATGTGTCAGATATGTTCAAGTAGTATATTGTGGTTAAGTTATTTGTGTTAATGTTTATTTTTAAGATATATAAGGAGTTTAAGGTAAGTTTATTTGAATATGCATGAAGTTTTGTGCTTAAATAAGCTTATGATTGTTATATTTGGTGTTTACGTTTGCTTAGGAGGTAGGTGTACAGAGGATTAAAGATTGTTTTTTAGGCTTAAGGTTAGTTTACAAATGATTGTTATACATTTTGAGAAAAGTGTTTATGAGCCTTATTGTTCTTGTTACTTTTGCTTAGTTATAAATAAAGTATTAAAGGAAGGTGAAAATATAGATAAGCTTATTGCTGCATGTCCTAATGGTACATTAATAGATTTTTCTAAAATAGAACAAATCACAGAATTAGCACAGGAATTGAATAGATTTCTTTTTAAATTAAGTTTAAAAAGATTAGTTTTGACATTTATTTTGAATAAATTTCCTAAATTAACACCAGAAGATCTAGATCAGTTAGAGATTCCTGGTAATTTAAAAAATGATATTACTAATTTTGAGGAAGATGAATCCAGGCAATTTGATGAAGTTGCAAATACAACAACGTTTGTTTTGTTGATTCGGCATCATGTTGGTTTTCGTGTTAAAATAGAACAAGTATCAGAAATTTTTGATTTTTAAACTTATATACATTGGTAGGTATGAGACGTGTGTTTTATTTTTATAGATATAGGTACGATACAACTAATAAGAAATTTTGTAAATTAGTTTGTTCATGTTTAGATTGTCAGTTAATATTGGTTAATTTTCGATACAAGAAAGCATATAAATTGTTTTTTAATTTAAATCAAATTATTACAAGACATGAAATTCATAATTTAAGTGCTAAAATTTGCGAGTATTGCAAAGCTAAACCAGATTTTTATTTAACAATGTCTTCTGATTTTTTAATGGGTTATTCAGAATTTTTAATAAATATAGCACAGATTTATCTTATTGTAATGAAACACGCCTCCTTTAGATTGGGTTATAAGTATCGTTAGTATATATTGATGCAAGTAGATTATAGTGTAAATTTGGTTATTTTTGGTTTGAATTTTACTCCAAATATTTATTTTGATATTTCGTATATTCATAAAAGTATAAAGAATAGTTTTTTATATAGAGGATCATTAACTTGTAAAAATAAATTGTATACTTTGAAGATTACACGTAATGGATTTTGTTCAATTTATTTAAGAAGGAATTTTTCAAGTTTATTACCAAATATTAAGATAATAGCTTTAGAAGTTTATGAGTTTATTAGGGACTTTTGTGAACAGGAAATAGTTAGTGTAAATATAACTCCAAAGAACATTCAAATTACCTTTCAACTTGTATTTAAAACAACACCGGATTTTAAGTTTTTTTGTATAAAAATTGCAGAATGTTTTGAAAAAGAATATGAATTTGAAATTAAAGAATCTAATTCTAGTGAATCTATATGGTTGCCTTATGTAAATAATAGTTTATATTTTTCAAGTGTACGTATCAAAATTAAAGGTAATAGTAAATGTATTTTTACGTTTTCATATTCTTATAAAGGAAGTTGTTTAACTGATAATGTTTTAGATTTTAAAAGAGTTTGTGATAGTTTGAGATTGTGTTATTTAAATAATTTACATTTATGGCCGCCGGAGTGTTAGATAGGTTACTTTTGTTAATTATAGAATTTCTTTTAAGACAAAATGAAGAAAATAAATTATTTTGGAATAAAGTTCAGGCAGATAATTCACATGTTTTTAGTTTTTGTTTTCTACTTTTAACAGAATGTGAGAATGAAAGGAAAAAAATAAATATTCTTAAAGAAGAATTAAAGGTTGGACTTTTGTCTGCTTTAAGAAATCAAGATATAACGAGAAATTTAGCCTTTAGAATTTTATCTAGTGATGATGAAATTATTAAGCTGGACTTGCGTTCTTCACAAAGTTCAATTATTCAGTGCCTTGTTGATATTCTTAGAATAAATATAACTGTTTATCGAAGTGATTCTCGATCATTTAATTTTACATGTTGTACAGAATTGTTTCGTATAGGTTCACCTTTTGTTATTCAATGGTGCAGAGTAGAAAATGCTTTTATAGAAGTAGCTTTAGATCATATGTCAAAATATAATTCATTAATTGAGTTTCCAAAACATAAAGTGAACAGCAAAAAGCGTAAGCATGAATATAAAAGTGTTGAGTTTTTATCTTCTACTTCAGATTCAGATTCAGATTGTAAAAAACAAATACATGGTCAAAAAAGTACTTGTAAGAAATCTTTAGGTTTTCATACTAAGAAAAAAGCAAGAGTTGAAAATTTTGAGAAAGCTGTAACTAAAGAAAAGGTTAATGATAGTGATTCATCTTTGGCTCGAGATTTGTCACTATCAGAAAGTGAAAATGATGATTAGGATGATAAAGCTAAGAAATTGGAATCAGAATTAGAGCTTGAAAAAAGAGATGATTTTATGGGCGAACTAAACAAATTACAGCAATCTAATAATGATATGAAATTTCATAAGAAATCTCAGAAAAAAGATGTTATGGTAAATGTTTCAGAAACAGGAAAACATTTACAGGATTTTTCACCATATTCTGATTTGTATTCTGATAATTTAAATAAGATAGAATGTAATATAGATAAGTTTGTAGAAGTAACTGAAAGGTTGAAAAAACACGCCTTAGTTCTTCAAAATAACTTACTGCCAGGAAATATTGAGAATTGCTTGTGTTGTCCTGTTCATTGTGCTCAAGCTTTAGTTAAGGCTACAAAAGATAAGCGAGGACCCAAAAAAAAAAATTAGAATGTTCATATTGTAAGAAAGAGTTTATATCTTTAAGTTTATTGCGTTTACATATTTTGGTTAAGCATTCTAATTATGATCCTAAGAATCATATATTTACACCAGTTCCTTTGAGATCTTCTTTAGTAATATTAAAAAAGTATCATCCTGATTAAATTTATTATATATTTATTTAGGAATTTCAAGTTGATAAAAGTAAGTATTTGAAATGGATACTGCTTGTTCAAAAAGTTTTGCTCGCTTGATGAAAAGGAGCTTGTATTTTTGTGCTTTAGTGTCATTTTATTTTGGTAAGATAAATTTACCTTTGTTAATTGAAATTCCTAGCCAAGAATTTTTATCTGAAGATGAGTGTTTACAAATAATAGAAATATTAAGTGAAGAACTTACAGATGATGCATGTTTTTTAAAGTTGAAATATTTTTCTTGCGCGAGTCTTTTATTTTTTTCATCGTATTTTCATTGTGATATTGTTTTAGATTTTATTTATTTATCCATGTGGGAAAATGATAAAAAAATAATTGAAGTTTTAAGAAAGTCAATTTATTTTTTTGGTTTAAAAGATTGTTTCACAAAGGTAGTTTTGGATTCAGTAGCATCGTATTTGTATATGTCAGTAGATGATGTGATTGATTTAGGACATTTATGGGAAATTAATAATAATAGTAGTCCTAATTGTTCAATGAGGTTGTTAGCTAAAAAGTTAAGAGATACTAGGCGATGTCGTAGGTTACTTTTTTCTTTTTTTACATTACCTTGTGCTCAATGCCATTCACGAATTATTTTTAATTATAAAGGTTCAGATAATACAGTTTTTTTAAAGTGTTGTAAAAGACCTATTCATATTTCAAGATGTTATGAAAATTTTATTTCTTCTAGTTTTGATTTGCAGGTTTATTGTCCCTGCTGTAGAACTCCTTGGCGAAATGCATTACCCCAAATAGAAACAGCTTCGAGGAAAAGGTGTTTAGAAGATTTTCTTATGCATATGAGAGATTATCCTAAACACATAAGAACATATTCTTCTTCAAAATTAATGCGAAATGTGAAAGTTCAAAAGGAAGACTGATGAGGCAAAGTGATTAAATTGTGATGTGATTAGGATTGATATTAGATTTTTATAGATTTGTTTTAATAAATATTTAAAATGTTGCAGAACGAAGAACTAGAATCATTCAATTATACATTAGTTTCAAATGTACCACATTCAGTAAGAGAAAATAAGACAAGTCATTTTTATACTCAAATACCAGCTACACGTGAATGTAAAGGTTACTGGGAAGTAGCCTTATTGGAGATTGATTTTTTGAAATCGTGGTATAATGTACCAGAGCATCCAGAGCAATCTAGAACTTATGTAATTGTGCGAGATATTTTTGATTTAAAAGACCAAACAGTAGGACAAATTAATTCATTAGATGAAGTTGTTCCTTATTCTATAAAAAAAGTAAATAAGGTGTTTGCTTTAAAGTTTGGAAATTATGAAATTAAGGATATGATAAGTGAAATGAATGAAAAATTTGCTAAATTAAAAATGGAAGTAAATGAAGCTCAACCTACTTATAAAAATTATAAAAGATATACTAAACTTTATATTGATAATCAAAATTTAATTTGCACTTTATATGTAGGTACAGGAGATGTAGTTATTTTGTCCGAATATATTGCTACGGTTTTACGCTTAAATAATTGTGAAGAAATTAAAAAGTATACTTCAAGAGTTACTGTTAATGGTGAGAAAACATTTACAAATTTTATTGAGTTTAGAGGACCACCTTTATTGAAAAAGCCACCTTCTACTGAAAATAAATTAGATTCTGAAGGAAATCCAATAAGGGATGAAGACATTTTAATAAAAGGTTTTAATGATGTAATATCTCTTAATAGGAAGGGACCATATAATGAGCTTTTTCAACCACAATATGGAAAAGATTATGTAGGAAAAGGAGTTCCAGTTTTTCCAACAGACACTTCAAATATATACATTTATTCTAATATTGTTGATTATGAGTATGTAGGTAACATTCAAACAAAATTACTTAGAACTGTTAGGGCTAGTGGAGTATTTGGTGAACATATTAAGCACACTTATTCCCATCCATTGTATAAGAAATTAGCTTATGATAGGTTGCAGGATATAGAAATAGTAATTAGAACTGATGATGGACAGCTTGTTAAATTTGAATATGGAATTGTTGAGTTAATTTTGCGTTTTAGAAGATTAAATAGATAAAAAATAAAATGAATGAAATAAAGAAAAGAAAAGCTTTTGGTAAACTGCTAAGAAGTTATGATATAGTTCCTTTTCAGCGTGCTATAGATATAGAATTATTTTTTCAACGCAAGTTTAAAGTTTTATTAGAAAAAATTAAGAAAGGTTTATTGAGGCATGGTGGCATAAAATTTCAAATTAGTCTTAATGTTGTATTAGGTAAATATAAATTGGATACATCAAGGTATTATGAAATTAAACCTTGGTTTCAAAGCAATATGACTCAAGTTTTAACATTTTTATCTGTAAAAGAAAAAATGATACAAGCTATAAGAATACTTTTAGCATTTTTTGATGGGTTTATTCAGATGGGTTCAGGTTGGTTTTTAAAACAAATTAATGTTTTACGTTTATCAGTTTATAAATGTAATCCTTTTGGAGGGTGTGCATCTGTTTCATTACCAATTCCTAATAAACATTCTATTCTTAATATACGATGTTCTGATGACAAGTGCTTTTTGTATTCTGTGTTAGCTGCTTTTAAAAAGTGTGTAAATCCTAATAGATTTACATCTTATTTAGGTTTAGTAAGTTCTTTAAATTTAAAGGGTCTTTCTTTTCCAACTAAAATAAGTGAGATTCCAAATTTTGAGAAAAATAATAATTTAACGATAAATGTTTTTGGGTTATTTAGTCAAAATGAAATGGGATTTGTAAATAATACTAAATATTTACCGTATCCAATGTATATTTCAACAAGCTTTGATGATAAACATCGCAAACATATTAATTTACTTTTGTACAAAAATCATTATATGTTAATTCGAAATATTAATTCATTCATAACACCATTTTATTGGAAAAAAACAAGGTATTTTTGTAATAAATGTTTAATTTCATTTAGAGATAAAGTTGGTTTACAACTTCATAGTAAAGCAAATTGTACAAATAAAGTTTATACTGGACAAACTTATAAGCTTCCTTTAATAGGTGAAAAAGAAATGTTTCGAAATCTTTCACGACAAATAAAAAATCATTTTATTATTTATGCTGATTTTGAAACATTAAATAAAAATGTAAATAAGTTAAAAGGTAAGTCTATTATGAAAACAAGACATGAATTAAATGCAGTAGGTATTTTATTTTTATCAAAGTATAGTAAGTATTCTAAACCACCTTTTCTTTATATTGGTCCTAATGTTCTTAAAAACTTTTTTGGATATATTTATCAAGTGCGTGCAGAGATATCTTGTATTTTTGAAAATGATAGAAAACCTTTAACTTTAAATTCACAGGATATTTTACATCTCGCTAAGCAAAAAGCTTGTTATCTTTGCGGAGTTTCTTTTGCTAATTTAGGAATTAAAAGAGTTATAGATCATGAGCATTTAGGTAGGGAAGGAAAAGGTAGAGATGTTAATTATGCTTGTAATAGATGTAATTTAGTATGTAGTGCATTGAAATTTACAAATTTTAAAATTCCTATTGTTATGCATAATGCTATGAACTATGATTTACATTTTATTGTTAAAAATATGTACAAGTATTTAAAACAACTTAATGTTCAAGTTATTCCGCGTTCATCAGAAAAGTTTTTAGCTATGTTTTTAGATAATTTTGTTTTTATTGATTCTTTTCAGTTTCTTCCAAATTCATTATCTAATCTTGCTGAATTATTAGTTAAAAAAGATACATTAGATTTAAAAGAAACTAAAAAGCATTTTAAGGAAAAGATGTTACCATATGTTATAAGAAAGGGAGTTATGTGCTATGACTATATAGATTCGTGGGAAAGGCTGGATGAGAAGGAATTACCTTGTCGTGAGGCATTTTTTAATAGTTTAACTAATCAAAGTATTTCTTCTTTAGATTATGATCATGCAATTAAAATGTTTAAAATTTTAAAGTGTAAGAATATAAAAGATTATTTAAGACAATATTTAAAAATAGATGTATTACTATTAGCTGATGTTTTTGAATCATTTAGGGAAAAGTCATTAGATTTTTATGGATTAGATCCAGCTAAATATTTAACAGCTCCATCTTTGAGTTATGATGCTATGATGAAGTTTACAAAGGTTAAGTTTGATTTAATTAATGATATTGACATGTTTAATTTTTTTGAAGATGGTATTCGAGGAGGTATGACAAATGTAGTTCAAAGATTTGCAAAAGTGAGAAAAGAAACTGAGCATATAGTTTATTATGATTGTAATAATTTATATGGATTTGCTATGGTACAACCTTTACCTTACAAAAATTTTGCTTGGGTTGATCCGAGTAAATATGATAGTTTTGATGTAACTAAAGTTCTTGATGATGCTCCTATAGGATATATTTTAGAGGTAACTTTAGAGTATCCTGATTATTTACATGATTTTCATAATATGCTTCCTTTGGCTCCTGAAAAGCTTGCAGTGAATTTTTTTCAATTGTCTCCATATGCTAAAAATATTTTGGAAGGTTTAGGTAAACGCTATACTAAAAGCTGTATGAAATTAATTTCAACTTTATGTCAAAAGGAAAAGTACATTATACATTATAGGAATTTAAAATTGTATTTAAGTTTAGGTTTAAAAATTTCTAAAATTTTTAGGATAGTATCCTTTTCTCAGTCATGTTGGATGAAACCATATATTGATTTTAATAACCAAAAGCGGAAAGAGGCTACTTCAGATTTTGATAGGGAATTTTTTAAACTTATGAATAACTCTACGTTTGGCAAATGTATGGAAAATGTAAAAAGAAGAATTAAAATGGTATTAACAACAAATCAAAAGTCATGTGCCTCTATGATTAAAAAGCCTCTTTTTCATTCTTTACATATTTTTAATTCAAATTTTGTTGGGATACAGTATAAGAAAAATATAGTAGAATTGAATAAACCTATTTATATTGGTTTTACAATATTAGATTTATCGAAAATGCATATGTTCAATTTTCATTATAATGTCATTTTAAAAACATTTGGTTTAAAATCTGTTCAGCTTCTTTATACTGATACTGATTCACTAATATATTATATAGATCATAAACATTTTTATAGATTACTTTATGATATTAGGGATTATTTTGATTTTTCAAATTTAGAAACAAATAATTTATTATATTCTTTAAAAAATAGAAAAGTGTTAGGTAAATTTAAAGATGAAACAGCTGGAGTAGAAATTAAGGAATTTGTTGGTTTAAGACCTAAAATGTATTCTTTTCTGTTAAATTCAGGAAAGAATATAAAAAGAGTTAAAGGAATTAGAAGGAGTTGTGTAGACAAGCTTTTACATTCAGAATTTAAACAAGTTTTAAAAGAAGCATCTGAATCTTTTGCTACCTTTCACTGTATACGCAGTTATAAGCACGATGTGTTTACTTTAAAAGAAACAAAGTTAGCTTTATCACCTTTTGAAGATAAACGTTGGCTTTGTTCAGATGGAGTGCACTCTTTAGCATATGGAAATTATAAGTTAAGGTCTAAAAAAAGAGTAAAAGAAGAGGAAGATAAAACAATATGTAAAGTTCAAAGGAAAGCATAGGAAATATTCCTGTGATTAGTGATTTTATAGTAGGTAAATAGTAATTTTATAGTAGTTATTAGTTTGTTTATCAAATATAGAATTAATTATGGCTTCAAAGGAGGAAACAATATCACGTTATGTTTTGTCTTTTGGAAGAAAGAAAAGACTAGATTTAACAATATTTAAAGCAGAAGTATATGTACATTTCAGTGATTTGTTGAAAGATAATAAAAGTTTTACAGTAACTAAGGAAGAGTTAGGTGAGTTGTTTGGGTTAAAGAGGAAAATAGCTAGAAGACTAAAGAAATTAGATCATGAGGCAAAAAAGCAGAAGAAACAGAAAAAATTAAATGATTTTTCTACTGATGAGGACAGTGAAATAGAGGAAAAGAAGAAAAGTAAGAAACAAGCTAAAAAAAAACAGAATACAGAGTTGGAAAAAATTGGGATTTCTAGCGAAGAAGATATGCAAAGTATATAAGTTTTTAAATGATTAGGTAGATATATTAAGCTTAATAGAAATAGTATTGCAGCAAAACTAGCTTGTGATTAGCTAAATTTTTGGGATTTAAGCAAGCCTAAAGGTGAGCATTAATGTAAGTATACATTTTGTAAATATTTAAACAGAATTTTTTTAAGATGGAGGTGTGTTTTTATTGTGGTAGTGAGGAATCTTTGGTTCAGGGTAAGAAGTACTGTATTTCTTGTGAAGATAGTCTTTTTAAGGAGTGCATAAGATGTCATAAGCCTTATGACCATCCTAGATATTTTCAATTAGACTTAAATAGATGCAATTCATGCCAAAAGAAATATATAAAGGAAAAGGAAAAAAATTTAATAAAACAGAGTGAAAAGAAGTCTTTAAATGAAGAAAGTGATCAAGAAAGTGATGCAACAGTGCAACTGTTTTCAAAGTTTGATGAAAGTGAAGAAGATATAACTAAGAAAGTTGATGAAGATATTCCAAAAAAGGCTAAGAGAAAGTTTAAGAAAAAGGAAATTCAAAATAATGAGGTTGATGAAGAAAGTGAAGAAGATATAACTAAGAAAGTTGAAGACATTTCAAAAAAAGCTAAGAGAAAGTATAAGAAAAAGGAAATTCAAAATCAAAATGAGGTAAATCAGGATGAGGAAACTGTAGCTAAGAATAATGAAAATGGAGAAACTGTAGCAAAGAAAAAGAAGGTTACAGGAGGTAGAGCTAAAAAAAATATTGAAAATGCTTTTAATATGAAGAATGAAGAAACTGCATTTGTGAAGCAAAAAAATTTAAATGCTAAAAATCAACAAAATAAGGATGCAATGGTATATGGATTAATTCCATTAATGGTTATAAGAAATGACAAAAAAGGAAAGAATTTTTTTAATATAATTCAATAAGTAGTTATATTATGAATGCAAATATATATTATATTATGAATGCACATGAAATAAATGTTTCATGTTCGTTCTTTTGTGGAGGTGTTTTGCTTCTTGGATAACCGAAGCAAAGTGTAAATATGTATAATACATGTCAATATTTATCTTTTTTATGGCGTTTATTGTATTGCTTGTGCATATGTTTTGGAGTCCCGACTTTGCACAGCTTAGAAGATAGACGTTGTAATTTAGGGTAAATGACAGTTGAATAGTATAAATTAGTTAAGCTTAATGAATAGTATAAATTAGTTTAGCTTGAAAATAAACAATGTATTATTATAAATAATTTTGCTTAAGATAAGATTAGAATGTAAAGGTAGATGTGTATTTAAAATGGCAATGAATCAAAGAGATAAGTTAAATGTACTTATATCTATTTATTTTAATTCTAGGCATCCTTCTTCATTTTCTTCTATTAATAAGTTATATAAAGCTGCAAAACGTGTTAATGAAAATATAACTTTAAATGATGTTAAAACTTTTTTACAAAATAAAAGAACTTATACTTCTTTTAAACCAATTATAAAAAAATTTTTAAGAAGAAAAATAATAGTAAGAGGTAAAACTGATCAATGGCAATTAGATCTAATAGTTCTTCCAAAGTTGAAACAATACAATGATGGAAACATTTATATATTAGTTGCAATAGATTGTTTTTCGAGATTTGCTTATGTAGAACCAATGAAATTAAAGACTTCTAGCACAACTAAATTAGCATTTGAAAAAATATTAAAAAGAGCTAAAGTGAAACCTAGAATAGTTCAAACAGATTTAGGTTCTGAGTTTAAGGGAATTTTTAGTCGCTTTTTAAAGCAAAATAAAATACATCAATTTTCTACTTTTCAAGATCCCAAATGTGCCATAGTGGAAAGATTTATAAGAACTTATAAAAATAAATTATTTAGATTTTTAAAAGCAAATAAAACTAAAAGATATCTTGAGGCTTTACAACCTATTGTTTTAAGTTATAATTGTACAAAACATCGAACTTTAGGTATAAGTCCTATTGAAGTTAATAAAAATAATCAGCATGACTTATGGTTAAAACAATATAAAGATCATCTTTATTCTAAAAGAATAGATTTAAACTTAAAAATTGGAGATAAAGTAAGATTAAGTAAATATAGAAGGACTTTTAATAGAGGATTTTTATCAAATTGGAGAAAAGAAATATTTAAAATAGCTTTTATATTAAATACAAAACCTGTAACTTATGTTTTACAGGATAAAAATAATGAATTATTACAAGGAGGAGTATATAAAGAAGAAATGTCTAAAGTAAAAGGTTGAATATTAATTCGTGTAAGATTACAAGGAGGAGTATATAAAGAAGAAATGTCTAAAGTAAAAGGTTGAATATTAATTCGTGTAAGATTAAGGAAATATTTAATCCGTGTACAATGGCGTTTGAAGGTCAATTTACTATTTTTGATGCTAGATTAAAAACACCATTTTCATTAATAATAGCTGGACCAAGTAATTGTGGAAAAACTACTTTTGTTATTGATTTGTTAAAAAATGATTCAAGGATAGTTGATAATGAATTTGATTATATTCTATGGTTTTATGGAGAAACTTTTCCACGTGATCCATATTTACAATTAAGAAATGTTCAATTTTATAATGGATTACCAGAGTCTTTTAATAGTTTAATAGATTCTAATAAAAGAGGACTAGCAATTTTTGATGATTTAATGGCTGAATGTGGAAATAATAAGTTAGTTTCAGAATTTTTTACCAAGCGAACACATCATGAAAATGTAAGTGTTATTTTTATTTCACAAAATTTATTTCATGATGGTAAGGAAAGAAAAAATTTTACTAAAAATGCTACCTATTTATGTATTTTTAATTCGCCATTAGACCAAACTATAGCTTATTCTCTTGCTAGAAAATTAATGCCTAAGAATCAACGCTGCTTTGTTAATATATTTACACATGCTGTTGATAGACCGCACGGCTATTTATTTATAGATGGCCATCAACAATCACCTAAAAATGCTACGTTTCGAACAAATATGTTTGGAGATGTTCAACATTGTTTTACTTTGAATAGAAGTTAAATAACAAATACCATTAAGATTATGTACTTGTTGAATAGAAGTTAAATAACAAATACCATTAAGATTATGTACTTGAAAGAAGACAAAAAAAGAAAGCAATTTTATTGTTTTAGTTTGACAAAGGCATAAGAAAAACAAAATTGAAATATTTATTTATTTGTGTTATTATTATTAGTTTACATTGAGTCAGATTAATTTTACACACTAAAGAAATGTCTTTAAGATTATGTACATAATAAACTTAAATTATTTAAAGTAAAATGGGTAGGTTAAAAAAGACAAAGAAAGAAAGCTATGCTCATAAGCATAGACATTTTCTTGTTTTAGTATGTGAGGCACATAGCAAAAAGAAGAGAAATAGAATTCTTGATTCAGCTGATGCCGAAGATATTTATGCTATTTGTGATTGTGTCTATAATGTTTTGAAAGGAAATATACCTATAAAGAAGTCGCATTATCATAAGTTAAAGAAATTTAAAAAAGTTTTAAGAGAAGTGGTAAAACAAAAAATGCCTTTTAAAAAACGTAAAGAAGTTTTAAAACAGAAAGGAGGATTTTTACCACTTTTACTTCCAATTATAGCTGCATCTGTTGCAGCAGGTATAAGTAATGCATAATATTGATTAATTTTTGTATGATTAACAAGAATTAACTTGAAATTAAAATTACCAAAATGGCTTCTTTTAAAGAAAGTATAATAATTCCTTATGCAATGTTTAAAAGCTGTACCTTTAGTGAAGAAGTACCTAGTCATAATGAACTTTATACTTTAAAAAGGCAAAAAGATTTAATGCAGGAGCGTATGTTTAATAAAAAGCCTTATTCTGTTCATACATCATATATACCACCTCCTGTAAAACCTGCTTTAACTAAGGATTTAAATTTAGAGGGAAGAAGAACTGAAGATGATAAAAATAATTTAAAGCCAAGTACTTTTAAAATATTAAAAGGAATTTCAGTGTCACAAAGACCAAATGCACAAAGTATTTTAGATAAAATTTTGGAAAATAATGGAACATGGAATGCTGAGGGAGAAATAAATTTACAGGGCAAAGTTATTAAAGGTTCAAATATTTTAAATATAATGAAATTTTTTTCAAAAACAAAACAATTCGAAAAGGAACCTCGAGGTGTTGATCAACTTTGGGAATTTTTACAAACAGTAAAAGTACCAAAATCTTGGTTTAAAAATAAACCTGAAAGTTTTCGAAAAAAAAAAGATGATGAATTTCTTACTCCTGCTAAATATCCTCTTGAAGAAACTGAAAGAGAAAAAATTATGGATACTATTAATAAATCTTTAAGTCAAGATGAAGAGGATAAATTAGATTTTGCTGGTCTTCCAGATCAAGATGATTTTTATACGCCTATTTCAAAAAACCGTGCTAACATTGATATTGGTGAAATAGAAGAAAAGTTACCTTCACCTACATTTGATCAACCAGAGGTTGACATTTTTGCTTCTTTAAAAAAGAAAAAGAAAAAGAAATCTATGAACAAACCATATCAAGACAGGATTTTTTCAGGCAGTAAGAAAACAAAAGATAGTGCAGAGGAAAGATCAAGGTTTGGAAGAAGAATTAAACATACTTCAAAATGGGATGCATGGAAACCAGCTGAAAAGTAAATTACTTTAAGATTAATCTTAAATCTTAAATGAATCAAATGTTAGCGTTTTTATTGTTTATAAAGTTAAAAGTATATAATAATTAAAATGCAAAAATATTGTGGAGAAAATCATGCTTGTGACTATAAGCATTTTTTTGATGAAAATAATTCACGATTTTTACAAGAGGGTTATGGATATGGAGGATATTCTTTTATTCCTCCATTTATTGGAGTTCAGAATCAAAAAGGATATGGTATAGGAAGTATTTTTTCAGCAATAGCGAAGTCAGTTTTGCGTTTAGCTAAACCTGCAGCTAAATTAATTAAACCAGCTTTAAGAATGGCAAAGCCAGCTTTAAAGAATGTTGCCAAAACAGCTAAGCGTGAAATTATTAAGAGAGGGAAAAAAGCTGGAATGACTGCTGTTAAGAAAATTATTCAGGGTCAAAGTGCTAAAGAAGTTTTGAAAAAAGAGGCAAAGAAACAGTTGGAAGAATTAACAAAAGATTCTGTGGACTATATTTCTGACAAAATAAAGGAAAAAATATCAAATAAACAAAAAAGAAAAAATCAGTCTAGTTTTAAAGAAAATAAAAGAAAAAAGAGGAGAGTATCTTATGATTCTGAAGAAGAAGATATATTTAGCTAAATCTTCTTAAGATAAGATCTAAATCTTCTTAAGATAAGATCTAAAACTAGTTTGATAATTTAATGTATAATTTAAAAAATGGCTATGCATAAAGATTCTTGTCTGTGTGTTGATTCAAGTTATGATTATTTTAATATTCCACCAACAGATGCAACATCTAGAACAAGTTTTTATTCAAAATTATATTCAATTAGTAATGTAAGTCAAGGTGGACCTTTAGAGTTTGCATTTAAATCAAATAAAGCTGATTTTATAGACTTGTCTCAAACATTTTTACATCTTACTTTAAAAATACTAAAACCAGATGGAACTGCACCTGCAAGACCTCCAGCACAAGGAGCTCATGCAGGTGAAATTCCAAATCCGTCAAAAGTATTTCCTGTTAATTATTTGTCTGGAGCCTTATTTAAAGATGTGGAAATTTATATAAGTAATAAGTTAATAACAAGTAGTGATACTCATTATGCATACAAGGCTTATATAGAATATCTTTTAGGTTATAAACGTTCTGTTCTTGAATCTTTTGGAGAACTTTCTGGGTTTTTTTTAGATGATAAAGATTTTAATGAAGTTGAAGATTTTGATGATACTCATAATACTGGTGCAAAGAAAAGATTTCTTACAACACAATATGGTAAAAGTTTTCAACTTATTTGCAAAATTCATAATGATCTTTTTAATCAACCTACAAAATTTCCAGGTGATATAGATATGAAAATAAGATTGATTAGAAATGAGGAAAATTTTGCATTAATGGCACAAAGCGCTACAAGGCAATATAAAATAGAAATAGAAGATGCTGTTTTATTTGTTAAAAGAGTTACTTTAGATGATGTTTTTTTAAATGAATTAGATATGGCACGAGAAAAAAATAAACTTATGAAATTTCCATTTAGAAGAGTTGAGTTAAAGTATTCAACTCAAGGTCCAAATAGATCGATATTGCAAGAAAATAGAATGATTTCAAATGGTGAACTTCCTAAAAGAATAATTGTGGGATTAGTTGATTCTCGTGCATGGGATGGGAGTTTAACTCACAATCCATTTAATTTTCAAAATTTTGGGGTTACAGATATTGTTTTGCAAAGGGGGAAAGATATTTCACCTTTTTGTGAAATGTCAAAATTAGATTTCGATGAAGATAATTTCCATGAAGCATACACAGCAATGATGTATGCAACAGGGAGATTATTTTCAAATAACCCTGTGAGTATAACGCCAGATGAATTTAAGAATGGTAATACTTTGTTTTGTTTTGATTTATCTAAAACCGCACCAAATGCAAATAGTTTTGAGTTGACTGAAAGTGGTACAATTAATGTAATTGCAACATTAAAAAATCCTGTTGCTCATGGAATAGTTATGATATTTTATAATGAATATGATAGCATGCTTGCTTTAGGTCCTGCAAATCAGCCTGAAGTAATTTCAAGTTTACTTTAATGTAAAAATGTACGGATATGAAATTGAAAATATTTTGAAAAGTAATTGTGTAACTTCCAGTATTTTTAAAGGTGTGTATTCATCAAATCGATTACCATGTTTAAAAGGTATCAAATATCCTGCAGCATATATTGTTAATACTGATGAAGATAATAAAGCTGGTGAACATTGGGTAGCATTTTTCTTAAAGTCACGCAAAGCCTTACCAGAATACTTTGATTCATATGGGTTAAAACCTTTAAAAAGATATTTTAGAATGTTTATTAAGCAAATAAATAAAACGTATAGGTATAATACACAGGCTTTGCAATCTATATTATCTAAGGTCTGTGGTGAATATACTGTATATTATGTTTTTCATAAAAGTAAGGGAAAAACTTTAAAAGAAATACTTAAAAAATTTTCTGATAATAGATTAAAAAATGATTCACTTGTAAAGCGTTTTGTAAAAAGGCTGCAAAGAAAAAATGTAGAAGGAAAAAATCAATGTAAAGCTGGTTATTTATGTTCTAAACATATGCAGAAAGTGTTGAAAAAAATAGTAGTCTCATTATGAGGCAATACATAAGGTTATAAATTTTATTAAGATTAATGATTTATTGCATTATATATATATATATATATATATGTATTGAAATGGATGCTTTATCCAAAATGGATTTAAAACCTACTCCAACAAAGCTTGGTTTTGGAGGGTTAACTTTAACACTAGTAGTTAGTTTGATTGTTATAGGTTTAGAGTTAAAGAAACCAATATTGCAACCTGAATATGTATTTTTGGATTGTATGATGCTGTCACAAAAAATGAAGGGTAAAATAATTGAAAAATTATTTTTAAGGTGTGAAAATAAAAAACTTATTCAACCTCTATTAGATAAACCGACTGCAAGGAAATATATGTTAAACAAATTAGATACAAATATTTCTACAAATATTTCTACCGTTTGAACATGTATGCAAATATTTTATGTTTGAAAAAACTAGCTAAGGTTACAAGAATTTATATAAATTATTTTGCTAAAGTAAATAAAGAAAGTTTACAGGTTAATATTAGTATTAGTAATTTATTTTGTTATAATAAAATAATAATTTGTTATAAGTATGCTCGGCTTGAATTTAAGAAATGTTTTTAATATTATTATTTGATTTAAGTTTTAAATTTTTATATTATTTAAAAATTGTTTGTCTTCAACCTTTTAAAATTTTAACATGTATTATAATTTTAAATTTGTGTAGTCAACCTATGTGATAGTTGACTAAAGTGTAACCTAAACTGTGTGACTAATGAAGTTGTATGTAAAGGTTATCACGATGGAAAGCAGAAGTCTTCCAGCGCGGTTACCATGAGCTTTACAACTGGACTGATCAGTAGATGAAAGAAGTAACCTTGACTGGTGGTACCTTGACTGGTGGTCCTGGGGTTGCTATGAGAAGTGACTGGACCTTGGCTCACCAGTAGATGAAAGAAGTAACCTTGACTGGTGGTCCTGGGGTTGCTATGAGAAGTGACTGGACCTTGGCTCGCCGTGAATGAAGCTCGCTTAAAGGTTATTACGATGGTTAGCAGAAGTGCCTTCCAGCGCGATTGCCTTGAGCTCAAGTTTTGGCGACTACAGATGTACGGTTACTTAAACTGGACTAATAAGGACTTAATTGTTTGAAGGATGAAGCCTTGAAACAAATGCCATTATAGTCTTTGGTTAAGTACATTTAAATCTACTGAGTATAAATAAGGTCACGTTAAGTTTGGTTACTGATGTTGAAATATTAAATGTTGAAATAAAAACTGCTAAGAGTGATTACTGATGTTGAAATATTAAAACTGTTAAGAGTGGTTACTGATGTTGAAATATTAAAATTGTTGAAATATTAAAACTGTTAGAATGTAAGTAGATTCAAGCCGAGTTACCTATAACATTTATAAAATAATTAAATTGAATAATAAATAAACCTGTACCTGTAAAGTTTCTATAATTTACTTAAAGGTAGATGCGCTTTTTAATAAAAAAGGTTATTACAACAAAAAGGTTATGTTTGTAATACAACAAAAAGGTTATGTTTGTAATACAAAAGAACTTACAACATGTATTGTACTTATGAAATCCAAGGAGATGTGATACTTGTGATGAAATCCAAGGAGATGTGAATGTACAAAAATGAAATTAAGTACTTATGAAATCCAAGGAGATGCAATCAATACTTGTGAAAATCCAAGGAGATGTGAATGTACAAAAATGAAATTAAATATGAACATAACCACAATTTATGATTTATGTTTTTTGTTATTATACAGAAACACCATTTTTAATATACGTTTAATTTCAATTTTATTTTCGATATTGAAATAAACTTATATGATATTTAGTAAATACAAGCAAATCTTAACGAGATTATTAAGACTACACGAAATACACGAAAAGCGATGACGTTTTCTCGTCAACAACATGAGAGGCTACAAGCAGGGTTATCAAATTTATTGATTTAGAAGATAGGTTATTTGAAATCAGTTTTGTGCAACTAGAATGACAAGATTATTTGAAATCGGTTTTGTGCAACTAGAATGACAAGAGAACGTAAACGTAGTCTCGAACAGGTTTCTTTCAATTTATGACTAAAATTGAAACTAAATTAATATAGTATATTTCAATTTATTTTCGATATTGAAATAAACTTATATGATATTTAGTAAATAAATACATACAAATTAACTATTTATACTAAAGCAAATCTTAAATCTCATTAAGACTACACGAAATGGATATAACTTTCGGATGCTTCGCTGTCTGCACCTCGTAAAAGCTGTATTAATTACTACTCACTAGGCTAGGTTGCTCTAGATTAAAATAATTTTCCTTAGCCGTGAGTAGTAAACCCCAAGGTCGAGTTCAACTCGTTGGCGCGAAATGCGCGCATAAATGAGCCCTAGCTAGAGCCGATAAACCCTGCGCATTTCGCGCCACGAGTTGAACTCGACCTTGGGGTTTACTACTTATGTCGCTTTATTTTTTATATTCATGTTGATTTTAAGAACTAGCTATGTCCAATTTAGAAAATGCTCCATATCATGTCATTTTCTTTTCTTCCTGTCACTAAGCTTAATGTCGCATGCATATATGTCGAGTTTAAGAAATGGCCATGACGCCCAACCGATATTAGGAGTCTACACCCATACAATTAGATGACGGAGTTCTAAGACTGACCTAACCAGACCACGACACTGAAGACTGATAGCTTTATGAGCAACAGCCCTTCTGGGAACCATATTGCAGGTCGTATAATGAGTATTTGGCTAGTCACTGCACGTTCTCAGAACACGAGAATCTACACCTGAATCTGTGTATACACCTGTCGCAGTCCTAGGCCGTATTTAGGACTTCCTATACGTAATAAGATCCACAAAACAGTATACAGGACCAAGACGAATACTATATATAGACCTTTCTTTATGGTCAGAAACCGTTCTCTCAAAACAGCAGGCAGCTAATATAACATTATAACGTTCACCGTAGAGATAAAATGGTGAAGTTATCAATGAAATATTACGAATAACGTTGATAGTAAATATAATAGATGCAATTGCCCATGTGTAAACGAAAGGTCATCTCTACTTAGATACAATTGACCAATACCTTTGCATGCCACAGACTGGTTATATCTAAAAACTAACTTACCACACCCTTAAACCTCCAACTAAAGGTATATTCACCCCTGTCACGTTACCCGGACCTTGTCGGTTACCCAGGTGGTATTAAAGCGAAGAGGGTGCGTCTTAAACCATTTAAGACCATTAAAGGAGATTACATCAGACAGAAATTAACTGATACAAAAAAGGATCCCAAAAGGTTCTGGCGTGAAATTGATTGCCTTTTATCTCCACCAACCACTGGCTCTATACATAGAAACCTTATTAATTCAGAAACTGGAGAATTGGTACGGAATGGTGAGGAAAGTGACCTATTAAATACCTTTTATGCAAAAATTGGGGAAAAAATTACAGAGGAACTTTCTCCTTATAGTCCATGGAATTATGGGCTAACTGATGTACATATTGTTGGCAATTTTGATTTTGACGAAGTAACTGAAGATGAAGTAGTTGATTTGTTAGATGCTATAGACACAACCAAGCCTAGTGGATATCTTGATGTTAGGACAAGTATAATGAAAATAGCCTTGTTAAGTCTTTCATCTGAACTGACTTTGATTTATAACTATTCACTTTGTAACTCAAAGTTCCCAAGAGAATGGGCATTTAGTGCCATCACACCAATCCCAAAGACAGGAAATTTGCAGTTAGTTACAAATTGGAGGCCAATTGCAATTGTTCCACTGCCTGGTAAGATTATGGAGAGACTGATTCATCGAAGGTTACTGAATCTATTATTGGAATTAGAGTTTTTGGACAAACGGCAATTCGGCTTTATACCAGGTGGATCAACTGCGAATGCGGTTTTTACTCTGGTTAATGATCTGTCTTCTGCCATGAATCGGGGTGAGATTATGGGTCTAACCTTTTTCGATTTATCAAAAGCGTTTGATAGTATTAACCATATGAGGCTCCTAGTGAAACTAACTAACATCGGTCTCAAACCAAATCTTGTAGGGTGGATGGAGAGTTATCTTACTCGGATGCAATGTACCACTTTTAATAATAAGGTGTCTTCAAAAGTTAATGCTAGCTCTGGTGTCCCACAGGGGTCAGTTTTGGGCCCTCTTTTGTTCATCTTGTATATAAACGATATTTGTAATGTTATTACTAATGTAAATTTCTTACTATATGCTGATGATTGTGTCATGTATTGCTGTAGACGTAATATTATCGATGTTCAAAACATGTTGCAGACAGATGTTGATATATTTGCACACTGGTGCAAACTAAATAGACTGAAGGTGAACATTGGTAAAACAAAAACCATGCGAGTTGCCACGAGGGAGAAATTGAAGAAATGTGCTCCTTTGGAAATTCGTATCGATGGCCAGGTCCTTGACCCGGTACTTTCTTACAAGTATTTAGGAGTTACTATTGACTGTGAATTAACTTTAATATCACATCTAGAAAATGTATATGAACGGGTGCATAGAAAAATCTTTCAACTAAGCAAAATCCGGAAATATTTAACAAAATTTGCATCTATTCAGATCTATAAGCAGACTATTCTTCCAATCCTTGATTACTGTGGATTTTTGTCAATGAGTGGTAATGTCAAGGACTACTCTGCCCTTCAAGTACTCCAAAATTGGGCATTGCGTACAAGTATAGGATATCCAAGAGGGAACACTCTGTCAAGATTTGATTTGCATAGTGAATTTAAATTGCTCGGTATCAAACAGAGATGGGACAAGCAATTATTAAAAATGATGTATAATCTGTCCACAGATGAGAGAAAATTGCATGTTCCAGTGAGGGAGAATCGTAGTGCAAATAAGATTTGTTTTAAAGTAGGTAGATTAAAAAATCAGAAGTACATCAAGTCACCATTTATAAGAGGAACAGTACTCTGGGACAAATTGGATGCAGCAGTCCAGCATGCTGAGAGCAAATTTGCCTTTGATATGTTTATTAAGAAAATGTTTGTACAGTTTGATGAGGACTATTAGGACATCATTGTTGTTTGCATTTTATAATGTTATTCGGTCTCCTATTATAAGAAGTTAATAATGTATTTTTCTAACTTATAGATAAATGAATGGAAGGTTGACTGAAAACTAGTCACCTGACCCATATATTTGAATCACAATTTCTTTTATGTCGTTTGGCCTATGTGTACCAAGATCGGCCATCTTGGAAGATCAGAGACTTTTCTCTGAAAGATATGCTTTGGAATAAACAAATAAAAAAAAAAAAAAATTAAAAACGTACATCTCACTCTGTATACAGGCCGCAGTTCGAGCAGCACTCCTTCCCCGGCCGGCCTCGTGGAAGAACTCGACGCTCACTTCAAGGACAGCAACTAAAATCAAGATTTCTTGTTGAAGCTCACCTACCCCCGGCCTACCCCAAATCATCCCCGGGACCACGATGCAGGTGGTACCATTTCTCCTGGGTGTCCTCATGACACTTGGGCCCATGGCACGGGCCGAGTTCACCCTGACTATCATGCACACCAACGACCAACACTCGCACTTCGCCCCGTTTGACAAGTACGGCTCGGAGTGCTCGGCCCGGGACCTCCAGGAGGAGGGCGCCTGTTTCGGGGGCGTTGCGCGCGCACACCGCGCCGTGGCCGACTTCCGCCGCCGGTACCCGAACTCTCTGCTGATGGACGCTGGGGACCAGTTTCAGGGGACGCTGTGGTTCGAGGTGCACAGACACAACATTACGTCACACTTCATGAACAGGATGGGCTATGACGTCATGGTGAGTAGTCTTATTTGTTTTTTTTTGTTTGTTTGTTTGTTTTTAAACGCGCTATAATTCATTTTGGTATTGGGGCCTATTGGGGTTGGATTTCTCCAGCCTTCCCCTACCATCCAGCCATAACTTAACTTATACACTAAGTATTATATTAAAGTAGATAGACAGTAACGATATCTTTAGAATGATAGAGAGTGATTGCAGTATCTTGTATTTCTATTCATTTTATGCAATCTTTTGTTCATTTGAACGATGTGGGATTTACAAGCTTAATAGTTATGTCCTCATTATGGCCTTATAGGCCCCTATAATTATTAAAGTTAAGGTTTTATTTGGAATCATACGTCATCCTTGTTTCTTCCATATATATTTCATGGATCCTCTAGGGTTGTTCATTCCCTACAGAATGACAGCGACCCACTCATTAAAGGATTGCAGTTTTATAGGATTGTAGAATTGAAAACATTAATTCCTTAGAACTACTAATTCATCACAATGCTATGTCCAACATCCAATACAACATACAAGATAATGATTATTCCACTTGGTTCACATGACAGACTCCCTTCATACAACTTTTCACAACATCCAATAGGCCTACTCCCGTCGTCCTTTCCTTGGGTTATTTAACACTACCAAATTCTTACTTCTTATGTATCCCATGCAAGCAGTGGTTGCTGTACCTTACATGTGCACTCGGGCAAGTTAGGTACTTCGGACTAAGACACATAGTGTGGTGGATGTTAATAATAGACATTACACAACCCTGGAGAAGCACCATGCCTCTAATAGAATATGGTGCACTTTTGGTTAACACTATATGCCTATATTGATAAACATTTACGTATTCATTAATTTTTTTTTTATTATTCATTTAGTCATATATCTCGGGAGTAATTCATTGACTTTTTCATTCATTTATGTTTGCCTTTTTTTTAAACACATAACACCCCTTACAAGGAGTAAGAAATAAAAAGTAGTGTATCACAGTAAGAAATGGGAACTATTTTCTTTCTCTTTTCTGTATTCCAGGGTAATGAAAAGAAAATATTATTGAACTTATGGGGCAATTCAGACAAAATAGATAACGAAGGGATATAAACTTTTCTTCTGAAGACAAGAAACAAAAACTACAAATCCAAATAATCTATTTTTAGGCATGTTCTGGAAGTTTGGCAACCGATTGAAAAACTTCCCTAATGACTGTCTTACACGAACTAGGCGTTATAATTATGGTGAATTATATATGGTTGTTGACGATGAAGGGAACAGTGGTTCCGTGGTATGCATGGGGATGGGGGCTTGTTGGGGAGAGTCGGGACACAAGTTTGCCTTTTTTATTGAGGAAAATTATCTCGTTTCATAGCAATATGCTTTGGTATACACTTTGATTATGAGAGGGCGAATTATAGTTATGCACGTTAACATCTTTTTAATATTTTGTATGGAGTATGAATTAATGTTCATTGAATCCGAATAATATGAATCAATATCCAAAACATTTACCTTTTCCAAGAGCATTTACATCTTTTTTTTTTTTTTTAAATTTTATCTCATTGTCAGTCATATCTCAAAATCCCGTCAAGAAATGTCTTTGAAACTAATAGTTGATTGTACTTTATTGTCGTAAGATAATGTAAAAAGGGCAATGAGGTAGGGATGGAGGGGCGGCCCGATTCGGTTCTGACCTCTCCCAGCGGGCCATATTCACTTGAACTTTGACATGAAAAAAGTAAAACAAGAATGAAATGGTTATGTGAGGGACTAATCAGACCATAGCGTTGGCCCTCCGCCAGAGTGCTTTGGCTCTAATTATTGATGTCAAGGGAATATGCTATGATCCGTATAATAGTCACATTTTTCTATACAGCTTATTGACAAAAGAGATGGTTGGTTGGTTATTGGGGTTTAAAGGGAGCCAAAACCAATATAATTGACAACATTTTCAAAACTGAGATAAGTATAGAAATATGTTACATGAGTCCAGTTAAGGTCAGTGGTATTAGCTGTGAAAACTAGCTCAAACTGATGTAGAATGCCACAAGAGATGGCAATATTTGCATTTGTTTGTATTTTTACAATATTTTTATTATTAATGTGAGCAAGAAAATGTGTTTTTAATCACTTTTTATCATATTCCATGGTTTAGATTTTAACATAGGCCAGGGATAGGCTCAAGGAATGGATTTCCATGATTATTTGAGTTTGGAAAATTTCATTGAATTTATTGGTTTTGGCTCCCTTTAACACCATAGCAACATCTAAGGTAATATCACAGCGAGAACAAGGTTTGACAATTCTGGTCTTTGATGATCGTATCTATGGAATGGATGAATCTATGAGAAGATAGAGACCATACCCCTACACATTTACTGAAGCAGGTGTTCTTTAGGTTGCCATTCGTCTGACCAACATTTTGTTGTTTCAGTGTTTTGGACCAACGGGTCCCGCTAATCCCCCTTGGTCAATGCATGTTCAACCATCTACCATAAATTGGTCAGTTGCTGTACCCCTTGCCCAGGAGAATGTAGGTTCCCTGGGAATTCAATCGAAGGGGCCAGTACTCCCTGGGCAAACTCCATTTTTCCTCAGGAGAAATATATATAAGGTTTTAATGTTATTTGAAAGGACGTTTATTTTGAAAGCCTCTTGGTTTCTTCCCCATTAAAGATTTATCAGAAGAGAGGGAGCCACTGAACCGTTGGTCTAAAGCACTGAAACAACAGGATTAAAATTAGGCTGCTGGTCAGACCAATGACAGCCGTATAGGAATGTACGCATATTTTGAAGAATTTCAGTGACGGATTTGTGAGAGGGGAGCACACTATCCATATTCTTTTATGTAAAATTCAAGGCCCTAGAAAAAAATTACATTAGGATGACATCCCTTTCTTTTAATCAAATAATTGCTAGTCCTTTCTCAAGATTATTTTGCCTATTCAGTGGCAGTTTTAGGGGAGTGCAGGGGTCCTATTTTTGGCCAAATATCATTTTAAAGTAAAGTTCTCGGGCTAGACCCTCCTACACACACACACACACACACACACACACACACACACACACACACTTTTTTGAAAATCTGTGGATCCGCCTTTGCTATTAAACATGCTTCTTCTTTCAGTGTGCAGGCAACCATGAATTCGATCAGGGAGAAAAAGGGTTCCTAGACTTTGCCAGATCCCTTAATTTCCCTATTCTGAGCGCCAACCTGGACTCGCGTGATGTGCCCAGGGCCGAAGGAGTTACACTCAATTCAACCATCCTTAGGGTCAGCGGAGAGAGGGTCGGGGTCATCGGATACACCATCACCGACACGGCCTTTATCTCCTTCCCAGGTGAGGCTTTAGGTTTATTATACCCTTTGGGAGATATATCATACCCATCAGAACATATTGTGGTTAACATGATAGCAGGGGTCACGGCCTTTACAAGGTAGGAGGAGGGGTTTCATCCTGAGGGTCAGCAGGTAGAGGGTTTGGGTAGTTGGATACACCATCACGGACACGGCCTTCATCTCTTCCTTGGTGAGCCTCTACATGTTTATTATGTCCATTAGGACGTATACCAATTGGGGGATATCATTGTTAACCTGACAGCAGAGGAAAGGGCCTTTAGAGGGAGGAGAGGTTTCACCTGATGGGTCAGCGGAAAGAGGAACAGGGTCATCAGCTACACCATCACGGACATAGCTTCATCTCATTTCCGAGTGAGGCTCCAGGTTTATTATGTCCATTGTGACTGACATACCCATCAGGGAATATTATGGTTAACATGATAGCAGAGGTTAGGGCATTTACAAGGTAGGAGGAGAGGTTGCATCCTTAGGATCAGCAGGGAGCAGGTTGGGTTCATTGATTATACAATCACAAACATGGCCTTCATCTCCTTTCCAGGTGAGGCTCTACACGTTTATTATGCCCATTAGGGTGTATGCCTATTTGGGGATATCATTGTTAACTTGACAGCTGAGGAAAGGGCCTTTACCAGGTAGGAGGGGAGGTTTCACCCAGTGGGTCAGCGGAAAGAGGAACGGGGTCATCAGCTACACCATCACTGACATAGCTTCATCTCCTTTCCAAGTAAAGCTCCAGGTTTATTATGCCCATAGGGACATACCCATCAGGGGATATTATGGTTAACATGATAGCAGAGGTCAGGGCATTTACAAGATAGGACGTGAGGTTTCATCCTGAGGGTCAGCAGGGAGAGGGTTTGGGTAATTGGATACACCATCACGGACATGGCCTTCATCTCTTCCTTGGGGAGCCTCTACATGTTTATTATGTCCATTAGGACGTATACCAATTGGGGGATATCATTGTTAACCTGACAGCAGAGGAAAAGGCCTTTACCAGGTGGGAGGAGAGGTTTCACCTGGTGAGGTTGCATCCTTCGGATCATGTTAGGGTCATTGGGGCTTTGATTGCTCTGCAGGACAGTCAATGTGCATGGCTTTGATTGTTCTCAGCAGGGCAGTCAATTGGGATTTGACTAAGTAGTAGTGGAGGCAGGAGAAATGGCCATAACAATATTGAAGTAATACTGTTTTTATCAGAAAGGGGAATAGGAGGCTTTTAGTATAAAACAAAGTAGGGACCTTTAACTAAATAGGAGAGGAGGGCTTAACTAAGGCTTTACTAAATACGATGGGGAAGGGTTGAGTCTTTTACGTAAGGCATGTCTTCTGTCCTTTGTATAGAGCATAATGCAGGGGTGTTAAACAGACAATAGGTGGCTGACAGCCAGGAGTCTGCAGCTGGTGGATCGCTGAGGCCTGGCCCTGAGCCCACAGAGTACCCAGGGAGTAGGACAGGTGCCACCCTCACAATAAGTGTCTCACCTTGTTTGGGTACTACTTGGAGACCAGGTAGATCTGGCCCCAATCCAAACAGCAGGTTACAACAGCATTATACACTTTTTTTCAATAGCTTGGCACCGTGTTAGCGGATAGATCTGAACCAAACGGTTGGGGTATGGTGTCCTATGGGACAAGGCTCAAATCGTTGGGTACAAGGTGTCTATGTAAGTGCTCACTGCGCAGGCTCGTGGGAATGGTGTATATAGTGCTCCTGAGAACACACTTTGCACTTCTTTTGTAAATTTCTGGTTTCTTGTTCAGATTATTTTTCAAATGCTGCAGTAATAAAATAGTAACTATGAATAGTAAAAAGACTGCATATTTTCTTTAAAGTATTATTCATTTCTTTAAAAAAAGGTAAAACTTGAGCTAAATTTATCCCTGAACAATTGTTTACTTGATAGCATTATGTTCATAATTATAGAGTAACATCACTTAATCAAATAAACAATATGACAAAACAACATCGACATGTTCACGATCAATCTATTTTTTATAGGTTAGTAGATGTGTATTGTTATGCAATGATTTGTAAAGCTGATAATTGACACATTCTGATAATGTTATATAGAATGAATTCTTCAGCAGATTTACTATAATGTATATTGTTGTTATTGGCATCAAACATTTGATTCAGATGTAAATAAAAAAACAAGTATAATACCTTATTTTATGTCTGAATATATAAAATTGAATTTATAAAATATACATAGGCAATAGCTAATGTTAATTATGGTTAATCTTCAGACAATTTTCAAGTAATGATATGATTATTTAGAAGTCATTGATGAAATATACTTTGTTCTTCCTTTCAGAACGGTTTAAGTTTACGCCTATCGCAGATGCCCTTCGCCGAGAGGTGGCACTGCTGCAGAATGCAGGGGTCAATAAAATCATTGCACTGGGGCATGCTGGGTAGGTACAGCTTTTACATCCAAGGTTAAATATATCTAACCAACCTGGAAGGAGTACAAACTATGTCATCAACCCAAGGTATGTGAGGGATATCAACCTTAGGACAGGGCTTACAGGGCAGCCAGAAGGTTGATATCCTATAACACATGTGGGATTGATAACCTATTGAGGACCCCTTCTCCAGTTGGTTATAGATTTTTCATACCATGGCAGTACTTTAAAGTAAAGTGAAATTCTAAAGCTTAGACTAACCTAACAAGCTGGACAATTTTCTACCGCCTGAATACTGCACTGTATCAGCCTCCAGGGTGATAACATGTTGGTTATCACCCTGCCTGTGTCTGTGCTGCATAAAACTCTCAACTCTTGAACTTATATCACCCTAAGTTATGATAAAATCATTACACTGGAATATGCTGGGCAGGCACTAGTTCATTCTGACCCAGATTAACTCCAACATGATATTTTATACACCTAGTCTCTTAGGACAGACTACGCTCTAGGTAGGTAAAGTATTAACATTCAGAGATAAGATCTCATGCTTGGTAGGCGCTTCATGCACAATTCAGCAGATGGTCTTCCACTAGTTGTCACACATTGTTATACTTTCCTATATTTATGAACATACATCATGGGTCTGGGGATCATAAACAAGTATTGCACTGAGGCAGAGGCCTCAGGCACATAGGTCATAAAATGCGCTTTTATACTGAGTGATGCTCAGCCTATTTATTTTATGTAGAATAGAAGCTGCTTGTGGATAAGTGATAGGATATACCTATTTTATAGAACAGGTAAAAAAGGATGGTCACCAAATGTTACTAGCACTGATATAAGATGATAATATAACAAATAACAGGTGTGTAACAAAGTGATGTAGGTATAAAGACAGTATCGGAAGGGAGCTGAGACTGCCATCGAAACTAGTATGTAACAGTCTGACAGTGTCAACTACCTGCAGGTTGCCATGAATATGGCCTTTGTTGCCGACATGGCGTAAAACCCCCAACACTCACTCTCTCATTCTCACCTACCTGAAGGGGTACCCTGGTGGAGAGATGGAAATAACCAATAAAAGTTAATATATAAGGGCTGTTGCTATAGCGTAGGAACAGAGAGCAAGAACAAGAACCGAACAGGATAAGACTTTAAGACTTTAAGTTCCATATAATATATGGAAGTTAGGTGGAATAAGTCAGTGCTGTTGGTATTCATGAGTGACCATATGTTAGGTTGGACAAAGGATTGAAACACCTGTGTGCAGTGTACTAGTGGGATATGTTACTTAAGGACTAAAAATTTACAGCTGAGCAAGATCTTTTATACCTATGTGATTGACCGTTGCTGTTTAAGATCCATGGGTATGGCACAAGTTATGGGGCTGGATTACTGTGTGACGAATACCTGTACTTCTTCAGTATAACATGCAAACATTTTTTTTATATTTCAAGATTTCAAGGTTGCATTAACAAAAGGATAAAATACAAACAATAAACATCAAAATTAATTTGGAGTAATTCACTAGACATACTTATTGTCAGTTTGAAAGATGGTTTTTGGACCTCAAGGAATCAAGGTAACGAAGTCAAGAATGAGATGAAGGTAAATTACTGTATGTAAGGGAGGGGGGCTGTAATGGCTTGAACTGGGATAAGAGTTTAGCTCCTATTTATTGGGTTGTTTTCCCCTTTTTATTTTCAACTGTTTAGTCTGGGTTGAGGTTAGGGAAACTTTCTTTTTAGATCTGACAGGGTAATCTGGGGATTTTGGTATATTTGCAGGACGAGAATTCCAAAGATTTTAGTAATGGATTTTCAGTCGTAGGTCGTTTTTTTTTGTGAGAAGTTTCTTTTTATCTTTTTCATGGACTATATTTGGAAAGTTGGTATTTTACCTCTCATTGAATGGACTGTTTAGAGTGTGTTTTGCTTACATAAGGTCATTTCATTTTAATCTTATCGTCATATCTTAAAGTCCTATCATTTTTCTCTTCTTTGATTGTACTTAAATGCTGAAACAGAATTAAGAAAGGACAGTGAGGAAGTGGTACAGAAGGGTGACCCAGTTCTGGGTCAACCTCTCCAAATAGCCACATTCAATTGAAATGTGAAATGAAAAATTGAAGATAAATTATAGTACCATGTAGTTGTTTGGTTTGTGAGTGACTAATCAGACCGTAGCTTTGGCCTTCTGCCAGAGTGTTTCTGGACTGTTCTGATCATTCATTTTGCACTGAGAAATGATCTATGATCACAGTGATAAGGTAATTGCTGCGAGGCATGCTGGGTAGGGACGGATATGTACACTGCTAAAATAAACAGTATACTTCTGTGCACATAATTCTATCTCTATATGATATAATTATATATATTTCTAAGTAAACTTATATCAAATCGTTAGAGTCAGTGTGGGTAATTCCGACCAGGAGGGTAATTCCGTCCATTCTTAAGATAACCTTAATAAAGTACTTTTAACTTAATAGATTACCTTTAAAGTGTTTTTCATTGTAATTCCACATGAATTTTGCTTTTTACAAATACTATATTGAGATCCTGCAGCATAACGGAATCCCAATGTTGATTGGTTGGAAATGTCAAGGTCATTTCATCCTATGAAAATCCTCCTTGGTGGCCATTTTGTTTATAGGAGACATGATTTGCATAGATCAATCCACAGTACTGCCCACAATTGTGTAAATTTAGTTTTTCAATAAGTTTAAATAATTTACTTAGACATCTGTGGTTGTAGTATATAGAATGTAAAAGATTTTCCAATTTTGATAGAAATTAATCATTTTTCAAGTAGTTTTAATAAGTGGACATACTTACCCTCAGTAAATTCAGTTATCACACAACAAGGAGGGTAACTCCGTCCACAATGACTACATCAGTGTCTTCTTCAAGATATCCTTTAGGACTTTTGTCTATCTTAACTGGATGTGCCAAATGTTAACTATATGGGGAAAACATCATTATTGAATTACTGGACATTTATCTTATATCATTTCATCCTTTACAGGTACTCCTGAACCCTTTCGATACATATGATAAGGGGGAAGAGGTTCTTCTAGATAAAGGCATCAAATTACAGTAGCATTACCCAAAATTACAAGTAATATTATTTTTGGATAGTTTTGTCGAGCATAAGCATGCCTTCCCTAAATAATTAAGAAGTACAAACTGCTTTCACAATTATCTTGATAAAAGTATTTAGACTTGTTTGCACAACGGTTTAAGGACAATTGCACCATTATAGAACTACCATTGATATTTCTTTGAAATCTTGCACAGTGAACATTATACCCATATAGGTGCCAAAAATGCAAAAATAATGATAGGTCACCGTGAAAACTTTTTGGCTAGAGCAGTCTAATTATATTGTAATTATTCAAAAATTGACTTGGAAAATAAATTTTGAAATTTGAGTTTATTTGCTAATTACGTTACTAGAAATAAAATAACAACCAGCCTAAAGTTTTTGATAAATGTGTTCATGTATTCTCAAATGAAAAAGAAAGATTTTTGTAAAATTTAATGATGTAATATATGTTTTTAACTGGAAATTATGCAAAATAAACTAGTTCAAAAAAAATAAAAATAAAAAATAAAGTTTAACACACAAAAAATTAAACATTGAAAATTGCTCTAAAAGTTAACATGACAAGCATATGGATGAAGGCTATCATATCCAACAGAAAAAACAGGGGGTCACTGTACTAATTTGGCTATCAGAGAAGAATATCAATTTTAAAACCTAAAATGCCTGAAAATGGGAATTTATTAGTTTTTCTATGAATTCACTAAGATATTTATTCTAAACCTATTTTAAATATTCTATGTTTTTCCAGAGATCCTCACAATCATTTGGATGCATAATATACCTTTATACAATGTATTTTAAAAGAGAGGCAGAAGAAAATGTAATTTTTATTACCAAATACTTTTTTCAGCATTTGCCAAGTTTTCTCCAAATTAGTCATGTTTACCCATTTTTATCTCTAAAACCATTACTTTTAGCCAATTTTTTATTCCATTTCTGAATTCTATATACAGTATTAAGTACTTCTGCAAAATATAAGTAAGATTAAAGAACTTTCAATTTTGAGGTATCTGGAAAATGGTGCCATTGTCCTTAAGTTGTTTATAGAAAGAATAATACATTCAGAAAAACTATTAACAGAACCATACTAACAGTTCTGAATATATGATTATTTCCATAAACATCTATGTTGTATTACTGATATATGTCACTATTAATACAGAAAATATTGAATCATCAAAACAAAGTTGCTGATGAATGCTCAAAATATATCTCTGGAAATAAATCAATTATATTCTAATTCTTTTCATACTTCTTTTAGTTCACTATGTCACATCCATAACTCAGATCTTTAGAAAATCTAATAATTATTTAGTCTTGCTGAAATTGTTTGATATTGACCATCGATCCTGTAATGCCCTTGGCCTAAGGGTCTCAGGGATTACTACATGGGCCTGTCCTCAATATGATCTGTTCACAAAAATCTGTCTTGGCAGCTGCTCTAATCATATCACCCAGTATCAAGAGAAAATAAATAATTCCTTTGTTAGTATCATGGTCCTCCACCCTTACATGGGACAAAGCAGCTGCTTCTTTATTGTGCTGGACGGATACACCAAGCATACGCTATTTCAGGTACTTGTCATGTTAACAAAAAAGATATACACATATCTGTCTTTCTTTTAACTATGTTCTTAAAATGTTTTTTACATGTCTATTACATAAAAGAATGAATATACTCAGCAACCTGACTCCCTATGGCAATATGGACCAAAAGTGGACGGAACTACCCACACTGACTCTATTCAGGCATGACATTGACCTAACCTTGGCCCGGGAGGTGGGGGGTTGGACATAATAGTCAGCAGGTCACATCAACACCTTTCTCTTTACAGGTATGACATTGACCTGACCTTGGCCTAGGAGGTGGGGGGTTGGACATAATAGTCAGGGGGTCACATCAACACATTTCTCTTTACAGGTATGACATTGACCTGACCTTGGCCCAGGCGGTGGGGGGTTGGACATAATAGTCAGGGGGTCACATCAACACCTTTCTCTTTACAGGTATGACATTGACCTGACCTTGGCCCAAGAGGTGGGGGGTTGGACATAATAGTCAGGGGTTCACATCAACACATTTCTCTTTACAGGGATGACATTGACTTGACCTTGGCCCGGGAGGTGGCCAACTTAGACGTGGTGGTTGGGGGTCACAGGAGGTGTGTGGGTTGGACATAATAGTCAGGGGGTCACATCAACACCTTTCTCTTTACAGGTATGACATTGACCTGACCTTGGCCCAGGAGGTGGGGGGTTGGACATAATAGTCAGGGGGTCACATCAACACCTTTCTCTTTACAGGTATGACATTGACTTGATCTTGGCCCGGGAGGTGGCTGACTTAGACGTGGTAGTCGGGGGTCACACCAACACCTTCCTCTACACAGGTCCCCCACCCAGCAGGGAGGTTCCTCAGGGAGATTACCCCACTGTTGTCAAGCAGGCATCAGGCAGGAGAGTGCTGGTTGTACAGGTCAGTCATTAGCATTGTACCTACGCTATTTTTGTTTTAGTTGGAAGATAGATGATGTATAAGGATGATGTACCACTGAAAACACAAAGTTGTCAGGTACCCCATGAAAGCTTGTCAAATGGTTGTTATATTGGTCAAAATGGGGTATCAGGATTTCATCTTGTTGACCACCCTATGACAACCTTGGAATGTAGTCACAAGGTCTTCATGGCATATTTCCTGATGGAATAACAACCTCAGAGTTGTCACAGCCAAGTGACAACTTTAGGCTAAAAAGGTTGCCATGGAAAAAGGTATGGAATTCATCAAAATAATTAGTATATTAACATCAGTTGAATTGATCATAAAAATTAATGTATTTTGCAAATATCTATAGCAGATTTACACATAGATGAAAAACATGGTTAGACAGGCAATTTTTATATAATGTGTTATGATTTGATTTATGTCACAACTCACATCTTGATTCATTAGTAATTAACATGGATGGTATAATATATATGAAAACGCACTGAATTGATAAAATGTTACGGTACAGTCAAAATGATATGTTTTGGGTTGTCATTGTTTCACACTGCATACATAGAAAAATAGTTTCTAGAAGGCTTTAAAAGAGTTGTCAGAGGATCGTGATATGGAGATAAGTAACAACCTACAATTGTTGTCATACAAGTCAAATTGACCACTTTTGGTTTATCATAGATCTATGTCTTCGTTTTGTCTCATTAATGTTAAGTGACAACCCTATGACAACCTGGGAAGGTTGTCACAAGGTCTTCATGGCATATTCTTACAGCAAACTGGCAACCCTAGTTTTCAGAGCTGAACAACAAATTTCGGCCAAAGAGGTTGTCATAGAAATATGCAGTAGAATTCATTAAACTGTGTTCATAACATTGCTGATAGAGGGCCCCTCTCCCAAAGGAAGCCCCTATAGCTATAGGCCTGTAGGGAGATGCAACATGGGGGTGGCCATGTTGTGTCACGTGGTACAAAAGGACACTCCTCATTGGTTGGAAAGTCTGTTGAAATTAGGCTAGAAGATCCAAAGGAAACTGAGAAGAACAACAGGGATATCCATGCTTGACTGCCGACTTCGCGCGACTTTTGTTTATTCACCAGACCTCTAGGTTGAACAAAAACATCCCAGGTTATCAGGTCGAGCAGTAGGTACAAAAACTTGAAAGTGTATCTATTTTTAACAAAGTCGTGCTTGACCCCCGACTGGAAGTGGCGCCAAAGGAACACGCATGCACATCATAAACTCCCTACAGGCCTATAGGGAACTGTGACACCATCTGTAATGCAAGAGGTCCCTGGTTATGGTTTTTGGCACCATTCACTTACAACATAAAAAGTTGTACCAGGTGTACATGGATCTGTTGTCGAATTGAGAGATTTGTTTCAGTTTCTGTACATAGATTTTGATGTAGCTACCTGCCTTATATATAAACTACCTATCTATGCTAACCTTGAGAAGGTTGCATAGATTATCTTTCGAATGACCCCCTGGCAAAAGGTTGCATATTTTATCATTGTTATGCCTGTCCCCTATATATGGTAACCTCAAGAAGGTTGCATTAGTCAAGACAGGTACAGGTTACCCAATATGGAGGTCACCTTGGCTATTGCATTGGAAGTTTAACAGGACTTAGGGACTATCTTATTATGGCATGCATATTACAGAGGGATCACCTTGACTACCGGTCACCTTGATAACACTGTCCTTCACTAACATTTACATTTTGTGAAGGTGGGTTTGTGGCCATGATTATGTTTAACCCTTTTAACTCTCACGGTATAAAGACAAGGTCTATTACAATATTATGAAATAAAGACCTAAAATATAACACATTTATCACGTGAACTAGGCTTAAGACGTGCAGTGAATTATATATATATATATATATATATCCTCCCGTATCGCCCCCAGGACTATCAGTTCGTCAAGTACCTTGGGTTGCTGCACGTCACGTTTGACAATGATGGAGAGGTCATGAGCTGGGAGGGAAACCCTGTACTACTCAACTCAAGCTACCCAGAAGGTTTGCTACTGAAAAAAGATAACTTTTATATTGTGGCTGTGTCTATTTCTAAAAGGAAACAATTCTTTCAATTGTTTTTTTTATGTTTAGATAATAGAAACACATTTGCATGTAATAAGTAAGAACTTGGTGTGCTAGATACCGTGAGTTGAAGACAACAGCATACTAACAGATCGATTGTCATTTATAAATACCGATTGGGTTCCTGAAACATCTTGTATTGACTGTTTGAATGGCACTGTGGTAAACTAATCTTGGATTCATTAAAAAGATCAATCCTCTTATATTAGTATCATAAGTGAGTTGCAGTTGTCCTTTGGAACAAAACTACTTGAGGGAACGAATTGAAGGATGAAAATGAGGACCTTTTATCCTAATCAAACTTTGAATTAGATTAAAGATGAGAAGTAACAGCGATTATGTTGAGCTAGTATTTAACCCTATAGTTCAGCCCCTGGTCAAATTTAAGAAATGTTCTTATTGCTTTTCCCTATTTGCTTTGTCCCCTCGTTAAGAAGCTCTATGCTTTATCTAAAGGTAACCAGATAGCTATTTGTTCCTATATTTTACTTATAATTTGGTCAATTAAACTGTTAAAGGGGGTTCCAGACACCTAGAAACTCCCTGGCTACACCCCTGAACCTCCCCCTACATTGCAGATGAGTCTATCAAACAGGACATGGAGGTGTGGCGGCGGCCACTACTGGTCATTAAGAACACATTGGTGGGCAGGACACGAGTACTTCTAGACTTCAGCGGCTGTCGCTATGAGGAGTGTAACCTGGGTAAGTCATTGTGTATTTGTTGTGGGATTGTGAAGGAGGACCTGGCCATGTGGAGGCAGCTCCTGCTGGTCATAAGAACACAGAGGTGGGCAGAATGCATGTACTGATTGACTACAGTGACTGTCACTATGAGGAGTGTAACCTGGGTAAGTAATTATGTATTTGTTATGAGATTGTGAAGTAGGACCTAGCCTTGTGGCAACAGCCCCTACTGGTCATTAAGAACATGGAGGTGGACAGGGTACTGCTAGACTACAATGGCTGTTGCCACAAGGAATGTGACCTAGGGAAGTAATTGTTATTATGGGTGGTGAAGCAGGACCTGTCCAAGTGAAGGCATCCCCTGCAGTTCAATAAGAACATGAGCAGTGTAACCTGGGTAAGTAATTGTTGTTATGGTGGGTGAAGCAGGATATGGCCATGTGGTGGCAGCCCTTGCTGGTCATTAAGAACTGGAGGTGGGCAGAATGCATGTATTTATTTACTACAGTGACTGTCACTATGAGGAGTGTAACCTGGGTAAGTCATTGTGTATTTGTTATGGATGGTGAAGTAGGACCTGGCCATGTGGAGGCAGCCCCTGACGGTCTTTAAGAACATGGAGGTGGGCAGGACGATAAACCTGCAGGTGTCATTATGAGGATTGTAATCTGGATAGGTGATTGTGTATTTGTTATGGGGGGTGATGTAGGACCTTGCCGTGTGGAGGCAGCCCCTGCTGGTCATTAAAAACACAGAGGTGGGCAGGCAGTAAACCTGCAGGTGTCACTATGAGGAGTGTAACCTGGGTAAGTCATTGTGTATTTCTTATGGGTGATGAAGTAGGACCTTGACGTGTGGAGGCAGCCCCTGCTGGTCATTAAAAACACAGAGGTGGGCAGGACAATAAACCTGCAGGTGTTACTATGAGGAGTGTAACCTGGGTAGGTCATTGTGTATTTGTTATGGGTGATGAAGTCGGCTGGAGGCAGCCCCTGCTGGTCATTATAAACACAGAGGTGGGCAGGACGATAAACCTGCAGGTGTCATTATGAGGAGTGTAACCTGGGTAAGTCATTGTGTATTTCTTATGGGTGATGAAGTAGGACCTTGACGTGTGGAGGCAGCCCCTGCTGGTCATTAAAAACACAGAGGTGGGAGGACGATAAACCTGCAGGTGTCATTATGAGGAGTGTAACCTGGGTAAGTCATTGTGTATTTCTTATGGGTGATGAAGTAGGACCTTGACGTGTGGAGGCAGCCCCTGCTGGTCATTAAAAACAGAGGTGGGCAGGACAATAAACCTGCAGGTGTCACTATGAGGAGTGTAACCTGGGTAAGTCATTGTGTATTTGTTATAGGTGGTGAAGCAGGATATGGCCGTGTGGAGGCAGCCCCTGCTGGTCATTCAGAACATGGAGGTGGGCAGAATACATGTACTGCTTGACTACAGTGACTGTCACTATGAAGAGTGTAACCTGGGTAAGTCATTGTGTATTTGTTATGGGGAGTGAAGCAGGATATGGCCGTGTGGAGGCAGCCCCTGCTGGTCATTAAAAACACAGAGGTGGGCAGGACGATAAACCTGCAGGTGTCATTATGAGGAGTGTAACCTGGGTAGGTGATTGTGTATTTGTTAAGGGGGGTTGAAACAGGACGTGGCCATGTGACGGCAGCTCCTGCTGGTCATAAAGAACATGGAGGTGGGCAGGACAGGCGTACTGCTTGACTACAGTGGGTGTCAGTACAAGAAGTGTAACCTGTGTAAGTGATTGTGTATTTGTTATGGGTGGTGAAGCAGGACCTGGCCTTGTGAAGGCAGATCCTACTGGTCATTAAGAACATGGAGGTGGACAGGGTATTGCTCGATTACAGTGGCTGTTGCCACAAGGAATGTGACCTAGGAAAGTAATTGTTGTTATGGGTTGTGAAGCAAGACCTGTCCATATGAAGGGAGCCCCTGCTGCTCAATAAGAACACGGAAGTGGGCAGAAAGTGCATACTGTTTGACTATCGCAGCTGTCATGAGGAGTGTTACCTGGTTAGGGGATTGTGTATTTGTTATGGGGAGTGAAACAGGACATGGTCATGTGGTGGCAGCCCCTGCTGGTCATTCAGAACATGGAGGTGGGCAGAATACATGTACTGCTTGACTACAGTGACTGTCACTATGAAGAGTGTAACCTGGGTAAGTCATTGTGTATTTGTTATGGGTGGTGAAGCAGGATATGGCCGTGTGGAGGCAGCCCCTGCTGGTCATTAAGAACACAGAGGTGGGCAGGACGATACACCTGCAGGTGTCATTATGAGGAGTGTAACCTGGGTAAGTGATTGTGTAGTTTTTATAGGTGGTGAAGCAGGACCTGGCCATGTGAAGTCATCCCCTACAGTTCAATGAGAACACGGAGGTGGACAGAACGCACATACTGTTCGACTATCGCAGCTGTCAATATAAGCAGTGTAACCTGGGTAAGTAATTGTGGTTATGGGACGTGAAGCAGGATATGGCCATGTGAAGGCAGCTCCTGCTGGTCATAAAGAACATGGAGGTGGGCAGGACACGAGTACTGCTTGACTACAGTGGGTGTCAGTACAAGGAGTGTAACCTGGGTAGGTGATTGAGTATTTGTTATGAGATTGTGAAGGAGGACCTGGCCGTGTGGCAGCAGCCCCTATGGGTCATTAAGAACACCTGGGTAAGGAAATATGGCTATTTTAAGGCATTGAAAATGTAGTTCATCTATCATTTCCTTCTATTTGTCATGAAGCAATTCATTACCTACAAACATCAATATATTGCTCTATGCTGAGAGTGCAAAAATGTTATACAGCACAACAATAAATACTGTTACAATATATAATCTATAAGTTTGTTGTTTCTCTATTGGTGATAGGTAACCTGGTAGCTGAGGGATATGTTAATCGGTTCAATAGTAACCCCCCAGCGGGGTCCTGGGCTGCCGTGTCTATCGCCATGGTCAATGGCGGCTCCATTAGGGCTGCCATGCACCCTGGTACGTTCACTTATTTATCTTTTCACATTTTCAGTTGTTAATGCATTAACATTTTTATTCATTTATTCATTGATTTTTTAATGCATATATGTATATTTATTGATTTTATTATTCATTTATTTCTTCTTTTTTTTTTTTTTTTTACTTTTTCACTTTACTTTAATGGCTCATTTACTTATGTATAAGAGAACCTTTAATGTATGCATAACATACAGCAATTATGAATTGTATAGATGTAAACAATAACTATTCATATGTAAATCCACATAACTTATACAGCTTTTACAACAGTAGTTATTTATATCAATGAGATATCTATACATTTACCGAGTTGAATGGAACAGGGACCATGTATGCTTGAGCAATGATGTCATATGTATGCATATATATTATATGTATCTGTATATTATATCTTTAATTCCACCAACAGGCATGGTGACGTTGGAGGCTGTCCTGTCCACTCATCCTTTTGGGAACACCGTCGACATCATCTCCCTGCGTGGGGAACATATCCAGGCCATCTTAGAATACTGTATTCAGACCCAGTTTGGTAGAGGAGGCTTCTTACAGTTTGCAGGTAAGTTGATTGATAAAGCCTAGTTCATACCTGGCTGAAGGTTCCTTAATGTTGATACCATAGGCTGGTTTACACCTTATGAACAATTTATACCTTCCAAGCATAGTTCTTTGCAACTTTTTCGTTCAATTTCCTAAGTTGTTTTTTTTTAAATAAAAAAGTACAAAGAATAGAACAGTATAAAATATAATTTTTAAAGTCGAATTAAGGGGTCTTGGGCCATCCACAATCAGGTGCTCCTGAATTTAATTCTGATTTTTATAATCGTGCACAAATCACCTTTTTATAAAAAAAAAAAATCAATTGACATATAAAGAAGGGAGAAATTGCATTGTGTTTAACTACAGAATTTTTGCAGAAATTGTGCAAAATACATGAAATTGTGCAAAATACAAGAGAAGGTGCAAAAAAAAAGAATCTATAGGTTGAGCTACTTGTAGCAAATTGTATGTCGTCATGAAAAGCACATTTATGTATGTGACGATGATTAACTTAAGATTTAAAAAATAAATTGCTCACCATGTATGTTCATTGCTAGGTCTACGGGTGCTGTACCACCTAAACACACAGGAACCAAAGCTCTCAGAGGTGGCCGACATCCAGGTGCGTTGTGCGGACTGCCTGGTCCCGGCCTACCAACCCCTGAAGCTGGACCAAGTGTACAAGGTGGCCCTTAGCACCTTCCTTATTGGAGGAGGGGATGGCTACAACATACAGCAATACATCCTGAACAAAACTGTTGCAGGTAAGTTACCACACTGGGCTGTACTTTAATATACCCCACTGGGAGCCCACAGCACCTTTCTTATTGGGGAAGGGGATGGCTACAAAATACAGCAATACATCCTGAACAGGACTGTTGCTGGTAAACTATGACTCTGGGCTGTACTTCGTTATAACCCACTGGGAGCCCACCAGCACCTTTCTTATTGGGGGAATGGCTATAAAATACAGCAATACATCCTGAACAGGACTGTTGCTGGCAAACTATGACACTGGGCTGTACTTCGTTATAACCCACTGGGAGCCCACCAGCACCTTTCTTATTGGGGGAATGGCTATAAAATACAGCAATACATCCTGAACAGGACTGTTGCTGGCAAACTATGACACTGGGCTGTACTTCGTTATAACCCACTGGGAGCCCACCAGCACCTTTCTTATTGGGGGAATGGCTACAACATGCAGCAATACATCCTTGAAAGAACAGTTGCCAGTAAGTTACATTTGGGTGGATCTTAATGACAAATATTTTGCATTAAAAATTGCCCATGCGTCATTGTGTCTGCCTGGAACTGATATATTGATTTAAGAACATTCACATTATACCTTGCAGGTGAGGTGGACTCGAGCCTGTTGGCAAAGTTCATCGGACTCAGGTCGCCTGTGGTGCAGGGGTTGGAGGGTCGGCTGAGGATAGTAAACGTGACCTCTACCACTACTACTACCGCTACTACTACGGCCTCTACCACTACTACCGCTACTACTACGGCCGCCCCATGTACCTCCGGGCAGGCCCCCGTCGGCACCGCCCTCTGGACAGTAATCTATGTACTACTCATTGGTCTCACGTGGAAATAAAGACAATTTTCTACACGGCGACTTTACTATACTTGATGATAGCCTGGAGCTACAAACCGGATCATTTTGAAAATAAAATCTTTACTAAAACCTAGAGTACGCATTTGCTTTTTGATGCAATCTTTGCTAAATTCGACCCCAAAAAGTTATACACCTTTCCCACCAACCTGCGCAGTGAAACCTCCCATGAACGTCTTGTACCCAACGATTTAAGCCTGGTCCCATAGGAACCCATAACCCAACCGTTTGGTTCAGGTCTATCCGCTAGCAGGGCGCCACACTATTGAAAAAGGTATATATATACTGGGGAAATTAGTGACACTAACTAACAATCGCAAAATTAGTAGAATACATGTCAAATGGACTTCTTCAGTCTTGATATTTTGATAATTTGTGAAAGACGTTACACCAAATGAGGTTTGACTCACAATGCAGTATCGCTTTCAATAACATTTAATGATTACTGTTTACATTGAAATGGAAGTATTCCTAACCAACTTGCATAAACAATGATAATTGCTGTTTCCATTAGTATATAGACCTCGTGGAGACAGGCCACGTGACCAGATTTTTGTGATCACCATGTAGTTACCACACCCTCGTGGCTATTAAATATTTCGATAATTCATAGATGATGATTGTTTATAATGATTCATTGAAGTTTACTTTGATGAAAGAGACACAAATTTACAGCATAGATGCTGCAGAATTGTGAATAGTGGTAATTTCAAACTGATCATCAACATGGCAGCCATCCAAATTTGGGTTTTGTGACGTCATGTGCACAACGTCTATAGTATAGTATTTGTGGAACAAACTTGAAATAATTGTAAAGATATTTTTAGTCAGCTTTATTTTGAACATGAATTGGGATGGGTTTAAACAATTCACAACTCAGCTTAGCTAATAGTTAAAATCCTGTGAGTTATTATTTTTGTTTGTTTATGCTTTCTCTGATGTGGTTTCCTTCTATTCTTGGCCCTCCAGTTCAGAAAACAGTTCAAAAAAGTGATCCTTATTCATAGATTTCAATTTTCGCAAACCCATTTCAATATGGAAGAGTACGTTATGTTTATAAAGTTAGACATCATTCCCAAATGGTTTCAACTACGCCACTTTATTTACTGCATCAATCCTTAGTTGGTCCTTCCGAGCATCCTTACCAGTGAATATGGCATAAAATCTGTAAATTAAGGTAAAAAAAAATACAATAATATTATATCTAATCAACTTTTTATTTTTTTATATTTTTTTTTACAAAATTGTGTATCACCATGCTGATAATATGTCATCCTTCTAGTGCTTAAAAGAATACAAATAATGAGGTCATAATTAGTAGTTTAGGTACGCAAAGAGTGTAATAAGCATATGCCGTCTGTTAAATAGTCTATAAATACAAACTGTGAAAAATATTAAACGATCGGTCATGTTAAAGTGAAACATAATGCAGAAAATAATAAAAATGCCGGCTTTTAAGCACTGTTGAAACAATACGGGTTTGTCAATAAATTTCCAACCAACCATTCCCTCTGTGCTAATCAAATTTCGAAACATACTCATGTTTTTATCACCTGAATATTCTTACAACGATAATTGTCATGTTGGTATATGTACAGTATATAAGATTGAAAACTAGTGTATTTCTTGTTATTGTATCTGCATATACATATTACATATATTATTTCTTTTTCAAGATTATTTGAATATGGGGGCGTATTTCGGTTAAGGTACCTATTAGCATATGGGGCCACCTCATGGCCACTAATTTTGGGATAAGGTTCTAATAAGAAAACAATTATTTGACATATAGCCTAAAGTTGTGTATTACAATTTTTCTGAAGTCACATGGGATTCTTTCAATCTTTATCTCATCATTCTGCAATATCTGGTTCTTGTACAACTTCATGTACAATGAAAGACAAATTCTGTGGTAGGTTTTCTTATTATAATATTATATACCCATGCCAGGATAAGTTATGAATACTAACCGGACACTGCCATTCAGTATTTTTGGTGTATTGGCACAGTGGGCAGTATACTGCCCACTTTGCTCCACTGGTAATTTCCTTTCTATTTTGCTTATAACTTACAAAATATGGTATATAATATAAGGAAAACTTACCTCGGTTGACAGTACAACCCTGTATACTCGGTCGGATGTCAGAAAAATTACAGCCCTCAGTCTAATGGCCTCGGGCAGTAATATTTTGACACCCACCTCGTATTCAGGGTTGTACTGTCAACCTCTGTATGTTTTGCTATAGTACCTACACCATAATGAAGAGGCAGACGAGGAGGGCGGCAGCCTCCAGCAGGTAGACGGCAGACGGGTGGCCCGCCTCGGCCGTCACAGAATAAAACGGGTTCAGGATGGAGCTGCCCAGCATCCCACAGAGAACCTCCACCACCGCCACCCCGCTGAACACTGCACCTGGTGGACAACATGAACCATCAGCAGCACTCAGAACTTTAACCTATCTGGTCAAGGAGATTATAGTTAATTCATAACTTACAAAAGAACGGAGACACCACATTTTATCATAGATAGACAAGGTTGATTTAAAGCAAAATGGTACAACAATTTAGATAAATTCATGTTTCTAAACTATTTTGATTTAATTAGAGATGATTACAACTGTGCATGTAAATGTCAAGAGTACTGAGTACTAGTACTATACAGAAATGTTTCTAAATGCTACATATGTCTAAAAAAAGTTTAAAAAACAGAAGTATAAAAGTAAAATGATTCATATGGACGTGAATTGAAACTATTGATTGTCACTTTCCATGTTTTCTGTAATTATTGTTTAAATATTTCTCTTCTCAAGTTCATCAATTGATTATGAGAACTTTTGATTTTTATGTTTGTTTTCTAATGAATATCATACCTGTTTCATCAGCATGTACAAGCTTGGACATAAGAGACCTAATGGTTGGTGCAAAGATGGAGCCCATCAAATTAAAAACTGTACCTAGAATTTAAGAAAAAGAAAACCATAGGTTTATGTTTTATGAACACAAATAGTTTTTGTTACCCTTTTTAACACTTTAAAGAAGACATAAAAGACAATGTCCTTGTATAGGTAATCATTGTGTATTACAAAGTAGTTTTTTATTGAATTCTATTATGAAATAAATTAAATCTAAGCGAGCAGCCAGGTGTTTCTTGTTTATCTACTTACTTCCAAACATCATTGCATTCGTTGTTACAAAGAACTTGAAGGTGTCGTCCACAACACCTGTGAAAATGGCAACAGCAATGACCCAGGCATCAGTGAGACAGCAGGACAACACCTTGGAACTAACCCCTGATCCGGCAACTGACACTGAGGAGAAGATGGCATAGTAAATCCCTATGGTCACCGATCCCCAACATAGGGGTAGGTTCATCATGAAGAATGTGTCCATGGCAGCATCAAAGACAGAGGTGTAGAGAAAGAAAGTCGCAAGCAGAAGTAGCAGTTTCCAGCGACGTTTTGTTTTATCATCAATTGCAAATGTCTAGATAAACAAAATCAAATGGTAGATGGATAGAATATTTATTGTGTGAATCCAGCAAACAAATTTTCTAAGTCATTGAATTGCTCTTTTATCAATTGAATAACAGAAAATAAGCAATTGTAAATGTAGTCAGAAATTCCCATTATTCGTAATGATTATGTTGAAATCTTAAATTAGTGATTGAACATGCTTGCTCTATAATACTTTAGATTAGGTTTACAGTAATAAAGAATGATGTGTTTCTTGGGATATATGTAACATGGCATTACTTACTGTAAAAACTTTCTTGATGTATCTTACAGAGAAGAATGTTACACCTTTGTCTCTACGTATGGTCTCAGGGACTAGAAATACAACATAAAGGAAGGCAAGAATGCTGCAGAGGAGGAAAATGAAGAAAATCCATGTAAAACCCATCAGATCAATGACATATCCACTGACAACTGAGGATAGAATGGTGGGTACCATCAAACAAACCTCCGCAACAACCAACCGAAAACTACGATTGGCCTGAAATTGAATTAGCAATGGCATATCAACTTGTGATAAACCCATTTCAGGGTACATTTTTAAGTTAGTAAAAGAACTATGTCATTAAGGATACTTGCTCATTTCATTGGATAGATTAAAACTTCTTCATGTGTAATTCCAAGTGCTTTTTATTTTATGTGTCAATAAAGGGGATATACGTCATAGAACTTCAATGAATTACATAATTTCACCCTTAGTATTTCCCCTGCAAATTAAGAAATGTTGTACCTACCTCGGTCGTTATATCAGTTATAAAGGCCAAAGCCCCCAAGAATAAAGTATTCCAGCCTCCAAATAGACTGACTGCAACAGACCCAACAAGTATAACCTCAATAGGTAAGTGAAAGTAGACCACAAAGAAATAGATGAACATTCCCAGCATGTGACCAATAGCTGGGAGGACAAGAGCATACCGCCTGCCCGCCTTGTCACTGAAAGGCCCCAAAAACAGGACGGCAATGATGGAAGGGATTGAGCCAGTTAGCATGTACTGAACGTTAAAGTATGAGGTGGCGCTCCCAGCCAAGGTCAAGTTTCCCCTAATATGATCATCTGTTGAGTTCATGTTGGATTGGCAGGAGTCGGAACTTGCAGGGTATGTTTCATTCCGCATCAGTTTCTCCCATTCACGCCTCTCGATGTATTGGGGCATTATAACAAATAGAGGGTTCAGAAAAAACATGTTCAACACCAGCAGGGGCTCCATGATGAAGGTACAGCCGTTGCAGCGGGTAGGCATGATGAAGGTTTTTGTAGTTGGTGCGTCATCCAACAGTTGTTGTCGTTCGCTTGTCTGAACAGACAGGGTCTCTTCCTTCTGAGTATCCATTCTGATTTCGTCTTATTTTAATCTAAGAAAGCATTATCAGAATTATGGTGAAAAGTTTCGCTACCAATTGATGTAGGTCAGGAACTGCTACTAAGTTTTGGTGGTATATATAATTTAATAAAAAAATATTATGAAGTCATACTAGAAAAGTATGAGCATGTATTAAAATAGGTTTTCAATTATTGGAACAAAATTTGAAGCTTAATTAAGAAGGGAGAAGGAATTGGAAGGAATTCAAAGAAGGAATTCAAAGTAGGAATAGTCAAATTCTGCCCCGCAATGAGGTTAATCTATTTGTGGGACGTTATCATGTAGGTCATGCCAGTATCGAGCTATTCGTCTAAATCACCAAACAGTCTCCATATGCGAAGATTCCATTTGAAAACGACAGACATGCTCAAACTAGGAATTGTATGAAATTATCCTTAAAATGCTACACAAAATGTATGACCACAATGTGCAAAATTTGTCTCAATAAATTCAAGACTAAATACTATTATTATTCTGGTAAAGAGTATCGACAAGCCGAAGAAACGTTTGGTTACTTACGTCTGTGATCCAAGAGACGTATGAGGAAAATGTCGTTTATGTAAATGGCAAAGATTAAAATCGATTTCCTTTATCTTAAGACGCGTACATAAAGAATTAGAAAACATAACTCCTGCTGACCGCAGCATGTCCGACATATCCACCTCCCTCTCCTAAATCCTACTGACCCACATAAGTGAAATTAATCAATGTCAGTGAGTCACATGGCCGCTGATAAGCATAACGCTGAAGATACATCTTGGAATATTTCTTTCGTTTCTTTTATTCCCACACATACGCGAGTAGAATATGATTGGTGTATGGGATGTATGTTATTGAGACCTAAATATTGGTTATAATGTGTTCAATAGGAAAATAACTACTCAATTTGAAATATATATGCATAAGACACCTTCTTCGATAACCCCTCTGAGCAATGGGATAACATTATCAAGTTATATAAAAGGTTGAAACTTGAGGTTAACTGAGTTGATGGTTAAAAAAGGGAGAAGATATTTAAAGAGATATCTCAAATACATCATTTATTACATCTTTACTTTTCAATTCAATCAGTAATAATCGATAACCGCTATGTTGATGCACTTTGTAAGAAATAACGACTATTATGTATAATTAATATGCACTGCCAATGAAGTAAATGTTATTTAAGATTACCTTGCATTACAGATGAAGCAAAAACTCTGTAATCTCAAATACAGCCGGAGGTTTATGTTTTTCCTATATCATATAGTTGTTATGTATACGTTTAAAAATAATCACAAAGCAATATGTGGAAAACTAGGGATTTATTAGTGAACTTTACCAACAAACTGTGTGCTAGAAGGCATATATATATATTCGAGTATTTATTATATCTCAGCACTAAGTGCATCGGGATAAAACATAACGGATGCACCAGGGGACGTGAAACGGCATTTTTAGACATTATGATATATTCGATATAATCATTTTAATGTAATTGCCATTCAGAGGAAAAGCTTCCTGTTGTCAGATTTTCAATCTAAATGTGAAGGTTCCCCAAGAATGGTTCACGCAAGTCTCCGCTACCTTAGGTAAAGCTGAGCAAATCTGAGTGATTCAAGGTTTATCTTAGGGATTCCATTAAATATATCAGGGGATTCCAGATGAGAATTGTACCAAACTTGCCCCCCCCCCCCACCCCCCACCCCCCGGCTACGGCGCTGTCATACATTAGGCATGTTCTTGCACACTTTGGTCAGACTTGACATCCACCTTACTGATGACTTGAACGTTCTCCTTGTCATCATTCCTTGTCAGAATCGCATAAGACCTGAGAAAAACAACATAAAGAAAAAGTTAAGTATCAATTACAGGTTCTTGAAAGAGATGCATGGGGAGAACCGCACCTATGAAATTGTGAAACATCCTGTGAATTATTCAATAGGCTACGGGGAGAGATAATCATCTCTCTAACAATAAAGAAAGGGATAAAATCAATGAGTTCAAGAAGATTTTCGGAAAAGGTATTGCTGATTTCATTTACGTCTTCCATAAATTCAATAAAAGATATATGAGGAATTCAAATCATACAGTAAACATTAGTAATCTCTGACCCTTTTAATGGATCGACGCATTGTATCACATTATAAAGAAAGACAAAAACAGAGAGTGTAATCATAGAACTGTATGCAGCTACAGTTGTAATGGAATGGTACTATTTGCATTCACACTATAGATCGTGGTGGTACCCTGCTAGCAATATAGGCTTGAATCAATGAGTTGTATTATGGATCCCCTTAGGTCCAGGCTAAGAGATTTTTTGTTGGGATCAAGTTGACTATTGGAGGGTTCACTGTGCAAACTGTGCAAACACGTGGAAAAGGTGTATAGTGGTACATATCAGTCGCGGATTTAGGGGCGGGGGGGGGGGGGGGGGGGGGCTGCCAGGCGTGCGCCCCCCCCCCCCCCCTATTTTTGACCAAATATAAAAAAATTTAATGTCGAATTCCTGCCCCGGAGGGGGCAGGGGGAAATTTTGTAATACCACCCCCCCCCCCCCCCCCCCCCCTTTTTTTTTTCAAAATCCTGGATCTGCCCCTGAATATATATGTATATAAGTTTATGGTTTATGAATCAGAGTTGTTTAAGCTGTTGATGCTTACACCATGATGATAAAGCAGACCATTTCCACTCCAGCTACCAACAAGTAGACGGCAGATGGGTGCCCGGCCTTCTCTGTGACAGAGTACACAATGTTCAGGAGGCCGCTGCCCGACAACTCGCAGATAACCTGCACCACACCGACCCCACCGTACACTGCACCTAGTATCAGAAACAAACCTTTATATACTTTCTTCTACTACTACAAACTAACATAGCCTTTTGTAGAAGTAATAGTCTGAGACAGTAGTTACTTTTTCATATATAGGGATAACGATGTGTGATTTGTGGTTTTAAAGTAAGTTTCTCATGTGCTACTGTTAGATATTGGTTTTGCGAATGGGATCTGTACTGACATCTGTTCTGTGGGAGAACATGAAGAAGTTTTAAGACAAAATAACATTTGCAAATGGACTAAATGGCTTAACTAGAAAAGCTCCAAAACTTCAATAGGATTCAGTTGAACTTAGCCATGGTAGGTAAACTAAAACACATAAAAAGAAATCACAACTATCTTGTAAAAAAAAAAAAAAAAGAATTTCAATTTTCATATATTTTTTCTCTTGCTAATGAAGGTACATTACTGGGTAGTTTCTTGTTTCATTCCACCAACACACTATCTGACAGGAATAAGTCCCATTCCCCAAATGCTAGGTAAATCGAAAGGTGATGGCCTTTTTGATGACACTGTAATCCTTATCAATCTGAAATTATTTTTTTTCTCGTTTTCTCTTGCATTTGCCAAGTCAGTCATACAAAATATCCCTCACATACCCAACCCATTCTCAAACAGATGTATACTACCTATTTCATCAGGTTTTACAAGTTTGGACATCATTGATCTTGCAGTTGCAAGAATAATCAAAGCCATGCTATTGAGGGCAGTGCCTAAAATGTTGAAAACAGCATTTTGATCACAAAAATAATAAATTTACAATAATGATAGATGCTAGAAAGTTATACTGCCACAATTTAAAGCTGATAAAATACCGAAGGTTCACTATTCTTTTACCTTTGATCCTCATGAAATATAAAGCATTGCTACAAAGACATTAATAATCAACTTGTGATAAATATTTCACACAGTCCACTTTTCTGGTTCTTGATGAAAAAACACTCTGCACTATAAATACAAATAGAGCATGCAACTCTCAATGACAAACATTTCATTGATCATAATATACTATTTACTGACTGCATTACTGGCCAGGGTGACAACAATCATTTAAGAAAGGTACACTTACTTCCAAACATCATTGCATTTGTGACAACAAAGTATTTAAATCCTGCCCAAGTAGCACACAGGAAAATGCTGAGGCACACAACCCAGGCATCTCTGAGCAGGTAGGACAACACCTTTGAACAAAGCCCGGATCCTAATGACGACACAGCAGTTACGACACCACTGTAGATCCCAACGGTTACTAACCCCCAACATAGGGGCAGGTTCATCACATAAAGCGTGTCTGTATTCGAGTTGTAGGCACACTTGTACAAAAATACGGTCAGAAGCAGAAGGAGAAGTTTCAATCGACGCTTTGTTGTATCATCTACAGCAAATGTCTGAATAAGAAAAAAAACAGCATGAAAGTAATGATATGATAGTCTATTGTATTATAGTAGTATCATACCTTTCATTGTATATTAGACTGCCAGGGTTTTTCAAATCTTTTATCTAAACAAGAGAATAGATCTCATCTGATAAAATTCACTAATGATAATGTGTAATTCTCTTCCTATATTCATAATGCAAACTGCACATCATCTTAAAATGAGGTAAAACCAACAACTATCCATGAAGAAAGACATATAGATCATAACCTATTGACTTACAGTGATAGCTTTCTTGATGTACTGTAATGTGAAGAATTTAACATGTTGTCTTCTCCGGATTGTCTCAGGGATGAGGAACATAACAAAAAGTACATTAATGGTACTGGAGACAAATATGATACAAAAAAACCAGGTGAATCCAAGAAAATCGAGGATATACCCACTTCCAGCTGAGGAAAGTACAACAGGTAGGCCCATGCACATTTCAGCGACAACCAATCGGAAACTGCGGTTTTCCTAAAACAAAATTTCAACTATGGAATATGAGACTGGTATCAAGTTTTTCAATTGCTGATTGAGTTTTTTTAAATAGAAATTCTGATCAATTCTGACCCTCATCAAATTTTCCCTGATCAGCCAAATCAGTTACGAAGATATTGGCCCAGGTACTTTACTTACCCTTGTTGTCACATCAGTAATGTAGGCCATAACAGCTACAAAGTAGGCAAACCAGTTACCAGAGCATCCCAAGACAAATGCACCAACAAGAATGATCTCCATGGGCAAATGGAAGTAGACGACAAGAAAATAGATTAAAGTTCCCAGCATTTGACCTATGCTTGGAGCAAGCAGGGCATACCTCCTGCCAGCCTTGTCACTGAAAGGCCCTAAAAACATCAACATGACGAGGGCGGGCAAGGAGCCAATCAATGTGTACTGCAGGTTAAAATAGGAGGTTGTGCTTCCTGCTAATGTGAGGTTGCCCTTGATGGGATCATCACTGGAGTTACTGCCTGACTCGCAGGCCTTGGAGTTGGATGGGTAGGTTTCATTCCCCATCAGCTTTTCCCACTCTCTCCTCTCCATGTACTCTGGCATAGTAACCCATATAGGGCTGAAAAACAGCATGTTAAACACCAGCAGGGGCTCAATGATGAAGGTGCAGCCATTGCAGCGGGTAGGCTTGATAAAGTACTCCGATGGTTCTGATGATGAAGAATTGTTCAGCAGTTTCTGGAGTTCACCATTGTTCTTGGAGGTATCTTCCTCATCACAACTCGCCATGATGATATATCTATGCCTGTGTGTATGGTAAACTATATAGAAATAGTGTGCATATTAAAAACGTATCATCATATACCGCATTAGGGAGAGGCCTAGTGGGCGCCGCCATGTTGTGTCACATGGGACAAGGGTACACCCCTCATTGGCTGGGAGATTGGCTTGTCCCCCCACAGCTACTGGCGCCAAAGTTGAGCGCATGCGTGGACATCGACCCCCCCCCCCCCCATGGGGTATAGACGCTCCATGGGAAATACAAGCTTATAGTTATAGTTACAGTTATAGATAAGCGTGGATTTCCCATGGAGTCACACCGACGAACCTGCTGTCCCCCACTATCCCTCATTTTATGGGACATTTGGTAACTGGGTCACTTCTACAGGAAATTCGCGAGAGCTGTTTCACGTTTAACACACCAGGACGGCGCCACTTTATTAAAAAAAAGACGTATTGGTAAAAACTATTAGCCTATATATGTACCAGCGGTAACGACATCTATCTTCTGTATGTGTCTACACTGGTTTAAGTGTAGTTACACTTGTATCAACTATTTATACCTTGTTGTGTTTTACTTCCATTTTAAGCATGTTATGTCTTACTTGCAGTCATTTGAGATACCACAATACAAGTACCAACACCAGCAATTTTCTATGGGTTCTCCATAGATGCTTGCGTTGGCAGATACCAACATGTTGGTATTTGAAACACAAACTCCAAAAATACGGGAACGCAAATGAATGCCAAAGCCAAGTATATGGAATATGGCCCTCACTCATCAAGATACACAAAAGATACCTACTTGTTTGACCTGTACTTAGTCTGTTCACAGCACACAGACACCTGGGTCCTCCTATATTGTCGCCTCCCCTTCAAGGAGTCGGATGATCATACATGTGACTGTTCTCATTGATTTCTTTTTCTAAGAGTGTCAACGGCTGTTGTTATTGTTGGTGGAAAAGGTGATAATCAGGACAATTCAGAACAAGATAATGGTTGATAGGAATGGAGCTCTCAATCAATCTCTTGGTGATGTATGCATCGTTTGGCTGCTAAGGAAATATAAACACATCCAAGATACATGTTTGCTATAAACAGCTTTTACAATTATGGAATTATATCACAGTTAAACAGTCGATAAGAGGTACTTTTGGTGGTCCAAGGAATCTTCTCACCTTCATATCAATTCTATTCGAAGTATTCATACATACGTTATACATAATAAATCATGTCAGCATATGAGGACGGAAGTCGTTTTATGAGTAGTCTGAATTCGAAAATATCGATACTTTTGACGTCTCACTTACTAAGACTACAGACACTTTACATTTCTATTGTGAAGTCGGGAATTAAATTCTCTGAAGTGATAAGACATCGCTGACGAAGAGCTACTGAAAGCTCGAAACAAAATAATGCTATCACCAGCCTCATTGTTTTGATATCTATCAGTCGACCTTGAAGATAATATGTCAATCACGTGTCATGGTGCAACATGCGCCCCATCACCTATTCTGACAAAATAATCGAATGTACAGTAATTGTAGTGTATAGTTACATTTTTTACAAGGTAATCTCGTAGTTTTCCTATCCAGAGATGCCACTCCCACCTGATGAAAAAAGTAGGAAAAGTAGGAAAGACTTTTCCTACTTTTTTGCTTGGAAGCAACTATATAGGAAATCACCTTTAGGAATAGAGACCTGACACTCAATTTGGAATTTGAATAACCTGAAACAGACACAAAAAGGCTCTGAAACAGATATTAAGGTAATGCAGAAAAAAAATGATTTGGCAATCTAAAATCACCAAAAATTAGAAAATCCTACAAAAGTAGGAAAAATGGCATATCTGCTATCTCAGTCGACCTGAGAATTGATAAGGTATTTAGTGTACTGTGTGTTGGCCCAGGTAAAGATTAAATGATTTGTACAACTGTAACTTTTTTCTAACATGACAGGTCCATCTCTAGCCTTCAGTAAATCACCAAAAAATCAACAAGGACACAAATATTCAATTTGAAGGAAAGATTTTATTTCCTCATCCACATATGCATAAAAGTTTTCTTTTTGTTTTAACCTTGCACAAATTCCATGCACACCATTAGGACTACCGTTCTCCAGGTACACCAAACATTCGCTTCCAACACTCGCCACACTCTTCCACTCGGGAAAAGCACTTGATTAAGAGAACCTCTTGCATGAGGCCACCTACGTAAAAATTACAGACCTACCGACTAAGATGGAGAGCATTGTCTTTAGACCATGTCATACAATCTGTACATAAAATAATAAGAAAAAAGAAACATGACAGGGGTGTGGCAGTAGGCCCTTAACTAGAATACATAATGAGCTCTCCGAAGGTTTTTTTCAGACTTTTCTAATTGTTGGTAAATAATGTGTCCTATTATTGTTAGTACATCAAAACAGGTAGGGTCTGTGCACATGTAGGTCAAAGGTCAAAATGCCGCAGATTTGGGTCAACTAGGGTCACATGACAATAGCCAGGGTACTGGGGTTTCCCTTCAATAATTTCCGTTATTACACAAGTCACAATTTTGATTTTAGAGAAAAAACTATCAAGCATGTATCTGTCATTGTAGATTGGGTTTGTCAGTGGGAATGTTGGGATTGTTGAGACCTGATGGACTTTTCACACAGGGGGACGCCACCCTGACCAGGGAACAGGGGGCAGAGATCTCTGACAAAACTTCCAAAATATTTCAAACAGGTTTGAGACTTCAGCCAAACCTGTTTCAAACCCATTTCTGTTTTGCCAGTGATATATTCATCGAAGATGAACAAACAAGAACTAAAGGAATAGTCCTTTGACACAATTAAACCAAACACTTCAATGACCTCCGATTCATAAAAAATGCTTTGTTGGAATTTCAGAAAATTTTTAGTGAGAGGTTGATGTGGCTCCCAAGATCATTGACAAAAGCTGCCAAAAAGAAAGGGGGACATCCCTGTGTGTGAAAAGGCCGTGGGGGGTTGACCTAGGTGAGCGTCATGACGTCATCGTCACCATGGACACAGGGAGGACCAGGCCGGGCCTGGGTTACGGCGTACTGGAGGACGTACAGGGGGTGGGACCACCCGAACGACCCCTAGGGGGCACAACCCGAAGCTCAGAGGGCACGTGACCGGTCCCGATGACGTCACAACGGGCACAGGGGACCAAACAGGTACCAACGTCTCCCAACATTGCCAGTAAACATGCCCCAAATTTCCGAACGTTGCCAACAGAAACAAGTGTCAATTTGGCTGTTGATTTAAAGCTAATAGGTTTTTCCGGCGCTTAACAAGTTTCTTAATGTATCAAATTATCTTCGGACAGCAGACGGGTTGGTTATCCATACTTGAATCTCGGGTGTATTTTGTTCATGATCTGTAACGCTTTTCACAAATTAACCAATTAATTCTTGTGTCCTAATCAATTTTCTGCCCAATTTTCAGTTATCTAAACATTACGAGAAACCCGCTCGAGATTTGTACACAAAAACATCGTTTTCCCCTCCGAGGAAATTTTTTTCCAAACTAATTCATGAAATATACGTTATCTAAAGCAAAACAAAATTATCCAGAAATTCAAATTATAGTTGACAATGATGAGACACACCTCGGACAGAACAAGCTATACAAGAGCTGAACCCCTAACCATTCACAAGTTACTAGCCACAGCAGGTTTACTATTGACAATCGGATCGGAGACATGTAATTGATTGAAACAATGGCTCAAAGTGGTCTAAATTTACTCAAAATCTTACCGAAATCTGATATTCTACGATCACCGAAATCTGAATTGAAAAACTACAATCACGTTAATCCATCTCGTAAATCCAGCAATTATGACCACTAATTTTGAAGTGTAAGCCCGCTGAAGTTTCTCCCTGTACACAAGACCCTAGACGGTAAAGCTGCTTTCGGTTGAAGACCAAGTTGACTTAACAAGGGACGTTGTCATGTGAAAACCGTGTGGCAGGCATACCACGTAAAATAAATCAGCCACAGACATTGAGTTTTCTTGGCTGTAATAAATCTAAACATTGTTTGTAAACAGTTTGTCTCAGTTCATGCACACAATACATTGCACAAAAAAGAAAAAGGCTTACAAAGCTGACCCCTTGAGGGTGGGACAGTACACGGCAATAACAATGGCTACCCCCAAAAAAGAAATGACATAGGTGGATTAGTTGAGAAATTCATACACGCTCATAATAATACATAAAGGACCTGATACCTCAGTGTAAATATCACTATCAAAATAGTTCGGTTTCTTTATACGCGGGCTGGTACGGTTAGGCTTACATCCTTTGTATTCGTACAGGCATTCAAGAACAAGCTCTCCTATGTACAACACCTCCTCGCTACGCTTCTGGGTAGGGTGTGGGGGCCAAAATACATATGGCTCTCTATCTGGGAAAAATATCTCCTTATTAAGATGCTAAAAATACTTCCTATAGGTCGCTCGCGCAAAGATCAACTTCGCATACTCACGATTAAGATTACAATCTAATATGTTGACGACTTTATGGCAAATCTTACTTTAAGTTATGGATTCAATTTGTAAACCGTCACGCTTTTGTATGGTGATTAAACACTTGCTGCATAGTTTTTATTTTCTTTCGGTTAACACAAGAAAATGAACATTCTGATCTCTTTCAGTTCTAAAATGAAGGTGTCTCCCTCGATAAAATCGACATTTACTTCTCTTCAGAACTCTCTCCATACTTAATCAGTAACCAAGAGTTCTTTAAAATATTCCGGTATTTATCCGGAACGTCTGTACAACTCCCCCACACCGGACGATTCAGTTTCCAAAGACGGCACAACTATTAGACCATGGTTCCAACTGTGAAAGGCTAAAAGTCGCTACACCCCCCACCCCTATACAACTCCTCATTGTACATTTTGTTGCATACCCTTATTTTTCACCTGACTGCTACGAGATCATAACTACCTCCTGAGGCTAAAGCGTAAGAAACTCGGACAAGTTTTCCTCTCAAATACACTGGTATAAGTTGACGAGACATCAATTCGCACTATTCGGTCCAAGAGTAGATCCTTTACATCAGAATTCGTTTCGGTAGTAACAGATATGTGAAAAAGATGTGGACTTATTTGATGTAATATTGTTCTATGAGTAAGCTACCTACGAAGGACAGTTTGGATGCATGAAAAATAGTTTGCGTGCCATATCGGCCTCACCGGATGCATGCGACTTGTGTCTCTTAACTACAGAAACATCATGTGTGCTCCAAATGCAATGATGAAGGGGGAAATGTGACACAGGATGTCATAGCTAGTCAAACACTTACACATACTCCCAACGGGTACATGATTCATATCCAGGAGTCTGGATTCCACTGGATTTTTTTTTTCAATCTAAAGATCCCCTTTAAGCACCCACCCGGCCCATGTATTGGCCAGAAAGATTATCATTCCTTTTTCTTTCCATTTACAAGATTCAAATATCACAGAACCAGAACAATATATATTCTTTTTTTTTCATCCTCTAACAAGCGCGTGGCCGTTCTAAGGCCGCTGTACACTCACGTAACAGTGGGTATCGTAATAATAGTAAACAAAGCTGTCTGCTGGGCTCGGCCTCCACCGCACTGCGTCTCGCTTACAGACCGCAGCGCTTTATAAGGAAACGAGCAACCATTTAAAACAAGTGCATTGAATAACCCCTCTCCTTGATAGGCGCAACAAATACTTCAGGAAAGGCACAAATAATCGTTGGGATCGTACATTCTACAAGTCAATCATAAAGGCAAAGCTCGTACTGGCTCCTCTGGTAGTAGTCTTACGTAGTCTTTTACGACTATTTTTTATGTAACTCAAACTAAGGAAGCAATGTGGCCCATGGTTTGGCTTCGACGATACTCAGGGAGAAAAACAGACAGGTGCATTTCTTAATCCATGCAAAATTGTCTGACCAATCAGGTCTCACCACCAAGGAAACTAAGACCATCTTTCAGTTTGCCCACTTTATACATTGTTCTTCACCTCGGATACAATGAGTTGTTTAAACTTTGACAAAGGATCGAAGAACTGACATACACTGATATATACCTATATACAAACCAGTCCGACCCATACCCCATCTGTGTGTACATCAGAAGCATGCGATCGGACCCGGCACCTTAACGGGGGCATTTTGACATTTCAAATTTTAGATTTACATTACACAATGTTCTTTCATAAACTTTCCATTTCAGACCAATACACATTACTGATCAACACTTCTAAATACTTCACAGGTCTGTCAGAAGTGAAGATCCCCATATTGCCCCCTTCTCTAAACTCTACCCCCTCACTCAAATTCCCCTCGTTCATTTTGTCTTCTCAGTCCTTGCACAAGGCCAAACCTGCAAATGCAGATACCTCCTACAACTACCCAAGAATGACTGAACTGTGACCTTCTTACCTCCCAATGTCCCTTTCTCTGGGAGCACGTTTTCACTTTCCCTCCCCTAAACCAATCTGTTCACTTCCTGCCCACTGCTCATCGGTTGCCGCTGGCCTCCTGTCGCTGGCGGTCGGAGATCACCTCCTGTAGACGCGAGGTGAGCGGTTGTTGTTGGGCCAGCTCGGGGGCCAGGCAGATGCGCTTGGCGGCTGATCCCTCATCTGGGTTGATTCGTTTCCCCGCCAGCAGCGACTGACCCTCGCCCAACTGCAGCATCTTGTTAATGGCACGCAGGTCCTGCAAACATCAGAGAAAGATTAGCGCCTTTGTTCAACATTGAATACAAAAACAATTTTCAAATCCGAATCTTCTTACTAGAAAAACATCAAAAGACGTTTACACAACGTTTAATATGGCAGCCATGCAACTATTTTTCAGAGAAGACAAGGCTCACTGACTACAAGCATCATTTCTTAAATAATTACCTACCCTAACAGGGTTACTTCAAACATCTCCCAATAAATCCACTGCGTTTTCCAGAATTCTCCTTTAATTTGGCAGTGTAGCAGACAATCTGTGCCACGTCTGCGTTGCACTTTGTAATAAAAAAAACCACTTTTTTTTTAAATCAAGAAAAAAACGGTTTTGATCGTTACAAAAGCCGTACCTTTGCGGGGCTCTTGTTGAAGCAGTAGAGCATCTTGCTGTGGGGCGTCATCTGGGCAGGCCAGGCCTTGTGTGGGGAGATGTACACCGAGTGTTTGGTCGACACCCGGCGTGGGGATGTGGCGTGCGACCGTACCATGGGCAGTGGGGACAGTGGGGGAGTACCATCAACCTGCTTTGTCGAGAACTTGAGGGCGAAGGACTTGATCTTCTTTACGTACACCTGTGGAAACACAAAATTGATTGAAAAAGATATATATTGGGTATAATTGTAACTCGTTTTGAATCTGAAAGCAATAAAGATACGAGAGACATGTTAACTAGCACAATTTTAAGTGGGGACTCACAAAAATACCAGGAGGGAATTTTGTCCAAAACACCACAAGACTCATCGTTCTTTAACTAGTTATTTCATTGTTGTCAACAACTTTTCATAACGCCGATACTTGCATCTTCCAAAACTTCATAACAATTTTCAAATATTGAGATTCAAAATCTTTTCCAAAACAGTTTGTCAAACAAAGCTTAAAAGATTAAGTATCTGAATAAAAACTTATAATAATTCAATAGATTATTCGAGAGAAAAGTACAATCTAACAAAACATACAGCCTGAGAAGTGCCTCGTTACTGACCTGGTTGTAGAACCTGATGAGATCTCCGCGGTCCTCGAACTCAAAGCTGGACCCCGTCCCAGCCAGGCGGGTGGGTGTTGGTGGCTGGCTGTTAGGGTGGGGTACGGGCAGGGTGCTCGATGAACGGATCGTCGCTAACTTCTCTGTCCGCTCTGTAGTTGGTGAAAAGAGGGGTGGCCATTGAAATGTGCGAAAGCAAAACGTGTTAAATTTCAGAGAAGGCTATTACAGTCGTGTTGATTGACAAAACTTTGCATGTGAAACATACATGTTCCCTGCACACATATAGAGCATTTCACATAGAAAATTATTTTACATAATAATTCTCTTACTTTTGTCCTTTGCGTCCTTGGGGTCGTCGTCCCTCGTGGTGACGGGAGAACTGCTGCCGCTCGCCCCGTTCCGACTGCCCTCACTGGACCCTGAGGGGTGTCGCCGCCGGTTCTTCAGAAGCACACTGCGGTATACCTAGTGCACAAAGACAATATTATTAGACTGCTTTTTATCTATCATCTCAAATAAAGTTTAAATCTTAGCCCAGAACTGAAAGGTTAACCAGCATTTCCCACCCTATTTTGTTCCCTTTTTCCCAACAGTGGTCAATATACAAATACATGTACACTTCATATTCAGTTATATATCAGATTTCCGTATTATAGCACAGGAAAACATTGGCAATAGAAGAAAACTGATAGGTCTACAGAAGTCAAGAATATAGGTAAGAATTCTCAAGAGTCCGTCCTTCAATTTGTTTTAAAGGATATACATCAGAGTGAACAGGAATCACTTTATGACTGATCATAAGATTTACTTTGATGGAGCAAAGGTTAACTCTGCCCAGTAACTTACATGGCTCTCAGCCTGTGGTTGGAGGCGGTAGTTCTTCATGATCTCCTGGAAGGGGCGGTCCTTGCCCGTCACCTTGGCCATCACGTACACCGCACACATGGTAAGCTGGTCGATGTGGCGCTCACACATCAGGTCGATGTGGTGAACCAGTGTGTACTCGAACATTGTCCACATCTGGGCCCGCAACTCGGGCTCCACATCAAGCCGTTCACACAGGTCACGCAACCGCACACTTACGAGGTGGTACACCTACAACAGAAAGAAGACGACCCATGATATATTAACAGAGCTTAGCTCAGGAAAGATTGTGAGAATGACGATCCCCTAACACTTTAAATAGACTTGATGAATTAAGCTATTCTAAACAAAGCATCCCCATTTTACCAATGAACTCATTCCACAACATTTTCCGAAATTCATAGAGATTGTTTCATGTCAAAGTTTTCTTTACCTTTCTGAAGAAGAGTGCGAGTGAGCCGGTCTTCCTGGGCTTGTTTTCAGGCGCCCCAGCAGCTGAGGCGGCCTGTGGGGGTGGGGGGACCTGGATGGATGATGTGGCAGTGGCGGCTGACGTGGACGGCGGCTGAGAGAACATTTGGATGTATACCTAAAAGGAAGCATAGTTTTGTAGTGTTAATGCGCGACAACCACTTTGTTTGCATTCTTCAACTCTCATCTTCTTCGCTTATCAATGGTACTAAACAACTAGATTCAAAAGCATTAACATACACATTTCAAATGCCGTGCCCCACTCTTAATTTTCCGTCATGTTTCTAATGTTTTACTTATGTTACATTCGAAGGCAAATTTATAAACAGATCAGTACTAGAAATGCACAACGTCCAAACATATCAGGAAAATTTTGTAACAGTAAATGCACTTTTCAATTTTGAGTGTCAGGACAAGGTTACTTCAGTTCCCTTGCCCCATTGCCCCTCATGTTATTCTTTCTACCATTTCTTTTACCTCCATGTCATGGTCATTCGAAACAACACCTACCTGTCGTCCGTCCTCCATCTGGGCTTGTTGGAAGGTGAGGATCTGTTGTGCAGGGCTGGCGCTCGTTCCATCCCCGCCGTCTCCACCGCCCATGGTGACCGCTGCCCCTGCTGAGGGGCCGGCAGAGAATAGGCGCCGCTTGGCACTGCCTGGGGTAGGAGAGCCAAACCGGTCGGCCGCAGACAACGCTACTGGGGACTGTGGCACATCTGGGCGAGAAAGAAAAATAGGAGAGTCAGAGCAGTGTACTACGAGCAGGGCTTTTGGTGCCAATGACAAAGTAATCAAAAATTGTTTTAAGATTGTGCTACCGTGGGCAGTGCAGTTCCAAAACGTTGAATGTCCATGTTGCAACCTGCGATATCCTAACCATTCGAATTACATTTAGTGTGTATGTATTTCAAGCATTGGGAATTAACGCTATGAACCCTGATGGAGAAGGGGTATTCTGTTTCATGTATGATAATTTTTTGAAAATCTGTTTATTTTCTGTAGAAGAGAGCGGCCATGATCTGTCCTTGAATTTGAACTACTGGTTAAGAGTTAAATGCACATTTCCTTCACAGTATTCTTTTCTCACCTTTCTTCTGTGTGTTGCCTGTGCCTTCCCCTGCTAACCGTTTGACTGTGGGGTGTGGGACGGGGCGTGGGGAGAGGAGAACGGAGGCGTTGCCATCTTTGTCTATTTGTGAGGGTAACGTCACGTCTTCACACATGGGCACGTTTCCTTCTAACGCTTCGATCGCCTTCCACAGTGGGGAGTCTGCCTTCCAGGCCAACGACTCCAGGATGGTTTCTTCAATCTGCCAAGGATGATGACAATCAATGTTTGATCTTACTATTAAGTTACTGATATGGGCACTGATGCAAATTATGGCAGGATCATGAATCTTCACTCACAACTCAAATTTTCCATTTATATCATATCTGAAATGCCAAAATCACTCTGTGGGCTAGTTAAAGGAACAAGACAATCTCCGGATGATGTCCATTGCGAGATTGTTAGTGTAAACTATTTATTGAATTGTCTTACTGTTACAGCTATACGTGGATTTTGTTCACTTATACAAAATATTTTTATTGATAACATGGAAATAACAGAAAGCAAAGTGAGGACAATATCCAGACAATGAACACTTCACGAGTGTGGAGCGGAGTAACAAATTGCATTTTAGAAAAGCATAATACGGGCATCTGTATTAGTCTACACTTTAAACTGCCTATTTTTTGTGGCACATTTTCAGGAGTGACTTACATGGTTGAGATGCTTGACGACATCTCTGGACAGTCCGTCTTCTGCCCGAATAAGCACCTCGATGACCTTATAAAAGTCGTATGGATACAAGTCGAATACTTCTATGATCCATGGGAACGTTCTGCAAAATAAAATATTCATGATAAAGTAATCAACTATGTGATGATTATATTTTTTCAAATCATTCTGGTTGGGCTTTGGTCAAATCTAGTCTTACCCTTCGCCCCTGCCCATTCCTTCCATTTGGTAGATAACCTGTACATGTATTGTTAAACCGTTTGCAAAAACATAATTTCCCTAGAAATCTGGTTCAGTGTAAAACAAACATATTCTGATGCACATACCTTTGTGAATTGTATGAGAAAACTACTATCTCCAGACAGCAGGCGAATAACGACCGATGAAAAACGTCCTGGTCTAACAACGTCTGAAAACCAAAGTATAATGGGTTAGTCTATGCACATATTTCAGGCGAACATGGCTTGATTGATACATTAAGAATGAGGCTATGCCATCTTTAGACTGTATACAACTGTGCAACTGACGTCAACGTTGCTATAACGCGGATAAAATAGTTTACCCCCGATAATATATATATTTTTTAAAAACACAAAAAATCTTTTATCTGCATATTTATGTTCTCAGTGTCGTACATTCTCTTCTACTTCATTGTCATTATGCATCCAACCAATTTGTCAAATTCTGCAACTTGAATGTATTCTTTTATGAACAAATCATTTGATGGGCAGCTGATGAAATAGTATGTTTAATGGTTGTCAACCAGTCTATACTTACGGAGAAGACTTTGCTGGCGGCTTGCTTGTCCTTGTTGTGGAGCCGCCGTTTCTCTGCTAACATGATGTTCTCTAGCGCCTTGTAGTAGAGCGACTCGCCCAGTTGTAACCGCTTCTTGGCAAAGTCTCTGTGAGAGCCCGGGTGATCTTCTGACGACTGAAATAAATTGTTTTTTTTTTTTTAACTCTACTTCACTGATTCCTGAATCTACTTTTTCTGACTGAGGTTGTTTTCAAGTTGTTTATGAGATACTTGAAATAGGTTTAATAATAGTTTATCGGGTAAAGGCTTCATACTTAACTATAAAACTCACTCGAGAGCTTTTTACATTAATTTTATGGATCTTTACAATAAGACATATTTCAACTGGTTTTCCGCCAGTGTTCTCTGATGGTATAAAGATACTTACTTGTGCGAATTGTGTACAGAAACATTGTCCCATCTCTTTCACTCTTCTTGTGATTTCTTCCTTTGGATTCGTTTCACACAAACTGAAAAGGAAAATTTTCAAAAGTCAATCACAACGTATCAGAAACGGAATGCCTCCATCAGGGGTCAGTTGACGGATTTTTCTGACTTTCATTTTAATTCTAAAATAAAATGGGTTTTAATTTAAGGGACTGGCATTGTGCAATCTGAGGGACGTCCAGCGTATAGCAGTTCCATGTTATTACTGGGACTGAAAGTGGTTACTCCAGTCCCCTGAATCAGATGTGCAGCTGTTTTTGTTTTACCAAAATTACAATCTAATAGATTTTTGAATCAATAAATAATGCTACATACCTAAATATTTCTTCAAGGGCCTCGCTGGGGACGGTTTTGCGGCCTGAGAGCAGGGTCTGCAGTCGGCTGACGCTCTGCGTAGCTGTCGACACGGGGGTGATTTGCGCCTCCTTCTCCTTCAGGTATCTCCGGCCGGTCAAGGGGGTTGATGGGGCCAGGCTTCGCGTCTGGAAATAAAGGGGATCAGATGAGATGTAAACCATACTTTCGCCCTCAAAATAGTTATATTTATGACATATTGGCAACGATACAATATTAAGTAGCACAGTTCTCATGTTTTTTCAATGAAAATATCATCTTTTTATCATTCAGTTTAGACGGGTTTAAACTTTTGTCTATTCTCTCAAGCCACCTAGACATTCAGTTTTCGTAATGCATAACGCTTTCTTTCTATTTTGCATATCGAATTAAAATCATGTTTTGGTTACCGAGAATATCTTTGGGTGCAATATCCACAATATTTTGCAAGGGAGAATGAAGTATGCACGGTCTCTAAACCTGTCATGTATAACATGTTAGTGTTATTCAATCTTAAACTATCTAAAGGATCAACCCACATTTTAACCCTTTTAAAACAAAATTCTTTACTTACTGGATCAAAGGACTGTATGCGCTTGACCTCCATCCTCTCAGCTAAGTCGCCTGTGTTCACCCCTGACTTGGCAGGGGTACCTATCTCTGCACTCGAGTCCTCACCAAGGAAGATCCGCTCATCGAAGTCGCCCACACTCAGCACATACATCTCGTATGCCTGGTTAATTGCCTTACTGCAATTTGAACACAAATTGTTAATTTCAGATAGCAGAGTTTAAGAGTGAGCTATGTTAGTATGAGTAAAAACAAAAGGGAATAAAATTCTTTTTTTTTTTTAAATCTATAATACGATTATATACTTTTTGGCATGAAACCAAATATACCATATCACTTATAGGTGTATCAGTATAGGAATGCATAAGAATACTCAAAAGGTTAAGAACATATAATTTTCCAAAGAAGTCAAATAACTTTATTGAACATATCAATACAGGTTATATTTACCGTTAATAACATGCAAGATTAATTTCATATCTTACCTGTTCGCCTCAAACGTGCCGATTTCTAGGATGCCCGTGAGATTATCACTCTTCCCCTTCAACGTCTGGAAGAAAAGATCATAGATTGATACATACTTGAGTTAAGTCAGTGGTTAGAAGCCGCTGCTCGTGTGACAAAGGTCTGTACGGCCACGTGGGGAGGTGGGGAGGTGGGTCAGGGGACCTGCCTGGACCCATCCCCTGATCGGTTATAGTGTGGGTTACATCAGGCCCGCCGCTCTTTTTGTCAACAATAACTGCAATAGCTAGGGGACCTATTTATGTTTCCTGCTTTGCATCGTCCCCAGGGGTTCAACTTATTTGGTAGTAATTAAATTTACGATGCTTTGTCAGTAAATACATTAGCATTCCTGATCTGCCAATGGATTACTGCAATCAAATCGTGTGCATTTTTTGTGTTAAAACCATATATTAACTATTTATGTACTATATACGTTGCCTTCCTGTCCACTCTTCAAACGTTTCAAGTATATAAAATACTATCGGCGCAATGGAAAATACCTCACATGGATCAAGCGTCTTTATTGCAACACCACATCTATCTGACGGCTACAACAGAAGTTGCTCTTTTCTCTCCCACAGCTGTCACTTTTTCCTTTTTCCTTTTTTTTGCTTTCATGCCACCCCAGTATTATTTCTCAACCTCTTGTAAATCTACCAAGCTCCCAGAGCCACATCTTATGCCCCTTCGGTCCCCATATCCGTCGATCCTGCCTAGGGCAACGTTTATAAATGAATTTACTGACTCGTTAACCATTCTACCTTGAACAGAATACCTTAACTTGAATTCTACGCTATTTCCAACATGACATATATCCCTGAATTTGTTGATGGATTACTGCTGAATTCCCCCTGTAAAACTCTTTTTCTTAAAAGCTCACGTTACTTTTTCCACAATTTATTTTATAAGTAGAGCACAATTTCAACACGTAATGGAATTGGGAAAACTCCCGTTACCGACTAATCTATGCTGTAGGCGCCCCCTCTGCCCTAATACCCCTCCTGTGAGTTGGGGTACAGTACTCATTCCCCGACCTCCGACCTCCGGGCCCACCCCGGGACGCAGGGCCACACAATGTGTGACGTCACCTTACACAGCGTGACGTCATATACCCGGCGGGGGTGGGGACAAAGGCCGCTACCCCGTCGGCCGGGAGAGGGGAGAGGGGAGTGGGGAGAGGGGTGACCACGTGGTGGGACTGGGGTCTCACCTCCGGACAACAACTACACAGGTACACTGGTGGGGTGGCAATTTGATCTCTAGTCATGGGGGCCCATTTCGTGCGACCTCAAACCCCTCACAGACTGTCCCCGTCAGAAAATCAACTTTCACGTTATACACATTTTCGTGCATTCTGTACACTGTCAACACTACATTACACGAATTCAAAAATATAACTACAAATGTACTAAAATAGCATTTGTATGAAGGATAAACAAACCAACAAAATCGCAACATCTTTATGCACAGAAATAATATATTAATGCTAAATAGGTGAAAATTAAGCAACGCATATTTGGCATGTTCACACCTTTGTGATACCCTAGTATCCCATAGTGGGAACGTGTCTGAGTGGGGACTGCATTTGTATCAGTTTCTTAAACTTAAGTTAAAGTATTCAACCAAAATTCATACATACACAGGAAATAGTCCATTTCTTACAAGCATGCAACGGAGTTTATCGACGGACTGTTCAGACGTCTGACGCCTTTGTGTGTTATATGGACTAGGCAGTTACTTATTTAGGGCCTGGCACCATTTCTGGCACCACATTAAACTCTTTGCTTTCCATTAAACCCTGCTAAACTTAAAACTCCCCTTTACGTGAAGTTGAACATCCCACTGACGATTGGCAACTCATTTCGTTAATGATACCTTATGAAATTTCCTTACTTTTCCCTGCCATTTCCCTCAGCATTCTGCGTGAATCAATTGAAAGAGTAACGTTTTAGTGAGACACATTACAGAACTTCCAAATCACAAGTCTGTGATGTGGTTACATTGTCTTACCCGTTTGTCGAAGAGTCGTTTGAGGTGTGGCTTCCACCAGTACTCCTTTATGCCGAGCGCCTCGACCACGAGCCCCTCGTGCTGCTCACACAACAGCCGGATCAGGCAGGGCACCTCGGTCGGCGGCTTGTAGTCCTTCGCGTCAAAGTTCTTGGGTAGGCCTGTATTGGGGGGAAAAAGACCAACATTAATACCCTAGAGATCCATAAACGGGTGTTGTAGCACCGGTACACGGTTTGTTATGGTTTGTCAAATGAACTTTCAGCTTTTCTATATTTTATATACAGATGTGCATAGTCTCCACGTTTGACAGAAATGTGCTACAGAAACTAGAAAAGTCCGTGAAATGTAAATGTTTTAAAGTTCATCAGACCAGTACTTCAGGGCAAGTTCTAGAGTTTATCGTCACATCAGATTCCATAAAAGAAAGTTAGGTTAAATTCTTATAAATAAATCGGGTTATTTGTTGGTCTTTTAAGGCCTAATAAAGAGTGTGGAGGTACTCACCTTTAAAGTTGGAGTTGAGCAGGTCTCGCCGGTCGCTGAGGAGGGCGTTGGAGTAGAACCAGTCGATGCAGCACAGCAGTAGATGGTACGAATTGACCAGGTCATCGCTGATTGCAGGGAAGTTACCTGAAAACATAGAAAACCTCTGTTTAATTTGAAATTAAGTTTTTTCATTCTTAACTATACGTATAATTGAAAATAAATGGGGCTAGCTGGACATAGTTGCCTTTGTTTGAAAAAATTCAATACAGGGACAATAAAGAGGTATCGTCTGAACCAGATTACATTGGTGGTGGGGTTGTAGTGGTAGGTCATAAGATGGCCTCAATGACTTAACCTAGTAAGTCTTATTCAGTGTCCAAAAATACAGGTACATGAGCTTGCCAGGCTCACCGATTTTCAATATGTACCCAAATAGACTTTACTGACATTGATTGTTTGTTGGGTTAGTTTAAAGTCCGGCCAACCTCCTGGGTTCTTTCCAGACTGCAAATTTACTGACAATCATACATTTACAAATGCATCAAATATTGGCCACGTGCACTTTTTTTTAGGTGTACATTCGACAGCTTCATAAATGTGCATCCGGTGTGCTTAAATATTATATTGTGGATACTGCTTGATTTTTCTGGGTTGGCCAGGTAAATGTGAGCTTCAGGAGCAAACCTGTCATTCTGATACTTAGAAGATAGTGCCCTGATGGCAAACCCCCCCCCCCTCTCCCCACCAACACCCCATCCCCTACCAGTGACGGTGCGCGTGTCCTAGGGCCAGCTTCAGTGCCCTATCACACTGCAAGACTTGAGCTGCGACATTGGGTGCAATATGATAGTTTCAGACAAATCACATACAGGAATGATAAAACTGTTAAAAATGGCATTTTGACTATTTGGCATATGTGTGAAAAGAATTTTGTCTTCAATATACGTAATTTCTCTACGACATTGTCATGTCTCAGCTCATGTCGTGTCGTGGAATAGGGCATTCAGTCGCCGGCCGGCCGGCTCCCAACCCCTCAGCCCGCAGCTTGTCTGGCGCAGGGCCAGGCCAGGGGTGTGCAGGTAGGGACCGGAGTGGGGGGCCAGGGGCTGGGGGGAGAGGGGCCGGAGTAGGGGGGGCCGGGGACTGGGGGGAGGTGGGGAGATGGGCGGGTCGGCAGCTGACATCAGCCTCTAAACGGCCGGCCACACAATATCAGGGATATTCCTCCTCTATGGTAACATTGTTATGGCTGGCCTTATAATGGTATTAACTAAAAACTTAGGTAGATGTCTTAAAGCCCCAACCACGCTGACTAACTGAACTCAGCGGGGTTGAGTTGGTCCCAAGTCTCAAGTCAAGGGGGGACTGAGTCATAGCTAAAACTACGATGGGTTGAGCTGAATCCTACACGTTTGAACGATGAAGATGACTCGATTTCCAGGTCTTGGAGGTGTGTGCAGTAGATATTGGTATATACCATTGCCTGTCCATATAGCCCTAAGAAAATGACAGTTGAGTCGCACAGTCGCACTCTATGCCAGCAGTAGCAGTGAAAAGTAAAGTAAAGTTCAGTTGGCCAATGTAGCCGGTCCTATACATTTTGAATTTCCAATTAAATTTTGCCACCTTTGGTGACTCAGCCTACAGTGACCAACCACTAGCTCTTTCTTGATATGACGAGCATCGGCCTGGGCAAATCAATTTATAGATCATTGAGTCTGGGATTCAGGACACATACTTTGGGCTTACATACTATAGATACGGTTGACATAATCAGTTACACCTCCCCTCCAACAGATTTTGTTTGTTTGTTGGGGTAGTTTAATGTCCAGCCAACCCTTATGGGTTCTTTCCAGACTGCACAAGGTAATGCTTTTCAGCTTATGGGTTATTGTATCTATGATATGATTTACAAGAAACCCTCCTACTTATTGCGAAGAGTGGCAAGGGGTCTTTCACGTGCAATACCCCATAGAAAGGACACCACACCCCCGGCCTTTGATGGCCCTGTCGGGGGGGCACAGGGTGCCTCCGACAGAAAATAGTATATGCCATAATGTATCTTTACGAGGGACAACGGCATGATTATTGGTATGGTACTTGTTATGTGTTATGATGAAACACAGTAAACCTTCATCCAATTGTCACCAAGCTGTGACAGAAAATAGGGGTGTATTCACAGGTGACACTTTGGCCAATGTATTGAACTGTCATTGTACCTACCGGTGTCTTAGCTGATCTCTGATCCTCGAATAAGTTTTTGAAGTAACCCCCCCCCCTCCCAGCGTTAGCGTTAAGTAACTGATCTTTTCCCTCCCTCCCAGCTTGGACAATGACACCTAATTCTGTCATGATTTTTTTTTTTAGCAGGGCCTCCTGCTATTGCGGTAGCATCCACAGAGAGAGCAAGCCACGTTTGCATTATACCTAATTCTGTCATAAATCAGGCTTAATTGGATCCTGAGCAGCGGTGATCGTTTGTCCTAACGGCAGTTCTAGGATGGCAAGGGGAGGCTACTAAACACCGGGATATGCCCCCCCGCCCCTTCTCCACAAAAAAAAAAAAAAAAAATCTAACGTTGGTCGAAATCTTATCTAATGGAAAAGCCAATGCTCGAATCGTGGGGAAAAGTTTAGGAAGGTCGGATTAACTGAACGCATTAATTGCTCAATATTAAGAAAACAAATTAAATTCTATCCTGCACTACACGGTGTAAAGCAAGTCGAGGTAACTGAAAATATTGTAAATAGAGAACAAATTCGAGAATGTATGAGTAGTTGAAATACTGGTTCTTTGTAATGTGTTCAGTACACATTACAAAGAACCAGTATTTCAACGTAAGTAACCCCCACTCCCCCTTCCCTGGGCCTTTACTTGTTCTCCTTCCTAGCGCGTCTCCCCAGTACCTCCACTCTCCATCCCCATGTTTGGTAACGATAAATGCATCTGAGAAACCAAACCTCGGACTGGAGACCTCCTCCCGCCACCCCTCCCCTCCGCCTGTCACCCATCCATCAACCTGGTTTTAGGCCCCGCCCCCCTGGGCCGACCGACCAATTAGCGCGCCGCCCCAGTCACGGCCCCCTATCGCCCAGGCAACAGGACGAAAATAGCGAGCGGCCATGTGCACGGGGGGAGCGTAGTGGGGGTGGAGGGGGGCTGTAGTAGGGGGTGGGGTGGGGGGCATAGAGAACGACCTACATCTTACATGACCCTCTTCCTAGGCCTCACATACAGGAAGATTATCGTCGGTATTAAATCGGTTCCCAGGGACCTGAATATGGCTGTCCGTTCGACACGAATCACTGACATTTTTATGGTACATGACGTCCATGTAAATTGTCATGCATGAATTTTCTGATCGAAGTGTATATTCTTTGGCCCAGGGACCCCTTTATCAAATCAAATGACTGCTGTCAATTCGTTGTATCCACCTTGACTAGCTTCTTCTAGCAATACTGGGACATGGCATTTTTCAGAAATAGAAATGCTCCATCGTTTAACATTTTGGGCTGACAGGGCTGGATATTCTTTTCCGTAAGATTTAGGGAATTTTACAATGAAGATTCACATATCGTTCTGTTGATGCCCCAGCTCCAGCGCCGAGTGTCATAATTTGGAGAATCCTCTCATGATTACGTTTCCAATGGCCCTGTAATGTCTTACTTTATATTCCTCATATTCACGCTATTATACTCCACTTTTTATACTACTACCCCGGTACTGTCCACGGTGTTGACTGCTGGGAGGTCTAGGTGTAGTCAGACGTTATTCAAGCAGGTGTTCAGTCACCAAAATATACGGAGATGCTTGCTTTCACATATATTAGTGGTGGACGTTAGTTTTAAAATCCAGGGGCCAGTCGAGCCCCTTGCTCTCCAAATCTAGGGGCCCTCATTTATATACTTTGTCTTTGTTATTCATGATTTTCTATGGGCCAGTCGGGCCCCTAGCCCAGAAAATCTAGGGGCCCGACTTGCTTTGTAAGGGCATCGGGCCCCTGGTTATGTCCACCCCTGTGTATTGGATGTGACAATTATTAAAGCACACAACTATCACAACGAAGAAACGATTTATTTTTCACAGGATGTTCAATGTGAATGTCTAGCCAATTTAGATTTAGGAAATCGAGTTGCCACTAAATTAGGAACGGAATACTCTCCCTTGATGAGTTTTCCATGAGAAGGAATTTTGTTGTTCCCATTTCCCAAGTACATTTGGAATTGTGTACATAGTTCTTCGGATATTTAATCACGATAAGAACGAACAGATGCAACTTTTTTTTTGTTAGGGACGTGTTAATTTTCTCAGGAATGCATTACAGCAAGCTTGGCCAGTGTCCGAAATTAAGGTTGCATGTTTTTGCAGCAGGTTGCATGATTTTTACTAGTGTGCACCTTTATTCACTTTCAGAGCCTTTTCAATTTTTGGGGGTTAAATAATATCGAATCCATTTTTCAACATTTTTCTTGGATTTATTGGCACTGAATATCAACTAGCCCACTCGTAGCTAGAGACTCAGCGTCGGAAATCTAGGGTGCATCCTGAGCAGGGGTGGACTCAACCACAGGCCCGGGGGCCCGAGGCCCTTAAAAGCAGATTGGGCCCCTAGATTTTCTGGCCTAGGGGCCCGACTGGCTCCTAGAAAATTATGGATAACAAATACAGATTTCTATATTTTTCACAATAGAACATACTGTTTTTATAGACAATCGGACTATATATTTGTGAGGGCCCCTAGATTTTGGTGTGGGCCCCTAGATTTGGAAAGTTGGATGCCCGACTTGCCCCTGGATTTTTAGGCTTATGTCCACCACTGCTGAGATTTAAGGATTCCAGAAGTAGAATGCACTCACCTTTGACTTGAACAAACATTGTCCAGCAGAAGTTGAAGACCTCAGACGGGGTGCACGGTAATCGCCTGAAACAAGAAGAAAACATGATGAAGCTAGGAAAGTCTGATAAAGTGTTTCCTAAAGTGATCATTATGCCAGCACTCGGGACTAAAATTCTTGCCGACCAGGATTTTACCTTAGCATAGAGATTAGAGTTACCAGTACTGGGTACTAGTGAAAATCTTGCCGGGCTTGTGAAACTTGCGAGCAACTAGCCGGTGGGCTAATGAAAAACTTTGAAATTACAGTAATAACTTGGTATATAGGCTTGTGGAGCGTTGATCCGAGCCAGTGCAAACACAGGACTACTAGCCCGGTGGACTAGCGGACAAAATCACTGCCAACCATAGTTGCCTGCGGGGCAACCAACCCTTATTACTTTACTTAGTTGTCCAAAAATGTATATAAAATATTAGACCGTTCTATACTTATATTAATTTTTAAACTCGGAGCACAAGAACATGCGAAAACAAAGAATTTCTTCTTCAATATTTTATTACTTTTGTCAAAAGAGAAGTTTCACGAATTTCCAGGGTTGGCAGCAAGGAACTAGAACTAGAACTACATGTATAACGTTATGGTTGCCAAGCACCACTTTCTTGTTCTGTGTCTGGGCAATCGATTTAATTATAGACCTCTGGAATTAATTTTGGTCAGAACGCACTGTAGTCGGAGAGTCTCCAAAATCAAACTTTTCCTTTACTAGGACACTCTGACAGTTGGAGTTACTGGTCAATCAAGCTAAATAGCTCCTCCTGATAGCCCTGCTGCTAGAGCATTGTTAATTTCTGGGTGATTTGCATCGAGATATCAAACCCCAAATATGGGATAAACTGTCGTAAGCAGCCTCCCACCTAGACAAAGTATTCGCCTCTGGATATTGCCATTCCAGAGACGAACAGAACCAAAATATTTTTTGTTTTTTTTGGAAGGCCAAATTCATGATTAAGTCGGAGGTGGAGGAGAAGGGGAGGGGATGCGTCGCAGGCTACCCCCCACCCACAAAAAAACACACACCAAAACTTGACACCCTGACTGTCTGCAAGATACCTAGACTACAGCTCCTACATCCTCCTCCGACAACCGTGAAGTGGCCATTTAACTTTTTATGTGAATAGACAGAATTTATGTGTTCTTATTCATAATGTCCTGCTAAAACAAACTTGAAAGCAGCGTTCGAAATTTACGTCAGCCCCAAGCTGATTGTCTTGACTCAGAGCTGAAATTTTTTGAGAAAATAACATAAAAATCAGCTCGGATTTTTCACACATGTAATACACTTGAGCAGGGATGTAGATTGGGTACAGTAAAAAAAAAATCAGAAATAGCATCTGTAAATGTCCTATTTATGATGTGAAAAATGTTCCAAATATCAAATTCACTTTTGACTCACTTTTTAAGGTGCAGGGGAGAAAAAAATCGGAAATCCACCAAAAATCGGAAAACTTACAACCCTGCTTGAGTACTATATCCGGACTGACAGCCCAAAATGTTGATTTCGAACCCTGCTGAAAGTGGCTTAATATTCTCGTAAATCAAATGATTTTTAAGGTTTAGTGGCAAATCAAGATCCTGTATCTCTGGACAATAAAATTTTGTGACAGTATGAATCAGACTAGCAGGCTTTAGAAATACTTCCTTTGGGAAGATTGCAGTTACACTCACCTCAAATTTCACATGAAAAGAATTTCCACAACGCATTTTGTTAATGCTTACCTGTAGTGGCTGCACTACACTTGAGGATTAAACTTGAAAACATCTGCTAAATTATTTCATGGCAAATTATATTTACTTGATTGTCTGATGTTTGTTTGGGGTAGGGGGTTGGACAGGGTAGGGTCAGAACTGGTGGACCGTGGTGGTGGTCCCCTCACACTGATCGGCATCACGTTAGCTGTGAGTGACACCTATACGTAGCACGGGTAGTGGGGAAGGAGAAGTTGGGGCAAGTCCCTACACTGAATAGCATTACGGTCGATTACACTGTAATACACAGTAACCAAGTTTAAAAAGTTAAAAAGAAGGGACCTACCTATCCACTTTTTTGACCATCAAAACATTACACTAAACTAAACACTAAAGGTCTGAGGGGGGGTGGGGGGGGAAACACGTCCTTTTTTTTTTTTTACTTTTCTAGAAACACATAGAAAAGAGACTGCACTTTGCATTGAAACAAGGCCCTGCTCCCCAACCCTCAAAGTAATGAGATAGTGAGTGAGTGTTGGGTGTTTTACGCAGCACTTACAGCCAGGGTCATTTTCACAGCGAAAACAGGTTGGGACCAAGTCTTTGGTGATCGTATGTATCTACGAGTTGAAGGTGATAGGGCGGGCAAACAGCAGGGGATTAAAACCTGGAAATCATTTTTGCTGTATTTCATCCCTTAGTGAACCCAGCACCAACCAGGCATTAACCCAAAGAACCAGTTGGTCATAAATGCAGTGTTCGAAATCAAGGGCGCACCCTGCACCCGGTGTGCACAATTTGTCAGCAGGGTGCACACTTTTTATGACCTGTGCACCCGGTGTGTGCATCAATTTTGGCTGGTCCAAATACCTTATTATAATGGTGTGCACATGAAAATGATACAGGGTGCATGATTTTGGAACTCTATGCACCCGGCGTGTGCATAGAAAAATTCCTTAATTTCGAACACTGCTCATAGTCCGATAATCAACCCTACATTAGTTTACAGGTCATAGTCTAGTCCGAGAGGCCTTAACCCTACATTACAGTGGGAACGTGACAGACAGGGCTTTTCCCGGTCTACTTGGTCAGCGCTATTGTCACCTTCTACGATCAGCAGGGGCTTCTGGGGGCCTATTCTTCCCCGGAACCCCCACGGGGTTCAAGGTAATGAAAAATACAATATCTGCCTCTGAGCCTGACAGTGACACGTAGATCTGGTGTAACACCGTGGAGGTAAAACAAATCTTTATCTTCTTTTAACGACAGGCCCCTGGCCACTGATGTTCCCCTGATGCCCCCCTCCCCTCCACCCTGCTCACCGCCCCACCCCTGGACAGGGGGACACCCCCGAGCCCGAGGGGCCGCGCCATTTAAATGACCTACTTTGATGAGGCGTAAACAACTTGGCTTCGGACTAATCCTTGACAGACACAAACAGTAAATATATTAGATCTTTTAACACTTGGGAGGATTTTTAGTCGAGTCTGACTCACCTCTGTTTCCGACTTCTGGGAACTTTGGGAGGATCAGCTGCAGGATCCTTGAATATATCCAAAAATATGGGTTCGAACTTTTTGAAGATGACTGTGGAAACGGCGAAGTTCCGCTCCAATCGATCCACTTTGTCCCTGAAGTCTTGTGGTAGGTTGGCCATGTCCGACCATTTCTTCATTTTGTTGAAGAAGTTGATGAGACTGGAGGAAGGGAAAACACGGGTTAAACTTAAAACTTATTCTGGTTTGACAGCGGGTAAGAATAAGATGGGACTGGCTTCATTTGGAGCCGGGAAGATGAAAAACAAGTCCATAAATCAAGGATTATTTCGAGTCATCTACAGTGTCAGTGCAGTCTGCACTGCATCTGTATACAGGATATGCTAATGGTGAACTATTTTGTTAAATTTGCAACATATTAAGCGCTCACAGAAATCAATAAATACCTTAATTTCGCCGACCGGAGCAGGCGAGTGAGGGATACACAGTTCCCTTCGCTTTCCCCTCTTCCCACAGTGGGGATGGTTTTCCGACAGGCCACATACAGCGAACATGCCAACCAATGGAGTCCATCTCCCTACAGGAAAGAGTCAAAACAATGTTTTAAATATCTGGAAAACCCCGAAGTGCCTTGATGGAGGCATCACAGAAATGTCATGATTTAAATAACGGTATCTCGGTGTAGTGGATGTAGACTCAAAACAAACATGGCTGCCCCATAACCGAACATCACAAGCCTTACCTCAAGAGTGTAATTTGTGGAGATCCTCTGGTAATTCTCGCAGGCCTCCTCCTTTGCAACCTTATCCAAATTCAAGTCCAAACATAGATCTTCATATCTGCTAAGCGTATTATCCTCTCCTTCGTCTGAGAGCCCCATATTTTGGTTCTTTTTGCCGGCGTTCCTCTCAACAATGGTCGGGGAACGTCCACCACAGAAGCTCGACACGAATGGCGCGAACTTTGAACCAATCAGCGACGTCCTCCCGTCACGTGACCGCTCCTCACTCTCCGACCACAACCTGGGCCTCTCTCTCCTAGCGTAAGACCGTGGAGCGTCAGTCCCTCTGGTGGGAGAGTGACAATTTTCCCGCCAAGTCGCCATCCTGACATGTCCAAGCGTCGGGCGCCAAAGTATTTCAGAGACTGATTTTTGGTACTAACTTTCCCTTGATAAGCTGTACCCACGAAAACTGTAACTGTGAACAATGATATTCGGGATTAGGGCGCAGACAGTCCATAATCTGATGGTTGGCCTAAACGCCCGCCCCGACTAAAGTAGGTCAATGAGATGGCCGAGTGGGCGTGGCTTGTGATGACTGGACGCGTGCCAACTGTCATTCACTGCTTGGGGTCCACGTGCTTAGGGGTGGGAGGGGGCACTCCAAGGATGGATCATGGCCCTGCCGACCTAGATTTGACTCAGATTTAGTGGGCTTTATGATTATCCAAGAGTTAGACAGCGCCAACATCAGTCGCAGTGCGGCTATTTCTTACACGAAACGTCTTAGATTATTGGCAATATTGCCCGTCTGTGTAGCGACTTTAAATTATTTTCACATTTTTACTCATTTTTACATTCCTGGATCCAGTGGTAGTGGGGGTAGTGGCGGCCGGATCCGTAGAAGAGTGGGGTGCAAAAGGGGCACTTGCACCCACTGGCACCTAAGTCAGACTACACTAAAGTAATCTACACCAAGGTGTTTTCGTATTCGTCCCCGTTTACCAAAACACAAATAAAAGTACCTCCTTGCCCCAGTCCCCGATGACTTTAGACTTAGGATCCACCCCTGATACCCCCACCCTCTTTACTTTAGCATATAATTCGCATTGCTATTTAGAAATGTACTGAAACCGCGCCCCCTACCCCTCTCCCGCCACCTTTCGGCGCGCCCCTGGTACACAAGGCCTTGAAGGGAATTGGGACCGTTTTTATTAGTCAGTCGGTAGTGTTCTTCACAAATGAGGCTAGTAAATTACCGTGTTTTTGTGTGGCTATTTTCACTTTAGTTTTGACCACAAAATTATATACCATGGGGAAGAAAACTGGATACAGTCTGCACACTTCCGTCGGCACTAGAATTATTTGGAAAATTAAAGTTTGTTTTGTAAAATAATGAGACACGTCAGTATCCGCGAATTAAAAACCTTGCCACGTGACGTTGCTCATCCTCTGTGATCTAATGTGTCATCTCGCTCAAATATCACAGTTAGTTTTATCTCCGTTTTTTATCCTTTATTTAGACAGCAATTAAAAAATGTTTTATTTCATTTAAAAACAGAAATCTTACTGTCGTGAGGCCAAGAAGAATTTGTACTAAGAAAAGGTATTCTCTATTTAGTTACTATGACACGTTTCAACTACAGTACTGCAGAATGTCCATTTGGAAATGTGATATAATGTTGACCTAATAAATACAAAAACACAACAACAGTTACATACACCAAAGCCATACTTTAATAAAAAATAATCATATTTTCCATTGTTCATGATCATCATTTGGTTCAATAAATACATCCAACATTAAATAGCATGTTTCACATTCGTGTAGAAAACCAGCTTGTCGTAAATTTGTCCTATAATATACTGCAATCATTCCCCAGTAATAATTTACGTAGTCTCTTTCGCTCACTGCTAATAGAAAATAACTTAGCGACAGGCAGGTCCTCTCCTGGGAAATTTTGCCATTGTGCACGTCATGGGTTTAGGCGTCAGTATGCCTAACTATAGGAATCATTGAGCCTAGGATAAGAGAGAATGAAGCCACAACCTTCCCTCCTTCTATAACATTACGTCTCAGTCTACAGCTTTTAATCTAATATTTCTCTTCACAATTTCATTATCATTTCATGTTCTGTATACCATTCTTGAGATGAGAAGGAATGTATGTTACTGAGGTTTGTTTTTATCTTTCGGTTCGGACTAAGAGACGACCGGGAGTGGGTGCTCTCCCCTTCTCTGCACCACCGCGGGCGTCGGGCTATATTGCACCGAGTTACAACTTTACATCGTGTTACCATGATGATCACGTCAAAAACCTGCCATTGCTCTCATAGACTCTGTTTAAGGCAGCAAACTCACACACTTAATATTTTTTACAGAGGGTATCATCATGGAGTAGAGAACAAACATTTACAGTTGATAGGATTATTACAAATACAATGTAATATATTTAATAGTAAACAGAACTTGAGCAGTAAAAAACACAACCCAGACCAGAGGGCGCCACTGCATGTTGTGCTCACAGTGAAGTGGCGCCATCTGGTGGATTTTCCTTGCATCCTTCGCTTTCTCTCCAATAGGGGGCAGCACATAAATAAAGCTCTTGGGTGAGTCGTCACACCAAGACGTAGAACGACAAAAATGAGTTCGTTGAAACACAGGCGGGTTCGCTAACTCACCGCACCGTTTACAATGTTTGTGGTTTTCTAGTTGTAAAGCCTTATGACCTTCTGTAACGCCAGTAACAGGATGCACACAACAGCAAGAAAGCTAAGAAACACTAGGCATACATCGAGTCCGAACTAATAATAGGGCGCGTCAACTCGTCCCGCCCCCTTCCCACCCTAACCCCTCTGGTACAAGTCTGGTACTTGGCGACCTTCTTTTCCTCGTCCCATTGGCCACTCGGTCTATGGTGACGTCACCATGGCGTCATTATACACGTGACGTCATGGCAACATCACGTCAAGATTGGTGACGTCATGAAAAAAGGGCACCCCCAACTAACTCACTTTGCACTACGCACCTAAGAGACTAATTCCTAACAATATTAATGGGAACACATCATTTGGTCAAATCAGTAAGCAATCTTAGAAATAACAACATGCTTTCCTCCTTTCCTCTTTCTACTGTCATGTGTCCTGTGTAAAATCGCACAAGATGGTGAAAAAAATCAATTCGCTTATTTACTGTAATTACGAGGAAAAATACTAAGTCTGAAATATGATGAATTATTTGTGACTGCTGTATCAGAAGTAGATCGTGTAAAAACGTGAGAGCAATGGTTGGTGGTGAGGTCTGTGTGTCGGCTATTTGGCTTCATGTTACCCCTGGCTCAAAGCTAGACGACTAGTTTTGCAGGACTATCGGAAGTACATTTTTTGTTTTATGTTTTTCTTTGCAAGACACTAAAATTAGGCAATTAACAGCTACCAAATAAACGAACCACTTTCTTTGGATCACTCTTCATTATTACCTCTTTAAACATATTCCCTTTTCTCATAGCACTAAATTGCATGGGAGAGATGAACTAAGAACAAAAACAGAAGTATGGTACTGAAGTGACAAACAAAGGCAGTTTTCATTCTTTCCGACACCACAGCACACTAATTTTCAACAGGTGCAATTCTGATTGCTTCTACGAACAGACAGACAGCGAGAGGCAACCGGACGTGTGACTACCTTTTTACACCTAAATCTACAACCAACAGCATTAAGAACTAATTTCATTTTTTCATGATTGACTGAGAAAATACTTTTTTTTAAATTGGCGCTCGTATGGCACAATTTACATTGTTTAGAAAAAAAACATATTTGCCTTAAAATAATACATTTTTGATAATTAAACCAAGTTTCTATCTCATTTTCATTAAGTAATTCATTAGATTGACTAATTATTTCTTAACTCTACCATTGTTAATTCGTGAAAGGCAGTTACTTAGTTTCTAACGGTGAAAAGATATGAAACATCAGGCACGAGCAACATCTAAATGCGCGCAAGTACTTCAGCGACCAGCACACCGAAGTATCTTCCGATTCGCATATCTATGCCACTCCACATTGCCACTCAAGTACACAGTTGCTTTTTTCAACACTATTTTGGATCATTTTCTCCGCAGTCATACACGCATGCTCTCCCTTCACATTGAGTATATTCATGAGTGGCCGTGCCCGGTCAATTCATTCTGCTACGTGATTGGCTGATTTCACTGCCATGATGACGTCACACCATGCATCACGTCAAAGATGAGTAGAAAAGGGGAACGTGATTATATTCATTATATTCCAGGATTTTCCCCTCTATCTTCAATTCAGAAAAATATGCTCTGTACAACAAAGTGGCGTTCAAGGTTTTCACAAGGCAAACAGAACTGTCTTGACCGAGCAGCCACCGGACACAAACATGCACTTATAGATATGCCGGTATGTACAATCAGAAGGCAAAGGCTGCCTTCCCCCTTTTTCTTGTAAAAATTTAACACTTTCTGTGGATGAGCGGTCGTGCCATCACCTCCCACTACGACCAGGGAATGCAGAGGACACAAATCTTGTCGTCGGTGGGATTGTTCTCTCAACCGTTTTGCACATGGAAGGCTGTGAACAAACTCTGGTACAGGTAAACTGTATGACTCTACGAAACATCAGGCTTTTTCGCCTACTACCTTTGCAAGTAAAAGAGCAAATAGTTTTCATGTTCAATAATAATAAGTACGAGAAATATGGTTTGCGCCTCAGTTTTTTAACACCCCAGTCAAGCAGCCATGCTGTAACACCAACTCCAAAGACTGCGAAGGGCCGCGAAAAACCTGGGCAAACCATCTAAAATGAGACACTATACTAGATGGGTGGCACACTTGCCTGACTACAACTAAAAGGTGCTGGCTCTAACAGGCCGAGCGTGTATGTATCCCACGGACTGTCTTTGTGTATGTTTGTATGTGTATGTATGTGTTTGGGTGCATGCTCTCTTGGTATATTCAGTATACGCACAACCATAAACAAACACCCGAACCCGTCTTCGCCCAACCCTCCCACGGGATATGGTTACTCTTGATTCAACGTATCACAGCAGCTGTTTTTATTATTATTTTCTGTTATTATTATTACCGATTATTATCCTCATCTTTCTGATTATTTTGTGGTAGGTCCTGGTTGGTTTTTCCCCTTCTATCCCATTTGTATTTGACAAATAACAAACGTGACATCAAGTGCTTGCCTCTGGAAGTTCGCCGCTTTTACTGCTGCCACCACTGCGACAAAAATGAGAGACTTAGTGGTAACAACAGCGGCAGCAACAGTAGTAGTAGTAGTTCTACACATGGAGAATAATTACATATATAGAGAATATTTATAATATATATATTACTTAAAGATTCCTGAGACACCGAGGGCCACTCAGGCCCCGTGCTTGAGACACTCTCCATACACACCAGTCACAAAACGTCTCTTTACTCGCTTCCACTTCTCTTTGTTAATTTTGTCCACAAAACAGCAACGTCTCTTCCTCACCACTGGTTGACAGTGTCACCATGGAAACACACCTCTCAGGAGGACGCCCTCACGCCCCTTGAGAGTGGTTCCCATGGCAACACCAATCCTGGTATCATTTAGATTGGAGCACAGGGTTTGGGCAGTGTCGACGTGTAAACTCTGCGGACACAGCGTGACCCTTAAAGCATTGCGTTGCCAGCGCCCGAGTCACATCGCAAGGGATCGGAGGCAGCGACAGGCAACAGAAGTGGTTCGGTCAGAACTGGCCACACACCAAGGCAACAAAGTGAATCCTCATGAAGAGATTATCTCCTTAGTAAAGACAAAACACCACCACAGCCTGCTCCTAGGCTACTGGATGCTAAGACTCCTCGGGCGTCTTACTTTCTGTGGCGGGTGGGGACGATGGTTCTGTGGCCTTGGGCGTTGTTTCGAGTTCTGTTTTGTCCGGTGCTGTCACACCAGCCGACACCTCAGCTGGCGCTGCGTCAGCCGCTTCACTGTTCTCTGCCAGCGCATCATCCATACTGGACTTTGAGCTCTTTGTTGGTTTGTCCTCCTTTTTGTCACCTACTTTGGCAAAAATCCCTGAAATAATGCTATCCAGCTTGCTCTTTTTCTTCTCCTTAACCCGGCTGACCAGTTCCTTGACCAGTCCCTCCTTGTCCATCTGTTTGCTACCCGAGCTGCCCTCCCGGTGTCCCGAGGAAGAGGTAGATTGGGCGTGGGAGGCGCTGGGCTTGGCCGACAGGTTGACAGACTCGCCCTGTGGGGCGTCTCGGTGTCGTGGCCTGTCGCTGCCACCTTCCTCCAGCCGGGGTCGTTTGTGACGGTCCTTGTGCTTGTCCTTCATCACCAAATTGGTCGCTTGGTCTGATCTACTGCTGCTGCTCTGGCCGCCAGCCGCTGCAGCCGAAGCGCGCGCCCGGGCCTGGGCCACAGCCGCAGCAAGCCGGCTTTGGGTTTCAGCGAGTGCAGGGTTGGGTTTGCGCTTCACCGAGAGATCCTCTGCAACCATATCCGCACTTTCTGACTTGGCGGTGCTGGCGGAGGAGGAGGGTTTGGGGGCTTTGGTTGGGGGAGCAGAGTCTTCATCGTCTGAGTCTTTGAGGCCGTTTAACATCTGCTGCTGAGCCTGTGCGTGTTGGGCCAGGCTTGCAAAGGAGGTGGGTAGGCCCATGGGCAGCGAGAAGTTACCCAGACTGCTCTGTGCGAACAGCGGGTTGAACATCATCGGGTTGTACATGAATGGGAAGGACGGATGGGGCTTGGCCGACGAAGACGATGTCCCATCGTCACTATCATTGTCGCTATCTTTGCTACCAGCCTTGGCTTTTTCACTGCTGCCACCCTCTTCCCCATCCTTTTTGTCCTCTTTGGTGGCCCCGGCTCCCATCATTCCAAAACTGGCCAGGTTGTACATAGGGTTGGCCAGTCCTAGACCAGGTAGCCCACCGAAGGGCATGGACATGGCGGCCATCTTGGGGAAGCCGGCAGCGGCTGCGGCAGCCATCATGTTGGCCGAGGTCATCCCGGGCAGTCCGGCCATGGAGGTGACCGGGTAGGGGAACTCGCCCGGTAACATCGGGCTCGACATAGGCGGTCGACCCCGACCTCGTCCACGTCCCGCCCCCTCCGTTGGTGGCAGGATTCGGTGTTTCAACTTTTCATTGAGTTTGCCCTGAAAGGTTGAAATAGATATGAATTTGTATTCCATTACATATTTTCATTGAAGTTTTCTGCATCTTTCAGCTGGCGTATACAAATGTGTATAAATATACATGGGACTGTGTTCTATTAGCTATATTTCCGTGTCAATTAGGTAAACATAAACACAAATATTTTTATATATGGTGGTGGAAAGCATGTTCCTCAGAATCTTAATAGAGAAGTTGTTAAAAGTAGTTAATCTTCATCTAACTTTTTAAACTTTCTCAAAGGTTTTTTTTTTTCAATAAAGATGCATTTATTGGCAAAACATCGAAACAGTATATCTTTATATCCAAAGATAAGGTTAACGTACGTATGCAGCTACAACTCCGGCCCACTTGCCGTCCACGTCGTAGTTACAGTTCTGGATCAACCATTCGTTGAGATACTTCAGAGGCGGCGCCTTCGCTCCGGTGATCTAGGGGAGGGAACACTCAGTATACAGTCACTTATCACACGGAAGAAAATGTTCAATAGAAGATATGCATAACATTAATCACACTGTGTCAAGCATTAACGTGTTGGACTCTGTCTTCACGTTTGAATTTAAACAGGCATCAATTTCAAATTAGAACAAGCATCATTCAACTATACAATTATTTTTCCGATTATTTTTTAGTCTAGATTTTGCCAAATTAAAAAGCAAATACTCCTACCAAATGTATGAACTTCAGTTTTCATAATACTTCTATTCTACAATAGATGCTCATAATCCTTAAACCAACAATTATTTCAATACATTTAAGTATACATGTACTCCATTGAGTTTGCTCTCAGACTACAATTGTACCTTTTTGCCTGTGTCCCTGTTGATGACTGACACGTTCTCGTAACCACTCAGGTTGTTGAGGTCCAGTTTGTTGGGGTCGGACCGAGGTCTCCGCTTCTTCTTCTTCTCTCCCAGAGACATCTCAAGCGCCGCCTCCTGGTCGCAAAGACAAGCCTCCATATAGTGAAACACATCATGGTTGTAGGTTTGCGCTATCAATATTTCTAAAGGGTATGTTTTGAAAAAAACAACAACTGTATTTTAAAGATTCAGTTTTGTATTGTTTTAAAAACTTCTTCCAATTCGTATTTTACATTGAAGAGGAAATACTGACTTATAAATCTGTCAAGTGGCGTTAAAAATGTCTACATAGAAATGTTGAAAAACCTGGAAAACTGTCCTATCAATAACATTATTGTGTGCCTAGGACTCCTCCCAAAATACTATGACAATTCACTCACCACCTCTTCCTCGGGGTCGGCGCGGTCAACCATGTAGCCGGGGTGTTCCTCCAACCACCGGTCCAGGTCGCGGCGTCGGGGGGCCTCCTCTCCCCGCAGGATGCTCCCGTCATCCAGGTTCACTACTGTCACCCGCTCGTCTAGAAAGGCAAGCATAATATATTTTTATTTAAAGTACCACAAATTTTGTTAACATAAACAGCGAAAGATGTTAACTTGACCAAGTTAAAGACATCTAAATCATAGTGCTAAGACCTTACGTCTCAAAAAATACACCATTACACTTGTTAACTAATTTAGTGGCCGTAGGTAAGTATAGTTTAAACGAATCCACTTCGTATGTAATACATTCTACGAAAAGTTTCATCAATATTCCTATGATGAATACATTCTTCTAAACATTGTAACGGCATGCTGGCTGAACTGTCGAGTGGTTGACAGATAAGGAAATAAAACCACCAAGCGTGCACTCAACATACCCGGGTCCTGTGAGGAGGGGGGCTTGGTACGTTTTGCCATGGCCTCTCTGATGGCGGCCTCCCTCATGGCCGCCTCACGCGCCTCCTGGGCCGCCGCTGCCATGGCTGCCGCCCGGGCCTGCGCCTCCTCCGTGTGGGCGGTGGCCTGCGCCACGCGGGCCTGGTGCTGCGCCAGGGCGGCTGCCTCCAGCAGTTTGTCGATCTTACGCTTACGGCCACGACGCTTGCGGCCAGGGAACTGGCCCTCCTGAAAGCAATGAATAAATTGTTAAAGTCTTTCCTTCTTTCTTCATTTTATTATGTTTCAAATTGTGATTTGTTGCAAATAAAGACACTAACTTTCCGACATAGAGCTTTTGTTGGGTGGAGAATATTCTAACAAAGCTCAGCTTATCTTTCAGGGGCAGCATGGTACGTAAGAATACAGATGCCTACTGATGTTCTAAGAAGTCATCCATGCATTTCTTCCCCCTTTTTTCTATTCATTCAACCATTCTCATTTCATATGAAATGATCTTCCGTATAGGTAGTTTACATAAATGATAGTTGTTGCAAAGTTATAAAGTATTGCATTATACAGACTTCTGATATCACAATAACTGTGAATATGATGATATGAACATTGATACAGTAACAGGACATTTTACTCACCAGAATGGACTTCTCGGCGCTTGACAGGTAGGAGCTGTCACTGGCCCTCATGGGGCTATAGTCCATGGCCTTGGTGGGCGTGGTGTGCGCGGACGGTCCGCCCGGCGTACCGTTCATCATCGAGGGTGAGGGGTACGAGCTGGGCAGCGGGATGTCACTCTGACTGTCTCCCTCACTCATCGAGCTGCAGTTCCCAGCCAGGATCTCTCGCATCTGCGCCACTGCAACAGGTGAGGGAAGTTATGGCACTTGTTATGTTGGTTTAGGAAAAGTTGAATTTTCTATTTACATCGTTGTTCTTATAAATCTGTTACCCATTACCCTAATTTTAGGCACTTATTTGCTAATGTATAATACTGCAACTGCTTTACGATTTATCTTAAAAGGAAGTGTTATATGGACATTTTACGCTGAGTCTAAAAACGTAGAAAAGGAACATGCACTTTTCTCTCTAAATTGTAATCCTCGTGTTGTATTCAATAAGATATGCAATGTAACTTACTTCGCTCCGCTTCAATCTCAGCCTTGGATCTGCGGCCAGGCTTGCGACGCTTCTGGAATGTCAATTTAAGTCCTTCTCCCTAGTGTAGGAAATCAAAACAGCCCGATTAAAACAGTATAAAGATTAAACTCCACAAGATATTGGAATGTATCAATGAATTATACGCATATTGAATCTTTGCATTTACTGTTAGATTTAGATTTAACTGAGTCAAAAATGAATAACCAGGTAACAAAATGATTCTAATCAATTGTACTTGTTTATCAAATTTAAATATCCGAGCACTATCACTGAACATACAAAGTAAAACACCAGACAGTCTTCCATTCAATCAACGTGCACGTTTGACAGGACAGACTGCACACCAGTAAAAGCGATTAAACTTAAAAACCAGAACAGAGTGGGGACTCCAAAGACTCATGAACCTGAGTCACAAGAGTTTTCTAACCCCCAACTGTGCCACATATCACCAGTCAAGTTCCACCCTTAGAGTAAACGATAAACTATTTGGAGGTATAAGCGTTACATAGATTTCAATTTTTACTTATAGCAATTGTATTAATATTTGATAACATCCAGATTTTCCTTATATTTATCCCAAAGAAGCTGTAGGGTTTATCATACTCCAAGGGTACTTCTTGAGACAAAAAAGCAAATTGATCAGAGGGCAACATCTGATTTTTGAACACTAGTGGCGTGCCACAACAACAGAGCAAGCAGCGGACTGTCGTCAAGGCGACGGTTGACACAGAGCGAGCCCCGTGAGGCCGGTTAGGGCGAGAGCACGAGTAGAGAACCAACGGAGAGGGTCTGTTCAACCGCTCAACTCAACCTGTCTTTTTTCCCTTTCAATTTGTTCCAATGTTAGATTTCAATGTTTATCAATATCAATTCCCCCAAAATAATAACTATTCTAAATTTGCGCCATTTGTTTATTATTTCCTCTTGCACTCAAATGATCGGCAGAGCTCACTGCAATCATGGAGATATATAAATGTCCCTATACGATTACATGCATCCGTAATTAGTTTTTACAATAAAGGATTAAGGAGTTAATGATTGACTATACGGTGAAGGTTGGAACAGACCGAGCGAAATACACAAAGCAGAGACCGTAGGCCAAATCACCCGTGTAGTTCATCCTTGGTGGCAAACTCGGGTGGGGAAAGCTACCAGGGCCCTCTCACTAGATCAAATCTTAGTCACTACTTTATAAACATGCCAACAAACTTGACTGCTTAACCTGCGTTAGCCCTGCACAAATCAAAAGCTTATTTCTCGTCCTATTTTTCTGCAATCGAGCTGTCATGCATGTTTCTAAATATCGAAGTCGGCTTCGTTAGCTTAGCATTCAATAGTGGTACCGAACTTCTTAACCCCACCCATAAAAGCTGCTAATAGTCCCAGAAGTATCCTAATTGTAATGATTTTTGCTTTCAGGCTAGTATTAGTGAATGGGTAGCTTTATGTGAACGCGACGAGTGCCACAAGGACGGTGGGCAGCGGATGAATTGCCACTGCCAGCGACAAGCGGGCGAGTGACAATACCGCTGACCAACACCACATGACTAATGACGTCACGTAGGTCATGACGTCACTGGCGGACATGACGTCACCAAGTGCCAACATCCTTCTTCCACTCTGCATCCTCTGCCTCAGCCGTGCGTAGCAGCGATCGGGGGTGGGGCGGTGTCGGAAAGGGCCCGGACAGGGCGACTGGTTGGGACAAGGGGCAATCAGGCAGGAAACTCTCTGTTCTGTGTTAAGTTGATCATTCAGGGATAAAGTGATTTAGTGTGCCTTGTGAAATTAACTGTGTGAAAATATCATCATATATGTCGGATGAGTTGCATGACTTTCCTATTCTCTTATTTTGAGTTTGAATCAGAAAAATTAACAGTGCATAGAAAATCTAGACTTAGAGGTGATAGGGTAGATATATATACCGTTTTGATTTTTTTCACATTTCTGTAAGCAATTAACATCAAAATACCATAAGATGACCAATCATTTTGTCACGGTTCAGTGACAGTTCTCAGAAAATACCTTAAACAGGCCAACCATCAACTTAAACAGAATAGATTGCGTAATCAACACCAGTGCCCAAGAACACCCAAAGCAGACCGCCCGTGTCGCGTGCCCCGGCCACCGCGCACCCCCAGCATGCCCACTGCTGGTCTCCCTACCTCTCTCAGGGCCACCCTAAAGTCACGCTCTTGGCCGAAGTCAAACCGTTCAGCAGCAGCCGAAGACTCGCCCTGCTGGCCAAACTCATCGTTGCCATAGTAACCACCCACGCTATCTTCGGCCTCACTCTCGGTGAGCCCCCCTCCTCCTGCAATCGGAGGCCATGATTTCAAAACACGAACCATTCCGTCCGATGAGGTCAGTAGGTTGTAGTTCTCGTGGCCTGATGGTTCCCCGCGCGGCGTTCCTGAAGGCGTCCCTCCGGCTGGTGTGCCACCAAGTGGTGTAGAGGACTGAGAGTCAGACATAATGTCGTGGACACCGGGGTAGTAGCGCCTGGTAGGTGGCCACTCCCCCTTCTCCACGGCGTGAGTCACGGCCTCCAGACGGTGGAAAATCACCTTATCCTATAAAAGATCGGGTACAAAGTGTTGATTTAATTTTTTACATGATATTTCTTTAGTTTTCCTTACAAAAACACAGTGATACAGTTTATATACTTTAAGAGAGTAATGCAGTAATGATTTTTGGACATGCAAATCCTACGGGATAAATATTGTAGGCAAACTTCGAAGGACAATCACAAATGATATTCTCATGGAACCATTGAGCGCTATCTTCCTGAACAGAAATAGATGTGATATTCAGTTTGTACATCATTTGTTTAAATGTTCACTTAGGTTGATTAGCTTACCTTTGGCCACTGAATGACGGAGGGGTTGTTCATGGACCGGGCCAACACCTCGGCTGGCGAAGGCTCGTACTCGTCATAGCCATCCTCAAGGCCAGAACCCTAAAAACATCATAGTCAGGATTAAGAACAGGGCAACAATCTTTTTTTTTTTTTTTTTTTTTTTTTTTTACAATTTTTGTTAAATACTTTTTCTTTGTTTTTGTCCACCCAGAATTGTGAAAAACAACCCTCTTTTTCCAAAAGTATGAAAATATTTTTATAAATGAAAAAACAATTTATATACTGGCTGATGCAGGATACATATAAATAATTCGTGATCAAAAATCCAGTTTTTCTGTACCTTAGATGGATGAAAAACAAGAATGTGGCGAAATGTCGGAGAAGGGGAACACTTATACTCACTTATGTTTTTATCACAACCTGATCATGAAACACACTCTCTAAATTTAAGGGCTAGTAAATCTCCCAACAACAACTTTTAAAAAAAGGCATTTTCTACTTTTCCAGGAATTGACTGATCTCTTTCTGAAATCTAATGACTTACCTCAGGCGTGTCCTCGGCCTGTTTCAGCTGCTCGCGGCGTAGGAAGGCTGCAGCCGGTGAGCCGTAATTTGTGATCGAGCTCACTTCCCCGTCAGTCCCATCCTCCTGATCTCCAGTCTCCTTCTTCGGAGTCGATGCGGGGGTAAGAACAACCGGCTTGGCTTCGACCTTCTCCCCCTCTTCGGGTTTAACTTCTGCTGTTTCAGCCTTAACCTCGCTCTTCACTTCCGCGAGTGGTTCCTTTTCCTCTTTCACTTCTGCCAAGTTTTCTTCAGAGACAGCTTCCGTCTTTGGTGTCTTGACATCTTCTCCTTCAACTTCCATTTTTTCTACACTTCCAGGTGGCTTCGCTTCTTTCTCTTCCTTCTCTTCCTCCTCATCTCCTTTAGTCTTCTGCTCTTTCTCCTCTTCCACTTTGTCCAGTTTGGGAGCCTCTCCTTCTTTCACTTCAGCTTCTTCTTTCACTTCAGGTTTCACCTCTGGCTTTGAGACCTCAGCATCCACCTCCATGGCCTCTTCGCTCTTGTCAGTCGGGGTCTCAGACTTTACTTCGCTCTCCTTCTTCGGCTCCTGACCCGGCTCTTCCTTCTTGACTGACAAGTCCAGCGTGGCCTCGTCCGTTGGTTGGCTGGGTTCCTCCTTGACCGACCCTGGCTCATCGCTGGCCGAGGGCTCGGCTTTGGCTTCTTCCTTTATCACAGATGTTGAGAGGTTCTCCGGCTGAGATCCACCTGCAAAAAGACGATAATTCATTGAGATTATCAACATATTATACGCTGCTAGAATTCTATTGCATTACTTTGCATATTGTAAAATATACCATACCCATGCAGTTTCTAAATTCAAAAAAAAAATTATTTTTTACTACAGTCGACTCTGTCTTTAGTGGACTCTGTGTTAAAGGGACAACTGTCCTTAGTGGACAAATCTCCTGGTACCGGCAGGATTTCTCTTTAATTTAATGTAGAATTCTCTGTCTTAAAGGGACAACTGTCTTATGTGGACAGTGGACAACTTTTTTTGGAATTTTGGTCAGATTCTCTGTCTTTAGTGGACAGCACTGGTCATAAGTGGACAGTAGTATTAAGCTATTTCATACGTAAATCAAGGTTGTCTGGTACACAGAGTGTATCTAACTGGAGTTTTCCCTCAATAAGGAGCTGACATGAGTATTGGGAGGGCAATACCTTTTGGCTGGGAAAGGGGTTGAGAGGAGAGGGGAGTGACTGACAGGACTTCTTCCTTTGATATGTGGTCAGGAGAGGTGTTGGAGGACAGGGAGATGACTGACAGGACTTCTTCCTTTGATATGTGGCCGGGAGAGGTGTTAAGAGGACAGTGGGTGACTGACAGGACTTCTCCCTTTGATATGTGTCTGGGAGAAGTGTGGAGTGGACAGGGGGTGACTGACAGGACTTCTCCCTTTGATATATGATGGGAAAACATTCATCATTATACATATATATATATATACCATCAATATTATTTTTAGCATTCCAACATCTCCCTCTCCCTGATGCATAACGTAGTTAAAGTATATGCTGCTGTTAATATTCCTAGACCAGTATGCTTATTTCTCCCAATGCCCAAACATAATGGTGACTCTCCACATAATCCTTTAGTGATGTACGTACTGAGATCAGGCGTAGGTTGTGTCGGTCGGGGTGACCCAGCAGTGGAGCTGCTGGTCGTGGTCGCCGGGTGCGGCGATGCCCCAGTCGCCAACTTGTACTGGGCACTTCTTGTTCGCAGAATGTCTCGGAAAACGAGCTTGGGGTCGTGTAAGATGTGGTAGTCAGTGCGGGCCAAGCCATGTCTGAAAGGGGAAAGAACATGTGTATAGATAAAGTGTCATTGCCGTGCAATGTTGGTCATATTGGGTGGTAAGATGACTTACTGAGCATAGAATGTCAGAAAAACGGTTAATTCCATATACAGTAATAATTTACATTGTGCATCTCATACTTTTTCTTAATTCATTGTATCTAAATGAAAACACTGGCAGTAAAGACGAGAAATAGCATTATTTGGTACTAATGCAAAAATGTATGATCCTGACGAAAATATCTCCGTTCACATCATCCTGTTAGTCACTTTTTTTTGCCATAAATATTTCGCTGAATCTCTTTAGTTGATTGACTCACTTGCAAGCTCCTATAAGTAACTCCTTGTCATGGACACCTGGTTCCCACCATTCGGGCATCTCGGGTTGGGCCTGACACAGTCTGAGCCGGTCGTCGAGCCGCGGGTGCCACAAGATGTCCTCTCGTAGTCTGTTGAGCAGTTCGATCCGGGCCAGGCAGCGGTTAGCCCGCTCCTCCGTAATCGGCTCAATGTAAAGATGGGTTGGAGGCATCGCTGAAGGAAGGAAAAGGAAAAGATAATGATCTATTCAAACAGTCGTAAAAATTAACTCCTGTGTTGGTACAGTGTCGTAGTATTGCAAAATTTTAGCCCACTTAGCAAATTAAAGTGATTTTGGTGCGATCATAATTTTGCCCAATAAGTTGATAATTCTATATGTTTTGTTATTTTTCACATGATATTTTTTCATTAGCTCTGTCATTTGCGATAAAAGAGCATCAAACACTGTACAGACATCACTACATTGGTTCCGTAAGAATAAAGGATCAGGATTACATGCAGACTAAAGAGCAATCTTCATTGCGATGGTATCCTTGTCTGCAAAAATAACACAAAAGACTCACCTTCCTCGTCCGTTTTAAAGCGCTTACACACACGCTTACACATGTGGTAGAAGGCTATGAAGTACTCTGTCAGTGTATCGTCATACTTTTTGTCTAGTCGTGCCAGGCTGCGGAAGGTCTCCCACTTAAAGCGTTTGGAGTAGCGGTCTCTCTCCACCCCGAAGGTGGACACGATGCGGTAGAAGTCGGCCTCCTCGCGCCGAGACCATCGCTGCTGGGAGTCGCGCTTCATCTTCTCACGTTCCCTGATGGCGAGGTCAAACCTCTCCTTCCTCTCCAGTCGCTGCAAAATTGATTGTTTTAATAAGTAAATATTCAAGGTTTATATTTCTTTTCAACTGTTGCTGATACTTCGATAACCAGCTGACGTCCAACAAACTAAGCCTCAGAGTATGTCAGTTGCTTATCTATATCTACCGATCTCTGCCATTTGTTCATTCAGTAAAGCATAATTAATATACTTGAAAAACACCACAAAAAGATTGGAACTATTACTTAAATGGACATGGTACAGCCCAATACATCAGAACAATGGACTTGGTCGGTTACTTAGAAGCTATAGGAACATGCCTTCTTGTTGATCTAGTTAAAGAAGTCCTAAGTAATTATATGTGTGTTTTTTTCTTTCAAGTTACTACATTCAATGCGGCGCAGCGCCTTACCTTGGCATATTGGACCTGTTTGAGCTGTTCCCTCTTGTGGTTACGCTGGTAACCGGTGATCACTCGCCGTAAACGTGTGTTTAGGTCAGAGGCTGACGGGAATGGCATCTTGCCATTTTCAGCTGTCAAAGAAATCAGGGAAATATTGCATAAAATCATACGTTGACTTTTCAAATAGGTCCAAAATCAAGAGACACCACTATAGATTAGGAAATCATTTGCTTATCATATCATAGAAGCAATACATATTTGTTACTGGCATTACTGGTTCCTTATTTCTACATTTCCTAATTCAATCTAAATGTATATAGGAAAGCTATGTTGATCATCATTAATTTCATTTTTTTTATCTAGATTTATAAACTTTCAAGTTTTTCAAGCTGGATTAGTACCAAAACAAAACAAAATAGCGTATATGTTTGGGTTTTTTCCCTTCCAGAATTCGAGGATTTGTATAAATTGTGTTTCTTTTTGATATATCTTAAATTTCAAACTATTTCCTAGTATTCTACTTGTTTTCTCTTTGACAAAGGTACTGACCGGTCTGGTCGGGCGGCGGCTGTTGGGGTTTGGGCGTGGCAGCGGTCGTACCGCCATCCTCGTCATCTTCTGGTTTAAACTCAGGGTCGTCCTCCCCCAGAACCCTAATGGACAAAGCAAACGTCAATTAATGTACATCGCACAGGTTATTGTGGAAGAAGTTTCTTTTTGCATAAATCTACACTGTTCTTGGTGCTAATACATTTTTGTATCCAAGACACTCAAGTTCACCTTATGGTGACTGTGTTAGGTCTATTGAGTCGTGTGTCAAATAATGTTGTAATTGAAGCTTCGAAAGAAAACCAGTCAACCCTAACTACTGCCCTCAGTAGCTGATGTGAACGCACTAAGGTCCATCACTGGTATACTGCTCTCGTACCGCTACCAGTGTGAGCTTTCAGTATTAGCATGGCTAGTCGTCATCATAAGGCAAGCAGTTGTAACAGGTATTCCGACAATGGATGGAGAACCATTTTTGTTTTTGTTCTTTTTCCTTTCATGACATGTTGATCCAATACAGTGCTTAAGCCTAAATTCACTTTAAACTTATTAACATTTTATCATCATAACTTTATTCTACAAAGAAAAACTACATACTTAAGTTTCCAAATATTAACCTATTGACTGGAAAGCTCAATGGATCAAGGCAGAGGATAAGGATAAGAGATACACGTTTTGCTATTTTTTTTTACAATAACTCCCAATGCCTTCAGTAGCTGACATGAACGCACTAAGGTCCATCACTGATACTGCTCTCGTACCGCTACCAGTGTGAGCTTTCAGTATTAGCATGGCTAGTCGTCATCATAAGGCAATTCCTTGAAAAACATTTAGAGTTTGATGCTAGTAGCTATTGATTTTCAAACTTTCCCCAAAATCTTTTGGTTACAACAAATGGCTACCCCCACTTTATTCCCCACCCCTCCCAAATATACATAAACCTGAAGATGTTTATGAATTTCCCCAATTATTTTATCTACTTGTCAGTTTATAATACTTTTTGTTATTTTCTTCTCATTACTTACTATGTTTGTTAACTCTACTAATCAACTTAATCTAACAAACATTAGATGTACAGTTAACAAATTTCTAACTTAAATACTACTGCCCTCAGTAGCTGACGTGAACGCACTAAGGTCCATCACTGATACTGCTCTCGTACCGCTACCAGTGTGACCTTTCAGTATTAGCATGGCTAGTCGTCATCATAGGGCAAGAAGTTGAAGAATGTCAGATATGTTGTTATCAGCGACCTATTTTAATCATTGCTGCCTTCATCTATCACAAACACTAGAGTATTCCCCGACCGTCTTGAGTTCTTTTTCATTCTACTGATTTCCCAACTATCTCCCCCCCCCCCGCCAAGCCCCAATAAGCAGTAGTAAGTAATACATATTTTCACCAACCATCGGGCTCCCTTTTAGTATTCCTTGCTATGTGCACTTACTTATTGAGATCACCATCTTCGTCGTTCTGCTCAGCGGCGAGTGCTCGCATGTCAGGCGGCCCACACCGGTGTAGGAAGATGAGAGTAGGATCTTGGCGCATCAGGTTGTACTTCTCATAGCCTGCAAAAACCAGAATTCGGATTAAAACTCACTCCCAGATTTAGCCTGTCACAACTTTTACTCCTAATTATATAACGCTCAGTTTTGATACGATATAGTATGAAATATAATTTGTTTTGGATGTTATCATAACTAGGGAATTTCCACTTAATCTGTAAGTATTCTCTCTCACATTCTTTATTTTTTGAATGCTTCATCCTAATACAATTATATGACCATTCCACTTTTATATCAAGTTTATTAGTAAAACAAATTGGGTCTAGATCCTATTTATCTGTCCTGTGAAATGTTATCTGCATAATGGGGCAGTGTTCGAAATTAACTTTATAATTCATGCACCTGCCGGGTGCAAATATGCTAAAAGTATGCACCCGGGACATTGTCCATGCACTCCCCTCATACATAGACATTATAAACACCCAAAAATAGGTGCGCACACCGGGCGCACACCCCCCAAAATCGTGCACACAGCCGCGGAAATGTGCGTGCCGAGCGCAGGGCGCACCCTTAATTTCGAACACTGTGGGGGATACATTGGAGAAAGTTGGTGAATGTGTTATGTCGGTCATGTTTATACTTGTCCCATACCGTGTTTGAAGACTCCGATGAGCAGCGATCGGTCAGAGTCTTCGTCCCACCAGTAAACAGGCGGGTCTCCGTCCGTCAGGGGCGGCGGAATGTCAATTTCACTGTGGGAGGAAAGGTGTCATTAATAAACTTCGACTTCTCATGTTTGATTTTGCGTTCCCTGTTATTTGTACAAGGATATATTTCTGGTCAAAATTTCAATTTACTCAAATATAATATTATATTTGAAATTTAGAACAGCTAAATTCTTAGAGGAGTTGGGTTTAACCTGGCAATTTTGCTCAACGGCTATGTAACATATCCTTTTAAAATTTTATCTATGCAGTTGGGATTTATACATAGGTTTCCTTCTTTTTCTGGTAAATCTTCCTTTGTCCCTTAATCATTTATACATCTTTGAAATATAAGAAGTTGAATGAGCTTACGTGAGCGGGTATCCCGCAAGGATCTTGGCGGCCTCTGTACTGATGATTTCGTACTTCAGGTAGTACAGAAGGCGCACCCGCAGCAACACCCTGAAACAAGTCATGAACACGTTAGCTTAGGCCATTTATACTTAATGTATGGGAATCCGTATATCTAGGACTTTGCTACGTCAACTTCCATTTTCTGATCTATCTAAATTGATGACTGTAATTAGGTACGCACCAATTGAAAAAATGTTCTTCTCCCCTCCCCCCCCCCCCTTCATTTGAATTTCAATACAAAGTGTTTACAGGCTATTTTGCGATGTATTGTTCTCGAGTTGAGCTCATTGCTTACTAAGCTTTATGGATTTCTCAATTTCAGAAACTTGAAATACCAAATTTATGCATTTTAAAAACATATCTATACATTAATCAAACATTGATGAAATCAGTTATTTGTCACAGTAAACAAGTCATTCAACCTAGTCTATTTAGAAAAAGAAAAAAGACATCGGGAAAACATTCAATTGAAACCCTCTAAATGATCTTGTCATTTCAAGACGACCAAGCCTCACTTGTTGGCGTGTCGCTGGAGGTGCTTCTTGTAGCCGTTGTCGGTGATCAGTATCTCGGGGTCCTCCACGTTGGCCTTAGCCATGTCCTCCTCCAGCGCCGTCTGTAACTTGGTGCTCTTCTCCTTCGCCTTCTTTCCCTTCCGGCCGCGGGGCACGGGCGCGGACAAACCTGACACACATAAACACAAGTTCCCAATTTACAAGACCAACTTGGGTGGTAGGGTTCAGGTCTGGAGCAGTTAATTACTATATCACTTGGTTCCATCAGAAAATTATTTTAATATTTAAACATAAACACTTGCACAGACGCTATTTGAGGCATATTTCGCTGCAAAATAAATATTTCAATGAAATTCTTCACCTCCCCATGTTGCCATATCGTCCGTAATTTAATTTACTAAGATTCAATGCGATGAACATTTAAAATAATTTTCTTAAAATTTTTAAATGTTAACAGATTTTTGGACCACCGTGTTTTAAAAGCATATATGTATGGTTTTAAAACGTTAAGATCGATTGGACAAATGCATGTATCATTTTGAAATTTTGAAATTCATTGGACAAATGTTAATTCTGTTGGTTCGTGTTGAAGTTGCCTAGTCCCATTATGAGGTTTCTTCTTTGAATGTTCCTCTCTCCAGTAGAAGTAGCCTCACCTGAGTGGTTGCTGTAGTCGCGCTCCTCCCCGCCCTGCGCCGTGACCAGGTCCCAGATGAACCCTTTGATCCGCTCGTCACCCTTATAGTGCTTCAGACTGTACAGGAGCTGCAACAACCAACAAGGATGTATGTTAGGAACGGTAAGAAAATCAGAAATATCACTGACAAAATCTGAATGTATCCTAAAGTGTTATGAAATGTGTTCTAATCATCAGGTTTTGAAAATATTGGTTGGGGGCGCTGGAGAAAAAAAATTCGGAAATCCGACAAAAATCGGAAAACTCACTGAACCAACCCAATCAGGTCTGTCACGTACACTCACTTTGACTCCAAACTTCTAAAACATAATACATCTTTACGGATGAAATTTATGGAATGTATAAGAAATACAACAGTCAATCAGGCTAAATTTTTTGTGCTTTAAGAAGCCAATTTTGTGTTAGAAAGCAACAACTATCATTGAACATTTCAAGTAATCCAGACAAATTTATGTTGTTGTTTTTTTAAACGAAAGGAACTCAGTGGAGTCGGTTAGAGATTTCACTAAACTTATCCTAGTAGTATTTGCAACAACTTTACAAAGCTGTTAAAATCTTCTCGAATTTTCAGAACAACTGACTTTTGAGATTTATTACGAGAACAACCGAAGCACTCACCATGGCCCGGGCCATCGTGTCCACGTCCGAGGTCTGGAGAGCCCGCTTAAACCGACTGTGGTAGAGAATGTCGTCCCAGCGGCCCCACCTGCACAACGCAAATAACATGAAATAGGGTTAATTTAGAGTCATTTCAGCCAACAAGGACCTTACCCTGATATATACCACTAACGGAGACACAGTTCGATTATTGTGAAATAAAGTCAAGCTGTTTGTAGACCATAAAATTCGGGGCGTTCCCCCCCCCCTTTTTTTTTTAAACTTTAGATACTTTTATATCTGTCGTTGTACTTAAACGATCTGTTAACGTTTCCTGTTATTTCCATAATCAAAAAGACTGATATTCTCCTTAAAGCGGTTGTCAATATTATTCTTAGCGAGAAACGTGCGTCAACCTACCCATAGACAAGCAGGTTCTTCTCGACTTTAAAGAACTCGGACCGGCTGTATCTGCTGCCTCCCTCCTCCAAGCCCGTAAAGTCGTCGTCGAACCTGTTCCTGCGGCCTCTCCGCCCAGACCCGGCCCCTCCGCGACTGCCGCGACCGCGGCCACGACCACGTCCCCCCCGACCTGTGGGAGTTGCGCCACCCCCGGGGCCTCCCGCCCCGCCCGGCAGCTCGTCGTCAGCTTCACTGTCCGACGTCTCCAACTCCGACATGTCGAGGATCTGGTCCTGGTTGCCATAGCGAGCAGTCTGTTTGCGTACGCGCGGCATCTCGATCACCAACTGGTTCTGTGGGGGACAGACAATAGGCCTACGTTGTAGCATACATTCGTTTTTAATGCTTTAATATTAACAGTAATAACGGCACTTAAAATCCTACATTTGCAGTAAACATTCTTCCCAGATTTCAGGGGAAAATTCAGTGCTCTTTTTTGTCTACATTGACTCATGGTAAAACATTAAAACTTACTTAAGTTGTTGCAGCGAATCAATATTTTAAGCAGATCTATGGATTTTGACTGGTAAATAAAGAAAACGTTTATTTTTTTTATGACATAATCAGCACACGTGATGAGAAAACTCCTATTTTTATGGCTTAAAATTCCAGTAAACCAGTAAAATCAGCCTTGAGTCGTACCCTATTCGCAATCTCGTCTACATCTATATCGGCCTTCTTGGCCCACTTCTGCCAGAAGTTGGGGTCATCGATGTCAATGTCGTTGCGGTTAGACGACATGCTGAAGCTGGCCTTGGCGAAGGTGGACCCCTTCTCTTCGGCCTCAATCGTGATGACCTGCGTACGGCGCTGCAGGATCTGGTCGATGTCCTCCTCACAGAACTCATCTCCCGCTTTGTCATCCTCCATGACGGCACCGTACGCACCCTTCTTTAGCAGGTCCTCAATCTCCTTCTTTGTTAACTGAGGTTTGTCCTGTGGGTAAAAGTAGGAAGAATTTTACAAATGATCAAGAGATTTAACATAAGTTTTGTCATCTTTTACCCGTATTTTCTCCCCAATATCGAACAGTGTACATAACCCTAATCAGCGTTTAATGTTGATAAACCTATTTAGACTGTGAGAAATTTCCCCTCTACTTTCGAACAGTTTACAGAACCTTAGTTTGTTTATTGTTTTAAATAAACTATTAGACTATGAGAAAACTCCCCCCCCCCCCCAATTTTTGAACTGTTTACTGTAACTTAATGAGTAATTAATATTGATAAAATTATTCAGACTAAGAGAAAATTGTTTTAAGTAAGACTTACGTTTTTGTCTTCTGCCCTCATGGATTGCAGGACAGCTTTGTCAAGACCAAGCTTCATTGATGCTCGATCAAACATTTCCCTCTCATAAGAGTTCCTCGTAATCAGCCGGTAAATCTTGACGGCCTTCTCCTGACCGATACGATGACAACGGGCCTGGGCCTGAAGCAAAGAGGCATGAGTCAACATCAACTCGTTAAGAGATCTAGTAAAGGTAACCTTGGGTAAACTTGTATGAACTGGCCATCTATACAACTCTAACCGTTTTATGCCCTAAGACCTTCCTATTTAAAGATGACTGAAAATTTGAACATTTAAAGCAGCCCATAACCAAACAGAAAATCAGCACTTTTAGTCAAGAGGCCTTAGAGAACCACCTATCTGAGGGAAGCCTACCTGTAGATCATTCTGTGGGTTCCAGTCCGAGTCGTAGATGATGACTGTGTCGGCCGCAGTCAGGTTGATGCCCAGACCTCCAGCACGCGTACACAGCAGGAAGGCAAACCGGTCAGAGCCTGAAATCGATGTACATGTTAACACTCAGAACTGGTGAAATGTAAAGCCCCAGTCCCACTAGGCTGAATCCGTACACAAACTAGCTGGTTACTAGCAAGAGAACTGGCTAGTTTTTGTACAGATTCAGGTCACCAATCAGTATGCAACATTGAAATGAACATCTTTAATATTGCCTAGTGGGTATGGAATTTAGAATAAATCTATGGAAAAAATCTTAAGAACCAGTAACAAAAGTGAATCTAAGTATGATTTTAGGTGTTGTAAAACACACTGCAGCATTAATGTTATTAATAGCGAATTATATTTAAAAAAAAAAAAAAATTCTGACAAAATCTGAAAGCTGGACTTTTTCTCCAATTGCCCCTCACCTGGCTTGCTGAACCTGTCGATGGCCTCCTGCCGCAGGTTGCCCCTGATCCGGCCGTCCAGCCGCTCGTACAGGTACCGCTTCTGGATCAGGTAGTCCTCCAGGATGTCGAGCACGCGGATCATCTGCGAGAAGATGAGCACCTTGTGGTTGCCGGCCTTCAGTTTGGGCAGGAGTTTGTCGATGAGCACCAGTTTACCGGACGACTGCACCATGGCCATGAGCAGGGCCTCCACGTCTAGGGGCGCCCCCTTACGTGCCCGGCGGGAGTCCTCTAGGATCTGCTCCTCCGCACCTGATCGTGAATAGTATTGATATTTTTTATCAGTAAACAAAATCAGGTGACAAAAAACTCAATGCGCCAATATGTTGTCATTTCTATGTAAATCTTAAGCAAATGAAAAAAGATATGTGGGATAGACACATTGTTGCCTCTATCAATGCACCATTATCTGTTTTAGTGCGCCCATGGCGTGTCGTTTGGCTAACCACTTTTTTTATGATTCATTACAATTCTTGACGAGGATTTTATAAGTAACTTATATACAGGAAAACTCACAGCCTGATTTCAGTAAGATTAACAAATATGTGTAAACGGGAAAATGCTTGGGAGTTCCCGAAGATAGAAGACAAATTTGTTATTGTCTTGTCCTCGGAATATCATGAAGATATATCAGAGATGCCACTCTATGAACATGAAAAATCCGGAAATGTGTGATACCCACTTTCCGGATTTTAAGCAGGAAGATTTGAAAAGAAGAAAAATGTATAATATGTGCAGTCTGGCATTAAAATACAACTCTGATATACTCTATCTATCTACTGGTAACCAACATTTCTAATATTGCAATACTTTCTGCTCATAACGACTGACTTTGGAAAAAATATGGTACAACCAAAAATCCGGAAATCCGGAAAAAGAAGGAAAAATGGCATCTCTGATATATGATAAATTTCGAATTGTTTTGCCCTCGAAATTTCATGCACCAAAAAAACTAGCTTGTACCATATACCTGATGCACTTCTCTGGACTAAACTTACCGTTGACTAGATAGGGGTGGTTGCAGCATTTCCTTAGCTCCATCATTGTGTTCATAAGATTGGGCAGGTTCGACCCAGTGGCCGTCTTGGTCAGGAAGGAGAAGTTACGCTCCAGAATGGCACGGTAATACTTCTTCTGAATGTTTGTCAACTCCACCTCGATGATGGTCTCTTCCTTCGGGGCCAGGTTCTTTTCTACGTCCTCTTTGAGTCGCCGAAGCATCATCGGTTTGAGGACTGCCTTTAACTTGTCGACCTGCGTGTCGGTCTCCAGTTTACCGAACTCTAGCCCGAATGCCTCGGCTGAAGCAAACTGCTTGGGTTCGAGGAAGTTGAGCAGGCTGAACAACTCGTCGGTGTTGTTCTGCAGCGGTGTGCCCGTGAGAAGCACGCGATGTTCCTTTTAGGAAAACAAGGGTGGAAGTTGATTAATCTGATGGCAACAAAATCATAAATGAGATTTATTCAAACACTTGGGCCGGTATTATTTTCCACCGATTTTTTTTTTTTTCAACCAACAAATTTAACCTCAATAGTACCTCTGAGAAATTTAACAATTGCTTTGTCTATTGCTTTGTCCAATTTTGTCAGGTCCGTTTTGCATTTATGGAAATTATCATGATTTGTTATTTCCAACGTACCAGTGTGAAGGCCCGGAGCCCCTCGAGGAGGCGGCAGTTCCTGTTCTTGAGTCGGTGGGCCTCGTCAATGATAGAGATGCGCCAGTCGATCTGGGTCAGTAACTCCACGTCCGAGATGATCACCTCGAAGGTGGTGATGAGCGCCTGGAACCGGTGGAAGTCTTGTACGCGCTGACCCTGCAAAGACGGTACATACTGGGTTACTATCAGGGACAGACCTCTAACATCTCAGGTCTATGTATTGTAAGAGACGTATTGTCGGAAATAGGGGAACTGGGAAAAATATCGGGCCATGAAACATTATGGAGAAATTGGTGTGTGGTCATTTCTCCACTCTGTTTTATCCTAGAATGCATTTCATATTCATTTTGAATACTGGGACACATAGTGAAGTGGGCAATTAAGTTCATGCAACTAATCAATCTCGAGTCATAACTTACCTTCTCGTCTTTGTAGAACAACTCGTATTCCCGCAACATATTTCGACTGGCATTACTGAAAACACAAAATCACGTTTTAACCACAATTGACGGTTCAATTTGCACCTAGTCAACGAATTTTTCATCTCATTACTTGTTTGTTTCTCAATGCGAATGGCTGAAAACCCTCAGTCAAATCTCGAAATATCTCAACCTCGGAACTTCAATTCAGAAATGCTACGAACGTTCTCAATGAAACATTTACTGTCAGACATCCTGAGGAATGTAAGACATGAAAATTGCACGCAAAATTCCTCAAACCACTCAGTATATAAAATTTTACTTTGGAAATCGCAGGAACAATCCCATTCGAATACAGAGAACTCTACTGACCTGCCATGATAGACGACGACGTTGATGTCGGTCCAGGTCTCAAACTCGCGCTGCCAGTTGCCGACGGTGGAGAGTGGTACGATGATGAGGAACGGTCCGCGTATTCCAAAGTCGACGGCCTCCTGCAGGAAGGTGATGGACTGAACCGTCTTACCCAGACCCATCTCGTCGGCCAGGATGCAGTTTTGTCTGAAATGGAGCAAGTGAATTTATCAACATTAATCGAGGTTCTGTTTAAAACATTCTGTTTAGATATTCACGCGATGCTTTCAAGTCTAACATTTCATATTTGTTGGGAAAATCGGCTAGTAGATTAGATATGGTTATGGCTATCATAAAACCCATATTCTAAGCTCTCCCAAACTTTCAGTTTCCTTTTGGCTAGACAATCGATGCAGAAATCAATGCTATAAAGTATAGTGGCCGCGGGGGTATGGTGGTAAGCAATATACGCTAACATACCCAAACGAAGCCTTAGCTGTATTAGAAATTAAACTGCCTGAGTGCACAATTTCTTGACCTGTGGACCTGACGTATGCATGATTTTTTCCCTTGTCTAAAAACCTTTAGTCTGAAAAACAGTGGTGTGCAGATTAAAACACTACTTGGTCTGTAATATATCACACATATGCTGTACTCACTTGTTGTACCAGCAGAAGGTGAGCCAGTTGACGCCCTCCAGCTGGTATTCCCGCAGCTTGTTGTTGTTCTTGTAGATCCTCGTCTCCTCCCGCTGCTCCCACTCTGCAGGCTTTGGCCGCTCCTTGTACTGAAATGGACACGATAGGGATCACGGTCAATCATGGTTGATTTAAGAACTCAAACCTCATTCATACTGTATGCAATATTGGGGAGTATATTGTGTGTGTGTGTCGGGGGGAGGGAGAGATAGAGAGATAAATAATTTTTGTTGGGACTGGACCTAAGCAGGATGTAGTTAGTACTGCACTACAAAGTATTCATGTTATTGTTGTTCTCTTGACTCATCCATCCTGTACGGACTATTCATAAATACTCATTCTCACAGTTCCTGAGACAGTGTATAGATATTTTTGAGAGGGTCAACATCCTTGCAGGTTATAGCGTGTACGTTCTGTTCAGTTACAACTCATGATATTTGATGTGTGCAAACATCAAGTTTGTAACTTCCAGGACATGTTTAACATCTTAAATACAGATATAAAGTTAAATGGTTTTTTTTCCTCCGTGTTCTTTCTATCTCTATTTTCCCTTTATTAAAAACACCAAATATTGATTTTAAAGTGTAGCTATCCAACGCCACTCACCTCTCGGTCCTCCTCGGCCGGGAGGTCCCTGAACTTGAGGAAGGCCTCGATCTTGCCCTTGTCGACGTCGGTGGCCAGTTCCCAGGTGCTGTCCTCGTAGGGCAGGCCGCGCCACTTGACCAGGTAGTGGGTCACCTCCTCGCTGTTGGTCGGGTCGATGATGACCGACACGTCCAGCACGCGGTCCACCTCCACGTAGTCCGGGTTGAACAGGTCATCGTCATCCTGGGAAAGCAACACCACATTCAAATATCAGAGGTGCGTCTCTTGTTCATATGAAAAATACGGAAATTCAAAGAGGAAAAAATGTAATTTTTTTCTTCCTTTTTGACATTAAAAGAAAAGCGATACTCGCGCACTTAGAAATGATATGTTTCCACAAAACTTATGCGATATATTTATTACAGGCATACTATTATGATACAGATAGGGAAAAGAAGGACAAAATGCATCTCTAACATATTCAGGGGTAAAAACATTTTAAAGGGCGAGTTTTCCTCTTCGAGTTATTCTTTCCTTCACGATTTGTTAACTAAACGTCTGCAGTGATACTACTCTCAACACAAGAGGTTTTTATATCCCATCTACGCAGCAACTTCTTTGAAAAGAACGGTCAATATCAGAACCCTGGCCTCAAGCCAACGTTTGAATACTTTATAAATCATACAGGAATAATCACTATAAATATTTCATTCTTTCAACTTCTGAAAAGTAGGAAATTCTGGGAAAGTGGAGATAATTGCATCCGAGTCTGAGAAAAGTGACTCACCAACTGGAAGTAGCTGTTCATCTGGAGGCGCTTCATGCGGTACCGTTTGATCTTCATACTGACGCGCTTATCGCCCAGTAACAGCTCCTCCTCAGTCTTCCAGTCGCAGTGTAGGTAGGAGCTGAAAGGCGAAAAACAGATAAATTAGTATCTTTTGCCTGTTTAAATTCATAGTTCCTATGAATAATTCTTGTTACTGTATCTTTTGCCTAATACAACCGACACATTTTTAAAAAAACATCTTATGTTACTATATTTATGTTCTAAAGCTCACCATGTTGAACTTTTCAATTTGTGATACAAATTTGAAAAAACTGAATTCATTACCAGAAGCATACAAAAATTGTACGTACTAGTTTTTGTATTTGACAAAGAATTCCTCGACTTCTTCCATTTCGACTTCCTCCTCCTTTTTCTTCTTCTCCTCAACTGGCTTGGCCTCAGTCGGTGCGCCTTCAACCTTCACTCCCTCCGCTGCTGTTCCTTCGGTTGTACTGCCCTCGGCTGGCGGTCCTTCGGTTGGTTTTTCATCAGTTGGCGCTCCCTCGGCTGGCTTCGTCTCGGCTGGAGTGGCCTCTGCTGGCGTTACTGTTGGGGCGGTCTCTCCGTTATCCGTCACCTCTTTCTTCTCCCCGTCACCCTCAATATCCACGTCCACGTCCACATCCATCTCCTCTTTCTCCTCCTACAAATAAATGGGTCAAACAATTAAATTCTGCAATTGGGAAATACACCTTACGAAGTACATAAAATTTACTTTTATTTTATAGAGTTCCCAATCAAATACTTTAAATTTGTTAAATCCGTTAAATCATAGCTTTCCTACAGCAAGTTTGATAGATGAAAAAGTTGGACGTTCTGCATTTTTAATCTATATACTAAAAGATAGAAATTATACTCCGGGAATCAATTTGATAGGATTTAAGTCGAGCGCTATTCTGTTGTTGTTTTTTCTAATGTAAAACACCTAATCTAAGCCGCGGCCTAGATAAGGTTTAGTTTAAGAAATAAGAACCATTAATGTAAGGGTTTTTACGGTAGTCGATATTAGCGTCTAAGTGACGCTCGTACCTTGGTCCCTAGGTCCCGTGGCCTGATACGGGGACAAGGTGAGTACGGTGGACCGTGTTGACTAGACACGTGTTATCAGTGGAGGTGTCTCAGTGACAGGGGTCGGAGGTCGATCTCACCCGCCAGGCCCCACAGATACGAGACGCCCAATCTAATGGGGCAGGACTCGTCTGGGATAGGTCTCGGTTATATTTAGATCTGGGATAGGTCTCCGTTATATGCAGAACTAAGATCTTGATGGCGTCAGTCTTGACGTCTCTAACTGGCTAGCCCTAGTGCAGTAGCATTTTATGCCTTATAGTGGGTTGCGCTTTAAATCTCATGATATTTTTTTTTTTAACATAAATTCAAGCTGAAACACTCTAGCGCAGATATTAATTCGATGTAGAAAAATTCAGATGTGCAATCCAAAGTCACAAAAGTCAGAAATCCTAAGTGAAAGAGTAGGAAAAATGGAAATCTCTGCCCTCGGAAAACAACCTCCAGCCAACCCCCACTAATGGTCCCCTACTCCAGGCACCCTACCCCAGTCACAGAAAGACCAGGACCGTCTCCTCGGACCTGTGACAACACATGACCTCGGACCTGTCAACAACACATACTCAACCAGTGCAAGGCAATCCACAAAACGAATGACAACAAGATATATTCTTAACGAACCATTCATAAATGAAGTACACCATCTCCACCTAATAGCTAACAGGATGCACCATATAACCTCAACCATGAAACAATGGGAAAGCAACACAGGATCCCCAAATAACAAAGAACCACCAACTAACACAGAACCACCCAACAGTAGAGGACCCCCAACTAACATAGGACCATCAAATAACATAGCACCGCTCGCCAAAAACACGGCTGAGCACCCTGGGTATCCGGGGGAGTGCACACAGTAGTAGTAGTAGTAGGGGGTTGACAACGCCTTCTAGCCCTGTGGCGACTCGCTGACACCTGGCGTGACTCTCAGTGTGACCCCCGCCGTCTGACCGTCTTGACAGCCCCCCAGGGGCCGGTCATCGGACATTAACACGGAGCCCCACTCTAATCCCAACACCCCCGGGACGGACCAACGCTATAGGGCATTTACATATAAGGCTCCAAAGAGATATTGACATATTGTTCAAAGTCACCTTTAGCATAATGCTTAATTTTGGAGTCAGAAACTAAAAGAGCATTACCTTTCAAACCTCCAAAAGATAGAGAATGAGGTGTTTTTTTGGTTGGGGTTTTACACAGGCGTAGTTCAGCTTTGATATTAGCTGGTGTTCCACTTACATCCTGCTCAGTGCTGGACTACTGGGGCACTGAAGTGCAAGGGGATTCCTAATGTCCTCATTTCCATTGACACTGGTAACGTCAGCATGACTCGAACTGGGTCAGTGACACTTGAACTGGGTCACCATCACCGGACTTGAACCGGGTCTGGCCAATGTCAAAGAGAAGTTAACCCCATCTATCTATCCATCAGTAATCCTAGGCATTTTCTTGTACATAAAATGCGGCTGGGGTCACCCTTAATTGAGTGATTGCATGTAGAAGTGTGTGGGTGACCCGCCAACAAACCCAGCCTCCCTTTACCTGTATGGCCCCCACCCACCTGCCCTTAGTCCTTTCATGACCTAGATACATCTTCCATAATACATGTAGTTTGAGCGCCTAGTGGCCTTGGACGTAACTACAGTCTAACCTGCCCTATGCCCACTACCCTCCTCCCACCTGCCACCCCCGACCTCTGGACGAGCAGCACGTTATTACCGATAACTTACTACTTTACTTGTTTCAATGGAGTATTTCTTAGAGCCTGAGTGGCTAGACATGTTTTAACAGTGATGCTTTATATAAGCTATGGTTTTATTTTCTTTTTAGTTTGTGAATTGTTCAAAGGAGGGTCTAGGGATTAAATGAAATAGGGCTGGCTAAAGGCTGAGGTGCATGTGTGTGAGGGATGACCGTTCCCTGGGAGGATTTTCTCCTCGCTTCCCCTCTAAACAAGGCCAGACATAGCCTGGTGTTCGCCGGATGAGGCTTAAAGCAAAGGTTTTACTGTAGTCCTCCCCTGAACTGTGTCACCCAACCTCAACCCCTTCATTTTCCCCTCCTTCTACACACAGAAGGCGTTCTCCTCCGCGCCCCCTACATCCTGCAGTCGTACAGTGCGAGTTTCGGGTTGAGAGCGGCGTAGTTGCAGAGTGTGCGGCAGCCTCAGTCAGCTCTCAGCAGCGACTGCCGCTGAAGATGGCATCAACCGCCACCACCCACCATCACCACCACAGCACTCCCTGTCGCACCTGCCAGTCCCCGACCACAACCCCCTCCCACTGCCTCCTTCCTCCCTACTACCACCTTCCTTCCCTCCCCAAAACCCCATCTAACTCGTCCTTTTTCACGAACATCTTTTTTTCGCGTAGTGACTTATTCCTTCCTTCCCGAAAGCGTGATGCTAATTTCCTGGTGAACTAATTATCGCAGAGCTCGGTCCAATCTGTCCTAATAATATTCCGCGAATCTGCATCTCTCACGAAAATTAAATTCACAGCCAAATTTGCGGGGCTCCCACGCAAAACCTAGCGCGGATAAAGCATGTCATTTGAGCTGCGCTGGCAAAAATTTACCGGCGTGGAAATAGTGTGTTTACCCTGCCTCTTTATGTAGTGTGTGTTCTCTAGCTCTAGCAGTTGTCGAGTTAGGCCCTAGAGCCCCCAACCCACTATAGAGAAAAAGAAGGGGGTGAAACTGCCCGAACACAGGTCACGTTGGGGACGTTTTTCACTGTGACTTTTTTTTATTTTGGTGGAGGTTTATTTTGGCGGCTGTAAAAGCAGCAGGCGGTGTTGGGAGGAGGCGGTGGGAACGTGGCTCCCCCACACGGCGCTCACACGAACCACAATAATACTACAGCCTGGCCTGTCCTCGTGGACTCCCTACTCTCAAGCCTTCTCTAGTTATTAGTAATAGTAGTAGACTACCGTATGCTAGTCCACCAACCACAAATGGGGAGTATTAGAATCTGGGGCTTTGTTTTTTTTTACTTGACTACCAACTAAAGCCAGGCGTGGACTTCATTTCTCCAATAACTTTGATTTTGAGAAACTTCCATCACCTTTATCTATACCGACAATGCGGGTTCCACCTTTTTGTTTCTTCACAATTATGATAAATTTAAGTGAATGCATTCAGAGAGCGCTTACTTTCACATCTTACATAGAATTATGCCTAAAGATATGCATCCAAATCTAATCTCAATATTCATTAAAAAAAAAATCCCACTAATCTCAATTTTCATTAAATAAAAATTGTTCAGTGTCTTCACAGACTAGATCCGGTCATGTGAAATGTAGTTCCCTTTTCTCGTATTCGCTGAATGGGAACCCTCGTGTACGAAAAATAAATACGTCCAAGTAAAGCGTCACTCCTGTCCTTAAGGCCCGTACAGTCAGTGCCATACGCACCTCCCGTCACCCGTACCCACCCAGGCCAGACGGCCGCGGTACTCGCCCCTCGTCAACTATTTAACGTTACAGTACAGTGGGGATCAGGACAGTACGAGCGTGGAGGGGCCATAGACGTACGTATTGATCGTTCATATCCACCGTGTTCAAAATGTATCGTCTATTCTTGCATTCTGTTAGTGTTATACCGACTCTCATGGTTTGGTAGGGTACCACTTTTCAACTGGCACTTTTTGTTGTTTTCAATGTACAAATACAACATCTTTTAATTTTCTTTCTTATTTTTCATTTATCTTCTTTTTACTGTACTTACCTTGGGCTTCGGCCGCTTCCCTGTCCGCATACCCAGGAGCTTCTCCACGATCTGTGCATCCTCGTCCGCCGGGTTCTCCTGCAATCCCATCAACTTTTAGCAACCACGGTCTCATTCAATAAATATCAGCACTCACATAACAGCAGTGCCCTATATTAGACTCCTATTGACTATCAGATTGACCAAACTATGATTTGATTTAATCTCCCATAGTTCTATTGTATTTTCAATATTTGGCTCTGTTTTTATGCATTTTCTAGTTAATTAAAACAGGAAACAAAGCTGGCATTTACTATTGGAGGGAGTTTGAAACAAGCGATAGCTACAGTTATTCCACTGTAGCTTCTACATACAAATTTTATGAACTCCTGCCAATTGAACACTACTTTACGCATTTTTGAAAACATAAAAAAATTCATTCATTACATGTACTTGTACTTGGCGACTGACTATAACTATTTGAAACTTGGACTTACTTGACGTAAACCTGGAAGAAAACCTACTTCTTACCTACCACCACTAACATCTTACACACTACACAGAACGATCGTACCAAACCTACTCAGTTTCCTACACCGGTGCTACAACATGGACTAGGTGGGTGACAACTATCAAACTTACTACAGGGAGTGTGCTTTGAAAACTATTCCCACAGACAAAAACAAAGGTGTGCTTTGGTATTGATTTCCACGGGTGCAAATATAGTAATTTATGATTGGTGCTCTATAACAGTCAACCCTCTCTTAAAAAGACTCTTACCAAGTTGACAAAATAAATCCCCTTTTCAACAGATTATCATTCTTAAATCTCAGAAAATACCTTACAGAAGACTGCCTTTTGAATATAGCTGAAGGCCAGGTTGAGACGTATTTTTTGGCATCTAAACCTCCGGTAAAATATTCGAACAAATTATAAGCTTTCTGCAAAACGTGTTGCACCGGAGGGAAAATATCAACAAAGCGTCTCATTCTCTATGGATAAGTTGGCTGAACAAAGGGGAGTCTTTTTATCGCAGGGTTGACTGTATAATGTGTATGATAAACCGACGTTGCAGGGTCCTACCAGAGGCTGCGTCCGGGGGGTGGCTGCGGGGCGGCTCTCCCTTAAAACAACTTCTTTTCACGTCGTACAGTAGTAAGTTAAGTGAGCTGGGACCACCTTAAACAGAGCCGTGTTCCCTGCCGCCCGTCTAAACTTAGGTTATTTACCTCCCTCCCTGAGATCCTATTATTGGTTTTTGATTTATTTTTATGCTATTCTTTTTATTTGATTATTGATTTACTTCATCATTATTTATTTTCTATCTTATTTATTTATTAATCTTTTTATTTGCTTTTCCGTTACTTACAAAATTGGAAGATTACCGGTACATATTTTTGAATGGAAATAAACATTAAAATATCAATACAGCCTGTTATAAAGACATTTCTTGGTACCCTGATACCACTCATATATCCCAAATACTTCCCAAATACTTATATATTAATTTCATCATGATCAGACAAAGAACAGGCCCTGTTCGAGGTGGACCCTAAGTAAGGGGGGTGCGGGGAGCTACAAGGTGGCATGCACATGCTTACCACAAAGAACTGTACCGGTTTTTGTACGGCCTGGCCGTCCTCTCCCGCGCCGTCCTCCTCCGACAGGTTCAGGTCCAGGTCGTCGTGGTACTTCTTACGCTTCGTGTTCCGTCCAGACCGCCGCTGCAAGAGACCAGAAAACTCGTAAGTATTTTTCCTCACCAATCGACATTTGTCTAAACTAACCAGTGACATATTCAAGAGTCTGTGGTGATGTTACGAAATTCAAAAGGGTGCCGCTGTGGTGATGTCAGGGAATCTAGACGTGAGAAAAATTATGTCAACGTTATCGTTGAATGTAGTTTAAGATTATAGTAATATTGATTGGATGTCTTTCCAATCAGAATTCAGATCGCAAAAATGTTTGAACTACTTGTATTCATAAAAGCCGACACAAATATTACACCTCCTCGCGGTCATTTTTTAAAAGCAGTATATGCAGGATTTTCTGACATGAGGAGCTACATGTAACATTGGTGGAGAACCCAATTCACCTCCTCTCACGTTTACTAATATATTATCAGGAAAAAAGTCCGCGTCTTTTGGACAAACAAAACATTGACAACTTCCGAAACTGGTACTAACGACGTTATCAAAACAAAAACACTCTCTCTCCAAACCACATGTCAAGAATCTAGGTCAGTATATATAAGTACAGTCTGATAACACAGAAAGTAACATTTTGAAAGATGTTAACCAATAACTCACAAAGTTGGGGTCAACATTTGGTAGTCAACACGTTCTGATAATACAGAACACAACATTTTGTAATACATAAAACCTGTTACTCACAGCGTTGTCAAGTGCTACAGTCAACACGTTCTGATAAAACAGAGCGAAACATTTTGCAATACATAAACCCAGTAACTCACAGCATTGGGGTTGTCATTTGGTACAGTCAACATGTTCTGTTAACACAGAACACAACATTTTGTAATACATAAAACCTGTTACTCACAGCGTTGTTTAAGTGCTACAGTCAACATGTTCTGATAAAACAGAACTAAACATTTTGTAATACGTAAAACCAGTTACTCACAGCGTTGGGGTCGTCCTCGACGGCGAAGCTTTTGGGCGAACCAGGTGGGGTGAGGTCTAGATCTGACACATCTGATGAGTTCACACGCTTTCGCTTCTTCTTACTCTTATTGAGGAATGTCGGTAGTGTCCTGAAAAATATCAAAATTGACACATGTAGATTTCTGTCTAATAGTCACAAAGCACATAAGTAGCCACACATGTCCTGTGGTGAAAGGTTATCCTACAGAGAAGGTTAACACAGGAGTCATCAGTCAGTAAAGGTATGGCTGCTGATTATTCTCAGAATAATATAATATATTTCTTTTACTTTTCTCCCCCTTTTTTCTTGACAAGAGTCTCGATCTGTCGGTACTACTACATGCAGTATTTTTCAATTACATCAAATTCAGATCGCCATGCATAGGGTGTGTGCTATATGGATAAGCAGTGTCAACATGGCACTCCGGCGGCCGTGTCTAGGGGGCACCTGTTAGTTGGCCGGGATCAAATCCCTCTATCCCTGACCCCCGCCCCCCTAACCTTGGCCCGGGGGCTCTCGTTGGATCCTGTCCCACAGGTCGGCCCCCACTGGGCTATCATTGACGCCCCACCGCCCGCCCTGCCCGCCCTCTCCCCCACCCCGCCCCACCGCCTCAATCACAATACGTCACCCGGCCCTTCCCCTCCATTACACCCCCCACTCCTCCTGCCGCCCTCCCCCTCTTCACACCATCACCACCCTCTCCCCGCGGCCACCCCCCCCCCCCCCCCACCACACACACACACCCCACATCATCACCTTCCTCTCCCGGCTGACTTAACCCTCTCCTCCTGGTGGTAGCCAGGAGAGAGAATGCAGGACTGTGAACTAGGATATTTGTATTGATTTATTTAATCTGGTCAAACATTTGGACGAAAGAACTACTGGTAAAGCCTAGCTTTTCTTGCTATTATTTTTATCATTTTTTTCCCTCTTTTTTCTTTCTTTTTTTAGGTGGGGATATACAATTTTCACTTGAAGATTTTATCTATATGACTTTATACTAATTTTCGTAGTTTGTAAAATCGTCAAACTATTTATATTTTTTAATGCTTTAAATGTCATTCAAGCAAATGTTTTGGTCCTCATTCAAGGTTTTGAAATGACAAAAAAATCCCATCTAAGGTACAAAAACCTGTAACAACTTGCACCCCTGCATCTAACACCAGCACCATAATTTAACACCAGCGTACTTTTAGAGCATTGAGGAGGGCTGGTCCCAAAGGGTTGCGGTGTGAGGGGACTTCCCTCGTCCGTTGGCCGGTTAATGGGGAGGGGACGAGGCCGGGAGATCCTGACACTCCGGGAAGTGGATCCTGGCTTGGTGAGCACCGCAGGTGGAGATTTAGAGCAGATCCTGGTGCTGGAGGTAGCGCTCTCAGCATTACGCGTCTCCCTCATTTCCCCCCTCCCTTACTTTACTGGCGCTCCACTCCCTTCAGTTCACTCACTGCCCGTTTTGTAAACCACTCTTCATTTTCTTACGCAGGCCTATTCCTTCCTTTTAACACTTAACTGTCTATCTTAGCTCTTTTCACTTAGCAAACATTTTATCAGGCAGTTTGGTGTTTTGAATGCTCATTGATTTATCGAGTGAAACATTCATATGTAAACTGTGTATGGGTGTTCACATGATCATTATGTTGTACTTTGGAAAGTTTCAGTGTCTTAACAATAGTATTATTTTGTGGTCTTATCAAGAAAAGTACTTGCAGTGAAAATTAAATATGAGATCATACAATTGTTTTGAGACAATTTTCCATATAAATCTTGGAAAGTCAAATGTGTACTGAAACTATCCAATGGATAACATTGTAATCTGAAAATATCAGATGGGTTATGGTCCCACCTCTTATTTGTTACTAACTCAAAATCAAATCCCTCACAATCTTTCTTTAGCAGACTCTTCCCCTGAGCATGCCCCCCCCCCCTGAGTTTTCCTCAATTCCTATTCTTTTCTTCCCATTTCTCCATGAATGCCCTTTTCTCTCTCCTTTTCCACTGCTCCCATCTCCCACCTCCTGGCTCTCCTAAAACACTCGGCAACTCATCCAAAAGCTGTCTCAGCAGCCCACACACAGACCGACCGCTGACGTGAAAAACTCTCCCCATTTTTGTGAGATTTGTGGAGAGGCAGGTGGCTAAGGGAACTCCCACGCTGCGACTGGTTTCCTGCACCAACCGAAAGGTGTTCCCATGTTATGTAATAAAAACAAATATCTGCTGTTATAAGATTTTGATTTCACTGCACCTTGTGTGATTCCATCATCGACTATATATCTAACAGACTCCCTCAAAATATGTCAAGGGAGGAATTGAATCTTCAAACCGAAATGGGTTTAGAAATAACTGTTGTTTTTATAACATAACTTATTTTAGTGTGCCTCAGTTTTTGAGAAGTGCTCGCGGTGACAACAATCCACGCTGCTCGCACACCGCATGAGAAGGACGCCATGCGCGATAACGTTTTACAGATTGTGCAAGTTTTTCTTGCAGTGACATGGTCTGATCTCCCAATAATCTGAGGATCTTCCTCCTTAAGATTATCAACATAATTTCAGATACAGGTCAAGCAATAGATGCAAGTATACTTAATCATTTACAAATCAACGTTTTCTAAGTAAAGTAACGTCTCGATATTTGGACAAGTTTTATGTATCAAATTTTGAGAACATTAGATTCTCAGTTTGATTTAATTAATTCTAAGGCCATAAAAATGCCCACAAAAGCCACGTCTACTCACACTAACAGGGCACTGATATCCGGCAACAATATTGGCGCCTCCAAACAGGAGCTCGGGATTCTGTTTGGAGATCCTCCGAAATGCAAGGTGGAGTTACACCTCTCAAGGCTGGTGGAATCAGAGGAAACCCCCGAGAGCGGTGTGGGGTCTAATCAACATTGCTCATTAGAGGCCTGGAGCTAAGAAACGGGGCCTAAAACTGCTGCGACGTGGGAGGACCCAACCTCTAACATCCCGATGTGACGGGGCACCATTTAACACGGAACTCAATATGCAATCTCAGCTAAATTACTAGTTTTTCTTTAAATTTTAATTCGTAATTTGAGCTTGTTGGAGTTGCCGGCGTCAGATTCAGATGATATGTTTCCAAGAAATACTTGGAGCCTCACGTCGCACGTTCAGTATGACCAACTCAACTGGCAACTGGGTAGTTTCAGTCTGTGTGTGTGGCCAGGCCTCAAGTTGGGAGGCAGGGCAGTGGGGGCACACTGTGGGAGACCAGGATAGGATGCTGAGACAGAGTTGTGTTCAGCTCTGTGTGTGTGGTCGGGCCTTAAGGCTGGAGGTAGCGGGGACAGGCTGTGGGAGACGGGGACAGTGTAGGATGCTGAGACAGAGTTGTGTTCAGTCTCTGTGTATGGCCGGGCCTTACGGCAGGAGACAGGGCAGTGGGGACAGGGTAGGACGCTGAGACAGAATTGTCTTCTGTCTGTGTGTGTGGCCGGGCCTTAAGACTGGAGGCAGGGCAGTGGGGACCAGCTGTGGGAGACGGGGACAGGGTAGGACGCTGAGACAGAGTTGTGTTCAGTCTGTGAGTGTGGCTGGACCTTAAAGGTACTCGATGCTGTTCACCTAGATGCCACCTGGTGGATCATCAGAGAACTAACAACTTATTGTTAATATATGCATTTTGGGAGTTTGTACATCCAAATAAAACAAATACATTAATAAAATGGATATAACTAATAACTTTCTTTTCAATCTTAGTGATTTTTTTGTAAAATTTGCATATTCTGAAGTTGCTGCTCATCTCCATTTTGCAACAATTTACATTGTAACTTCTCTTAGAAACGGTAAATATTGCTATAACTTGAACTAAATATACATTGCTACCTAAAGTAAATAACTACTGAGTTTGATAAGGATATTGTTGTTATTTTTTTCACCATAAGGAAAAATGTGATTTTCCCCATTGAACTCAATGGTAAAGGGTGATTTTCTTCATTATGCAATAATTTTTTTCACAAACGGTGAAAAGTGAAAAGATAAATTTTATGGCCTGCTTAGGACATGACCTATGCATACAAAAAATATCTAAGACATATTGTTGTTCATTCAAAATCTAGCCGAACACCCCCAAGTACCTTTAAGACTGGAGGCAGGGCAGTGGGGACCAGCTGTGGGAGACGGGGACAGGGTAGGACGCTGAGACAGAGTTGTGTTCAGTCTCTGTGTGTGGCCGGACCTTAAGGCTGGAGGTAGTGGGGACAGGCTATGGGAGACAGGGGCAGGGTAGGACGCTGAGACAGAGTTGTGTTCAGTCTCTGTGTGTGGCCGGGCCTTAAGGCTAGTGGCAGGACAGTGGGGACCAGCTGTGGGAGACGGGGACAGGGTAGGACGCTGAGACAGAGTTGTGTTCTATCTCTATGTGTGGCCAGACCTTAAGGCTGGAGGTAGTGGGGACAGGCTATGGGAGACAGGGGCAGGGTAGGACGCTGAGACAGAGTTGTGTTCAGTCTCTGTGTGTGGCCGGGCCTTAAGGCTAGGGGCAGGACAGTGGGGACCAGCTGTGGGAGACAGGAACAGGGTAGGACCCTGAGACAGAGTTGTGTTCAGTCTGTGAGTGTGGCCGGACCTTAAGACTGGAGGCAGGGCATTTGGGACCAGCTGTGGGAGACAGGGACAGGGTAGAACGCTGAGACAGAGTTGTGTTCAGTCTCTGTGTGTGGCCGGGCCTTAAGGCTAGGGGCAGGACAGTGGGGACCAGCTGTGGGAGACCCTGAGACAGAGTTGTGTTCAGTCTGTGAGTGTGGCTGGACCTTAAGACTGGAGGCAGGGCATTTGGGACCAGCTGTGGGAGACGGGGACAGGGTAGGACGCTGAGACAGAGTTGTGTTCAGTCTCTGTGTGTGGCCGGGCCTTACGGCAGGAAGCAGGAGACGGGGTAGGATGGGGCAGGCACCGAGGCGGACAGTGAGGGAGTGCTAGCGTTAAAGGGCCTAGCAGGCAGGGAGGCCGAGAGGGAGGTCGGCTGTAGGAGGGAGGGAGGAGAGGCTTATGGAGACGAATAGGTGTGGTGGGCGGCGCGGGGGGAGGGGGCTCATCCAGTATTTATCGGACATCATGTTGTCAGGTGGGGGTGGGGGCTGGGAGTACCCACCGACCAATGATTCACCGCGTGAACACTACAGGCCCCCCACCCCCCCTACCTCCTTCTCCTGGCCAACCCTTCCATACTAATCTCCCCGTCCCCTGCACTCCTCCCTCCCCACATCCCTTACCTACAGCCTTGTAACCCCCAAACCCCCCCCGTTTTATGTGGCTGCCATGGCCGTGGTGGCCTAGACTGTGGGTCTTTACAGCCCTGCAATGTCTATGCAGCATGCCTCGCGGAAATGGCCAGTAACCACATATTAAGCGAGGTTTTTTTTTGTTTTGTTCTTTTTTCATCATTTACTTTTTCACAGAGGCTGTTTTATTTTCTCGGCCGTTTCCTGCCCCCATAAAATCTATGGTGACTCCAAAAAGAATTCACAATATGTTACATATCATGATAAAAAAAAAAAAAATTCAGTCCTTTTTTAATTTCAGACAAAATTATCCTGAATCGCGAGCGTAAAATCGGCTAGTGTAAAACAGCCGTTGGCAGCCCCCCCCCCCCCCCGGGATGGTGGGTAGGGGGTTGGGGAGTGATTACCCGGCCTAATTCCCCCACCGACACCCACCATGGTCACCACCACGCCCGGGAGGGAGGCGGATCTCAGGCCGAGAGAGGAGGGTCCGTGAATTAAAGGGACAGGGTGACCGGGAGGAGAAGGTACTACAGCATATAGATACTGCCAGGGACCGGGAGGAGGAGCTTACATTGGGGCTTCCCACTGACTGGAGAACTGAACTTGAGCTTCGCCCAGAATCAATTCTGGGCATATTCAGCAACCGTTGTGCTAAGGTGCTTTAATGTACTTTTATTTTATTCTCTATATTAAACGTATGAATAAGTTGTGTATCAAATATTAAGAAATTGCATCCCATGTGGCCCGCAAAGATCATTAAATGACAAAGATCACTGCACCTATTCTACTATCCTGCGTACGTTTTTTTTATACTATCTGACATAACATTGAGCTGCCAGAAAATACAATAATATTCAATATAAGATCTACAATTTGCCAAGTTAGGGTAGTCATTGATCATCTTGTGGCAGAGCAAATAGTACTACCCCCACTAAGCTTACCCTCACTACCTCCATGGTCTCTCCCCACGCCCTGTCCCCTGCCCCTTAGCCCACTCTGCCTATACTACTCCCTACCGGCCCTGAGTCCCCTCCACCCTCCTCTCCGCCCACTCCACTCTCCTCCAGGCCGGACCCTGCTATTCCTAGACCCCTACTCCGGGGGGAGAGTGTGGGCGGGCGGCCAACACTCATCACCGGACATATACCGCTTATGCGGGTTCCCACATATTTGTTGTTCATCTATTATTCCTACAACCATATTTGGCGAAACAGGATTAATTTTATTAACTAATTTTGTCTTAAAACAGGTATAATTATTTCTGATGAAATTCATCAACTTGCACTTTATTTAGCAATATATACCAAATTGGATTCTTCATGCATGAAGGCCTACTATTTCACAAGAATGTATTTACTTCAACCCATGATGAAACCCAGGCCAAAACCCATGCCAAAGGTATGAGTGAGTGAGTGAAGGAGGTTTTAAGCCACACTGACAGCCAGGGTCATTTTCAAGGCGAAAACAAGCTGGGACGAATTCTGTCTATGGTGATTGTATCTATGAGGTGAAGTTGACAGGGCAGGCAAACAGCACGGGATCAAAACCTGGAAATCATTTTTGCTGTACCTCATCCCTTTGTGAACCACAGCACCAACCGGGAATTGAACCCAAAGAACCACTTGGTCAGTGCTGGGTCCCCCCTAGCTTTGCCTTATACAATCAGCAGGGGCTACTGGGGGCCAATTCTTACCCGGAACCCCCACGGGGTGCCAGTGGTATGATCTCCTACCCCCCCCCCCCCCCCATCCGTACGCCCCGTACCCTCTCCTTCACCGGCCTATTAGCGGTCTCAATTAGGGACCTAATGCTGATCGATCATTTTTCGAGGAGCATTTCCTTAAAACAACCTGTTAAGAAATGGTTTTGGCACGGCAAAAAGAAACTTGCTTGCGTTACTGTAATTTGAGGAGGCTTCAAAAAGCTACCGAAATGCCATTAGCATACCCATGGATCATCAGTTTGTTGAAATTTTGGCAGGTTTTCTCTTGGTAACATGATGTGTGATACCTGAACCAGAGGTCACTTGTTAGGTCAAGATAACGCCACTCAACAAGTGTACCGAACAGGCGAGTTCTATCCCCTTGATTTTCTAGCATTTTAGTTCATAAATATTTCTTTGGGGCATCCCTCTGGCAACTGTCATGGTTCTTACAAAAAAAAAGTTTCAACGAAAGCTGTAAAATCATTATCGACATACATGTATCTTGAAAATATTGCCTCGGAAAAAAAACACGAAAAATTTACCTCTCGGACTGTATTACCGGCGGAGACGCTTTGAATGCGGGATCATTGTCTTTATCTTGGGAGTCATAATCATACCTCGAGTTCACTAATACATGTACATAGGACGTCTAATCTGTAGGTAGGTTTCTATAGGCGAATAAGACCCAGACGACCGGGACGACTCCCACCCCTATCCCCCGCCCCCCGGGGTCCCAATCTAATCACCCTGATAGGGTCACCTCCACTCTCAAGTACCACCACGCCACCTCTCACCTTGACCCATTCTGGGACGGCTCACTCGCCCATCTCATACCTACAACACAGAGAAGGGGCGGCTGTGGAGAGAACGGACTCCCAACACTGTATGAGTGTGAGCCGGAACTTGAGTGGGAAATCCCCGAGTGGGTTATGGCCTTGGCTGCTGACAGTTTGAGGTCGGGTCAGGTTTCGTCTCCAGTTTTTTTTCTCTGTGTATCATGAATGATACCATGTGTCAGGCTTGTTCTCACTAACAGTTGTTTTTCTTTTAACCTAATAAAAATAGCACGCTCTGCTATCATATTATTTGGTGCAGGTTTTATGTATTGCTCTCTGGTTATGAATAAGTTATAGTAAGGCTTTCTTAAAATCGATGTCGATGAGAGCAGTAGAGTCTCTCGTAGACTGAATCTTCAAGCACACCACTCATTATAGATTAAATACACGTATAACATTTGTTCCAATTCTCCCTACCACAGATAGCTGAATTTCAGCATTTTAAGGACCTGCAGGCTAATTTGGGCTGATTTTGTCGACAAAACTCCTGGAAATGCTATAGAAAATAATGAAATAATTGCTATTTATCCATCTATATTGAATTAATTTTCAAACAGCTCAAGAAATAGAAATGTATATTGGTACTAATTTAAAAAATAATGATGGCTAGTCAGTGGTCATCTACAAATAATTGCACTATTCATAAAAATTTCTATACTAAAACCTTGAGTTTTGTCGACATATTAGTTTACCCAGCATGCATCATGTTCTAGGCTTACCTGCAGGTAGAATTCAAGAAACTGGCTATCTGTGGTTGGGAGAATTATACATTTAATATCGATACATACAGGTTCTATTAATGCCTACCTTTGACAGGAATTATTATCGCCTTACTACGAAATATTACCAAGGGGACTGGTGCAGGTCTAGTGATGGGAGGTGTTTTATAATAGATGTAATATTGAGGGGCGTGGAGCAGGTCTAGGGGTGGAGGGATCCATTATACGGGTGGCAGGCACGGCGCCGGGAGCCAATCATCACCCCCTCAACTCACACATGGGGGGGGGGGGGGGGGGGGGAGTACACTACCCCCCCAATGTGTCCCGGGACGGCTATTCAGGGAGGAATAGTAGGGGAGGTACTCTCTGAGTGGAAAATGGACCACATGAAAACTGAACTTCAGCAGGTCCACCCAGGAGGTGCGAACGCACCACGAGAGAACTGTCTTGGGCTTTCCAAGATGTAAATGAATTTTCAGCTGGAGAGGAAATATGACAAAATTGGCCAATTTCTAGAGAAAAAGGAGTACAATCCTCAAGACTTCTTACCAAATTCCATGATTTTTTTTGCCAACTTTGCAAATTTACATGAACACATTCATTTTCCAGGTTTTCGAGCCTATCTTAAACAGTGAGTAAACTAACATTCTTAAAGACTTTTTACCGAAATCCATTACATTTGGTGATCTTTATAGAAATATTCCAAGACTTTCCAGAACCACTTTCATTTTCCAGGTTTTCCAGTCTCTGTGTGAGACAGTGAGTACACCCCCGCCCCTGCCCCTGCCGTCCCGGGCGGGCCCCGGTCCGTGCACCGGGTGACCCCGCCCCGTCTGGGACGCCGGCCCGCGGGGAGCAGGAGGAAGTCAGGGAAGGAGGAGAGGGTGGGGGGGGGGGGGGGCACCCCCACAGGTGTATAATCTACGGACAGGTGAGAGAGGCACGCCCACTGGAGGCAGGGCGGGGGGGGGGGGGGGGCGTTGACTGGGGAGCCAAGGTGCTGACTGGGAGGCCTTGAGCTCTGGGAGGATCGCGCGGGCGGGAGGATTGACTCTGGATCAATACTTTTTAAAAAGAACTTTTCTTTCTTTTATTTGTTAGACTAGGCAAAGAACTTTTAAAAAGAGGTAGACATTTTATACTTATAAGTAAGGGCGGGCATAGAACTAGAGAGATGTGCACGAAAATGTCTCGTATAAAGCACCGCACGTAACAGAGTAATTTGTACTTCTTCCTGGAATGTTTCTTTTGCTTATTGAAATGTTTGTTGGCGCTGTTTGTTCCCATGACCTTATTCTACCTATGCTTCCTACTTTGTCAGATTTATTTTTCATTTTTCGTGGCTCCTACCTAAATCCCGTCGTTAAACACAGGCACACACCCAGGCCTGTGTTCTGTGGCCCTCTCTGCCCAAAGCCAGGCCCCCGCGCTGTGTGGTAAGACAAAGGGGGTACAGAGAGAGAGGCCTGGGCCGGGGTGTTTGTAAACACAGGGCCGTGTGGTGTGGGCACCCCCCGCCCGGCCCTACCCCCAGTGTAGGGGGTGGGGGCAGGCTTCTACAAGGGGGCTGCCGCCGGTAAAAACTTCCCCCACAGTCCCACAGCCTTAGGAGGCTAAGCCGGAGAGGAGCTTTCATGTCACAAATACGGACAGGGGCCTCTGTGAATGCCGGTCCAGGGGACCTGGACTAGTTTTACTGTCAAGGAGCACAGCGTTATTGTATGAGCTTGGTGCACTGTGAGTTCTGCCTTTGAACTGTCAAACGAATCGAAAACAAACCAAACAAAAAAAAGTTCGTTGCATTTCCTTAAATTCCTACCCCCAAATTGACTACTCTTAACAAGGCAGTACTTTTTATAAGTGTGAAGACCAATCGCTAGTTTGACTATAAGAATACCTGGATGGATCTTCATACCAACTTGGCGATTCAAAATCTGACATTTGTTTGTGGGATTAGTTTAACGTCCGGCCAACCCTTCAGCTCAGGGTTCTTTTACCAGACTGCACAAGGTAAAGCCTTTCGGCTCGTTTTACGCCACAGGGGCAGTTACCGAATCTATTAAATGAGGTGCCTATTTGTAGCAGTGGGACCTAATGCCCTCTTTATAGTGCTGCCACACTGAGATATCATGTCATAGGCCCACACAAGATCAAAATGTGATGGTTCTCGTACCGGTTCAATGATGTCATATGATTCGTCTGAAAAGCGGTTCGTTCAGTTCAGTTTTTCATGATTGAAAGATTCAAGTCATAAAATGCTGAAGGAACAACCATTACTATACTTATGTTCTAACCCCGATCTCCCCCCTCTCCCACCCCCGCCGCCCAAGCTGTACTATGTACTAACGCTAACCCTAACCGCTGACTCTATGACCCAGTGTTGTGGGTTCACTCCAGGGTGGTCACACCCCCCCCCCCCCCCTCCCAGAGAACGGGCACCTGCCGACCCAGTGACCTAGTTGGCCGTCTAGCCCTAGACTCCCTCTCCAGGCCTCGACTTCAGGCTACACTTCATCTCCATGATCAAAATATTCCCATTAATTCAATTGTTTCCTTTTGACTGTGCACTTATACTTTGGGCTAGATATATGATCTGAAGTCCTAGTTTCACAATTGATTTAGTTCGTTTTATAATTCTGTAATCTTGAGGGTTTGTTACTGTATTCTGGTTTTACATCCTCTAGTCGTTCCCAGCCTCAAGTGTTATATCATGCTGTTAATCAATACCTGTTTTTGTTAATCTTGCTGATACTTATGCATTATTCAACCCCGGCTTCAGCGCGGCCCCCTCACAGTCTAGTCCTCTTAAAGGGGCCGGCGTTGTGTGAAGCGGCCGTCTCGCCGCCGGTGGTGAGGGCCCTTAGGTAGCCATGTGGTGGGCCTGGCAGCCTGCCAACTAAGGTGGCGAGCATCAATGAAGTGTGGTGGCAGCGAGCTGGCACGACGCCAACAGTCGGAGGGGGAGGAGGAGGGGAGGGGGCTGGCCTTGGGGACCTCCGCTGTAAACTCTCAAAACCACGTCCATGTATATCTTCTAAATTCTACTAACTTGTCTTAATACACTTTTTTTCCCATTTATCATTGGTCGTTAAAAAAACTTTTTTTTTAGATTCCCCAAGATAAAATCCATGGATATTATCACACATTTTTTTAACTCACTAAATCGTATCCTACTTCTTCATTGGGTGGTGAGATGGTGGTGTTTTGGGGCGCCGGGTGGGAGGGTCTGTGGGTGGTGGCGCCGCGTGGTGGTAGGGCTCCGAACTAGGTCAGGTCAGACAGACTGGGACACACACCTCACCCACAGACGTACACACATACACCCCCCCCCCCCCCACTACACCCCCCGACCACCACTAACCCCCGCAGGGAGAGACCAGGGAAGGGAACGACACCCAACGTAGACGTGCCAACGTCTGCTTTTTTAACCAGTCGATTTTCCCCCCTTCTAAATCTGTTGTTCCGACCCGCAAACATTTTTTGGTCGCTTTTTGGTCTTCTAATTTTTACCTACAGAGCACTCGGGAGCTCCTTGCACTTGTAAAATCACATTGCAATAGCCTGAGCCAATGATTGATTTGGTTTTTACCTGCTTTCTTTTGTAATTAATATTTTTTATGGGGGTTTAAAATGGAATTCTATTATTGTTCCAGATCCATCTGATTGATTATTTCGACCGTTAAACATATTAGAGAGAACATCACAGCCACGTCACACCCACATAAGAGGGAAATATGATGTTTTCCCGCATATATAAAATGACCGGTGGTTTAACAAGGCTTTGATGATGTGGCCTGGGGCTGGTGCTAACCATGAACCAAAATCACTCTTCAACAGTCCCTATTCTCATAGTGCATGCCAAAAACAGTACCTCTACAGACCTATGGCATACAGCTATTCGGACATCTTTTGATCCATGTTTTGGGAGTTCTTGATAATCTCAGGAACCATATCGGTTATCATATAGACACGAGCCCCTCTCTTATCTTGGCTTTGAACAATCTTACACTGTGCAAATAATTTGACATTTCTATTTCTCCGTGTTAGCCTAGTACCGGGCCTCTCTCCGACGGGTCCAGCCTATCTGTGACGTCACAAGGGGGCTTGAGCTGGTTCCACCAAAATTACAGGAAACTTTGGCAAATTTAATCTGGGTCATTCTGGGGAAGGATTTCAACGAAAGAAAACCCAATATCAAGAAGTGCCACAATAGATAGGCAGTGTAAATAGTATACCGCAATCGGGAGTTTGGCACTGGGCGCGGCCATATTGTGTCACGTGGTACAATTGGACACTCCTCATTGGCTGCTAGATCGCGCTTGTCCCCCGATAGCGATGGCGGGAAAGAAGATACGCATGCGCAGACTGAACTCCCGATTGCGGTATATTGAAGCTATGGCCGTGGTAACTTTACATATGGAGAACACCTTGAATCGTGGTTATAGACGCAATGCCATGGTACCCGCTTACTCCACTGACCATACTTAAACCACCTGTCGACTTCTATACAATTTCATACTTTAAAAAAATCAACATTTCCCCCCTCATTGATATGTTTTTTCTTTTTAACAAGACACACCCACGCATATTGAGACTATTAAATATTGACCGTGTGGGGCGTGGCGCCCGTCTAACTCATCAGGCCCGGGGGGCGCCGGTGATCAGCCCGACAAGCGCGGCACCTCCTTACTTAGCCGGCTAGACGTGCACTAAGCCCGCACCAAGAACAGTTCATCGTAATTAGGTCACGCTCTTGCAGTCCTCTTTCTATTCTACTCTGCTTAATATTCGTTCTTTGGGAAATTCTATGGGAATTTGGGACCTATTCGTTTATATCTAGGATGTATTATTCTGAAATGATATGGTTTGATCTTTATTAATAATATTGTTCTTTGTTAATCAATCAATTCATTTTTGGATATCTTCTACTTTAGACTGAACCAATTCTTGATCAAATCACAGATCCAACTCTGACCAAAAGTAAATCACCACACCTCCCTCAAAACAAGAAGAAAAAAGATACATGAGTCCTCCGCTCTAGAAAAATTTGCCAAAAAAATTACCCCCGTTAGCGCGAGTAATTAGCCTTGAAGACTGGGGACATGACTAATTATAATTCGGGCTATTCAGCAGGGAGGTGGGCGCTGGGAGGGAGGTAGTGGCGCGGCTCACATAAAAGCTGACTCGGGCTGGGAGCCTCCCGCCCTCCCTGCCGCCTCCTTCGGTGAGCCGGGGATAAAAACCACCGCCACCACTGCCAGCAGGAGGCTCACGACTAAGCCCAGTCCACACTGACCGATTTTTCTGCGAGCGACTTATTTTGGTTTTGCCAAATAGTGACAACCCTTAGCAGGGCTCACGGAATTCTAAAATCTCCGGGTGTCCCCAGGACACACAAACTGCGACACACAGGTGTCTGGGACATAACCTAGGTGGTCCAATAAATTAAGGTGTCTACAGGACACCCAGATGGTCCTGCCTGGGTGTCCTGGGGCTTTAGGGTTTGTACAGGACACCCAGGACGCTGGATTTGGTGAGTTCTGCTTCGGAGTCGAGGGAAACCGTATTCCCTCCAAAAATGGCATGATAGAATTTTGTTTTACTCTGACACAGCAAATTACTGGCCGCGTAGCAACTCTGACAATTGGAATGTAAGAAAATATTCTGTGCAGTATGGTTAGCAGAAAGAAACAATCCTACCTGGTTACCACAGTAAGGCAGGTGTCAGACTGATACACCCTCAGTGACCTAAGTTGTCAGTAGTCGCCCCTGACAATGCTCACCTGGTTACCATGGTAACACAGGTCTCTGACTGATACACCCTCAGTGACCTAGGGTGTCAGTAGTCGCCCCTGACAATGCTCACCTGGTTACCACGGTAATGCAGGCATCAGACTGATACACCCTCAGTGACCTAAGGTGTCAGTAGTTGCCCCTGACAACACTCACCTGGTTACCATGGTAACACAAGTGTCAGATTGGTACACCCTCAGTGACCTAAGGTGTCAGTAGTCGCCCCTGATAATGCTCATCTGGTTACCATGGTAACACAGGTGTCAGACTGACACCCTCAGTGACCTAAGGTGTCAGTAGTTACCCTTGACAACACTCACTTACTATAGTAACATATTTGTCGGAATGATACACCCTCAGTGACCAGGGTGAAAGAAGTCTTCTCTTTTAATCTAAAAAAAGTCACTCTTTTATGCTTACTTCACTCACTGTTAGAACTAAACAATTTTTCCGCAAACAGAATTGAACTAAGTGTTGCTTTTAAGACTATAAGCTTGAGCTTTGATTTTGAGAAAATTTCCCCAAAATTGCCTCCAGACGGACTTTCAATGGTAGCTTTTGGGTTTGCGAGGTAAATAGAACCTGTGTGCATGTGGCTCAGATGGGGACAACGTTGGAGCCGTCGGCCACTGTCGGGTCTCCTGCCCTCACGACGTCCTCTCCATGATAGCGCACCCCACCACACCTACCGGTCACTGTCAGTAACCATGGTTACCGACGAGGGCCTTGATAGGCAGGTGGGTGGGATCGAGGGGATAGAGGACGGTCACCATGACTACTTATTTCAGGGCACTTTTCCACCTTTTTCTTTTTTTCCCACCCTCACATCCATCAGGTACCGCGTTTACACTTTTACACTTCTAGGTCCAGGTTTACTTCGAAGTCTCGATGGCATGTCAATGATTATCCTTCTGATTGTCAAGTGTTTTTTCCTTCTTATTAATATAAGTTATGCAATAATCGTATCATGATTCATGGTGATCTACGACATGAACGTTTCTCTTGATTCAGGTTGCCTAACATATCAATAGTTTGTTTCCAGACGAGTTTAATTTTGTGTGTGATAACATACAAGGTAGTCATGTATTCGGATCATACTATGGTCATATAGTAGTAACAATGATTCTAAGAACAGTTGGCTACATGATCCTCAGATATACTCTGTGGCAGTATGCCTACTTGGAAGGTCTCACTCACAAGATGCGCCACCTCACTTTAATATTGCGAGTTTCTTATACGAATGGCACAGGGTTAGATACGGAGGTACACGAACAATGATTTGTAAATCTATTTGGAGGCTAAAACAAAATTCTTACTACTAATATGCTGTACAGGTGATATTGATTTATTTTCGCATGCGCTTTTACATTTGTTGAGTGTAATCAGCTTGTTCCATGTAATCAAGTATGCTTACTATTTTATTTTATTACCAATCTATATTATACGACCTACCATCCACTTCCACCCTACCAGCCACCCATCCACAACATATTGTCCGCTGAAAACTTCCACCCCCTCACAACTTACAACCCACTCACAACCTATCATCTGCTCACAACCTACAACATTGATATGACCTTGGCACTGTGACTTAGCGAGGGCGCAAATAAACCAATACAGGGTTCCCACGGACTTGGAAGAATCAAATTCCATGATTTTTCCATGACTTTTCCCTGACAAATTCTGATTTTCCAGGTTGACTTTCCAAGGTTTAAAAATTAGAACTATTATATAAATTATACAATTAACAGCCTGTCATCACCCCTATAACCGTTTTTTACTATAGCACGCCCCCCTTTTTCGAATTCCTGGATCGACCCTGTTAGCAGACGCTATGTAGTTCACATTCCTATAATACATTTGAATATTTTCATCGCTCAAGCGGATTTTCCATGACTCAGGTCAAAATTCCATGACTCTTAGTCAAATTTTCAAATTCCATGACTTTTCCATGACCACCTTCATTTTCCAGGTTTTCCAGGTCGTGTGGGAACCCTGCAATAACTAACCAACCAACCACTCTAACCTATGACCTGCTCAATCTTTCGACAGGCTCACATATAATCCACTCACAACCTACCGTCCACCCACTCATACCACCCGCTAACAACCTACCACCTGTTCATAACCTATCACCCATCACCATTTATACCATCTGCTCACAACTTACCCTCCATGACATACCATCCACTTTCAACATTGCTCACAACATACCTTCCATGACATACCATCTACCTACAACATATTATCACCTACTATCCATTCACAACCTTCTTACCACTCACTCACCACAGACAACCCACACACACACAGCCTACCACCCACCTAAAACTTACTGGGGTCTACCAATATCATAACATATTATCCCTTCACAACATATCACCAATCCACGATGTACTGTCCACTCACAACCTGCATCCCACACACAACCTACCACCCATAACTTACATGCCCACAACCCCCCCCCCCCCCTACGACGCATGCGCGGCCGGTGGTGCCCCCAGCGGCGAGCGGTGTAAACCGGCCAGGCGCCTCTCTGGTTGCCATGGTAACGGACCAGGCTAATCAATGCCACTATCCCCCCGTCATCGGATGGGGTCAAGAGAGCACATCACCGTCTCAGCCCAACCCCACCCCACCATCTCTCCCCCTACCAATCCCTCCTGCAGCACAGTGCTACTAGACTGGCCACCGACAGCCAACTTCCTACACCTTCAGGTAACGATTAAGGGGCCAAATTCCACCTTGCGTTGGTATAATATCTGCATTGTTTCTAGTGGCTAACGGAAGAGGCTTGCGTTTCAGATACCAATATATAGGTGTCTACAAACCCAGTGTAGAATGTATACCCAATATGGAAAATGGTTTGCCTTGTTCGATACCAATGCAGGTAAATATCTTCATTCCACCTTGCATTGTTTGCTAATCCTTGCTTTGGTATCAATCTCTGCAAGGAATATGCCCGATGCGAGACAAACAGCGCTTAGTGGAATATGGCCTTAACCTACCAACAACTTCAATCCGTATCCCCTTGCCATTGATGGTAAAAGGTACGAGGTTTCAAATTTCTTGAAAAGACACAGATTAGTGTGCAGAATTCATTCCATATTTTGAGGATAAGTCCCATGTGGACCTCAAGCAATGCAGGTAGTTTTGGAGCTACCAGAGAGGAAACGCATGTAAAATCTCTAAAACCTAGGGACGTGCACGTCTACAGCAGCTAAGGACCACCCCTTAAGGATGCAACAGTGCCTGGCGTAGACTTGTTTGCGGCATTTAGTTATTTGCACAACGTTGAAAGCTCTGGTGTGACATGCGCAACCTGTATGGCAACGCTTACTATTGAATCCAGGTAAATTAGAGGCCCAACTTCTTACAAGGAAAACAATTATTGCGATTTGTTGATCTGATATGTCATAAACCTGCCATAGTGAATATTAAATTTGTTAAACAGAAAAAAAATCGGGGTTGTAGACAAGTCTATTAGTGTGCCCGGGGAGGCGCCTTCATCCTGCCACCTCCTCTTAATGAACTTTGGGCGCCGCCCGCCGCCATCAACGCGTAGCTCGCCGCGCCGTATATCGCCCCAAGTACCGCGCCGACCAACGCGTAAAAACGCCTACGCCCCTGCCGTGCCCGACGCGCCGTCTCCCTCCCCACATTACAACGCCTCCCAAATGACCACCTTTGTACATCTTCTGTAGACGCCTCAGCGCCGCGAAAATAAGTACAGAAAGGCCCTTGCAGTCCCAACGTTTCAGGTTTTTCACCGCGCGGTGTTTTGCCGCGTCAACGGTGGCGCGGCGCGGCGCGATGCCCGCGCGACGCGGCCCTGCCGCCCCTCATTAGATCAGCGTAGATTAGGCGGCGCGGGGTCCGTGAACAAGGTGAGCGGTCGGTGTGCGGAACGCGCCACGAGGGCTACAGCAAAGTGCTGCAGCATGGGAGGGTACAAGTGAAATTCAGGGGAGTTGGGAGACCTTAAAGTGATGAGGGAAGGAAACCCGGGAAACTCAGGTTTTTCAGGGCGTAGCAACCTACCATACATGTTATTATAAACTGCATCGCAAAAAAAGTAAATTATATTTATTGCAAGCATTTATTAGGCAGGCCTAGAAATTTGCTTCAATTGTTCAATTGTAGACGTGATGGGGAAAATGATTGTGGTCCAACTGAATCTGAGCACAGAACAGCAGTCCAATGCTCTGACCACTGACCTACCTCAACTCTCCCATTCCCATATTTCGCTATCTGGATCTCTCCCACCTGTGTGTATTAGTCCTATCCGGTTTACAGGGTATATTTTTCCGCCAGCCTGCATGGTTATGTCTAACCCCCCCCCCCCCCCGAGGCTACGTACCAAATGAAGACCCTCAAGTCATTTTGACACAGTAATCGGACTCATTCAATTTATTAGTCCTAAGCCTTCCTTCCCCCCCCCCCCCTCTCCCCCCCCCCCCCCCGGGATCCGTTTATGCTCGTTACGTCACGTGGCTGACCATGTTACGTTACATAGACTAGACGGCGTCTAGAGTGGACGCGGCGTCTAGTCCAGTATGGGGTAACGACGTTATGACGCTGGTCAGGGTCAAGTTGGTGTACAATAGGGTAGTGACCGGTAGTGACGTGACAGGGAGGAGTCGGCTTGAGGCAGGAGTAACCGTTTGTTTCACATTTTGAACTTGAATTTCTATTTTATCACCTCACGTTAATCTATAAGGTTCCCATGGACAACTCTTTTTCCATTACTTTTCAATGACCACTTGAAATTTTCCATGCACATTTTGTACAGTATGTTAGTCCGATGCACAATTTGCGTTAGTGGTAGGTCACAGGATTTGTTGGACCATGCAGACTTTCCAAGCAGTTGGATGGTTTTTACACTGACGGGAATGATACAGACAAAATATGTCCATTTCTGGAGATGAAACAGTAAAAATAATATTATGGCTTTTCTGTGACCATTTCCATTTTCCAGGCCGTGGGTGAACGTTGTCTAGCGTGCCGTATTGATCTGCTATTAGTGTTGTGGACTGTATATGACCCTCTCCTTCAAACTGGGTCATCTCCCGCCTCCCACACCCACCCACCCACCCAGCGCGCCCACAGGGATCAATCATTCAGTGGGGTCCGGAGAACGGGGAGGGGGGGGGGGGGGGAGGGGGAGGGAGGTGGGAGGAGAGAGAGGGTTGTTGTTGCAAGGTACAAGGCTAGCCTAGACATACATGTACTGTCTGTCCAGTAGTAGAGTATCTGGATGTGTTTTCGTAATACAGTACACTAAAGGAACTTGTGTCGTTTATTGAGGTTTATCAGTTTTGAAACAGGAGTGACTGTTGGTTTCATACTTGGTACTTAATACACAGTTTTAATGGCTTTTACTTGAACTACTCAAGATGCTTAGTAAGGCAGAGAGTAGGGTTGACCTCGTTCTCCATACTAAAAGTTGCACCCAAACACCATGGCCCTTCTCCTACCCTATCCCCGCCCCCTCCCACCGCTCTCAACAACCTACCCTTCCTCTCACTCGTTCCGTTCCCAACGTACCCACAACCCTTGCAGCCATCCCTCCCCCACCCCGGCCCCTCCCCCACCCCTGTCTAAACGAGGGGGCCATTACCATAAAACAGTAATCTGGGGAAGGCGGCGGGCACTGACCCAGGCCCGATAACTACTGGCCATCTACCACCACTGACTGCTGGCCGGCCGGGGCCTGAGGGGAGGGGACGGCAGGGTACCAAGCCTAGTACCCCGTGACACCCTTACACCCTGACTGCTAGCCGGGGCTTGAGGGGAGGGGACGGCAGGGTACCAAGCCTACCCCCTGATAACCCTGACAGACGCCAGTACCACCTTACACCCTGACTGTCGGCCGGGGCCTGAGGGGACGGCAGGGTACCAAGCCTACCCCCTGACACCCTGACAGACGCCAGTACCACCCTTCCACCCTGACTGCTGGCCGGCCGGGGCCTGAGGGGAGGGGACGGCAGGGTACCAAGCCTACCCCTGACACCATGACAGATGCCAGTACCACCCTTACATCCTGACTGCTGGCCGGCCGGGGCCTGAGGGGAGGGGACGGCAGGGTACCAAGCCTACCCCCTGACACCCTGACAGAGGCCAGTACCACCCTTACACCCTGACTGCTGGCCGGCCGGGGCCTGAGGGGAGGGGGATGGCAGGGTACCAAGCCTACCCCCTGACACCTGACAGACGCCAGTACCACCCTTACACCCAGACTGCTGGCCGGCCGGGGCCTGAGGGGAGGGGACGGCAGGGTACCAAGCCTACTCCCTGACACCCTGACAGACGCCAGTACCACCCTTACACCCGGACTGTTGGCCGGCCGGGGCCTGAGGGGAGGGGACGGCAGGGTACCGAGCCTACCCCCTGACACCCTGACAGATGCCAGTACCACCCCTGACTGCTGGCCAGCCGGGGCCTGAGGGGAGGGGGCGGCTTGGTACCAAGCCTCCCCCTGACACCGTGACAAACGCCAGTACCACCATTACACCCTGACTGCTGGCCGGCCGGGGCCTGAGGGAAGGGGACGGCAGGGTACCGAGCCTACCCCCTGACACCCTGACAGATGCCAGTACCACCCTTACACCCTGACTGCTGGATGGCCGGGGCCTGAGGGGAGGGGACGGCAGGGTACCGAGCCTACCCCCCCTGACAGACGCCAGTACCACCCTTGCGCCCTGACTGCCGGCCGGCCGGGGCCTGAGGGGAGGGGACGGCAGGGTACCGAGCCTACCCCCTGACAGACGCCAGTACCACCCTTACACTAGCAATACCAAAACCCCTGAAAAATCTTGGTACAAATCATAAAATTCCCTATTTTACCAAGTAATCAACATGCATTCGGTCATAACTTTTTAGATTCTGACAGTAGAGTAAAAACAATACTACCACAAGAAAGAGAGTGCTCATAAGCATGAAAACCTAAAGTTTTATTAAGATTAGACTTGATTTAATATTTTTTCTTAAATGGTTATCATAAGAGAAGGCTTCAGATTTTGGTCCATAGTAATTCACCTAATATGGTCCGTTTTTTTCAGAATTTCAAGTTTCAGTCTTAAAGCAACAATTCAAAAATATTACCAATAATTTTGATCAAATTAAATTTGGCAAATATAGGTGAGATCCGCGCTAGTAATTATCTTTTTAATGGTATATGATACATGTGAATATAATCAGGGAAAGATCCGCGGATTTTAGCCTAAACATGACAGTATAGAGGAAAAAATGTGGGAAAATAAGGTAATTAGGGGGTCCATACATTTGCTGCAATCTTAATATAAACCTTATACCAAAAAGGTCTACTTTTGTCATGATATTTTTTGCAATGTCTAGGGTTTGGTAAGTCGGATTTTAATTCTGTTTGAAATTATAATATACATTAATTCCGGTGCATCCTATGGGTATAAATAAACCACTGAAAATGTAATTCATAATTTGTGTGTGGTATTGCTACTTACACCCTGACAAGACTCCAGGATTTCCCAAACCTACCACCCCTCTACACTCCGACAGACCCCAGTGCAACTGAATTTACACTGACACCCCACTGACCCCAGTGCTACCAAACTTATCCCCTTATACCCCTTACACCCTGACTGACACAAACAGGGGTACTACCAAACCCATCCCCGTACTCCCATACACCCTGACATCCCAGTGCTACTGAAACTACTTCCTAATACCCTAAAACCCAGTACTACCGAACCTACCCCTTGAGGTTTGACAGATTCCACTCACTGGTATCGAACCTACCCTTATATACAATGATGTACCCTGGAACTAGCTAAAACATCTAGAATACCCTGACTGACTACGGTTTTGTACTATAGAACCTTCCCTGTAAACCCTCACGGACACAAAGTTCTACCAAACCTACCCTCCTGACACCCTCACAGACCACCGCCCAAACATGTCAGCCTACAGAAATCCCCACTCACCACCTTTTCCTATCCTAACCCCGATTCGATATACCTCAATGGTCGTCTGTGACGCTACCCTACATTCTGTACCCCCTACCCCACAACACGCGGCGACCCCAACTCACCACCCTAAACCACCCTACCATCACAGGGCCCAGGCCAGCAGGGGAAGGGGTGCTCCGATGTAAATGGGGGTGAGGGGAGCCGTTTTTTATCATGACTGGCTTGGTGGCCAGAAGGAAATGAATAATTTATTGTGTCGGCTCGCTTTGAAGCCTTATGGTGTGGAGGCGCCTTACCTCTCCACCGTAAACCGCTTTCCCCTAATACCTGCCGACGTAACGACGGACATTATGCTGTGGATGTGGGGGTTTAGGGGTTGGGGGGTTGGGGACCGTGGGAGGCAGGCATCTTCGAACTGTGGTGACTCTGCCAACTTCGCACAAAGGTTGTATTCTTCATGTGAAGCCCTCCAGGCATATTTTTGGTTCTGATCAATTTAATGGAAGATATTTTTTAAGGACAGACGGTGATTTTTTGTTTTCAAAATCGCGTTTCAATCTACCAGAATAACGCTCTAAAACCTATTCAAAATTCTAGACCCCTCTTCTCCCCCCCCCCCCCCCCCTCCCATTACCTACTCACAGGCCAGCACTGATATGGCACCAATAGTATGGCACCAAGTGTTTGGGCGGTGAATTATTCAACGACTAACCTGCCCTCCCCCACCCCATCAGGGGCTACGTCACATAACCAAGCCTAGACTAGGCCCTGGGCGCCATACAAGTCAAGAATAGGCTCTCTATAGTCAAGAGCCCTAAGCATGATTATAAAATCTGCACTCTTTTGTTAACTTAAACCCTGGTACACACGTGCAAATATCTTCAAATGTTGGTTTTATGGAAGAGGCGAACACTGTGAAAATTCAGATTTATCTCCCGGGAAATAACCCATTGACTCAATGAGTCTTAAATGGCTGTGATTTGTTTAAAACGCTAATGAAGGCCTGAGATGGATGGTATCCATCTGTTCAGTATATGAATTGCAAATTTATAGAGATTACTTCACCACTATTGCCCCCATTGCGGCAGGTTCATCACACTTAATGGAAAACCGTTGAAGTCCTAAGATGAAACAGATTTTAGAAGGGTATGCCGTAGAAATAGAAGCGCAAAAGTTCAAAGAAACAAGCGCTTTGGTATTCTACCAAGAATCGGACCGTGGTTGCCTTGGCCATGTTTAGCTTTTGAGATTCTTGAAGTACCTCACTATGTTGAATGAAGTTATATAACCCTTTTCACATAATTAAGTAAGTGTTAAGGTCAGCCTTCTGAGCAAATGCAAAAAACAGTTTGATAGACTCTATCGCCTAGCCTTGTGACAGCATTTCGTATACACATACTCGTTGGTTTCACCTGAAGTGGACTTTTTTATTATTGATGTTGGGCTGTTGCGTTATGCAGGTCATTTTCCTATAGGTTGGTAAAGTAAAACAGAAAAAGTCGATGGTAACTACATCGGCGATTACTGAAAACAAGTCCGAGTGCGACCTGGCCGACCCCGTCCCAGACCTAGGTGTGGCTGACCACACATCGACCTGTTATTGTGGTGCGCTATAATCTATTCTGTGAGAGTTGATCAGAGTCAGAAGAATTACAGTGCATTCTACTGCCCAGTATTTCTATCATTTAACTGATTAAATTTGTCACAGCCAGAAGACTATAGTTGTCCGAGTAAAACTATAGATATTTATTTTCATATTTTCCCCGCCCAGTAATTCCTTCTTCTCTTCTTGCTTGTGGTCAAAATCCAAAGAGCCGACTACAGTCTGTATGGAGGGGGGCTGTGACCCTCTCCAGGCCGCCTTGGGGTGAGGTAGGAAGGATAGAGGTGAAAGGGGTGAGTGTCCAAGTCGGAAACCGGGGTGGCAGAGAGTGAGCCCCGAGTTTAACCAAGCTACACAAACCTCTCGCTACCTTCATTTTAGACTCATCATATTCCCAGATGCCGGTATACCAAGCCTGTACATCAAGTAGTGGATCTAGTTCTATCCACAAAACATCAACTTCAACCATCTTTACTGTGAATTTTTCCCCCGCACACAAATTGTCTTACATATATTTTTTGGTTGAGCACTTCCCTGGAGCACTTCCTGAACGCGAATATGTCTGACTGTGAAAATAAGGCTGTGTCTGGTGTGTACACACAACACGTCGCCGGCGGTGGTGTTTTGGCACACCTCTCACTGTCTCCAACACCGCCACCCCCCACGAACATGGCGTGAGCTCTACTGTAAAACCATGTATTCTGTCAATACCAAGGTACCTGAAAATCTGAAATCCCACATAAGTCCAGAGTCTCCAATATTCGGAATTTCATGCCAACTGGAACAGATTTTATTTTTCTTCCCCTGACAACGCTCTTGAACACTTCCTCTAATTTTTTTTCCATCTTTGCAGTCCCCAGACCTCCAGCAGAACTTGCTGTATTGGACCATTATTTTTCCTTCTGATCTTTCTTCATATAAACCTAGCTACATATATCATATAAACCTGATCACATTATACATTCCTATAATATACAATGGAATATGGTTTTGTGTGACTGGAGACCACTGCAGCGACATAGCTGAACCGATTGTACAGGGAACGTTTACTCATTCATTGCCAATCGATTTCGGAACCTAAACATGTGAACAGATTGGCAAGTATTAAAAGAAGCTAGATACCAAAATGTAGTGACAACCTTCATTAGAAATATAGTCTGACATGCAGGGTTTTGGTTTATTCCTGTTCTTTTATGCGTTTTTCCCCCAAACGACAGACCATGGTTGATTACGTGGGAACTTACAGGTAAAAACCAGTTCACTTCACATGGCCACATAACCAATGGTCCTAGTAGGTTTTCTGGTGGTCGCGGGCCAGCGGGCGCCCACTTCTGTCCTGAGGTAGTCGTGGAGTGGCCTCGTGTGTTTGTGTTTGTGTACAGACCCCCCCCCCCCCCCCCCCCACGCCCCGACCTCCCCAGTCACTGGGTCAAATTCACTGGCCAGGGCTCTCCCCAACCCTATTTCTCCACATACCTGGGTCAGGGCTTTCCCTATGACCTTACAGCCGGTCCTCCTGACCAGCTGTAAACTCTGCAGAACAGACTACACGATGTCCAACAAGGGCATAACTTTATAAGAATGCGTTGGAGGCATCGTTATTTGGATACATTTCCACCTATACAAGACCCCACTAGTTACCCTCGGTTTGTATTTGCCTGGCAGCATTTCCTGGTTGTCCAGGGCTGGTGAACATTCGATTTGTTGATCTCTGACATACTTATTATAACCGTTCATTATGTTTTTCTAGTATAGGTTCGAGCATCACTCAACTATGTTTAATAAGAGATGTGAGGGTGATAGATATGTGTACATTGTAAAGCCCGCAGAAAGTATCACCCGCATCTTAAAATACATGATCGCGTGTACAAAGTTACATCTATTCACAGTCAAGTCTTATTTCACTCTTGATCTTCAAGGTCAAAATACAAATCGCTTATCTAATGCTGGTGGCGTTATCCTATTCGTTTGTCTGAAATTACATTAGTGAGATACATTTCAAACAGTATACCCTTAGTAGAATGCACAGGATGCGTTTACATCAAAACCAACCCTAGAAAAGCTGAAAGTATTATGAAAAGTCCTGTATTCACTATTTTGAACTTGCCTCTCGAGTAGATAATTCAAATATTTCTTAAATTAGCCCCTTTAAGTTCCGATTCTATATTTGTTTCTGGAATCACGCTCATGAATTTCTAACACTACCCCTTCCTGGAAATTGGTAGAATATACATGATGCCTATTCTTCTATGCTAACCCTAGAAAATGTGAAAGTGGCTCATTTTAGTCCGGTATTTGGCACAGTGCCCTCCACCCCTTCCAGTCATACCTGCTAAAGGTGACAAGGGTGGTGGACAGCTGCCAGAGATGTCACTGACATCAACTTGTCCTGGTAATTACCAGTAATGACTGACACACTACAATTTACATACAAGGTGATAGGCACGTGATTAAAAGTGACAACTACTTCACAGAAATTATATCAATTAACTGCAGATCATGAATATGCAATCGCGATTATTTTCTGTTATTAGAATATATATGTCAAGGTCCCAACTCAAAATCCAGAGTAATATTTTCTGTTTTTCCCCCAAAGTTTTCCCTGTCCTACACTGGGGTCCTACGGTGAATTTTCCCTGTCATAGTAATGAAGATTTGTTCTGATCACAAGGTCTTCCAGTTTTAAAATGGCATTTAAGATGTATGACATGTCTGGAAAGAAGTGGAATATCATAGTCAGAAAAGCAAAATCTCCTGAATCATAAAAACAGGAAAATCTTGAAGTTGGTCATACAGAATTCCCTGTAATTTGGTCAGATTTCCAAATGCACTGGGTTTTCCATGACAGATTTGTGTGTGGTCATTTTCCCTGTGCAGTGATGATCTTGATTATATATATTATTTGTTCTCGTTACAAGCATGTAGCCCGCTAGATTACTGTCCGTATGTCCGCCTGGTTTCCTGAGGGGTTCTGCCATGTGGACACCCCTACAGGACAAGTTATGACCATGGGGAAGCCCTAGATAACGACCGGCCAGTGGGGGCAAGAGATGCTGGGGCGCTAAAATGTTGAGTGCAGGAAGTGGTAAGACGAGGAGGTACGTGATGGAGACAGGGGGGCAGAGGGGAAGAAGACAGAGGTTCAGCAAGAGAGGACAAGGAAAGGGAGCAAAGACAGGGTGAGGTTTAAGTCTAAAGTTCTGACACGGAGGTCGTGGGAAGTGGACGTAGGGTGGAGAGCAGAGAATAGAGGCGGATCTGTGTTGACGGGGGAGCGGTCTCCCAACGTTTTCCTGTTATTCATTATAATTTGAAACCACTCCTCAGATTTTAGTTTAGAATTATAGTATGGAACCACTCCCATGAAAGAACAATCAAATCTAGGATAGTACCTCATTTAAAACACCTGGATGGCCCGTGGATCTTCTCTAGGTTGGAGTGAAGGAAAGGGGGAGGGAGGCTGACCATTATAGTGACCAGGGAGGAAAGGGAAGGACACATTTCTTCTCCAAGTTCATCGTGGACCTCAAAGCCTATTAATACATGTTTTTTATGTTCCATCCCGATGTCTTGTATTTGGGTTTTAGGGGAGTATTTAAAAGACTGGTTGTGGAGGTAAGGAAGATTTTGGGACCCCCCCCCCCCCCCCAACTCCCCCTTGTCCGCACGCCCCTCTCGCCCACGGCAGTGAGTGCACGGCCGTGGTTCGGTGAGCTCAGGACGACATGTGTGTCACTACGTGACGGGGTGCGTGTGTTTGTGTGTGAGGTTTGACATAGCCTGCTAGTTAGTCCATACCATAAACCTGCCCAGTGATACTGACTATGATTTGAAAGGTGGGGGAAGAAAATTCATTTCCACAAAAAAGGCATCCTATGATAGATATTATTGGAATAGCGAAACAACATTTAATAATTAATATACAGATCATCGTAGAGAAATGCTGTGTATCATATATGAGCTGTAGGGCTCGACAAACCGTTTTCAGATCTGGTTGCCCAGTTTCAATCCCAAACATCCTCTTGTATAATTAAGTTTAGCACTGGACAACTAAGTCCAACTGGACAACCAAGTCCCCCAATTTTGTTGTCCAGTTATGTTTTCTGGTGGTTCTTGGCTACTGGACACCCGATTTGTCAAGCACAATACTGTGTACTGTGAGGTTTTACAGTATTTTGAGCCTAGCTCCCAGACGGTCACACACACGCAGCCGACTACTAAACCGACCACGACTACACCACACCCCCCCCCCCCCCCTCAGTCCCCAGTGGTCGGGTCTCGTTCTCCAGCAGAGACGTGCACGCAGCAGATTGTGGCCTGCACCGTAAGAGGATATGGACGCGGTGTTCGACCAGCACCAGAGTTGAACCTTGCCACTGCTGCCTCTACTTCTCTCCTTTCCCCTGACCTCATGACCACAGCTCCCCCCCCGCCCCACCCCACCGTCCCCACTCCTTCCCCACCCTGCCCTGACCTCCCGACACGCACAGGTCTAGTTGTAGTGCTGTGGTCCCATTTCCCGAACTTAGGACTACATCTTTTCCTTTTATTCTTTCTCCTAAAACCTTCAGCTTCAGACTAGCCCCAGATTGCAGATTGTGTATGTGAGCATTTGCACATTCTGGGAGAAGTCTGTCAAGGATTTAAACCTTTAACAGACTATTTCATAGGCTCAAAATGCCCACCGTGCATCAGACTGTGCATATAAATAATTTATAATATATGTTTGCAGTTAGATACAAGCATAACGCATATTCTGAGGCTAGTCTGTAAGGGGAATGAGTCTAGTCTGTAGATTTCCTTTATAGATTGGCCCAAAGAATGTTAATCATGGCTGTTTTGAACTATGAACATGTACGCACATTCTAGGGCTAGTTTGTAAAGAGAGTCAGACCATAACTACACCCTACTTCTTCCTCCAACTAAAGTCTCCGTCAAAAAAGATGTCTCCCCTTGCATTTCCCCCAAGAATACCCGTCCCTTGCGTTCTGGTATTTTCTGCACGGAGTAATGTAGGGGAAAGGGTCTAATGACATGTCTGTGGGTCTAGTCCAGAGACTGGCTAGAGGTAGGGCATCTATTCTTAGGCCAAAAGTGTTTCCTGTCCAGTAGGTGACAAGAGAAATAGGCAGTTGGACGTTGGGATTTTTTGTTGTAGAGGCATGAACATGACTTGATATCTTGATGAAATAAAATCCTCCAAAATGAAGTACAAAAACTGTAGTAGTCCCTAAAGTCAAGGGTTGGCAGGGGCAGGGGACAGGGGACACGAATCTTGGATTCTCCTGGTGGTTGGTTGCTTAGCTATTTATTGGTATTGAACACCTAAGCAAAATTTTAGGTAAGACCTCACCTAGAACAAGGTTGTTCACAATTCTGTCTTTACGGAAAGATATAGGAGAACCTTGCCATTGGGATGACTGCCGTGGTCCCTACTCTTTTCGATGGATGGCGAGGGATGTTTTGTGTGTGGGGGTCCCATGGACCATTTACTGTCCATGCATGGATAGTGGACAGGGTCCTACACAGCAGGGAGGGTGTCGGGGGGGCTTGTGGGGAGGGTATTACAGGGTGCGTGGGGGCTGGGGGTAGTAGATGTTGTAGTGTGGGTCAGCACGTTGGGACGTAGGGGACACCACCACTACCACTGGCCCTTTGTGTACCGCTGACCAACTGGGTCAGCCCCCATCACACGCGCTGCGGGGGGAGGGAGGGCGGAGGGCGGAATGGCGTCAATGACGGTCACACCGGCAGCTGACACTACCGGCCCACCAACAGGCGCGTTTGGAAAATTACGAAAAGAAATTTGTATATATTTCACTACGAAACCAAAATCTCCAGGGCCAGTTTTGGGTTCTTTTTGCCCATCACAAAATTTACCAAGTTGTTAATTTCGTTTTAACCTATGTATAACATATCTTAACCCAAATTTTCCTCAAAACTGGAAAAAAAATCGGTTCACAATGAAATACTTGGGGTTGCTGTTATCCATGTTTTTGTTTTCCGAAAGCACCCACTGACCAGCAAGCTTCCCAGCCCAAACACAACACCAGTGGGGCACTCAGTGCCCTACACTGAACTGAAGGGTGGGGGCTCGGTGCCCCAACACTGAAGGGTTGGCCCCAGTTTAGGAACCGTCGTCCTCACAGGACACATGGGCGCACTTTTACGGGTCTCGTATATACCGAGGCCAGTCAGGACAATATATCATTCAGGTCTCTTATTTTTTAAACTAGTGATTATTCAAGTTTTTTGTGTGTGGCTATATTCCAATGGATACGTCCCGACTTGTCATGACTGTTACGTTACAATATCAGCCGATATGTGTACATGAGCATTGTGTATTTGTTCGTACCAATCTTTGATTTTTCAGGGCTTGACGAATAGTTTTCAGTTCTGGTTACCCAGCTCAGTATCTGAGGTTCATTCCTAAACGTCCTCCTGTATGATATAGCTTACCAATGGACAACCAATGCCCTCAATTTAGTTGGTCACTCAGTAATGTTTTCTGGTGGTCCTGGGCCACTGGACAACCGATTTGCCAAGCCCTGTTCTTATTATCATGTCCTATACACTAAAAACAAGATATTTTATTAGGTAAAAGGGCATTGCCTCCAGTTCATAGATAACACAATATGTTCATAGATTGATATATCTACACAATATGTTCATTTATATTTATGTCTTATTGACGTCATTCTCAATAGCAGAACTCAACCAGCTCACAACTTGTCTGCGCCGTGAATCACACGCCACAAGGTGGGGGCAGTTTATTATGAGGAGTCTACGAGGGCCGGATATACCTCGGTCAGGGTAGGGGGGCCGGCCATGGAATATTGATAAGGCTGCAGGGTGTATGGCCAGGGTAGACGATTGATGGTCCTCACCCCCGCCCAATAATGATGATAACTACAGTGTATTGGTGGCAGAGGGGATCGGGCTGGGGACAACTTGATAAAGTTTTGCCCTTTTCTAGTGGTTTGTCAACTCGTACTACGTTGACGCCTTTTGCTTGTATCAGATTCAGTGTCTGCTACTCTGGGAATTTTATTTCAGGTGAAGAATCGCTGGCACTGTGGTATGTGGGTTTTCAAGGAAACGGCCGATACGGCGTGCACTTTTTTTTTTTTCAGAAAGTGGGTGGAGTTTGAAAAAGTTCAGGATTTTAAAAATAGAAATCCCTAAGCAGACTGGACAAATAATCGGTCGAGTCCATGAACAGAAACAGCGTTGTGTTGTGGCCTAGAAGAACGTTGTGTTGTGGCCTAGTCCGACGGGCACCTGCCAGCTGCGTGCAGATGGCGGGTGCCAAGAGGTGGGGGGCATGTGCCAGGTTGGGCCATCTGCTGGAGCAGATTCTGTCTGGCTGGACATTTTAAATTTCTTGTATTTTTTGGTGGTTCTTTGTTGTAATAAACAAAGGACTAAGACCAGTGTGTCTGGGTTTTTCCTACGTGCTTGTGTAGCTAGTTTATCAACACCTATTAGATATGTTATGATCATTCGGTGATACAACGTCTAAAGTCTAATCAATTATTGATCTGATTTCTCAGCTTATACAAGATAGTAAAAGATTAAGATATAAATTATATCTTATTCTATAATGCCAAATATTTGTCTATAGTCAGCAGAAAGGACATCTAGTCTAAATGCGAATATTATCAAAAACATTGATATAGATTTATTCTCTTACTAGTGAAGTTTATGCCACTGGTTTGCTGTTACAAATCCCTTGTAACTTTTCTTAAAATTAAGTTGAATTTCTTTTTATGTCTTCCATCTGAATCAATTGAATTCTGTACACTGTGTTTCAATTTTCATGCGGTGTGTTCACTCCAACAGCTTAACTTTAGAGCCAAGTGTCCCCGTGTTTTACATTATTGTATTCTCAAGCGGTACTAACTTGTCCACCACACCCATCCACAGCCCCAGCCCTGTCCCCGACGTGCATTTTTGCCGAGCCCTACACCTACCAACACACACACACACCGCCCCCTCTATCCCCGGCTACCGGCGCCCTATGCCGCGATTCCCGGTTTATTTCGGTCGGTGCCGCCCTGGGCTGAAACTTGACCTACAGGGAGCAGAGTCAGGGGAGTTGACAGCGCGCAGTGACAGCTGACAGCAGGGGTTGACAGTTGACAGTGGAGCCGACTATCATATGGACACACGGTGACACTGAGAGGGAACTGCTCTTCAGCTGAACTCTATCCATGGAAGGTCTCTTCTAAATGCCTGTCGCCAGTCTATCCCAATTTCATATTCATTGTATCTTCAATGTAATTGCCAACGCTCTTTCGTTGTATATTTCACCGTTATTTCAATTTTCATACAAAGAACCACAATTTTAAACATCTTAACTAGCTTAACCTGGAAATAAACTGTAAACGTAACTTCGAACAGAGCGTCAGCTGGATGGAGATTGTCGACTAGGTCTTTTCCAATTTCACTTAGGGCTACTGAACCCATTGACGTTTCATTTTGTTTCTTTAAGATACACAATGTTAAAGTCGGTAATTGTTTGTTTGTTGGGGTAGTTGAACGTCCGGCCAACCCTTATGGGTTCTTTACAGACTGCAAAGTCGGTAAAAAGTCGGTAAAATGTATACTTTACTCATTATGATTTTCAAAGATCCCATTTATTCGGAAATTTCATAAGACCTAGTTAGCCATCCCTAATTGAGAAACAACACTTACTTTTTCTTCTTTGGTGGTGGCTTGGGCTTGGGCTTTGGTGTTTTCTTCTTGGTTTCCTTTGGCTTAGGCTCAGCGCCGGGCTCCCCGTTATCCAGCCCCTCCTCGCCCTCCTTGGGGGTCTTTACCTCCTTGGGCTCTTTAGGCTCTTTGGGCTTTTTAGGGGTCTTAGGCTTAGGCTCCTTGGGTTCCTTCTTTTTCTTTTCCTTCTTCTCTTTGGGCTCCTTAGGTTCTTTGGGCGTTTTGGGTTCCTTAGGTTTTTTCTCCTTTTTGGGGCGGGGGGCACGGGGTTTCTTGCCCTTTGCTGGGGTGGTGGTGGGGGTGCCGTCCGCAGCGGGATCAACTTTTATTTCGCCACCTTCCCCTTCGCCCCCTGGACCAGGGACCGGGTTTCCAGCCGCTTGCGCTTTGGCGATGGCCTCAGCGACGATCCTGTTGGCCTTCTCCTGGGCCTGCTGGGCCTTGCTCATTTTACTCTCGTCCACTGGGGGCAGCGGGGTACCATCCGGCCCAGTCGGTGGTGGACCGGTCGGTGGCATCCCCATCCCAACACCCCCTCCCATCTGCATGTTGTTCATGTTACTAGCCTGGGCCATTTGGCCTAAAGCCTGTGCAGCTGATCCAGCAGGGGGGTTGGCCGGACCTAAACCCACCATTTGAGGGCCTCCCTGACCCATCTGAGGGGGCACAGGCTGCCCGACCACACCCATCATGGCCCCGCCCCCCGGGCCCCCCATGCCGGTCTGCGACATGAGGGGCTGCTGGTTGGGGTGGGGCGGGGGAAGGCCGGCCGGTGAGGGCGACATGCTGTTATAGTCCATGCTGGGCACGGTCGACATGGCGTTGCTGTTATTCGGCATCAGGGCGGCCGCTTGGGACGCTGGTCCTCCCATTGGCTGCGGGCCCATGCCCATCTGCTGTGAAGTCATTTGCTGTGGCGTAGGTCCCATTTGTTGTGACGTAGGTCCCATTGGCTGTGACGTAGGTCCCATGGGTTGTGACGTAGGTCCCATTGGTTGTGACGTAGATCCCAGTTGTTGTGACGTAGGCGCCATGGGTTGTGACGTAGGCAAACGTTGTTGTTGCTGAGACTGAGCTTGCATCATCTGTTGTTGCTGTTGTTGTGGCACCATCATTGGCATACTTGACGGTTGTGAGGTAGAAGGAGGCACTTGTGGTGAAGACTGGAAGAACAATTTGAATATTGATTTAGAATCGATTTACGTATGCTAAATTGGCACTGGGCCATATTCCAGCATTAGCTATAAAACGAGATGAACTCCCAACACATTCACGGTGTGCTATTTTAGCCTGGCTATGTAAAATACGACTGAACTGTTGTTGCCCTTAGTGACAGATTGCGTCATATTCCCTCGGTTATAACATACGACTAAAACTAGGTTACATTAAGTTTATACAGACCTTGGACGCCAGATAGTACTCGGCCTTACAGCCTCGGGCATTGTGCCACCGGCGGTTTATACAACTGACCCCGTACACCATAATAAATATCCAATATGCACGTTTCAGGCGAGAAACAATGAAACACGTGGTAGAAAGCCTGCGTCCTGTTCACTTTTAACTCCACATCTGACAGTATATTCAATACCTGTCGTGATTCATAGCTGTCTTTAAACTTAACTACGGTGACTCATTTTCCATTTCGTGTCTCCTAACTCAGTATGGGCAAATCCTGAACAGAAAATACAATAAATAAAGAATATGAGCACACAATGCCGATGCTGTGGTTTTTTTTCATTGCATGTGTCATTAATAATAGATGTAAGACTTTGGAAAGAAATGAATCATTATGACGGCTATGACGAAGTTCACATGCACTCAGAAATTCAGAGCAGCGGTTGTGTATCGATGCATGACGAATATAGCTTAAGCTACTGCATGAATTAGAACAAGTGATGAAGGGTGTGTGTATGGATGTATGGAGGGGGGGTGAATTACCCCCACTCCAAACACCATCTTCTCATCTCTTCTTAATCAACCGGAACCCCTTTCATTTCTGACTCTTCCCATCTGAAGGTCTGACCCCTTTCCCAGCCCCATCTCGTACCGACACACCTTCCACTTCACTTCCTCTCCTCTCTTCCTTCACCTCCCTTCTTAGAATCATAACCGGGTGTATATCCCCCCTCCTTCCATGCCCTCCCTGGCTCCATATCACCCGCTCCTCCCTCTCCCATGCACACCTCCCCTGCCCTCCCCAGCTATTTATCTCCCTCTTAGGCTCTTTCCTATCCCCTATATACACCTTCCTGCCCTCCCCTACCATATATCCACCCTCCTTTGTCTACCCTACTTACACCTTTCCTGCCCTCCCCAGCTTGGTCACCCCCTCCTTCATCTCCCCTGTACTCATTCCCTGTCCTCTGCTGGCTGCTATATATATCCCCTCCTTCTCCCCCCTATATACACCTTCCCTGCCCTCCCCGGCTGTATATCCCCCGCCTTCCTCTCCCCTATACACCTTCCCTGCCCTCTCCGGCTGTCTTTGGCCCTCCTTCCTCTCCCCTATACAACTTCCCTGCCCTCTCCGGCTGTCTTTGGCCCTCCTTCCTCTCCCCTATACAACTTCCCTGCCCTCCCCGGCTGTCTTTGGCCCTCCTTCCTCTCCCCTATACAACTTCCCTGCCCTCCCCGGCTGTCTTTGGCCCTCCTCACTCTCCCCTGTACTCCTTCCCTGCCCTCCCTGGCTCCATATCCCCCTTCCTCCCTCGCCCATGCACACCTTCCCCCCCTCCCCAGCTGTATATCCCCCACCTTCCTCTCCCCTATATACACCTTCCCTGCCCTCCCCGGCCATATATCCCCTTCCTTCCTCTCCCCTTTATACACCTCCCCTGCCCTCCCCAGCTATATCCCCCCCCCCCCCCCCCACCTTCCTCTCCCCTATATACACCTTCCCTGCCCTCCCCAGCTATATCCCCCCCACCTTCCTCTCCCCTATATATCTACACCTTCCCTGCCCTCCCCGGTCGCTGCCCGTGCTTTAATTTGTGAGTGACAGAAGCCCCGGCCGCTAATACCGGTCAGTGGAAGCATGGAGGAGGGGACTGTTGGTACTAAACCAGGCTCCGGGCATCGCGTTTTATGGTGCTGGTGATCGCGGTCTTTTGGGATGGCGATTCGGGGCGAGTGTAATGTAGACTAGACTAGCTACTCATTCAAAACGGGAAATCCTATCCGATTTAGGGAAATCCTATCCGATTTAGTATGCTTTTTTGTTTGGTAAATGACCTATAAGTGTTGTTTTTTTTTAGAATAATCAATTATATTAATCATCTTGCAAATTTTCGCAATAAGACTAGTAAACGTGGGAATCATCTAGTATGATAGTTCCTAATAACAAGTAACATATTCTACCAAAGATAAGCCATATTTATCAATTATGAGTCAAGGAGTTAGAAATAGTACCATGGCTCCCGGCGCTGGATGCACGTTAGTTTCAAAATCATCTTAATGCACTACATTTTTCGCTTAAATTCAGTTTCAACTCTAATTTATTCATATTCAAGAAATGTTTACCAGGATATTCCCATGAAATGTGCCAATAGTCCATACCCTCAAAATCAAATAACATGAACGTATTTTTGAACCTAAACACAGTTGACACTGAGCGCCTCATAAACGTAGCGGTAGCGATGGTGGTGGTGGAGGTGGATAGGGAAAAGAAGGAGGTGGAGGAGAGGTGGGGGTGGTGTCTCTTATCCCTCCCTACCCGCCCCGCCAGCACTATTGATTTCTGCTTTATCGAACTTATATCACAGGCCCCGGTAGGCTGGGCAGGCCTGGGGAGGGGGGTGGAGGGGCAGGGAGGGGCGCCCTTCCCCCTCTTTTTGCTGCTCCCTCTGCTCCCTAGACCAGTATGAGTCACTTAGGTCTAAAGGGGAGCGCCTCTCCTACAACAGTCACTGGGGTTTTACCTTCAGTGCACATCAACTATTATTCTACTAGCTCTGCCTCAGAAATTTTGCAATACTTACTCATTGGTCTTATATTATAATATGTTTGACAAACTGTAGGCTGCGAGTTTACCATTAGAATAGAAGTGCATATATCAGGAACGGATCGAGAGATTTCCAAAAGGGGGGACGGAATTTGAGGCGTCCATATAGAGGCTACAGGCTTGAAAAAAACTAAATTTGGCAAAAATTAGGGGAGGCGCGCCTCAGGCGCCCCCTTCTAAATCCGTCCCTGTATATTTAAAGTGTTACACTTGTACTTGACTAAAGCACGCTGACAATCCCATGATCAGGAAGGGAAATATAAAATTGCAATAAGTTTGATAAATTAAATACATATGACACACTACATCTAAAAAAAAAAAAGATGCGACAAAATTCAATCTGATAGAGGGAAAGGGACCGCCGGCCAAGTCCGACTGGGCGCACACTAGATCCGTCGTCACCACGTGGACGAACCCAGCGCCGGGAGCCAAAAGAAGGCCTCTTATTATTTCAGCGCCAGTAATGGTCCAGGTCGTCATAGGTCGGGCGGGCGGGGCGGGCGGGCCGTGGGCGAGCTGATTAGGACCCATGTCGCTCGGCAGGTGGCGCCAGGGGCTGCTCTCTATGCCCAGGATGCACTATTGATTCTGTCACCTTGCTAGTTTAGTAGACCATAATACCAGCCCCTCCTCCTCCTCCTCCTCTCCTGCACTACTAACTAACCCTAGTCGCCTTACCCACAGTGCGACAGTCGGGAAGTCCAGAGGGCACAAAACGAACCCACCCAGGGGCAAGGCGCTGGGTATTATTCACTGTGTTGTAGCTCCAGTCCACTATAAAATTTTAGTGGCCAGTACATACAATATCGGAGGCTAGGAAACGATTTCCAATTCAATTCACCTTAATTTAAATAGTGTTTTTCAATATATTTTATTGTCGGTTAAAGAAAAGTTAAAAAATCCAAATCCTGAAGGGAAAAAAAATGCCAATAGACCTTGCCTATTTTTTAATTATCAATTGAAATAACATAAACCGAAGTCAACTGACCCTTAGTTACAATATTTCATGGTAACTGACCCCCCCCCCCCCCGACCCCCTCTCCCAATTTCATGAACAGACAGCTTGCAGCTAAACATTGATGCGCTGTTTTCTAGTGGAGGTACACCTGTGTGACAACGCAAACCGACTCCCTGTCTCTCCCCCCCCCCCCCCTCTCCACAGCGTGCTCCTGCACGTTATAATACAGAGTACAGGCCCCCGTTTATATGTAATACAGAGTAGCGGGCCCCGGTACAGTGCGATCAGGCTGAGAACCAGGCCAACGAGTGACCTTCACACGCCAGGTGCCAGATCAGACCAGGTTCGATCTAGACTAGATGTCGCCTCGCGGGGGGCCAGTCTAGCGTCCGCGCTGGTTACCCAGCATCCCCATCGATACCAGCGTAATCTGGACCAGTTCTACTTCAAGTGCAGTTTTGATTATTCGGTTTGATAACTACAGAATGTCGTTGTGGTTTTCTACCTGACCAGTTCAGTAATGCACATTTTCTTCACGTCTTCAAGCTAACCTGCTTTGTCTATGTTGTCTTTTTGCTAGAAATAAATCGATATCTCACTTTTGATCTGGTATATATGTATACACTCAAGCCCAGGTATCTAATATTTATTGATCGGGCATTCTTGTTTATCAATAGAAAGAATTTGATGAGTCACAGAATTCAATTAAATCGTAAAACAATTTTGCTTTGAAAAACAGTTTTTCGTTAGTGTTCAAAACCCCTGTATATTGGTGAAAATTTCATCGTTCAAACGTTTCTTCTGTATTTAAATCTTCTGATAGGACAAACTAAATAAGACAACTTTAAATACATATAAAACATGTTTTCTTTCTTTTGTGGGATTCAGAGTTCCTAATATTCCATGTAAAAGGTGGGTAACATTTCAACAAGTATTAACCTAAGGAAAGGAATTACTCTTAGCTTTTTGCCTAATTAAGAAAACTTTCACAACTCATATTTTCAAGAACTGTACCTGTTGCATTGGCGACAGCTGAGGTCGGGGTGAGGGTTGGGCGGGCGGTACAAGTTGTTGGGCCTGTTGCTGTACTGGGCCCATGGTCGCCGGGCCCGGGGGTCGTGCACCAGGCATACCTTGCTGCTGCTGCATTTGCACCTGCTTTCTTTGGTGCTGCATCATCTGCTGTTGCTGCTGGGCTTTCAGTGTCCGCATGCGTTCTTGGAGATCGAGCATTTTCTGTTGAGTTTGTGGCGTTTGTTGCATAGCGTATAACTGTTGGATCTGCTGCTGCAGCGTTTGTATCTCCATGTTCACATTGTGCTGGTTCGACATCGCTCCGGGCATTACGCCCCCGCCGCCCACCACCGGGCTCATTTGGCCCATGCCGGGTCCGCCCGAGCCCATATGGCCCAAACTCGTGTTGACCATGGGCCCGTTGGAGTTCATGGTTGCCTGCGGGTTGCCGCCGTTCGTCATCATGTTGGCGTTGCCGTAGCTGTTCGGGCCACTAGAGGTGAGCATTTGCTGTTGGCCCATGCTTGCATTTGAGTATATGTTCTGCTGTCTCTGCTGCTGAGGCATGTAGTTTCCTGCTGACCCCATAGACGAGGGCACCAACTGCTCGAGCTGTTGCAGGCTGGATGACGCGAAGTTTCCCTGAGACGTATTGTTGCGAGCGCCCACCATGGGAGGGCCTCCTGTTGGTGTGAGAGACTGAGGGGGTGGGGTCGGGCGAGACGAGGAGGTAGGCCGTTGCTGGGCTATGCCAGGGAAGGGCTGGCGGTACTGGGGGTTCTGTGTAGCACCCTGAGGGAAGTGCGACAGAGGCGGGGCTTGGTCCGGCATCGCCTGTTGTCCCATCATGGCCGCCTGCTGGCTCGGCTGGTTTGGGTATCCGGGGTAGCCCTGCATGTTGCTGTTTCCCATCTGCGGGGCATTGGGCATGGAAGGCTGTTGTTGCTGCATGGGATCATTAGGAAAGCCGGCATGGTGTTGTTGGCCAAAGCCGCCCATGCCTTGGTTCATTACTCCTTGCTGACCAGCGTAACCCGGGCCGCCGCCATGCATGGGCATCTGGCCCTGACCACCCATAGGTCCCATGTTATTGACCGCGGACCTGGGCACATGGGACAGTCTCTGAGCAGGAGGAGGGGACCCGAGCTGGGGCGGACCGCCAAAAGAGTTGGGCTGTTGAGAGTTGGGCTGTCCCGTTGTGGGGAAGTGAGAGAGTCCAGGCTGGTTCGAGGGCATAGTATAGTCGTGGTGAGGCATGTAGTTGCCAGAGTTGTTGAAGGAAGGAGGACGGGGAGGGGTCTGACCCTGCGGCTGCATGTAAGCGTTGGTTTCTTGGTTCCACATTTGCCCCTGTCCGCCCATTCCCATGGACTGGGGACCCGGTTGCTGGTGGTGTGGGGAGGCCATTCGGGGCGAGTTGTGCATGCCATAGGGTGTACCGAATGACCCCTGAGGGCTCTGCATGTGGCCGGTTCCTGCAGGTGGACTACCAAACTGTTGCTGTTGATGTGAGGGCGACATCATGCCAGCCGCATTTTGGTTTCCCATCTGCATTCCTGGAGGCGGTCCCCCGGTCGCATCAGCCATGTGATGCAACTTCTGGGGGTTCCCGTACTGGTCAAACTGGTCGTAATGGTGCAGCTTCGGGGCCTCCATCTGACCCATCTGACCGTATCCACCGAGGTTTCCCAAACCCGGATCCATCATCCCACCGGTATCCATGCCAACGCCTACGCCCAACCCACCGGCAGGCGCAGGCGTTCCTGTTAACTCGTCCAAGAAGTTGGACGAGTCGCCATCGAACAATCCAAGCATGCCCTGGTCACCATCCATGGTTACAGGTTTCTGTAGAGACAGAGCCGCACAGAGGGGAAGCGGGCTGGGCCGTTGCTAAGCTTCAGCGATGCTCTATGTACAAACATACTAATGTTGGCTGATAAGTTTCATCTTGCTGGTTTTCTGTTGCGGGAAGCGTAGGTTACAGCGAGCGAGTCCGGATTCAGGCGAACAGAGATTGGTGATGCTGGTTGTCACTTCCTCTGTCCTGGAGCCACACATAAAGGCGAGCTGAAAAACAGAATTGAAATTGTTATCAATAATTATATCAGACAATGCACTTGCATAGTTGAAAATTAACAAAGGTCTGTCAGTCAGTGGCTGGAAATTTTCAGTCGTGGATCAGATTTTGTGCGACTCGTGGTAGCCTTGCAGTGTTCGAAATTAAGGGCGCACCCTGCACCCGGCGTGCATGATTTTACTGCAGGGTGCACTGTTTTGTAGAGCTGTGCACCCGGTGAGTGCACTCATTTTTGGGAGAATAAATAGTCTTATAGTGCTGAGGGTGCAGGGAAGGGTTGCCGGGTGCATCATTTTCAGAGTTGTGCACCCGGTGTGTGCACAAAATTAAACCTTAATTTCGAACACTGCCTTGAAAATCACAAACTGCTCTCACACAACAGTCAGCGTTTAATGCCTGCACTATGTTTTCTGATATGACAACTGTATGCTATTTTTGTAAATCAGGTCATTTCGATTCAATTTGATTTATTTTAGGGGGGATGAATTATGAAAAAAAAAGTTAAGGTACCGATAAAGGTGACCTTCCAAATTTTTTTGGACCTACCCTAACTTTCTTTCAGGAATTTATTTTATTTTATTTTCAAAATCCAAAAGAATCCCCAAATAAGCAAGGGAAAACCATAAAAAAAAAATTTGCAACACTGCCCGGGTCTCTTTGGTCAGTACATGCAAAAAGCAAAAAAAAAAATTTTTTTAGACCTGTGTTACCTGAACACAATTTTGTGTGTGTGCTTAACTGAAAACAGCAATTGTTTTGCTTTGAGTTAATACTCATTTTCCGCACTGGTTTTAAAATCTGAGTGAGTCCTTATTGTTTGATATTAACTGATTTTTTAAAATCTCATTTTTGTCCTTTTGTACATGTAAACTGCAAGGAAACCTCATAAACGGTTCTCACTCTACAATATTCTCATGAAATACTAGCTATTTAGAGTAAGATAGTTGTAGTGTAGTTATACCCTCTTAAAAATGACACATACCTCTGTACTTAGTCTCCAAGTTTTCAATTTAATAATAATGTATCATTGTTAGATCTAAGTCACCATTAATTTATTACTAAAAACAAACTTATATTTCATTTAAAACAACAACTCTCTATCATTATACTACAAAAGCGTTGGAATTGTTCAAATTGAGTATATGAAGAATCTAATGACATTTTATTCTAGACAGATCTAACAGTAACAGTGACTTTCAAGATGATACCCTGTAACAGGGAGAGTTGATTTGCAGTATAACATTCAGAGGTAAACGTTGTTCACCGTTCTCAGTAACAAAACTCGGTACCTATAATGACTGTCTCTGCACTGTGTGGTACAGTGTGTACAGAACTCGAACAGCCTATGCCTCAAAAAGTCTAAAATGACTCATTGTCTCAAAACATCCAAATAAATATGGATATTTTTTACACAACCTGTGTCACGAGGTACATATAAAAATCATAAGTACAAAATAAGCCAAAAATAATACTCGAATGGTATCATTTGAAACAGACCCTAACCTAGGTTTACACTGTCACTGCATCTAGGCTAGAGGTTTGCCAAGAGATTCCCTGTTACTGTGCTACATACACCAAGTGGCAGTGCATTTCCTCAATGTGAAACATAACGATAAATTCCGACATTATTCCCCATTAAATGTAGGTCAGCTTGGTAGAGGGGTCGGCATGGACGAGGTGGCTGGCCGGGGCCGGCTTAGTAGTCCGGCTGGTTATAAACGGTCAAACTTGGCCGGTCACAAAGCGTCGACCAAGCCACACCGGGCGGGCAAAGCACGCGCTCCGCCGGGGACGGTTTGCCAGTCACTGACACCGTCACTGGCGTCAGGAAAACAACAATCCTTGCCGGGAATCCCCACAAAACTAGATTAAAACACGTTTATTCACACTTACACAACCATAGGTAATAGTCCTAACTTTACCGGTAATGTTGGTTTTCATTTGAACATGAGGGACAAAGCTGAACAATGGACGCCCAAACTTGACCAACTTCAACAAAAGCCACCACACTACGAGTCCCTTACTCCCCACGATGTTATTTGTGTATATTTATCCCAAACACGTGTGTTCCCCACTGAAGATGACCCAACACAAGCAGTCACACTCTCATTTTAAACTTACACATTGATATTATATTCAAAACTAAGTATATATCACTTCACAGGTTGGCAGAAATTACAACAATGGAGAAAAGTTTTCTTTGATCGCCATTTCGGTTGCACTTTTAGGATGAATTTTATCTGACACGAACTCCCAACAAAACAGAGTCTTCTTCGAACGGTGGGGAAACACCGGTCAAACTAGACAACCAAATCTCCAACTATGAACAAATTTGAACACAGAAAACAACATATAAGACTACACCTACCTCCAAATATCCGGATTTTTTTGAGAAATATCAGGCGAGAAATTTGTAGAGTTTAGCTCGCTATACACTCAACATCATGCATCGTGCCCACTCGCCTGGTCGCCCCTGTTATCCTCTCTCTGATTGGCTGACGCCGCCGACTAGGCCTCAACGCGTGCAGCGCATTTTCAGAAACAAGTACCGATTGACAACTTTAAAAACACAAGTAACTCCCAATATGAGCCTTATATTTCATTTGATTTGCGTTTCCTAAGTAAAAATATGTGTACTTTTCGCGTTATTCCCAAATTTTCTGAAACCTGCCTAGTGCACGCTAGCCAATCAGAATGCCGCTTCTAAAGGTAGTTCGACAATGACCGAGTTCAGCGGTGGATAAAACTGACCAATCAGAGACCAGTAAATTGACACTCTCCCGTCGTAGACATCTCCCTGCAGACCTCCATGCACTGGCCGTTTAGTAACCCAAGTTCAGCTTGGAGTTCGGCAAATTAATAAGTACCCGGATGCTTCCACTAATTTGTTTCATAAAGGGTCAGCTGTAGAGAAATGGGAGCTTCTTTCCTAAACAATACAGGCCAATACAATGCTATATTTAGCACTGGCCGCTGCATGAAACACGCAAATGGTGGCTGCGAAAGCGCGGAAACTTTCCCGCCATTTGGGAAGTTAGAAAGTCCGCACTTTGTGAAAGATGCTGGGGTGCCCACCAGTGAATGCCACCCGCAGTGCGAACCCCCACCAGCGCGCACCTGCAGGGCTGCATCTGGCCACACAGATGGTAGCCTCCACATTTTTTCTCCCCTCGATTTTGTGGAGCTGAGCCAGAAGCTAGGACAACCCGCATGAGGAAGCAAGAGTGCAAACGCTTTTCATCCTCCCAGACTGGGAAACAGTGAAATTGAAAGGGATCATGGAAAATTCTTGAAATTTGGAAAAGTGACCAAAAGTCCTGTGATTTAAAAAAAAAAAAAAAAAAATCATGAAATTTAACCCTTTGCTGTTCCCTAATGCAAATTTCGGACATATATGTCCGAAATTTTTAAATCTGAATAATTTCCTTGATAATTAATGAATTTGAATAATTTTTTCAGTGTTTATTCATGCTAAAGTGTTTTTGCACCCCTGTAGAAATTTTCACTATTGTTGAATGTCATTCAATATATCTTTTATGACTTTGAATGTACCATATCACCCATTTTTTCAGAAAATGATAAATACTTAATGATTTTTAACTATTTTTGTAAATAAATGCACTGCAAATGTCAGTTTTGTAAATAAAACTATGTAATCATTTCAATAAGAATGATATATTCTGATACAGAAAGGGTACTAGGTGATCACTAGATATTTTTATTTAGACATCCTTTGAATTAAACTGTTTCTACAGGAAATTGAAACTCCACTCTATTTCCTTAAGTAACTAAATTTATCAAAAAGCTCTACCATTTAAATGGTTGGCACCAAATAAATGACATTTTCTATCAAAGTAGCTACTATTTTGAGAAAATAGTTACAAAAACATATTCTAATACTTATGCTAACTGCTGCACCACAAATACATATAACTGTATCATAAATAACATATTTTTTGTGATATTTCAAACCAAATACAGCCCTCAATCTATACTTTATGAAATGTTCTTATGAAATTTTGGTCAATTTTGTAAATTTTAACGTAAATGCAACTATATTCACCTAGTGAATATGATAAGACCTATCAAGCATATTTTTAAAAATCATATATAATTTTAATTCTAATTTCATTGGCTACATTTTATCAATAGTAAGTTTTTCTCTCAGATTAATATTTGGTTCTTTTTTCATGAATTTCTTGAAAATTGCCAAAAATTCACCTAAAATAATGAAAAATCAAGGGTCACATGACCCAGGTCACATGACCCTATGATGGATTTTTGAAAATTTTATCAGCACTAAAATAATCCTTGAATCACAAGCTTTCAAATGATATATAGATTTCCATATATTATATTAAGATTCCAGAGTAAAATTCTATCATTCATACTGAGGTCAGAAATTCTGTGGGAAACTGCCAAAATTGCGGAACAGCAAAGGGTTAATCAATTTTCTTCAGAATTTTTGTCCTGAGACTGGGAAACAACTGAAAGGAATTGCAAATGATCATGCGACAAAATTCTTGGAATTTTAAAAAGTCACCAAAAGTCATGGGATTTTGTTAAAAGTCATGAAATTTTCCTCATTTTCCCCCATAATTTCTTTTCTTTTTTTACTTTCTTTTCTTTTTTTTTTTTTTTTTTTCATTTTTTTACAAATTAATGGCCAGAGTCCTGAGGCTTGGAAATGACGAAATTAAATGATAATTGGAAAATTTTAGGAAATTTAAAAAGTGACCAACAATGGATTTTGAACGTCGTGAACTTAATTTTACTGAATTTTCGCCAGAAATTGACCGTTATTATGGCTGCTTTACTCTTGAATTCTCCGTATGGCCAATTTCGTATTTTAGGTAACATCATCTGCATTTTAATATGGAATTTTTTTTTGACAAAATCACTAGAAAGAATATCACATACACAAATATTTCCTATAATTTCTATTTGAAATCAATGAATATTAAAACCAACTCAGGTAATGATAAATGCATGCAGGATACAAAATGAAAAATCTTATATTAATTAGTTCTCCAGTATAGATCTATTAAATTACAAATAATCCCATGATCAATGGAAATCTCCATACTTTGTACTAATAGCTTAGCACTTTTAATATATTCTCGTGTTATATAATCCATCAGGGATCAGGCTTAGCAAGTCTACTTCTAGTCTACTTCTAGGAGAAATATCTTACGCTCCTAGCGCCACCTGTTAACCAGTATAAAAGGCGCTGCAAGGTAGGGAGCGAGCAGTTAGTTGGTTAGAAGTTAGTAGTCACTAGGTTTAGTGGGAACATCAGCTAAGTAAGTTTAGCCAAGGAGTTATACCTGGAGTAAGTACATCGGCTCCCGTGTAACAGACTGGAGTTTACCAATATCAACTACCTCGGACATAGGATTGTGATAGAACTGAGTACTAGAATGGTCTAGAAGGTGTTGGAGCAACTCGTGTTCTAAATGTGGTTGATTGCTGATAGGAGATGGGAGGTGGACTGATGAAGACTTATACATGGTGGCTTTGACTCGGGATGAGATGTTTATTGAATAAAAAACCTTTCATATTAAGAAGCTCCCTCATCGTTCATTTCTTTTGAACTGTTGGGAAGTGGACGGACAAACTTTAAAAGCAGTCTGAATTACTCAGGCATTCTGGGTAAACGACTCATGAAGACTTGGATATACACGAACATTACGCAGTCTTAAATCAAACATTAACAATAGTTCATTTGGTGGAGATTACCCGAAACATGACTTGTGCCGTTTTGCTCATCCTTGATGTCAGCCACCGGTGACTTTGAGGCTTCCTCTAACCCCAAGCCTCAATCTTTGCGGCCCGCAGGACACGATGTGTCAACATCATATACAGGGAATGTGGAAAACCGCCACCTGGTAGGTAATCCCTTAGACGGGGAGGCACAGAGACAGGAGGTCGCAGCCAGACCCAAGCAGCTCTGCCCCGAAGGTGCACAAAATTACCAAACCCGTGGCAAAGGTAAACCATTTCCCTGGCACCTAGGGTCCAAAGATAGGCCGGTTCTTGACGAAGGACTTGAAACCCTAACACACTCGGGACGAGTTGAAGGGAAGAACCGTCTCACGGAATATCAGCAATATTGGAACCCAGGGTACGTACCACCTACGGACCACGAAACTGGTACTAGCTCTCGCTCCACCTGTGAATCTGATGTGAACAATCCGTGGTGTAACCAAAGTGTTCCTTATCGTTTACTACCCGCAGCGGGAGGTGAAAGCGAACAGGAAGTTTCCAATGAAGATAACCTATTTTCTTCAGGAAACCTAAAACAACGACAAAACACCGCGGATAACTCCAGCCCATCAGGGGGAAAACGCCCCGAAAATCCGGTAATCCTACCTGATGGGAGCTCTCTCACCTATCCATTACCCCAACGACTTGAGTTTATCAGTCACCCACTGGTAACACCAACTCACCCCAACCCGGGGGCGTCCATTCCTTATTCCACTGTAGCTAAAGGAAAAACAGTGGGAGGGGATAGGGGAGTGGGAAGGGAAGCAGAGGGAAACAGCGAGAAAGTAGGCAATTTACAACCCTATCGATTAACTTACGGTGTAGAAACGAACTTAGACCAAGCTGGTAAAAGAGCGGAAGCTCGGGCCTTTGATCCAGCCGAAATATTAAAGCAGTGGGCAGACTCAAGCCCCGAAAAGCACATAGATTTAGAGAGGCTAAGCGATCAGGATAGTGAAGAAAATGTAACGCTTAAAGCACAAGATTTTAACACTCTAACTCATGAATTGTATGAAGAATACGAGGACGAGTACGAGGAAGAAAATAGCGAGACAGAACAAGCAGCCGCAGATGTCAGAGGGGGTAGTCCTGATAGAAAATTAGCTAGAGAAGATAAATCAACCTCGTCTTCATACGAACTTATTACCGAGGATGTTTTAGACACAGGTAAGAAAGCTAAACTAGAGAGTGAGGACGAAATTAGTGTAGAGGAAATACCTGTGAAAGAACAGTGGGACGATCACGATATACAAAACCTCCACGAAAATAATATGGCGGAAGGAGGCGTTCCTTTGATGGATCTAGTAGAAGAAAGAGAGGATAGAGATCAACGCCAGCAACCCGGTGAAAGGGGAGCTGGGGGTGTAGATCTGGGGGCATGGCATCCTGACCGTGGGATGGACCCTGGGGGACCTCAACAAAACAATGGGAATGGCCAGATCCTAATCCAGCAGCCGGGCCGAGGCGTGCCGGCAGGAGGCCAAGGTAATCAGGCCAATCCTCCCCTTAATCAACAAGTTCAAGGGGGCCAGAACGATCAGGCCAACCCTCAAGGACTTATTCCTCCTCTTAATCAGCAGGTCCAGGGAGGCCAGGATAATCAGGCCAACCCACAAGGGCCTAACCCTCCTCAAAACCTTCTCAACAACCCTCCTCAAAACCTTCTCAACAACCCTCCTCAAAACCTTCTCAACAACCCTCCCCAAAACCTTATTAATAATCCCCCTCCGAATCAGCCCAATCTGGGGATAAACCCTGGGGGACTCCAGCAACCCGGTGAAGGGGGAAATGGTGGTGCGAATCCGGGAATACAGCAGCCTAATCCTGGGGTAAACCTTGGGGGACTGCAACAAAATGATGGGGGAGGCCAACCAGGCCAACAGCCCGGCCGGGCCGTGCCAGCAGGAGGTGGGGTCGATCAAAACCTGCTCCCTCACCTATTGCAGGCGATGGCACTCGCAGCCAATCTTAACGCAGGCCGAGGAAGAGCGGATAACCAGCAGGGTCAGCAAGCCCCAGCAGGCCAGAATAATCAAACGAATCCACCAGGACCCAATAACCCTCCCCCAAACCAGAACAACAATCCATTCCTTAACCAATATAATAACCCTCCAAACCCGCCAGGTCCGCCGGGCCCACCAGGTCAGAACAACCCCCCAAACCCAGCGAATCCTCCACCACCGGGACCGCCGGGACCGCCAGGTCCGCCGGGCCCACCCGGTCAGAACAACCCTCCAAACCCGCCGAATCAACCAAATATTTGGGAAATTCTACCGCAGTTGGGTCTGGCACTGGGGCAAACACCAGCGCCAGTGCGTGAAACGACTCACAGTGGTCACCAAAGGGGACCAAACATTAGGTTACCGTGGTTTAGTGGAAAAGAAGACGAGCAAATAGAAAAGTATTTCAGGGAATTAAAACGACTGAAAGCTATCTATGACTGGTCGGACGCCCACCTCCTGAATATGGCGCTGTTAGGCCTAAAGGGAAGGGCCGACGACTGGGCAGGAGCGTTAGCTGAAAGTGAGAAAGACTCATTTGAGAAGCTAGAAGCCCAAATGACCAAGATCTTCGGTGATCGAAGAGCTAAATGGCAGAAACACGCAGAGTTCTGTGCCCTTAAACAAGGAAAGGACCAGAGCGTGATCGAATTTGCAGGTGTTCTGAAACAAAAGCAAGTTAAGGCAGAGGCGAGTGAAAGCATGATGTTAGCTGTGTTTTTAGAAGGATTAAAACAGGGCGTAGCCAGGCAAGTAGCCATACTGGACCCTAAGTCGTTCACCGAAGCGGTGGATTGTGCAACGAGACTAGAATCGTTGGACAAAGGCAAAGGGGGAACTAAAATATCTAATGCAGTGAGCGAACTGGCTGGAAGCCAAGAATCAGAGGAGACCGCGGCCCTAAACTCCATCTCCGAACGATTTGGAGTGGTGCTGGCCCGACTGGAGGCCGCTCCATGGTTCCAGAAACCAAAGCCAGGGCAAAGCGGGACTCCCCAGAGTGGTGGTAACTTTAAACAGCAAGGTTATGAGAGAAAAGATAGGTACGAAAACCAGAAAGGTGAAAGAAATTCAGATCAGAAGCCTAAATCCAATATCGCCCCGAACAGAGAGGCAGATAAGGGAAAGAATCTGCCAACTCAACAGAAGGTAGAGAGACCCAGGTTGCCTTTTGATGAAAGTAAGTTTTGTATCATTCACCAACAGCATGGTCACTCTACAGAAGCGTGCTTGTGGTTGAAGAATAGGTTGAGGGAAAAACCCCCGCGGATCTACAAAGATAGCAAAGCCAGTGGTACCGAACAAAAGAATCAGGGAAACTAGAGGAAGGGTCCGTTCATTCCACGATAGAATTAGGCGCAGTGGACGGACCGGCTAGAAGAGAGATAGGAGACGAACCATTTTTCTTAACGCTAAGATTTGATGATCTGAAAGAGGTTAGGTCTTTGGTAGACACTGGGGCGAGTGATTGCTTCATGTCTACCTTTTGCAAACAGCAGATTCCTAAACAATGTATACTAGATGAATGGAAGGTATCGAAGGGAAACATCAGTTTAGCAGACAATTCGTCTCAAGTGATATTAGAACAAATCAGGTGTAAGTTCTCGATCCAGGGATCGGTGGTTTGCTACGACTTTAACATAGTGGACAACTTATGTCACTCTATAGTAATCGGTAGAAACCTGTTAACAGTGCTTCGTTCAGATTTGTCTTTACCAGGCGCAAAGATAGAAGTGTTTTGTGGGAACCCCATAGTTAGCAAAGAAACGGTGAAAATTCCGCCGGGAAATGAATGCATCATACCGGTTACCACCCGAGAGCCGATGGGGTTAGACTCACCCGTGGCTTACTGCGCACCGGCAGTAACCGCACCTGTCCTAGTGGAGGGGTGCGTGAATACGGTGGGAAGTCAGTGGTGGATTAAAGTCATGAATCCGCTAGATGAAATGCAAGAAATCACCCCACAGGAAGTATTAGCTTTTGCAGAAGAATGCGCAGTGCCTGAGGTAAACCAAAATCAGATAGAAGAGTTCCTAGACTTGTGTTATCTAACTAAAACAGAGACCCCAATGTCCATCTGTAGGATTTCTGTAGAAGTAATGAAAGACGCAGTGCAAATGGAAAGCCAAACCTCTGAGGAGAAATCCCGAGGTAAAATGGATGAAAATGTAAGTAAAATAGATCTAACCGAGTCGTGCTTAAACGAAGAACAACAGGTAAGGTTTAGACAAATGCTTAATAACAACAGAAATGCACTAGCGTTCTCAATGGAAGAGTTAGGTCACTGTGAAATAGCGCCGATGAGAATCATTGTGGATGAGTCGCAGGGAGTCATAAGTTCTAGACCATACCGATACTCTCCACAGAAAATGGATATCATCGATGAACAGGTTAGGCAACTCATAGATATAGGTGTCATAGAGCCCAGCGAATCGGCTTGGCGAAGCCCGCTGGTGGTAGTGCAGAAGAAAGATGGCAAACCTAGGCTCTGTACAGACTTTCGCATGCTTAATCAAGTCACTTTTAAAGATAAATTCCCCATGCCCACGGCTCGCTCGCTTTTCCTATATATGGCTTACAAGAAACCCACTATGTGGACAGCTTTAGATCTGTTGAGCGGCTATCATCAGTGTGTAATCGAAGAAGACAGTAGAAAATATACCGCTTTTGAAACCCCGATGGGTGTGTATCAGTATAAGCGTGTACCATTTGGCTTAGTTGGCGCGCCTTGGCAGTTTACCAAAGTGATGGCCATTGCGCTAAAAGGGTTGATTCCAAGAACATGCTTAGCATATTTAGACGATGTAATCGTCTACGACACCACTTTTGACGAACACCTGGCGAGCGTTGAGGTGGTCCTCCAAGCTTTAGCGAGAGCCAACCTCAAATTGAAACCGTCTAAGTGTGAGTGGTGCCGCAGTGAAATTAATTTCCTCGGTCATGTAGTGAATGCCGAAGGGGTGGCTACACAAAAGGTCACCACAGAAAAGATCACAGCCTTTAACCGCCCGCATAATGTAAAGACCATCAAGTCCTTTCTGGGGCTATGTAACTACTACCGACCGTTTGTCCCTAATTTCGCCGATCTAGCAAAGCCTTTAAACCGGCTGCTAAAGAAAGAAGTCTATTTTGAGTGGACGGAGGCTTGCGAGGAAGCGTTTCAACAGTTAAAGAAACTGCTCACCTCGCCACCCTTACTAATCCATCCGGATATAGGAGGGCATTTCTATCTACTAACAGATGCATCAGACGCCGCGTGCGGTGCAGCGGTTTGTCACAAACTAGATGAAATCTACCGTCCGGTTGCTTTCTGGGGATGTACTCTCCGGGACGCCGAATTAAATTATTCGGTAACAGAAAAGGAGGCTCTGGCAGTAATTAAAGGCATTAAGAACTATGAGGACATGTTGCAGGGAGCTAAAATCACAATAGTGACTGATCACAAACCGTTGATTCCCCTGCTACAGAGTGCCTACAAAGCCCCGTCAGCCCGGCTGAGACGGTGGGCTTTAGCGTTATCAGATTTTGATTTTGAAATCATATATGAGCCAGGAGCGACTCATTTTCTACCGGACTATTTGTCTAGAGTCTATCATGAGCATGTCCCAGGTGAAGAATATGAGCCCGCTGTGGGATGTGAGTTATTTGAGGCCGAAGTTCAGGATGAAGAGCTTTCTGTAGCTACGGTAATAAACGCGCAACTCCAAGATGCAGAGTGCGCGCAATTGATAGACTACCTGCAGGACGGAGACCTACCGACAGATCCCATTGAAGCTAGGCGAATAATGGACCAAGCCGATTTTGTGGGAATGGTGGCACCGGGAGTACTCTGTAGGTTCAACGTCAAAAGGTATAACAAACACCAAGACCAATTGGTAAGGCTAAAACCACGAATGATAGTTCCGGGAAGGTTAATTCCCAAAGTCCTGAGACTGTTACATAATGACATATTAGCTGGGGGACATGTAGGGATCAGTAACCTCACTACCAAAATCTCTGATAAATTCTACTGGCGGAACATGAACGCCGATATAGTAGACTATGTGAAAGCTTGTGAGACCTGCTCTCTGAGGAGACGGGCTCCGCATTTCAAGGCCTTAGCTAAGTCTTGGGAGAGACCAACCCGACCCTTTGAGGTGGTACAGTGTGATTTCATCGGGCCACTAAAGAGGGCTAGGGATGGGTCAAAATATATCATGACCTTCATAGACCTACTAACAGGTTGGCCGGAGGCTTTCACCACGAAAGACTCCACTGCGCAAACCGCGGCCAACTGTTTCCTAACCGGGATAGTGTGTCGGTATGGGCGGGTAAACCGTCTGCACACAGACCGAGGGGCGGCCTTCCTCTCAGGGCTATTCAGGGAAATCACCACCCGACTAGCGTGCAAACAAACGTTCACTACCGGGCGAATGCCGACTGGCAACGCTCGAGTAGAAAGACTACATAAAACCATTGAAAACCTGATTGCTTATTATATCCCTGACGACCACTGTAACTGGATCGATCTACTTCCCATTGCATTATGGACAGTTAGATCCACAATCAGTGTACGGTCGGGATACAGCCCGCACACCCTGCTGTTTGGCAGAGATCCAATCAGTATGGGAATGCCTGAGCAGGGAACAATTCCTGAAACGCTGAACGACTGCGAGTTTTTCATGCAAACCAAGGATAATATTGCTATGTTTAGGAATATGGCTGAAAGGGTAGTTCAAAACTACGAAAAAGATCTGAGGCTGCGAATTGATGAGCGAGCGCGGCCCACTCAGATGTACGAAGGTGATATGGTATACATGTACGACCCTTTAGCTAGTGAAAATAAAGCGTCTAAGTTCTCAAACAGGTATACTGGGCCATTCAGGGTAATTGAAACAAAAGGAGACCACCTTGTTAGACTAGTGTCGTTAAAAACTGGAAAACAGGTCCCACATCTAGTAAACATTTCAAAACTCAAACCTGCACATGGGCCTTGGTCTCCCGCCATCCCTCATAACATTCCCAAACTGGTGAGAGAAGCGAAAATCACTAACTCAAAAGGGGCAGATCCTGACCGAAACCCTGAATTGCATCACACTCCGACGGGTGAAATCGCTGAGGAAGATGGCGAAATAAGGGGTGCTGAGACTGAAAACTCAACGGGAACGACCGGTCCCCGTGAGCATGATGCAGTTCCTATGACCAGGAAGGTACCTACACAAAAACCTGGTCCAAGTCCCACTGATTTAGCAGAAACGGATGGGCAAATCACTGATGGTCAGGGCACCAGTGCGGACACCGCGCTGTCAACAAACTTATCCTTTGTTCCTAATAAAGCCGCCTGTGAACGGGGAACAGCTGGCGCTAATGGACAGAGGAAACGCAAACGAGCTAAACGAAGGGGCAAAAGCCAGCCGTTGGAGGGGAGATCCCCTCCAGGCAACAACAAGCCCATAAAACTACCCTGCGGTGATGTACCGACCTTGGATACATCGGAACAGAGCCCAGAAAAAACAGTAAAGGACCATGTCCCGACGAAAGGTGGCTATAACCTACGTCGGAACCGCCGCCCTAACTACGTCGCTCTGTCCAACGGTGGGGAAAGCGACGACATGGATGATTAATGCAGGAAATTTAGCCGCCCTGTGAAAATAAAGGTTCGGCGGAGCGGCACCGTTAGCATCAGCGCTAATGGAACAGGTGGTCTACCTCACGGCCACCTCGCCGCGCCCAGGGGCGTGGCAGAAAGGGAGGGTGCGCACGCCAAGAGAGATGCCAGTGGTTTGGCGTCATCTCTTGGGACCGGATGCAAGCGTTCCCCCCCCACCTGAAACAAGATACAGCTCCAAATATGGAGACGGCATGGACAAGCGGATCGGTTATAATTTCGTGGGATCCGCGCCGATCCACCAGTCGGTCCGCAACTCTGCTCCTAGACGGTCACCTCTGCTGCAGGTGATTGTGCGCGCAACCCAGCCCGGGAGGAAACGGAGATAGATATTGATTCTATCTCTGAACAGAAGTTGGAGATAGAAATTGTTCAACTTCCGACTTCTCCTGGAAGGAGCAGAAAGAGAACTTAGCTGGGACACTAATCCACCGACTCATGGGGAACTGTCTAGCCCTCCGGCCACATAGCAATCCAAAGGGAACCACTACTTTCCCTGCGGACACGGAGGGAAGGATCATCGTCCCCCTGAGAAGGAAACGGATTAGCCGCCCCCACCAGAGGGCGCTACCTACCAAGGGAAGGTTCGTTGGGCCATTCTTTTAGGATTTTACCAAATGAAAGAAAAGACAGTCGAAAAGGAGAGTGCTAGGAAACAACCGGCTCAGACCCTTAGGCGGTGGAGTTGGCCGGGCCGGGGGGGTGTCCGTCCGGACTCGACCGACGCCGGGATTGCCCGGAAGAAGCCAAGGACACCAGCCCGGCGGCCCACCAGAACGACCACAGGCGGAGCCAAGAGGTCCGCCAAATCGGCTCCAGCCAAAAAGAAGACAGCAGATAAAGACTTCTACAATTTATCTGAGGTGAGTGACTCGGAGCCCGAGCCAAGGCTAACGGCGTTGGCCAAGCCGGTTCAGAAGGAGGAAGCGGCCAACCAACCGGTGCAGATTCAGGCCGGCTGGTTCTGGGACCTTACGCAACCACTGTTCCAACTATTTGAGACTGTTGACGAAATTAGAAGGACAGTAGGACTGGATGTGCCAAAATCAAACAAACAGTTAGCTGAGATTAAAACTCAGGTAGCTCCTTTCATTCAAAGGACCACACAAAACTCTAGATGCGTCAAGGAAAGTACCAGCCTACCAACAACACGAGGCGGCCGACCTCTGCCCACTCTGGAAAGGCGGTCGGGAGGGGAACATCTAACCGTCGCCGCTCCAGGACTAAAAGTGGAGGTAGCACCCGTTCAACACGCGCCAACCCCACCGGTGGGGAACGGGCCGGCGGGAGCTCCCCTCCTCCACCACTTACAGCCTGCGGACCCCGCTTGTTTAGACTTGAGCAGCTTGACAACGAGCTGCAACGCCAATCCATCACCACTGCTATGGAACCAGCAGCAGTGGACGCCAACCAGCCAGCCGGGGGGCCCACTGTGGCCGAGCCCACTCCCAGCGACAAACCCACCGCAGGTACCGAACCCATACCCCTCGAGCCAACCGTCGTACGATCCAACGGGGGCCGTTTCGGACTGGAACCTACTAGGCCAAGACCCCTCAGAGCAATGCGCCCCTCGTCCTGCGAACGTATGAGAGGTTTGAGGATCACGGTCACCAGGGACGAGAGCGGGATCATCAGGCGAGTGGTAAATGACAACGGGCAAAACCTCTACGAGCATGTCCCAAACTAAACAGACCAGAGGACCCGGGAGGAGAGCATTTTTTGGCGCATGGATGATAGTAGTGCGCAGAAAAATAAGGTAACTTTGCTGTGAACATGTTTTAGATAAACTGCAAAATTAACTTTCTCAAACTATCGCTAAGGCCAAAACAAAGACAATGAAGTGGCTAGTGCTGTTCGTATTAGCTATAATAGGGGGCATTAGGGGAGTGCATAACGACTCCAGCCCACCTGAAGGGCTAGCCCCTAACGCTGAAGTGATAGCTTTAGAACAATATGGAGTAGTGTTAAAACCAGGGAAGTTAATGTCCACCGCGGATATAACACACGTCCGACAAGGCTTCCTAATCACTATTCCAAGGAGGCGCTCCTTCAACAAAGCTACCTTTGGCCAGGTCTGTCACCGATATCTACAGGGAGGAGACGCCCTCGATTGGGCCTGCTACCATATCAGGTCGCTGGTCAATTGGATGGATCAGACGTCGCAGGCGCTTAAGGGTCGGTACCGAGAAGTTCTTAATGAAACCTTAAGTTCCCTAATAAAGAACACTCAACAAGACCTTCAAAATCAAGAGTCGGAATTAAATCCAGGTGGAAGGGTTAAGAGAATGAAGAAGTTGCCCACAATGCTGGACGATCCAGGGTGGCCGACCTTTCCTCTTCCCACCTCTTGGAATCAAGGGCTGGCAGCTGATGTCAAATATAACAGAGAATTGATTAGAGTATTGCAAGAGTCTTCGAACCAAATGATCGAAGACTTGGCTCTGATGAATGAAAAACATGACGAGGCTGTCGAAAGGGTTAACCATGTCGTGATAGGCCTACTGGACAATCTAAGATCACTAAATAAGGCACACAACACGACTCGCCGGAGGATGAAACTCGTGCAACATAAGGTGGATTGGATGGAACTGTACCTGAATATGATACCGGTCGCTCTGGAAGACAAGTTAGGAGAGATGGTGTATCTTCAACTAATGGTAGAGCAAACTCGCGTGTTCAGGAAAGGTGTACAGCGCCTGACGCGGGGCCAGCTGACTATGGACTTGGTACCCCGCCAATATATGGTCGGAGCGGTCCAGGAAGTGAACAGATATCTGAAGGGGATCCACCCCAGGTTCCATGTCGCGTTCACAGATCCTTCCTTCTATTACGAGAACAGTCAACCCTCGTTCAAATTCAATGAAACCACTCAGGAATTAATAGTGTATGTAAGGGTGCCTGTGGTGGCTGACGAACATTTGTTCAGGGTCTACGAAGTACTAACTTTTCCGGTGCCAGTGACGGTTAGGGGGCGACTTAAGAAAGACGCTCTCCAAATTGTTAATCTACCCAAAAGTGTCGCCATGTCCATGTCCCGCCAGTATTACGTACCATTGGCTAGTGGCAGTTGGTCAGGTTGTTATGGACAAACCATCACGCTCTGTAAGGATCTACCCTATATGAAAAAGATTACAGACAACACCTGCACTGCTGCACTACTGAGGCGCGACGACCTAGCGATCCAAGAAAAATGTGAGCTGGACTATCTACTGGAAGCAGACTTTGGAGAGATGGCAGTGTACCTAGACGACGGAGATATGCTAGTGGTCAGCGCCGACACCAGAGGCCAAATGATTTGCAGAAACCAGCCTGCGGTCGGAGTGAACATAGAAAATTACGCAAGGGTTCAGGTGGAATGCGACTGTGCATTCCAAACACAAGGAGCGTGGATACCGTATAGCTTGCGAAATTGTGACCGGCACACCAGGATCACCACGGTTGTGTACCCACATAATGACCTGTTGGAAGCAGCAAGTCGTGTGAAGGGGTGGGACATGAATTTCACAACGTCCAAAAACGAACCCACTATGTTAGAGTCAGACCCTATCCCTGAAACAATTAGGAAAGACCTGCTGGAAATCGAGGAAAGCCTGAAGGTCAAAATACCTGTGACCTCCTTGGCCAAACGAATACAAAAACACCGTAAAGACTTGGCCAAGGGCATCAAGAAAGCGACTGACCGGTACGAGGTAGAGAAACACGCCCCGTGGTTCTCTATAGGTAACTTCGGAGGCGGTTTTGGTCTCCTCACCATCTTCTGCATAGTGGTTGCTGTAACAGTTATTGGATGTGTCCTCTGGAAATGCTGGCGGAACCATCAAGGTAAGGCTGCCCTAGCCGGACTAACCATGACCTTACCTCGGGCCATGGCCTTGGAGACGGCGGACCCGGAGAAACTGTTACACCATGAAAGGGCACTAACTGGGTGTCCAGACGCGACCGCCAACCCCACTGCAGTGGCAGTGCTGGCTATATTATTGGCAGTACTAGTCATCACTATAGTGGTCCTCGTGTGGCGAAAGTGGAGAAATATTAGAAGAAAGACTGTGGATGGGTTGTACGTACAGTTTGCCAATCCACATATGATAGAAACAATCTTCCTAGGCGAACTGGCTATGCCTTCAGACCACACTTATACGGAGGGCTATGTGCTCATTAGGGATCTACTGGTGACCCAGCTGTGTCTGAAATACACTCTGACAGTTACCTGGGGGGCGCAGCTGATGGGAGCAGCGACTAGACCTGGACAACACCCATCTAAGGTGCCACTACCCGACACCCTGAGAGTGTCTAAAAAACTAGCCCGTCTGATGATGAGTAACTTAAAATACAATACCAGGGCCAGACTACTGAGATATTCCTCGGGGCTAGCCACTCCTGTACCCATGGGAGTACCTCGCCTCATCGACGCAGGGTGGTCCGATGTCGGAGCGGACTGGCCTCAACCGGTGTTGGGACATGGAACAATGCCTAACGCTCCTCCTAGATCGACCACGCCCACCTCAACAGCGACCGGAACAGGATCTGCCCGAAAGACAATAAGGCCAGGGACATCCGAAATAAATCCAGGAACGGTTTATGAAGTTATCATATGACAATGTAACGAGTGTTAAAAACTGACCTAGTGCTGTACAGGTAAAATTGGTGAATTAATAACACAAAGGTACGAATACTAAAACTAAAATGTTACAGGAAGTTCGCTGGGCAATACCTGTTTGGGTAGGTAGGGTTCTGTTGACTAACCTGATCAACAAGGATTCACCAGTCAGGGAAACCTGGGTCGGGTAGGCTGGTCCAACCGTCTCTCTATGGACCCATGGGTTATCTAAATTTCTCTCAAGTCGAGTGTCCCATGCCCGGTAGCCTAGCTCAACACTCTCATTGTTAACGATTTGGCAACGCTTTTAAAGTAGGGAACCATTTGGAACCGATCCTAGTGTCACGAAATTTTAGCATTTAAAAAAAAAAAAAAAAAAAAAAAAAAAAATACTCAAAATTCTGTATAAAACCTAAGAGCGCTCAACGGGACCAATGCTCCCAACGAGCGAAGTGAACTTCCTCAAGCAAGTACCATCTACACCTGACCCCTGTGTTGTTGTTACCGCTAGGATCGGGCTGCAGTACAGGAGTCACTTGGGGAACGCCACTGTCTATTCTTTAGCATGCTTACATATATAATCTTCTCAAAGATGAGGGGGCTGCACAAGCAGCAGGAGCCTGCCCACAGGCCTGGTGTCAGTGGTGCCTGACAGGAGGCAGGACGTTGGGGTTACGCGTCACTGACGCTGCGAAGGGCACTGGGGTGGACGCCCGACCATGGCAGTCACTGTGCCCCGGGTGGATTGGCTCCTGACAAGCGGTCTCTTCATCACAAAAAAAACCGACAAATAGAAAGAAATTTACCTAAAAACTAATATATAAAGCAAACCAATATTTGTGTAACTAAGAGCTCTTCCTCAGGGAATTTTGGGCAAAATATAATAAGAAAACAGTATAATTAGTAACATTCTCAGGGGAGACGCTCTGTGACAGCACACGAGAGTACCTTATACGTGGCTCGTTTGCTCCTGGTATAGACACGCTGCAGCGGCAGGGATATGTGCAAATCCTGACAAGGCGTGCCATAGTTGGGAGCTATAGCGGAGGTCACAAGGAAATGTAGTTACGGGACAACGGCGAATTGGTGACATTCACAGGGTGCTCGGCTCTCTCTCACCATATTGCGACTCCATCAAACTGGACAAGCCATCCCTGGGGGGGGGGAGAAGCTGTAGCGAAAACTCACAAGGCGGTGGAGCGAGGTGCTGTCCTTATTAATAGCCCCGTCGTCTTGGTTATGTGTAAATGACCACCGGATCACCGTATGTCTTAGGTCAAGGGATCCTGACTTTAACATAAAAATCAGGATCCAACGACAACTAGTATCAAGAAGAAAGAAAATAATGAACAACTGCCCATAATTCAAGACTAAGTTATTTAGACCACTTTTAGACCAGTTTTAATCGGGACAGAGACAAAACGGCAAGAAGTCAAGTTTCGACCCGGGTAAAAATTAGAAATAATTAAAATTAATAAAGGAAATGAGCGGCTTCAGAGCTGACCGCCGTCGAGAAAAAAAAAAAAATAAATAAATAAATGAATGAAAATTAGTCTTGACCGCCGTCGTGGCGCTAAAAGTATCCAGGTCTCCGCTCAACAGTTGAGCTGAAGAGGGGGGACATGGACTACTGATTCCCTGATGAACAAGCTACAATAAACTTGGTTGACACCCAGAGCTAATAAGTTTACCCGATCTATTAGAAAGGAGCTAAAAGTTCTAACTCTGTCTTTAGCACTACCTATCCCTGCCCTGCATGCGCATAGTTAGGATAAGCTGGGGGCGGAGTCTTTTCAGGAGTAGTCTTGACTCTCCACAAGAAAAACGGGCATAGACCTGAACAAGAAAACGGGTTTAACCTTGTACTGTACTTCGGTAAAGGCCCGACTTACTAGGTGCTGTCTGGAAGTGAGTGATCTAAGGAGATGCATTTACACATCTCTATAATTTAAAGGGGGTGTAGGCTGCATATTAAAAAAAAATATATATATGCAGTCTGCTCCCAATTATAACAATGGGAAACTCGGTGCTGCCCATTCTGGTCCTATGAGTGGGAAGGTACCGACAAACCACGTGTAACTAATGAGGACCGGGAATCAGATCAGAAATGAACCTGAATCTGAGACCCGATCCTCTGGTGATAACTAATGTGGAACGAATAATCTCAACCTCCTTTGTACAGTTAGTACTTAATGTCCTTTAATGACATTTATACCTCACGGAATGAAAACGCTACCCCCACCGCTTGTCATGTTGGTTTTTCCCATGTGATGTAGAGTATAGGGTAGACAGTGAGATGTTACTGTTAACATAGGTATAATATCTATTCAGTGAACCGTTTGGAGTTAGTGGCGCACCCGTTTGCATTGTCAGAAGGGCGCCACTACCCAATATAAAGTGGAACTCGGTCTTCAAACCCCAGGCTGAATGTAGGGGGTGAACGCCGAGCTACCACCTGTAACTAGCAAAGAGAGAAGGGATTTTGTCGTAACATAATCATTCAATAAGAACAAACTGTGGTTTTAAAGCGGATGCTTCACAAAATGGAGTCAAATATGTTAGAACAGTTGTCACCCTTGAAGGGGGTGTTAACTTGTTTACGAATAAATCCTTGGAGTGTATTGGGTAATTATTCTACCACACTGTACAGAAAGAGTGTTATCAAGAGTATTGACTCTTGTAAAAAAAAAAAAAATGATGACCTCTTAAGGTAAACCACCAGGGATCCAATTCCTATCATTATTCTTATCTCCCCATGAGGTCGGTTAGGGAATCTGGGCGGGACAGTTTTGCATCACATCTCGGGCACTCATGGAGCCTTTGCAGATGGATGTTCTTGTAACGGCTCAGCCCCGACCTGTGGGCATAGGCTTCCACACATTCATCGCAAGGATATCACTGTCTGAGATGTTTGGCAATCTCAGGCACTGATAAGCGTGGCTTCTGTGTTCAATGGAACGGCGCCTACTAAGGCCTGATCTATGAACGTACGAACTCCCGCAGTGTTCACACATGTATCTCTGCTTGGGACGCTTGGTAATCTTTGTGGTGCTGGTGCCTTTCTAGCTCTTAATAAGGATACCATTCCTTCTTTCACAGTGACACATACAGAATCTTCATCTGGGAATTCATTCAGTGTCTTAGAGACTTCATCTCGGTCTCCTCACAGTAGTATTTTTTCCTCTTCGAGACGACTCTGTACAATAATACTCACTCTAAAACTTATTCTAACACAATGACACTGACGCAGTCTTGATGTTGGACTAAAACATGGGATGGGTATCTGTGGCCTTCGCCACTACATCTCAAACTTACCATGGGAGTCGCCAACAACTCGTTGGACGGCTCCACCTATGGTGTCGCCTCAAGTGGCCGACACGTCAATATTTCCTGTACCCGGTAAGGGGAACTACTCATCAAAGAATTCTGTCACAGCCAATCTAATGCTGGGAAGTCTGGACCAAAACACTTGGTCACCTACTGTCACCTAAACTTACCAGGGTGAACACCCTAGGAAGCACTGGTTACCTAGGACACCCCATGTGAATTGTTTCCAATGTAGACATTTACACTAATGCCCTGTACGTATAACGACTAAACAAAGAATCCTGTTACAGCAAATCTAGTGTTGTACAACTCAGACCGGAATCTCTGGCCACCCGTACCTGATTCTCATGTGCAGTGTCAGTCCCCAAACAGTTAATAGTATCAAATAATAACAATACGATGCAAATTACCCACACTCCAAAAAGCCTACTTAGATCGGCAATGTCAACAAACCGCTAGTCAGAAAACCCCCTATTATCGCCCAACCACGCGCGAGGTAAAATGCTTGATCATATTAGCCTAAACAATCCGCCCACTAAAACTATATAGCCTGACGCTTTTCAGTGCCAACCGTGTCACATTGCTTCATTCACATCACCCTAACATACCGCAGGACCTGGAAAAGATAATAAGTTTAGTACGCAAGATCCTGACTCTCGGCCCGCGTCCACCATCTTGGAACCAAAAAGTAAACACTAGGTGGCCACCCACGCTACCCGTTACTAAAATCACCAGCAAAACACAGTTTCTGGTTCTGGGAGTGACATCAGCTTCCGGAATACAACCACGTGAAGGCGAGCCGAGAACCACCAAAAGGAATTTGGCCAACAATCTCCTTAAATCTACGATTAGTAGCCTACCTAACGTGCCAAGAACTGTAGAAGGGAGGCGGAACTTACCCGATCTCGGAGCGGTGGTTAGGAGGGCGGCTCCACGAGAAGGGCGAAGGCCCGGCAACGAGCGGCGTAGACAACGGGTCCCGTGGCAACAGTCTATGTTTCTGCGGCTCCTGGTGAACATCTGGCCAAAGGCCTCCGGAGAAAAGAAACACTGTCTGGGGTATCCTGGATAAATACATCTTAGTGGACTAGGTGCTGATCGGGAATTGAATCACTGGAATCACAGGGTAGAAATCACTTAAAAAAAAAATTATTATATACATGAATGCCGGTGGTTTACTGCGGGGCCAGCGGTAGGCGGGCGACAAAACGGCCAAGGGCCCGGGCCCAACGACGCACTATCCGTGGGGACGGCGAGTAGCCGTCCTCCAACTCTCCAAAATTGTTCACTGTTAGTGTCCCATCCGCCACAGTCTTTACTAAATGGAGTGCTCGTCCGGTGTTCACCGTGGGTACCCCAAACCAATCGTTGCACCTCTTCACCTCCCGGCTGACCTTGGTGATAAGACGATTGACCCATTTTTGCAGCGACTCGTCGCTGTCAGTTAACGGCCACCTTCCAGCGTCAAACCCTGAAGGGGTTGCGATGACGAGGGTGGCCGGTAACGGGTGGGAGTGTAGGTTGTAGAACGCCCTATTTAAAGTTTCAGCATAAAACTTTGCCGCTGCCTCCGACTTGGTAAAAAGAGGGAGATACAAACCGAGCTTCCGGTCCCAGGTGAGGACATCAAGGATGTTGCACACCACGATAAGAATGTCATCGGGGAAAATAACATGATGGGCAAAGGCGTGTCCGGATAGTTCCGCTGTTGTGGCGTTTTTCCAAGGAAAAATCACAACTGTGTGGTCCGAGTCCCCTAGCAACAGGTCCGGGTATCCCTCGACTCCCGCCTCTCTGTCCGAGCAGAAGATTGCAACTCTGACCATCGTGGTTGGGTGAAAAGATCAAAGATTAGATGTGACAAAAAGAATCTACGTCCGCCTCTTGTAAAATAACCACCGGCACTGATTAAAATGACGTCAAAACGAGGCTAATTTGGGAAACCCCTTTTTGATCCAAAAGATCCAAATTCTGAAATCGGCTAGCATGATCAATCCATCGTATAATTTCTTATAAAATCTGTGCTAAACTAAAGTTTAGGTCCCCAACCAACATAATCAAGCGACAGAATTAATTCATATCGGCCCAAAATATCAGGTCGAACCATCAAACTTGCAAATTTGTTCGAAACAGAAATTTGTCATCCGGGCGCTTCGCGCCTGGAGGATCCAAATCGAGGTCAAACCTTGGAAGGGAACTCTAGTCAAGCGTCCCGCTAAGTACACATGTACTAAGCATGACTGGTGGGCGCGCGACGCGGATGGTAATATTTACTAGACCTAACTGCATAATGTTGCTAGATCAGATGCAGGGACCTTGTAATTATTGTAAATAATGTTATTATGATTGAAGTTTGGTTGAAATTTGACACGCATTGTATCATGGAAGTCGTTCGTTCAAAATGTCCGAATTCTCTGTATTGACTTATGTTGTGTTAATTTGTTCTGAAATTGGATTTGATGTACACTTGTTACTCTTAGAAGTTTAAGACAACCCTACACTGTATATATGTTGAGTTCTGTCGACTTGTGTTACAAATTACAAATGTCAGAATCTGTACATGTATGTACTAAGGAAAAACCCAACTCTATCACTTTAAGCACGAGTGTCATAATACTTCATCCTCTAAAGTTGACTTTGTCATTTTGTAACCGTGATTATGTCATCATTTACGTTGTTATCCAAATAATCATGTTATCAATTTTTAACACTTACCTTGTCATTTTATGAACGGGTTCTGCTAACCGTGAGCTTCAAGATGTGGAAATCAACTCAATGAATAATTTCACTGTGAATTTGTGTTGAAACCGGATCTACAAATCTATTGATACTGTGTTGAATGTACCACGAGAGTCAAGCCCACCCACCATGGTATAACAAATATATCCAATCATCAAAATTGGGAGTTCATTATATTCATTTGGTTTGAGCTATGTCGTCCACCTCCTTAAACTCAAACACCTGACCGCCGTCGAATGTACTAATAGCTTAGCACTTTTAATATATTCTCGTGTTATATAATCCATCAGGGATCAGGCTTAGCAAGTCTACTTCTAGTCTACTTCTAGGAGAAATATCTTACGCTCCTAGCGCCACCTGTGAACCAGTATAAAAGGCGCTGCAAGGTAGGGAGCGAGCAGTTAGTTGGTTAGAAGTTAGTAGTCACTAGGTTTAGTGGGAACATCAGCTAAGTAAGTTTAGCCAAGGAGTTATACCTGGAGTAAGTACATCGGCTCCCGTGTAACAGACTGGAGTTTACCAATATCAACTACCTCGGACATAGGATTGTGATAGAACTGAGTACTAGAATGGTCTAGAAGGTGTTGGAGCAACTCGTGTTCTAAATGTGGTTGATTGCTGATAGGAGATGGGAGGTGGACTGATGAAGACTTATACATGGTGGCTTTGACTCGGGATGAGATGTTTATTGAATAAAAAACCTTTCATATTAAGAAGCTCCCTCATCGTTCATTTCTTTTGAACTGTTGGGAAGTGGACGGACAAACTTTAAAAGCAGTCTGAATTACTCAGGCATTCTGGGTAAACGACTCATGAAGACTTGGATATACACGAACATTACGCAGTCTTAAATCAAACATTAACAATAGTTCAACTTGAGCATTGATGGTTTGTCTACATTCCGAAGAATGCACCTTGATCATGAATAATCGGCTGGTAAAACACAGGGAATATGATATTCGATCATGGTAGGGTGAAATTTGGAAAGTCCTCATTTTCAGACAATTTCTGTTAATTGACGCAAAATTTACATCCAGATAGACAATCTATATTTTAGGAACTTAGAAAAAAGAAAACTTTCATTGGTTTACAGCAAAAAGTCATTTACAAAACTTGCAAATATCTATGGAAACCCTAGTTAGATATTTTTCCGTTTTTAGGAAGAGGCTCCTTCAAAGAAATTCTTAGTAAAGTCTAAAACGCCTTTTCACTGTATTCATGAATTAAGTAAATTAAGTAGATCTACTTGTAAATAGAAATAGATGATACCATGAATACTTAGATGTTAGGGTAGGGCCAGAAAAAATTACCTACTTTAATTTGTTGGCCCTACCTTAGCTAGGTCTATAGTTTTTCATGAAAAACTTCGAAGCAATGTCATGTGAATGTTTCTTCAGGGGCAGATGGGGGGGGGGGGGGGACGGATCTACAGGATCTTGGAAAGGGCGGCGGCGGGGAGGGGGGGGGGGCATACTATCTAATACTAAAAGTATTACAATTTTGTTCATTTGCACGCAATATTTTTTCTCTTTGCATTTGCGCAAAACGGCTCTTTGTCAAATTTTGATCCAGGGGTCAAGACATCTGAAGTAGTCAGAGGGAGCAAAATGCCACGCGCTTGTCAGCGAATTATGAACTTATAGATGAAAATGCCCCTACCCCTTTCCGAATTCTTGGATTTGCCCCGTTCCATTGACAGGGGCGGATCCAGGGTCTGTCTTCTAGGGGGGGCAGGATATCTGCCCCCACCCCCCATGATTTATCTTGTGAAATTTCTCCTCAGATTTGTCAAAACTATGAGAGTTCATTTTTTGTCTGGGGGGGGGGGGGGGGGGGGGGGCAATTGCCCCTTTTGCCCCCCCCCCCCCGGATCCGCCACTGATTGATATTTATTCATTTGCAACCGTCTTCATGGAGGTGTTGGCGACTCAATATTTTTAAATTGTTATTTCTTTTAGTTTTCTTACCTTGAAATGGAGAGAAATGTTCCCCAAAAAACTCGCAATTTTAACTTAAAACAAACTGGAAACGAAGTTTGAATGATAGATATAGTTCTCTCTTTGGTCAAAAAAGTAAACGTAGATTGTATATGCGGGGGATCTATAATTGCATAATTCTCATAATTGAAAAGAATCCTCAATACGTTATCGTTTGACAAATAGCAGAACGTAGTATCTCTCTGTGAGAATTAGATATTGTATAACTATCAAAGTGACGGATACAGAGATTTAGGGGGGGGAAAAAGGGTGGGGGGGGGGGGGGGGAGAGAGAGAGTCAGGGATGGCTGATATAAAGATGTAAGACGCCAGCATTTTACAATAAAAAAAGGGGTCAGAATTTTACATTAAGAAAAAATCTTATTTGGCAGGAAGAAAGGGGGCGGGCGACTCCAGGTTGCGGTGGTTAGCATGCGGCAAAATAATTATTATATACTTGATCCCAAAGGCAAGGGCGGGAAACAGGAATAGATGGCGCCATCTTCTTTACTTTCAGGAACTAAACTTCGCGTCACACTTTGGCACCAGGGGGCGTGGCTGCTGCTGCAAAACAAGGAGTAATCATCGATCTTGTAAATTGTTTAAAATAATGAAAATCGGCTCACAGAACTAAGGACTTTTTACAATTGTGAGATAAGTGTCTGGAACTCCTTTGATTCAGGACGTCTGGGCCTCAACTGATTCTCCTAAATCATGGTAAGACTTGATGTTGACGTGTCGTTTCATGGTTTCCGCCCATTATCGCTCAATCAGTCAATGGAAGCGGCTATTGAGTTTCTTCAAATTTTTGTAGATTTATTTTTCCAAGCCGTTTATAGATTAATTCATCCTCGACCAAAATTGCCTTCACTTTCTAAATCTAAATTAACTCATCCGGTATGAAAATATTATTAGTCCATTGTGAACTGTCTTGCTGAATTGGACGTGTTGTCTGTTTAATTCCTAGTTTCAAACACAAGAAATATTTCAGTGAATATCTAGATCTATTTGTGTGTACGGTACATGCATAGTCAGTAGATCTATGTATCATTTTATGTCTCTCCATTGCTGATAATATTTCAATTCAAGACTAGGGCCCAGCCAGGGCCTCAGTATAGTATATCACTATTATTTGCTCAGTGCGACCCCCATATTTATGATTTTAGAGGTCTCAAACCAGAAGACCTCTGAACCTAACTAGATCAACTGGGTGCTAACATAGTTCTCCACTTTCAGTCCTACATTTAATTTCAATTAACATGCCCGTTTCCGGGGGGGGGGGGGAGAAGTGGGGTGTTGAGTCACCACCTCCCCCAACAGGATATCACTCATTATTATTTCCACCCTAGTAGACAGTGTGAAAAAGTCAATCTAAAATCAACAATTTCAGTACTGAAATTATCAGAGTCTATATTGGAAAATATATCATTGCATAGAGAAACATGTTACCTATCTTTTAATGTAATATTAGTCAACATGTCTGTGAAAAAGATAAATGTCCACAATGCGAAAATAAATTCTGTTCATTGGCCAGGTTGAGCCTTTGATTGTAATAATTCTCCGGGCTCGCTGTATCATCCAGTCATTATCGAAATATTAACTTAGAGGATGATGGCGGGAGCTCGCGGTGGGCTGACTTCTGTATCTTTTTGTTTAATTCAGTCAATAATTCGGTCCATAATTCGTCTAGGTTTCCATATCTAACATAATTTCAATTTCTGATATCGTCTTTACTATCATATATACGAAATCAAGACGAATAACCCAGAGATTTTCGGCATCTAAGCGACCCTGAATCTTTATAAATCACCTGGGACCTTGTGTAAATCATGTATTAATCTAGGACTACTCCAAGTTCCTGGACGAGGACTTTGATGTCAAAGACTGGGTGAACAACGCCTTCAAAACGCACAAAGATGGCAGCAAAGATGTCAGTATGCCCAAACTATTATTTTACAAGTTATTTCTGCCTAACCTTACCAAATTCTCGACTGTCTGATATGTCTCACCCTCTGCACACTAAAAAATACGTAGGTAGTAGTAGAAAATACGGGACCAGACGTGATTATCGATAAAACGTTCCTAGTCAGAGATGCCATTTTCCCTTCTTTTTCCGGATTTCCGGATTTTTGCAAGTTCCGTATAAAAATGAAATTTACATTTCCCTTTACTGAAGTGACAAAGTTTGCTATTCAATTTGTTCCTTTGATGTTTCTAAGCCATTTAAACCATATATTTACATATTATAGTGAATATTTCAACCCTTTTATATCTACAACTGAAAATCCGGAAATCTCCTTCATACTTTTCCGGATTTTTCATCTCTCCTGAGTGGCATCTCTGCCTAGTGGCGCTGTCTAAAGACGAAAACAATGATGATTGATTTCCCTTCTTTTTTTTATGGATGTAGGCCCAATCGAGCCAATACTCAATTTTAGGTCATGTGTCTTTTCTATGAGTCGATACTTATCTTTCGAAAAAGAAAATAAGTGATTAGATCCTTTGCCTTTGTGAGACGTTCATGTATTTCTCATTACAAATGGTAAATTTTAATGATAAATGCATTGATCAATTGTAGAATAGATTTTCCCATTTATCTATCGTACTTGGCCTATAAGCGAAATCATTTCATCGTCTAGAATAATTCATGTTTTAATATTTACAGCAATACGCGACCACTTTGGTTATGAAGCTACAGATGTTTATACAGGTAAGGTTTACACTTTTTCCCTTGTGTGATTTCAGTAAATGCATGCAAAATGGATATATATTAACACTCCGATATCTCATTTTCTTTTCTTCATGTAATATTTACTTGCAACCGAAAACAACATTTATTTTAGAACTAGAATGTAGTGAATAAAAGCGAATTATAGCTAATTCACTTTATCTGCTTCTTTTAATTCTTTATAGGAGGTCAATAATGTTATAGAGGATAGTTGTCAGCAAGCCGTCCAGAACCTACCCAGGTATGTTTACATATTCATCAGATTCTGAATGTTACATATTGCTTTTCTCCAACTCGTATATCAAATAAGGATATTTCATCGAAATGAGAAATAGTTAAGATATATTGCGGTATCATAGTTATAGATAAGATTGTAGAATTTATAAATACATCAGAAATGGCTGAATTCATGTACAAACGTGACTATGGGATCAGTGATAAAGTAACACTGAATCATGACATTATATAGTACAGGAGTAGATGAAGTTGTGAATTTGAATTCTTAATTGATAATAAAGTAGAACACCTGCTTTTAGCATAGAGAAATAGGTCCGTTTCCCGGTGGCTAAGCAAACTTGTGTGTGATTAATCATGTCTCTGACTTGGCAGGGTTGTGCGTGAACTGGAGGCGGTGAGACAGGAAGCCTCTCTGCTACAGGACCAGATGACCATGGTCAAAACCGACATAGAAAAGGTAAAGGCCTTAATGACACTATACGTCCGGGACGGTAATAGGACATTTATTTTTTTAATAGAAATGATCTCATATTGATAATCAGAGTTGTAGTCGAATTTGCATTCGGTTCCAGGTAGAGTGTTTGGGTTTGGTTGCAGATAGAATAGAACCAGCATATCATATCATATTAATGTTGGGTCTGGTTGCAGGTGGAGCAGGACACGGCCCAGTCGATGCTGATGCTGCTGCAGCTGGACACGGTCAAAGGGCGGATGAAGGCTGCCTCCGACGCCCTGCAGGTAGGTTTAGGAGATTATCCAAAAAGATAGTTATGCCTTTGATCAAAGAAATAGATTGAATAAAAATGAGTTCTTTCTATCCCCAAACATTAGACTGCATGAGGTTCGGTATGTTCTTTCTCAATTCGGGTTACATAGATATCTCTATGCACCAACATTACGTATTAGACAACAACACATACGACTATGATTTAAGTTGAAAATAAATATTTGAGATCAATGGATACCTGAAAAAAGACTCGATGAAAGCCTGGCCACATGCAGCACAAAATGGCAACATCTTTGGCAAACGTTTTCATATCTGTTCTCAGGAGGCCGACAACTGGACGACCCTATCGGCCGACGTGGACGAGGTGTTCGACTCAGGAGATGTTAATGCTGTACGTTTTTTGAATTCTCAAAAAATACATATTAGGGTGCACATCACGTCAAAAGACCATAAGGCACATACTTATAATGCATACAAGTTATCATGTTAAATGAAAAATAGAGATAAAGGAAGTAGAAAGGAAGTACTTTTTGTCTGACAAATACAATTTTGGTACAATCATATACAAGAAATTTGAAGAAAGCTGACACTTGATAGAGGGAATATTAATGTAGTTGTTCGGTTTTCCGTTTTTAGATATCGGAAAAGCTCGTGGGAATGCAGCAAAGTTTGGTGAGTTTGATGTTTTCTATCCCCTAAAATTAGTTTTCATTGACCAAATGCTTTTGCTCAGTTTAATGCAAACACAGAATGACCATACATAGAAGACATGGAAAGTGATGCCCACATTTTACCAAATTTGAAAATTACTTTTAAATAACTTTTAAGCATTTTATCGTATTACAAAATGACAATTTTGGCATTTGATTTAATTTGGAAAAGCGCCATCTTTCAACGTCGACGAAAGGCCATTTTCCACCATTTAGATGTCGTATTAAAAGCAACGACAACATATTTTTCTGCTGTTGTCTGCCCATCGTATTGACGTTGTAACCTCGCGCATATTATATCATCATAAAACCAGGGCACCATTACGTTTTTGTTGGTGGTGAAGTGGCTTGTGTAATATCATAAACAATGTTTTCAAGGCCCTGTGATTGTAATTAAAATTCTGAGGCACATAGATCCGTAATCTACCACCCAGGATGTTCTCACAAAATCATAAAACGATATGCTATTACTTTGTGGCTGCAGCAAGTGCTGGTGGACGTGCCTGACTACGCCGAGAGGTGTCAGTACCTGGAGACCCTCAAGAACCGCCTGGAGGCCACCCTCAGCCCCCAGCTCGTCTCCGCCTTCAACTCCAAGTCACTCGGTAGGTTAGGCCGAAAACACGAGTTGTTCAGTTCAAGTTTCAAATGTAGGGTCGGTAGGTCGGGATCTTCTATTTGTTGTAAATATTTTTAATAGGAATGGTTGACAAAATTCCAAAATTCCCCCAGACACTTTCAGCAACAATTTCTAACATCTTTGCTACATTCTTTTAAAATGGTCAGGATATTTAATGTTCATTTTATTTGAATTTGAATGACTTTCTTAAATGGTCACATGTAAACTTTACCTACATTTAAATGGCGATTGAAAAATAATTTTTGTATAGACATTGCGCAGAAAACGTCATAATTGCAAGAAAGAAAATATTAGTGATCAATTGTCCATTTCATTTTTAAGGCAAATAAGTTCGTGCATTAATGATATGTTGGTGATCTTCAGGTATATGTCAGTCATTTTATTTCATGTTTAGGTAATGATTTCTATAGAACCACAAGAGTTAAGCCTAACCGAATGTCTTATACTTTTTCAGACGCCGCTCGTAAATACGTCGGTATTTTCTCGGACATTGACCGACTACCCCAGCTGTACAAGTACTACCACAAGTGTCAGAAAGTAAGGAGTACGTCTACTACAGAGCATGGACATCTGGGAAAATGAGTAAAATTTAAGTTGATAACGAATATGTATATGAAAAATCGATAAAGAACTATGGAATTCTTTTTTTATTGGCCTGTCCCCCTTGGTCAATGAAAATAAGAAAAACATCACACAATAAATGTAGGTCAAGCATTGAAAACACACCTAGAAAATTAGAGACGTTCACGGAGAAGTCATTAAGGACCAAGAAAAACATGGTTTTGAACACATGGAATCCTATGTGTATTTGTGTAGTGACAAAGGAATGCCAGGTCCCATCGTTCATTTCGTTTATCCTTATACCACAGAAGATCATGTCACATGTAAAACCTTTTTTTCACCAGGGGGAGTTACTGCAGGCATGGCGCGATCTCCAGGAGAAGAACCCTGACAACTCACTCATTGAGGTGTTGTCAGAGTTTTATGACAATCTCCTCTCCACCTGGCACTCGCAGGTAAGGTGACCCCCGCAATAGACACAAATAAACGAACGATAACTAACAAATATTAATGTTCCAAACTATATTACATAAATTAGAAAAATCATGACTAACCCAACATAAATCATAATACAAATTAAATATTCGTATATTAACCTTTATGATAACGATATCATTTAGTTTGGTTCCCTCTCATCATCACTAGATGAGTCTAGATTCCTGGTCTAAATTTGCTACTGTTCTGCAGTCTTCAGATATTTTGATTGGTTTATGTGCAGTTTTCTCTGTGGTCTAGAAATGTACATTCAATTGGTATTCTTGAAACAACGATAATTTTAATATACTAGAATCTATCTGATGCTGCATTTGTCATAATGGAAGATACCAATATTTCTGCTTTTACTGAAAACACTTTTCCTCATTATTAACTAGTTGATTGGTTTCCCCCTGTAGATGCAGTGGTGCGGGCAGGTGTTTGACGACCCTCTGCCCATCGTCACCCAACTACTGACGGAGACTCTGACCACACTCGACCCGTCCCTGTCTTCTTGTATTTCAACGTATCTACAGTCTAACCGCTCAAATACATTAGGGGCCCTCATAGAAGTCAAACAGGTAAGCAATTGTTACGGTCATGGTTGTTAAAGATGTGAGTAAAGGTCATAAGGTGAATGAAGATCAGAAAGGCCAAACATGTTAGAGAAGGTAATTAAAGTTAAACAGATGAATGGATATCACCTCGGTCAAACAGGTAATTTTAAGGTAAGTAACAAATAAGGAGATCATTAAATGTCATAATGGTAAAACAGATAAGTGAAGGTCAGATGGTCCAACGCGTTTTTAAGGTATTAAAGCAGGTGAGTGGGGATCATAATAATTATAGGAGTCAGCGAGTCAGGACCAAAGAGTTTAAACAGACAAACATCATATTCTCATAGAGAATCAATGCATAAATAAAGGTCAGGGAGGTCAAATAGTTGTGTTAAGGTAACCGAACCATCTGTTGAAGATTGTATCAAGATATTGTTATATGATTTTATAAAATACCATGGATACTGTTATGAATGTCTTTTATCTCAATTTCATGATGTCAAGAAAACATTCTGATTTTATTACAGGTCACTGAGCGGTTTGCTAAGAGCATGGAAGGAGCCATAGATTCCCATCCAAACAGCAAATCAGGTACAAGTATTACTCAACCATTATTCAAGTGCTTGTCATGTTCCCACCTTGTGCTAAATAAGAAAAACATGTATTCCATCACCGAAACACTCTTAAGTCTACAATAAAATCATCATTCATTACAAGTCTGACGTGAAAAGGCTCAGGACCTTATCATCATGATTAAATTATGTTCAAAATAGGACCTTATGTTACCCTGTTTTTGTATGATCAGGTGTGAGTGTTGAAGCGGTCGCACGACTGGCGGCAGCGGTGTACGCTCCATACAAGCAGTACGTGGGACAGTACGTGGCACTCGAGGAGAAGGAACTCATGGCTGGGCTCAACAACATCAGACTGGTGAGTTAAGATAAACTGTGGCTGGGTTAGATCCAGAGGTCAGAAAATCACAGCAATTGTAAAAATTAATAAGCATTATGAATAAAATGTTATGTTCTCTGGGATTTGAAAATAGGAAAAAGTAGGGGTCCCTTAGTATGTCTCTATTATAGGGTGACTTTATCCTGTTTCTGGAAACTTTTGTAAATTTTGTAATACGGTGTTTTTGCAATAAGATGAGAGATTCAGTGTCACAAATCTAGGTATTTTAGATCTAGAGGTTGCGAATATCAGACTTTTCATTAACGGGAGTGAAATATAGAGGCTAGTTTGAGCTCAGATACATCTTTTCATAACTTGACTCACATGCTAAATTTCAATCAATATTACAGGCGGTGGAGGTAAACTTTAAAATATTTTGTTGTGCTTTGCATAAAGGTAGTTATTTTTGCCTTGCTTCGGCACTTAGGGGATGTCTGTGATCTCTTCACGTTGTTCTAACTTGATTAAACTACAAACTTCACTGACTTCGGGAGATGAACATAGGCTTCTGAGTGAAATAGTCATCACCATGCTGCAATGGTTGTGGGTCCTAAATTAATAATTTACCCCATATTTAAAAAGAAGATATGTTATTTTCTTTTGTGCACCTTCACAATACCTTTCGCTGGATGCTTCCATTCACAAAATAATGTGATACAAACAGCCATACTTTCTTTGCAATGTGCTTAAGGTACTAGGTTTCATCAAGTGTGCTAACATCAGCTGTGCGTCTCACGTTACGAGCCTATCTAGATAGATAAACTGATAAAAGAGACTAGATCTAAAGATTATCATTCATTTGAATATGATATTTTTTTTCCTGTTTTGTCAAAGCCAATGGACACCTGTGCCTAAGAGCAAGTCTAGGTTGTACTTTGAAATAGAAATACCAAAGAAAACCTTTTATTTAAACCTGTTCAGAAATCTACTCTTCATTTAAGATTGTGGTATTTCTACCAAAAACCTTTAATGATAATAAAATTTGGCAAGAATAATAATAAAGAATAAATGATTAAAAACAATTGGACCATTACCTATACTTGTTGACGACTGACCTCTTTTTTTAATCCCCCCTCCCCAGGACCACTCGGAGATCATCGACTGTGTCCGTCTTCTCTCCGAGTCCGTCACCAAACTCTTCACCCTGGCCAACGCGGTGAGTACTCAGATTTCCCTACCCAGAGATGCCACTTTTCCGTATAAAAACGGATTTCTGTATTTTTTTGCTTTGACAGCAGGTCCAAAAAGTGCCAAAATGTTAGAAGGAAAATATTTTATGTATTCAATTTCAGGTAACAACAATAAGATATATATTGCATTATATGAACATATGATTCGTTTCAGCATCAGAGCTTTAATACGGAAGAATAGACAGAAATGTCGTTCCGTATTTTTCATGTTTGAAGAGTGGCATCTCTTCCTATCGGGGATTATCGGTCTATCACCATTATCTTGATTACACCTTGATGAGTATGACATTGAACCTGTCAGGTTTACTGCACCAGATGGGCCTTTCATTATAATCTACGACGGGGTTAGAAAATATTTTGGGTTCATAACCTTACCACGAGGTTTTGCCTTAGGTACGATGGTTTGGTTTTGATTACGATGATTTGGGGGATTACAGTCGTTTGGGGCTGCCTTACAACAGTTTAAAGGTAACTCACGGTGGTTTTGGGAGGTGACGTAGGACCAATTGTCTTTTTTAATTTTATGAAACCCAATTATAATATGATAAAATATGTTATATGCTGCAGGATAGGGACATAACATTTTGCAAAGTATTGCTGCCTAGGGCAGAGGTTATTTCAGGCTCATGATTGAAATCCACACCTCATATAGCTCCCATTTAAAATTCAACTTCTTTCATAAGGTTGTGGATACACAGCTCTCGTATTCAGTGCATCATGATCTATATACTCAGTTATTTTCCTCGTGAAGTCAGGACGAAAAAGGTTTATTTTTGTTTTCAAATATCTGCTGGTTATCTTTTACGCAAGAGTCAGGTTCTTTTTGCGAAGGACGTCTTTTGAAACCATAGATAGCGTTGACTATTTTTAACTCAAAGCGTCACAGACTACTATATCATTCTACACAGTTCTAGATTAGCTAGCTGCCAGTTAGTGTAAAGACAAGGCTCTTGATTCCAAGGGTTTCCATGTACATGTGCTTATTTGCCCTAATGTGAATCTTGGATCAGTTTGTGTATATTATTGTAGAATAATAAGAGGTTTTGATTGAGGATTCACACTTTTAGTTACTGTGGAATATAGTAAAACTTAAACCTCCTATTTATTTTCTCATTAAGTTGTGTCATTTCTGACGAAGAGTATTTGACCTGATTGAATGTCTAAAGATTTACTGATACCGATGCCAGATCCTTTCTAAGTAAATTGAGTGTGATGTCAGCTGAGAGCCAAGTGTGTATAAGTGAAGAGTTTCCAACTGCGTCATCCTGATGAGTTTGGCAGGAGGCCATGATAGTGTGATGCCGTACCCAAGAGAGTTCCGAAAGGGTCTGGACCCTCCTCACGTTTTGAAATTGAAGAGTTTAGGTCAGGAAACTTAGGGGCCTTCCATTTAGTACGTACGCACATTTTCAAAAATCTCAGACCCCCCCACCCCCCTCAGGCAAAAATACGCACTGAATATGTACTAGAATGTACGCACATTTTAAAAAATCTCGGACCCTCCCTCCCCCCCTTGGTGCGTATGTACTAAATGGAAGGCCCCTTAACCCTTTCAAGACTCCACCTAGATGACCATATGGGAAATTATATATATCAACAAGCAGGGAGTCTTGCACTTGAAATAGGTGAAAAAAGTTCTTAAAAAGAGTAATTACACACAGAGTTATGGCCATTTGAAATAGTATACCCTGCTTGCAGTTGAATAAGGTAGATTGTTATAGGGCTCTAGATAACAGATCTATAGCTACTTATGTAGATTTATGCTAGAAATACTAAATATTAGACAAAATGAACCTATATACGTTGCAAGTGTCTTCTATACACATACAAACTTACAGATATCCAGACATAAAGAGAGAAACAAATCATTCGAATATAGGTTTTTATTATGTATGATTCAACAGTGATGACTATAACAACCTTAACGTCAAACACTCACAATAGTATTCGTTGAATATCCAGTTAGTATAGAGGATTTTTATTAGATTTGCTATGCAAAATGACAGTAATAGCTTAGAGACCAAAACACCTGTATGATAAAAAATAAACATTAATTTATCTTAAAAAGATAAACTATTAATTCAGTCAATTATGTAAATAATTAATCAATAAATGCATATGTGATACTATTTAATTAATTTACATTACCTTTACCTCTCAGACATAATCGACTGTTTCACTTTAATAGAGTATTATAGACATAACCTAACGTTCAAGTTAGGAATTGCACCCTGCAACAGAACAGTAGATTATACAACACTTTATTGAAGTGCATACTATTAAGGGTTTCCATAAATTGAACAAACTATTTGACCAGTGTTCGTCATTTGGTCTTGTACTTAAACTTCTTGATGCAGTGGTTGTCCCTGTCTGCTATGTACAGATACCCATCGTCAGTAATGGCCATTCCTCTTGGCTGCTCCAACGGGTCGTCAGAGCTTTCCACCATAGAAACAAACTGTCCCTCTTTGGTGAAAACCTGCACGCGGCGGTTACCGCTATCGACAACCAGAATATTCTCCTTGTCAGCAGCTACCCCAAAAGGCTGCCTGAGCTCCCCCTTTCCTGAACCCGTTCGCCCGAACTGGTGTAGGAAGTTGCCATCCTTATCGAAGATCTGAACACAGTCGTTATTTGTATCAGACACGATTATGTTGTCATCCTCCCCTATGCAGATGAAGGCGGGATGGTTGAACAGACCGGAGTGGCCTATTCTTCTGATGTAGGTTCCCTTGTCATCATACATAAACAGGCTGTGGACTAGATAGTCAGAGACAATGATATCCCCGCGGCTGTTAGTCGCAATGCACAGGGCACATTTCATGACCTTATTAGTGAACACATCCTTGAGGTCGCCATCTCGGTCGTACACCATCACCACATTGCCGGTCGTCGGGTTGATCCCTCCACCAATCATCGTCTCCGTACATACTATAAGGCCTTTCTGAGCGTTCAACGCAAGATCACACGTGGACCGGTTCTGCTTCTCAGTATTGATACAGAACTGGTGCAGGAAGTTACCTTTGGCATCAATTTTCTGAATGAGGCGATTGCCTGTGTCTGCAATATACATGCTTCCATCAGTGTCCACTGCAACTGCTCGCGGGGACAAGAACTTGCCCTCCCCACTTCCCTGCTCTCCAAATTTCTGAATTGGGTTATTGCTTCTGACCTTAATGGTCATTTCAGCCCCTTTGATTGGCTGAGCCAGAAAACAGCCAACCAATCGGTGTTCCCCTTGAACTTGAGGGACAAAGGTGAGGACATAGTGGCCTTTGGAGGCAGGCACTATAGTATTCTGTATGTAAGTGTTGGTTGGATCAGTAAGCATAGCTGTTATAGGGTAATCCCTGAGAACATCCCCTTTGTAGCTGTACAATTTAACAATAATGGTTGACTTTAGTCCAGCAATCATCTCCTTTGGTTCAAAGGTCATCTGGGTAGGCAAGTAGCTATCAGATTTGATGGCCCCTATAGACTTAACACTCTCCTCAAAAGCCCTGACCCCAGTTTGAGATTGGTAGGTTACAAAGTTCTTACCCAGATCCAAATTCTCTGCCTGATCCTTCAGACTGGTAAAGTTATCTGTGAGCGTTCGCTTATTGCTGACGATTTCTGCCAGTGGTCCCACCTTGACGAGCTTATCACAGTGGGATATCATGTTGTTGAGGGTCTTCATCCCACTGCTCATCTCCTCTGTCTTCTTGAGTAGCATCTCCTGCTTCTTGTTGTACATGTCAAAGACCCCCTTAGTCAGTTGGAGCTTGCGGAACTCCAAGGCCTTCATGCACCGCTCGAAAGTGTGCTCGATCTCCTTCAGAGTGACCTCCTTCGCCACCATCAGGTTGCTGGTCTCGGCCTCCAAGTGCTGCATCTGGACTTGTAGAACGGTCAATGCTGACCGCACGTCACCAACCTGAGTCGCGAGACCTTGTCGTTGCTTCACTTCCGCCAACGTAATGTCCTGAATCTGATGACCATCAATTTCCTTATGGTCGAGTACGGTGCAGTCCCTACAGATGGCAGTTCCACACTTCTGGCAGAAGAAGCTCATAGGCTGGTTGGAGTGCTTGGTACAGCCCTTCACCTTAGGGGCACCTATCTTATTGAAGGTCTCCCTCATGTAGGTGATGTAGAAGTTGGTCTGGAGGCCCGCGATGCCGGTTTCGGTCAGCGGGGTATGGTGGCGACAGGTCGGACACTCGATGTGGTCCCCGCCGTTCTTCAGCTGGCCAAGGCAGACCTGGCAGAAGGAGTGGTGGCAGGATAAGAACTTGGCCTCGTGCTCTTTGTCGTTGAAGTGCTCGAGGCAGATGTCGCAGGCGAGGATATCATGTTCGGTGTATGAGCTGCGACTGCGAAACGACATTGTGCAGCCATGAATGAGCTGCTGCCACCTGAAAGGAAACAAAATAAGATATAATGTAACATTTGCAGATATTGTATAATGAAAACAGTTAATAGGCCTATCGGGATGATTGTCGTTTGTTGTGGCTTTGGGCCCTGGTTATTGGGATTCCAATTTAACTACACATGTACGCAAAGCACATTTTTACATCATATTGGACAGTGAGTTTTGTTTCCTATATTACTACAGGAATAGCGTATTATTTCATTATTATTCATGTATTTGCTTAGACCTCATGTGAAATGTTTGATTAATTATGAGATAAATTACAAATTGTGTCTATACCATTGGCTGATAATAAGCTAATGGAAGATCCACGTCTGGTGGGTATGTTAAACATTGAAAGTTAAGGTTATTATCATACACCAATCATTCCTGTGATCTGTATACTCAGTTACTATAGAACAGCATATACCTCTGACAGATGAAATGATGTATTGCCAAGTAAAGTAAAGAAATGTGATAAGTTAACCAATACAAGCCCTGGATCCCTACTACACTAGATATGCCCTAACTCTACGTAACCATGCGGGGATGTAAACATACGGGTATACCCCTGACAACACGTCACGTGGTCTGTCATTAGTTGGTCACCTGACCCCCAGCCCGTACCCCCGCTGGGGGGCGCCCCGTGTGGTAGACTGTATTGGGTCTATCCATCATTACCCCAGCAGCCCTTCACATCTCGAGGGTCCTGACCTTATATCAATAATGGGAGTAAAACCAGGGACCTGTGTCTTGTTCTTTGAGTCCACATTGGAGTACGCCGTAGTAATTTAGCACTTGACATAGCCGAGCTTGGATAACGTGAGGAATGCTGGGATACCCAGTGGAATGGGAGATACAGACACTATCGCACTTAGGCTTAGAGATGTAAGGGTCAATGTTAGAGTACACATTCCTCTAATTATCAAACAGGCTAGTCAATAAATAGCTTTGTTGGTCAGTTCCTAAGACGTATCGTTTATTCTATCTTCTTTTTCTTTTCTATATAGCTATTTCACTCTTTTTATACCTTGACGTTGGCTATTTTTATCCAGACATACAAATCAAACACATTTTGAAACATATGTTTTTCTATGGCAAATCCTCATTTTTCTTGGCCTTTATTCTTGGCCTTACGCATACACTTGTGACTGTGAGCAAATATAGTGTCATGGTCGACGAGATACACAAGTTTGATAAAAAAATTTCTGTGATTTTACCGTAAAGTTTTGTTGCCACAACCCATTTGTATAACTCATCTGTAGGTAAACACTGACTGCAAGGGATCCATCACTTCGTGGAAAAACTTCAGAATCTGTTTAGGCCAATAGGGAGGAGGGGGACTGAATGATCAGAATCTATTTGCGAAGTTTAAAAAATGGATTCTTTCTAATATGATCTATCGGTTCCTTACTTCATCGCACTTAGGCTTTAGGTTTGTCATTTTTGTTTTAGAAATTCGTCGCACTTTTAGCTTTAGATTTTTCAATTCCGTTTTAGAAACAGATAAGGATGGTTTAACAAAAATATGACTTCATGATACATTTTTTCGACGAGTATTTCAAAAAACGTATGCAGAGTAGAGGGTAAATATCTTTGTGTCCAGGGTAGATTAGATACACAAGTGTAAGAGATAAGTAATGCCAATCGGATCAGAGAATTTGTTTCACATTCTTCTTATACTCTACAAATACAGACATTGACACTAATCCCATACACAAAGACTTGTGTGCCTCTAGAAGGGAGTTAATATGACATAACTGTGGTGAAACATGCATGTCGTACACGACATTTTTGTCTCTCTTTGAGGGAGAACATGATGCGGAGACTGACAAGGTTTTTTCTTCTCCCAAAAATATATTTTCGGTAAACAGTGTATAAAAGTGTTAGAAATGAATTGCACTTTTATATACCAAAAAAAAAACTCACATGAAAAACGAAAACGACAAGGAACATAGTTCAACCTGTCCCTGATCGTCAGCGATAAGTACCCTGTCCCAGTAATGCGTTGCATCTTATGCCATTTGATCAAAATTTGGTACTGTGTTCAAAAGGCCAATCCACAGGGGTGAGATCAAATGCCCTCTGCCATGCCCGCCCCAGCACCACCTACGGAGCACGTCTACACCACGACTACGGTACTCTACACCTCACGTAGTCATACAATGGTCTACACATATCCCCCGAGCTTTGTATCAACATGTATGCATACCCAGCAACCATTCCTTTGACCCCCCTACCCTCGTCTCATACACCCTTACCCTGTACCCAACCCAGAAGAAGGAAAATGAACAATGCAAAAATTTGAACGATCATGTCGGATACGGGAATTTAATGGAGGCCCCCCCCCCCCCGCCTTGATTCATGAATCTGTACAGAATGATAATTAATTCAATTAAATGTGCTAAAATTGAACATGATAAGTTAAAAAAAAGGCCCAACACCCTCATTTCAGGTGTTTTCCCCAATATTGTATCAGGAACACCCCCCCCCCCCCCACCCACCTACGAGAGTTAGCATAACCCTTAATGGCAAACTAATATTTGGAGAATGTAAATGGTTGGTTATTCCCTGACAGCGGTATGTTTGTAGTATGTAGATGGTTAATATTGCCCAACAGTGCCCTGTGCGCGGACTGGGGCTTGTTATAGTGGTATGAGGCGGGGGTAGTACAGATACATGTATTGGCATTCACTGTGTGCCGCATACAATACTTAAACCACATAATGTCTCAGGATGCGCCCCTCTGTCTCTGTTCCACCTCTCTGTCTGTTGTCATTGTTTCTGTGTGTGTCGTTTCCCACGAGGTAGGAGCCAAGGGGCCCAGAGTCGCCAGAAGGCTGGGCAGTCCTGCACCCCTGGGACATCTGACATCTACATAATTGTATACGCAGTTACAACATTTTTCGCACGTAAATAGCTATGGGAATGTGCCCATGATCTACAGGGAAATATAAACTAGCTGAAATGAATAAGAAATAACATAATCCGTGTGAATTTCTCAGAAGGTAGTTTACACTTTGCCCTTCTAAGCCTGAGTTAGCATGAGGGCTTATGTTCCTGTTATTATTTTGAACATCTTTTTACTCTTGGTTCAACTTCGAGTAAAAAGCCAAAATCGAAGTGAAAATCATAAGAGTCAACCGCTCAATTGGTTGTATTTGTTCACGTCGAAGAAATCCCTTCCAGACATTCTACCACTCTCTCCCAGCCCCTTCCCACCAGTCCACACCCCTCACACTATTCCCCTGTTGGGGCCCTTGATGGGAGGTCCTGATGTCGGATGTCGATCTTAAGAAATGGCAATGTCATCCTGTCGAATTTAAGAAATGGCCATGTCGCCCTGTTGAATTTAAGAAATGCCGATGTCCCCTGTCACTATCTCTCAACAATCCCATGTTGCATGTCATTAGGCCTCAGAAGTACCCCTGTCGCCCTGTCGATTTTAAGGGTCTAGGGCCATCCTGTTGGCATCCTGATACCCCTCCCCAGTTGGCAGTGCCCCGTGTGGGAGGCCTGTTGTCTCGGGGCGGGGTCCAGCTGGGGCCCAGACCAGGGCGGACCCTGGGGGTACTCCCTCAGTCACGTCACCCTGGTGTATCACGTCACAGACGTACAGCCGTGTAGAATGGCAGCAATTCTGAGAACGACTCAAAGGGACAACATTTCAAAGTGTGTGATTCATGTAGGTCCCAATGCATGTTATGACTAACATAGAATGATTTATAATGATAATTATTATTTGAAATGTAAACTTCCTTTTGTAATTTTTTATGGGGTCGGAAAATGTTGACACAAAATCCACAGAAAGACCTGATCAGCTTTTTCAGCCATAAGGTAAATTTCCATTTATTATCGAATTTTATTTTTTGTGTGGAAAGGATTCTAATTCTGGATCTTGTTCATAATCTTTATGGCATATGTTGTTGATTTGGCATTTTATGAAAATTCTACTGCTGGTGCTAATTATTTAATCAGCGTAGTCAACAGGGAAGCCAAATGGGGAAATAAGGATAGGCAAGGATGGGCAAGGACACGAGAAGTAAATATTTCCCCCTTTTATTTGAACCAAGTTTTACTAGTATTCGTTGTCATTATATTCTTATTCAGACAAAGGAACGAGGAACAAGGAGTCCACAAGCGTTTCCGATTGAGAAGAAGACATGGAATTACCATAACCGCACTTTTAAAATTAGACCATTATTGATTTTTTTCACTATCAAACAATTCCCGTGGTGATAATGTAAGAACCTGTCAAATCCCCTCCACTTGATCCCCATTTTACTTAATATTTACGTATTTCTAACTAGTATTTGGTCACACTTTGAACTCTCTAATACCCTCCGTGATATTAACTGGCGCCACGAGTGGTGATAATGGGGACCTATTGTCGTAAACTGAGACATTATTGGTTCTAGGTGTCGCTATTTTAGGTAACTTTATGACGTGTCCTGCTGGGACTGTCGGATCTCGACCGTCAAAAATTCAATAGATCAGGGGTCGATCAAATCAAAGTTACAATAGTTGTCTAGGGGTGCGCCAAATGCATCTCGCCTGTCAGTCTATAGGCTGTTTGAGGAAGAGTCTCAATGATACAGGCTAGCCTAAAATGCGCTCATGACAATTCAAAACAAGCATAATGCACATTCTGGAGCTAATGTGGAAAGAGTATTTTAGACTACTTGGAATCACAGTTTTCAGACTGCAAGATCCTCGAGATCGAGAATTAATATTTCTTTCTCTTTTTTTCCGGGCTGCATGGGTGGGGATGGAAGGCTTCGTGTATAGTGTATTTGATAATCATGATTCATAGAAACTGGTCAGAGGGACTACTAAAAACAGATAAATTAAAGTAATGATATGGGAAAAATTATAGCCACAAACTTCCCTGTTACAGAATGTTTAATATGCAGTCATAAAGTGGCCGATGAACACACAAAAATTGAAAGAAAAACATTGTCGCGTGCTTCGAGTCATTGTCCTGCTCTAATATTTGTGAGTTGAAATATTCATACAATTAGGGGAAGCAGAAGGGTGATGCAAATAGAATGAGATCAATATTTTAAAAAGGCATTAAACATGTAAAGTTATTGATTTGGCAGAATAAACACGCATATTATGTCTATGCAAGTAATGGTACTTGTAGATGTGATGAAACATACGTATTTCATATTTTAGTTCGCTATTAGGGGCCTTCCATTTAGTACATACGCACCAAGGGGGGGAGGGGGGTCCGAGATTTTTGAAAATGTGCGTACATTCTAGTACATATTCAGTGCGTATTTTTGCCTCAGGGGGGTGGGGGGGGGGGTCTGAGATTTTTGAAAATGTGCGTACGTACTAAATGGAAGGCCCCTTAGCAATCTTAGTGAACTTTCGAAAATCAGTTTAAATGCAAAGATGTCCTTACTAACACCAACTTTATTGTGAAAAAAGTGCAACTCGTCTAGTTGAGTGCATGTATAGGTGCTTTATGGTCTTAACAATAGGAGCTCAATATAGGCTCAATATAGGCGCTTGATATAGGACCTGCACCATACATAGGGGCTCTGCAGTGGTATCAGTGGCACCCAATATTTATGAATAGGGACTTTACGGTGCTCTTAATGGGACTCAATATGAGACATATTCCATACATAGCGGATTTACGTTAGTATCAATAGTAGCTCAATGTAAGAGCTGCATCATACATAAGGGCTTTACAGTCTATCAATAAGAGCTCAATATAGGACTTTCTGCATAGGCAGGGGATTTACAGTTGCACCAATAAGAGCTAAATATAGGCTTACTACGGGAAGCACTCGCTGTATGACTGACAGATTGAAGTGATCAATAACCTGTCGGCTCCTGTGAAGGCTGGCCCACATGGACAGAAATCAATAAACGATGATCAATACCAGGGCACGCAGTGTGGGGTTTGCACTGGCCGTTAAACTCCGAAGTGGTGGGCGGGACAGAACCCTTAATGTCACCCCTGTCATACACGCCAAGTGCATAGGCAACTTTCCACCAACAGTTTGGCAGCCAACAGTTGGGTTTTGCACTGATTCAACTTGATGTAATGTCACCTGAACTACCCGATTCAGTATGGACTTTTTTTTTTGAGAACTGTAAGCTTGTTTATGTTTTCCTGAAAAAAGAGCAACGCGGGTACAGTTCTAGTGGGGTCTGTTAACAAAATTTTCGTTACAGAGCTGATAAAAGCACCCTGGTTTAGCTATATTTTGTGATTGTAATACTTCCTCAGAAACACAATTTGAAACATACCAGTCCCATACAGGTGTCCATGGTAACGCTCAGATCCTTCTCAGTCGGCAAGTGTTCTGATATTAAAATCAGTTGTGGATATAGAGGTGGCGCATGTATAGTCTGCCACTCATTCACCTAAACTGTTAACGGGTGATACACCTGGATCGTCCAGTGGTACTTTGATTGCGCGGACATGGCGTATTGTACGGCCGTATGCCCCGGGTCATACATGATGCTGCGGCCAGTGAACAATGTACCATCCCTGATTTAATTGCATACAATGCATGGGGCTCGGATTGTGTGGGTAAGGGGTATGTGTACCTCGGAGAAGGATTGTTTAAAAGCTGGGCCTTCCCTTCAGGGATCCCAGGGTCCTCACATGTCCAACTATCAATAAACATAGATATTGAGAATTAGTATTCTTGGCCCTCTTCCAACACTATTCATAAAGTTCTGCGTATAAGGATAAAGAGGATCGATCCTTTCTAACAATATTCGTTATATAATGGATACAATAGGGAGGTGCACATTCGTTAGGCCTATAGCATAAGTAATTAACTTTTAGAATAAGCTATAAATCTAAAATCGTATAATTCTCTTTATGACTGACATTCATTAAACAAATGACTTCCGCTTTCATTGACACGGGAGTCGCACTTTTCAAATTAATGGTTTCATAATTATCTTAAATCTTAAATCGAACATCATGACTTTAATAGCCATTTTAGACATTTATTATGAGTTCCCATGCGAAATCCATTGTAGAACTACAAATGAAATTCCATTTATTAGCCATAGTCCTATCAATTGTAGGATAGATTAAAAACATTATTCAGTCTTTTACGAATTTTAAAGTAAGGTATTGATCTAGTGGGCGTGTTGGCTCCATAGTCAGAGATGTGCAGATGCCCTAAAAATATCCTGTGACCATAATGTATATATAATATATGCAGTTTGCAAAAATAAAATAACCTAAAACCCAATATGAATGCCCTCACCTAGCATCAGTATGGCCGGTCTCAATATCGTGGATGATCTTGGACTGGTGGAGTCGTTTGTTGGGGCTTCTGACGTACACGTACATAGTGAATAGGATACGTTTACGTATACGGCTCTGTCCTGTATGACACTCCTTATGTATGGACAAACATTGTGGATCCAGTGCTTCTGTGTATACGGCTATGTTGCCTTGTATACGTCTTCAGTCTCCCAAACCATTTTGTTGTGCAGACGATATACTGGTAAGTATAGAGTTGCCAAATGTAGCATTTATCACAAGTCTGCAATCGAAAGTTTTGACATCACAGTTTTTTCCCTTCCAACAAGGATAGGTTTATTAAAGTGGATATAGAGTTCCTTTGTATTTGCCTTTTGTCAACAGCGGCAATTCAATGTCCTCTTGACCTTCCCCTCAGATTCCACTTCGTATTCTTTTCAGTTCAAGGGTTTTCTGGTGCTACACCACACGTTTTCTCCTACCTGATTCGGCAAATACACTCAGTGTATACATGTGCACACCTGAACATTTTATATTACATGTGTGTGTGCCTTGGGGGACCACTTGGTCGTGCACAGATGCATTAAACACTTGCTGTGGCATTCCTCAATGGGTTTTGCATCTCGCAGCATGTCTTGGGGATATGTGACCAAAGTACAAATAAAAAAACTCCCAACTTCTCCATATATGCGCCAACCTGACACCACCTCCCCAGAGGCTTTCACCAGTTGCTTCAACCTCCTGTGCTCAGCTGAGATACACTATCACATTAGTGTATTACGTTCTCATCAGTGAATTCACACATCATCTTAGTCAGCGACTTTCTACTTTATGAAGTTCCGTGCCAGGTTTTAGTATATTTCCAGATTAAATGTCTAGCTCATAGGTTTTCACATGTTCCAAGCCAGGTAGATGAATAAATTTTGATATTCCTTTTTCGTGTGGTCCAAATAGTATCAATTATGTCCAGTAAAGTCATATATGTATGATTGAAAGATCATTTCGTTGACTGCTACTAGGGGTCCAATGGTATCGGATAGAGTTACACACGGACACACTTATCACCATGTCCTAAGAAGCCTGTGCCACACATTACGATAGGAGAACGTCACATTATCCCTTCTCTCGTCTAGGCCAAGTATCTTGTTCTCCTTATTAAGGTAGCTTGTGGTTCCACTTCTCGGTGATTCCTTATATCATAGCTCTTTTTGTTTAGATTGCTGGTTCGATTGTTATTGTAATGCATAAAATATGCTCTTTGTAGATGTACTTTGGGATATCTTTTGGTTTACATTTTCCATTTTTTTAATTTTCACTTTGGTGTTCTCCTCTTCTGTGATGCTCTGAAAGGACATTGCCTGCTAATGCTGTTACCGATAAATTTCCAATTATAAATATCAATGTATGACATTTGATTCCATATCAATCCACTCTCTCTCTATTCCGGAACCATCTCCTAAAACTCGACGGTCCATGATCCTATCCCATGGTATAGACACTCCCCTATAAAGAATATTGGATATCTTCTTATGGTCTACGGTCCGTCTCATGGTATAGGCAATCCCCTCTACAATCTCCTACACAAAACAGGAGGTGTAGGTACCACAGTGGTCCCGGTCCGTCGCCCTCACCCCCGACTCTCCATCTGGCACTACCCACAGCCTCCTCCTCCTCCAGGGCCTCCTCCCATTGGGCCCCGCACGGCCTGCACTCTCCACGCGTGGGTATGTAGCCCACTACGGGTTGGTACACTCTGTAACATGTGCCTGGAGAGTGTACTCACCTGCCGCACCTGCCGGGGCCGTTCGGAAACTCATTTGTTTCTGTTTGATTTGATCTCTGCACAGATTTCTTTCAGCTCTACATATCTATGATAACGTAGGGGTTCCTTAAGATTAATTTTGTAAATTGGTTATTGTTGACCTGAACAAGGCCTTCATAAGGGAAGTCTTACAAGTTCCAAGAGTATATGTATGGATTTGTTACACCAAATTATGTTAGGTGAATAATTGTATTATACACAGGTCAGGATACCTGTAATATATGCCATGATGTCAGATTCAGGTCTGGGTCATTTATTCAGATGACACCCTCATAACTGGTCAGAATTACAATTAAATGTTTCTCAATTGTGCGAAGGTGGCGCAACATGTAAACATACCCCAATCAGCTGAGGTCATGATATTGGAAACGAATATATATGCGCAATTCATACCTACACAGAGGAACTGAGAAAATCACCGAATCAAGGGATCCAGCGTTTCAAACTGAACAGGGGCAAATAAACTTGACGTCACCTTCTTGGACTTGTTCAAGTTGTAACTATTTACAGAAAAAGGTTCAAAACATTTCTGAACGTGGTGATATTCTGTAAATAAGCAGCTTCATAAGAAGTTTCACTGAGTCACTAAAAGAAGTCTTGCATAAACTGTTCAAACGTAGTACATGTATTTGGCAATAGTACTTCTGTAACAAACAGGATTCAAAGTAAACTAATCAAGCTAGTTTTCACCATGTGACAAGATTTAGTTTACAAACCCCAAATGGGCCCTACATCAGGGTTTCCCAACAAGCCTTTAGTGTGCAATGTACATGGTTGTGGACCAGGTAAATGTTAGTGTTCTTTGATACACGAACACCTGGACGAAGTATGCGAAGGTATTGTGTGGGAAAGTGGGTGGGGGTCAGGCTGAAGGCAAGGGGTTGAGGTGGACGCCCAGGGGTGGGGTTCAGGGTTCAAGGTTGGAGGTTAGGATGTGTCCAGTCTATTTGGTCAGTTGGAAAGGAAGACAGGAGCAAAACTACAGTCTTGACCGGTCTTGTGATATCATTTTGGGCGGTCGGTGACGTCACACTAGAAGATTGGTGACGTCAGACCCCGAGGCACGCGCCAGGTGACGTCTTGTATGGTAGGTGACGTCATATCGGACGGCCGGTGACGTCAGACCCCGGAGCACGCGCCAGGTGACGTCAGGTGACACTGATTGTCCGGCACGTGGTCCCCTCAGGGGTAAGGTCAGAAATGACAACCTGATCACATGCAGGCCGGGCCATTTGACAGGGCCTGGGGTGGGCATTTCATGTTCCCATTAACAGCTCTATAGAAAGAACTGGGAGGACGCATAGCTGAACAAAAATGAAGTGGTCGCGTGTTTAATCTAGGCCTTCATTTACATACCATATCTAGAAATGTTCCCCTTCAATCCATCGTAATATACCCCAAAGCAATGACATATAACATATGACACTTTGTTTAAAGCCATTGAGCATGTCACATGTATCTAGTATGCCCCCTATGGGCCCCTATGGGAATCTGTGTATTGTTAGTACTGAAGTCAGTTCATTGATGGTACATGATAGCCCCAGTTACCTCACAATAACATCATTACTCCGGTGATCATTCCTTATGCAGAGCACGGTAAAAGGCCCTACGTTGATTTGTGTGCCTGCTTTGCCCCTCCCCCTCCCCCAGAATCCCTCAGGTGTTTTACAGGTGTTTAAATCAGACGCAGTTAGTGGCGTCCCTCACCTGGCCGGCCTCCAGGTGGTGGAGGGAGGAGTGTCGTCAGGTGAACAAATACCACCAGGTACTGCGTCTTGGAGGAGGAGGTATAAGGTCTCCGGGGAGGGGTGTGGGTCACTCAAAGTATATATATATATATATATATATATATATATATATATATATATATATATATATATATATATAAATAGTGACATGACCTTTAAACAACAATTTAGCTGGGGTATGATAAGAACATTTTTCACTTCAAAAGTATAAGAAAAGGTAAAAGGATCGCCGGAAACATATTTGGAAAATAGCAGTCTGGATCACCGAATAGCAATATCGAAATTTATTGGGGAGATCTAACACAAAAAGAGTCCAGCGTGTTGGGGTAAACTGTTGCCAATTTAGGCCGACTCTTGGCCTTATAAAGAAAAAAACCCAACATATTTAACAATTTTGAGTATTCATGCATAGAGGGTGTGACACAACCCCTGGTCCATTAGTTGTTCAAATTTTTGTCATTGTTTAACCACATTCATTTGTACAAATAATCTTCTATGTAGGTAGTACAATGAGATAATACGGTAGGTACATAAATACATTCAGAAGATTTAACTGCTGAGTAAACATTCACAGGGATGTAGAATTTAGATTCTACACTTCAGTCAAACCATGACATCACAACATGTGAAACCAAAACCATCAGTCAACTTCCTGGGGTGTTATCCTAACATTAATTTCCGTGTAAGGAGAGTAGTTCTGCTTCAAAGGAAATCGTAATCTCACACGCATGCCATTAGTCAAGTTGTTGAAACTATCTGACTTGAATCACATTGCTTGGATGTACATCAACAGAAATCCATGAACTGTGACCAAGACTAGATTTGAACTAACAAATTTCAGACTGGCAAATCAGCGCTATACTACTGGGACTACCGAAACCAGTATAGTGCCAAGTACTCATTCTTGTTTTAGAAAGAGTTTTATAGCTTTCTTTTCATGTAAAAAAGGAAATTGTTGGGAAAAACAATAACAAAGCGCGCCCGCTCCTTCAAACATCCTAGATCCGCAAATGTGGCGTGCGAGACATTAACCACACCTACGTAGTAATATTTCAGATTTCGTCAACAAATATAATGCAGATATAAAAAGTAAGACATTGCGGTTTCCCTGGCACGTTCTTCTCTCCCGTGACCAGGAGTCCATGACCACTCCCCTCACCCACAAGAATCTTTAAATCTTTGTGGTATACGTAGAAGGGGCTCGGGGTGGCGTAGTAATATTATTTGTTTGTTTGCTGCTGTGTCATTTATTGCGATGGTGGATCCAAGGTTATTTCTCAATTACGCGTTTTTCATTGTTCAGAATTCGTTGCTTTTCTTTGACTCATCTTTGGAATATAATAGGGGAATTCCATTAGTTATTGGATTTCAGAGTGCGGAGTTGACCTTGACAAGGATCGGAGGTCATCCTTAGGTCACATGGTAGCTCAGGTCATTGTTACCTTGCTCATAGGTCTGTTTATAGTCACAAATATAGGAATTCTAAAGGGATTACTTTTATTTGAAATATTGAATCTGAAATTTGAAATGAAAAGTTGAGACTTTTTACATGATTTTTTTTTACATTAAATCGATGGAGTATTTCATTCCACCGGAAAGGTTTAAGAAATCTTTGGTCCATCCTGAATGATAGTAAAGGTATCAACTATTATTGATGATAGTAAAACTTCATGGATGAAATTCATTTCGTTAGCTGAACTAGTGCTTATAGTAATTTCTATAAGTGAATTGGCTGGAGGTACACGGTTGAGCCGAGATGCCTCAGGCCAGCCCATTTGTTTGCCTGTTGTACCCGTCCAATGCGTACCTTGTCAGGTTAATTATGTCCATGCTAAATAACACAGCTGGCCAGCTTTGGAGTACAACATTAAGTCGGTGTTCATGCATTGTTGTTGAGTGGTTTATAATTCATAAGGCCCCCATACCGGGTCAGGTGTAAAGGGGAGGGGTAGACGAGTTTGTTAGACTCGGTCACCTGTACTCAGTTGACCCCTTTGTTGCAGACCCCACGGAACACCACCCACCTACCCAGCGAATAACTGATACAACTGTAGTATAGGGTTCTTAAAACTGGGTGAGTGGAGCATGAATTAAAGTGACATGCCTCTCATGAAGGCATGCAATATATTTGAAAGTGCATATCGGATTGAAGTACAAATGTGGGGGCCATGGAGAATTAGAAGGTGGAGATGGGGGTGGGGGTGGTAAAAAAAACCTTTGACTTATGCTGTGATCAGACTTAACCACTTGAGCCAGGATTTATGTTAATCAAATTATACAAAACATAAGTGATGTAAGTCCATATGAAGCCGCTGCCAATGGCCCGACACAAATGTAACAGGTCTACTAACCTAGGGCCCCCTAGTGTACACTCAACCAACTATAAATTCCGCCTCACTGCAGTGCCGCCAGTGGAGGAATGGGGAACCACAAATACAGGTTCCGTTGGCCCTTTACGTTCACATAATGCCGATCTTGATTTGATCATAGAACTGCACGAGATTCGTACAGTTCTATTATATGATAATGTCACTGACATTTAGTAGGCCTATTATGTGTGCTCGTTGTATAAGTGCCGTAGCTTACAGACCTCTAACTGAAAAGGTAAAACTATATTATGTTTAACAATTTCCCGTAAACATTGTGTGAACGTAAAAAGTGTACTATTAGTATACATTTATGAATATTGGACTGTGCAATGTACGTGTTTTGTATACAAATAGGATGCCTTAATGCATGGAAGCATCTTTGTTAAAGAAAGGAACCAGGTTTGGAGGGCAATTCCCTGCAAACAAAGACAGGGAAGTCACTCTGATTATACACCAAGAACCTGCCTCACCTATGCTTGACCGTCTTCCAGCTTTTGTGCTTTTGCATCTAAAGGACTCCTTTGTGAGTACACCACTGTTTCTGTACGGTACAACACGCTTCTCAGCCCGTGCTCTGGCACAATGAGGGTTTCTCCACGCCTCGATTACCACCTACCGGAGGCTCCCGATAATCCGGTCACGTGATTGGATTAATCCAGTAGAGTCTGAGCCTAATCCGGTCTGAGTGTGTAAGGGGATTTCACCAGGTTTAGGGGGTGAGCTGTCAATAGTCTTGACGCCCACGTTTGGACACTTTGGTCCGAGTGTTATGGGTGAAACATCGGGTTTTACTGACGTATACATGTATGTGTGGGAGGAAACATGCAGTTACCCCTAAATGAAATGGACCCGGCCCATATTCAAGTAAATGGCCAGTCACTATTAAATCAGTCTGCAATGGTTAGTGGTTCGATGTTTACTGGTTCTGTCTGTCACAAAATGTAGGGACGTCTTTGTAAGAATTATCAAAGAGGGTTTGTTACTGTGAGGCCAAAATACTTTTCCTGCAGGTGTATTTGATATGTAATCAATAAAGGTCTCATACGAAGTCAAATCTATTTGCTAACGAATCAGATGATGATTGTTGGAGTTTAATGTCCGCTCGGCAATTTATCAGTTATATTGATACCAACTCACGTTTTTTACTGAGAGTACAGTGATCGAATCTATGTGGGTGGAAACAATGGCAATGTGAGATGGTCTAGCTATCAGATCCCAGGGTAGAATCCGGGGGGTACCACCCCACCCCACCCCAATATCCCAAAGAATCAGAAACAATCACTTTTAGAGGGACTTTTCCTATCATTCACGTCCAATTTTAGTCAAAACGTGAACCTTTTTCACACTTTGAAGTTAACATAATCATTGCTACATTTTGAAACCCTTCAGACCAAACCTCTCTCTCTAAGTCTCCACTGACCACCCCAGGTCGTCCTATACAGGTGTGACTGTAGCCTGGAGGGAGTCTGTCGGAGTGGCTGGGGAGCTGAGTCAGGTATTGATTCCTGACCGTCAGCAGTCGATACTGACATCAGAGTCAATACTAACATCAGGGTCAATACTAACATCAGGGTCAATACTAACATCAGGGTCAATATCAACATCAGGGTCAGTACAACAAACTGCCAACTGCCACAGTTGAAACCCATTTAACACTGTCCCATTGTCTTATTTGATTCTGCCCTTTTAGAGGTTTCGTCTCTGTCTGGTTCCCTACATCAGTAAGAAGTGTTCACAGTTTGGCATACCTTTCCTCACTGAACTGAATCTACTGTGCATTGTGAAACATGCATCATTTTAGATATATTTTAGAAGGAAGATAAGAAAACAATATCAAAATGTAATACTTTTCAAACTGCTGTTGCTGGGAATTCTCGGGAATATGATTGTATGACCTTAAGTTAACTTTACCTCGTCCTATAGGTCTCAGATCCCTACACAAGGGAAGAGTATAAGACTAGTGTCCTGTTGGACAAGACTAGCATTATATGGTTTAACATGTTCACATCTGTTTCACTAACAAATTGTGTTTGTTTCATACCAATAGTTTGAACAGTACGGATTACTATGATGACTATTTTGAACAAACTGTGCTAAACCAGTAAAGGGTTAAGGGAATATTTCCATACAATACTTATAGAGAGCTGCATTGTATTCTTAGAGGAGCTTGATACTTAGGTGAGTAGAACAATGGTCAAGTGTTCCCTTAACGATTCATGTGTAAAAGATGAGGGTATTATTATGGGTTTCTCCCTGGGGCTTCCCATAAAGTTCTGATTGATTCTATGTAAGAAATATAGGTTGCTGTTCTCGGAAGTTATGTCAGTGTAAAGCATGTATTCCAAATACCAATTTGGTGCATGAAACCATACATCCTATGAACCACAAGTAAGACAGTCGTTAATTATTTATAGTGATAAAATCATGTCTATATTTAACCATGATTCTCACTGCCAATTTTTAAAATCGGCAGCAAAATCAGTATGTGGAATATCGGCTTAAACCTGCTGTGTGCCAGGCCATAAAAAAACGATATTCAACGTCTTTCTGTACATCATGTGGAAAATCATTTAATAGGAAAAAATATGGGGTGCAGTTTCCATACGTATATCATCTTAGCTTCAATAAAGTATTTTGATTGTTCAGTTCTTCATAAAAGATGTGCATGTGTCTCTCCCACCTTATATGTTTCTACTTTGGTCTATGCCGTGGTATAAGTAAGGCAGGATAGCAGACCTTAATGGTCCACTAATCGCCCCAGTGTTCCTGTTCTAGGTACATGTACTTATTCTGCAATGTTTATTCTTTGACTATTCAAATTGTTATTGATTTCATTCTCCTCTTTATAAAAAAATATCCCAGATCTTGCTACTTGTAGTATAAGACATTGTTGGGATATGGGTCGGTATTTTTGTGATTAGTTGACACACATCCCTGATTCCCCTCCCACACACACACGTCGTTGTAGTAGTGGTAGTGATCACAGGTCGGTGTCGTGAGTGATGTCATTAGTTCAGGTCGGGGACAGATGGTGCTCACAGGGCACCTCGTGTTTTGGGGTCATTAGGGACTGGGTTGTTGTGGTCACAGTCTACTGATACTGGCACAGTGTTAGAGAAAATCAGTCTATGGAACTGTATGGAGAGTATTTTGGGCAAGTTGTCAAGGTGCAGAATGTTTGTCAGATATTAGATATTTCGAGATACATTTTCTTCGGAATTGTCTACAGATGCATTTGGTAATATTAACTGCATATATGATTCCCGATGATTTCTGAAAATATTGGTAGATAATTTTAGTAAAATGAAGATATTGATACGAGCTTTAACTTACCTGGGCCGCCCCTTGAAAAGGAACTACCATGAGCTCCTTTTGAGTACACCCCAGTAATATTCAATATAAGAAATCTAAAACTCTATGGTTCTAATCCGAATATTTCGCTCCGTAGGAATAAACTGTAGGATCAAATTATCACTTTCTTTTATTAGCAAAAACCACGCCACAATACGTTATGATCTTCCAGTAGTTAGGTGATGACAGGAGTATAATAGGACGTTGCAAACATACATACAATCATGTTAATAGGAGTGACCTGGTAGGGTTATATATAATTAGGACTCTTTTTCTTGGGGCCGGGACTGAAAGTATGATTTAAAGCTGTTCCTCTTTTTTTTTTCCTTTCAAAGAACGGGTTTTCCTAAACATTAAAAATAGCAATAAACATAAATGAAACACAACACAAGTTCCTGCCTGCGCGTTTAAAGGTTGCCTCTGGCCATACCCAATTACCCAGCTTTAAACAAAAAAGGCGTTTTGCAGTGGTGTGTGCAGTTTACGACTGCCCGCAGCAACGACCTACCTGTGACATACTGACCAACACTGCCGTGATACCTTCAGGCCTCCAGAGGTGGGTCTTAATGACAAAAGTGTCGATTTATAACAAAACTGGAGATTTTCTGACCCTGGACGTAAGCTACACGCCTGAATCTAGCACTGGGCGCGGGGGGAGACCGTTTAAAGTTGATGCTGAGCCGAGATAAAGGCACAGCCCTCGCGATTCCTGAGTCAAGTTTCACAGTGTGACTCTTCAGGCAAGAGTTTTCTTCAGTTAATCTCACTCTGTGAACGGCCAGATGCTCTGTGTGACTCGTCAGTGGTTCCTTTAATTATCGTCTCACACTATGAATCCTCATACAGTCCTTACGTCCTCACAGTACACAGTAGGCTGTGTATTGCAAGTAAGACAGTGGTAGGGTCCTATCGTCTCACACTGTGAGTCCTCATACAGTCCTTGTTTCCTCACAGTACACAGTAGGCTGTGTATTGCAAGTAAGACAGTGGTAGGGTCCTATCGTCTCACACTGTGAATTCTCATACAGTCCTTGTTTCCTCACAGGTAGCCAGTAAAAATGGGTGTAATACATATAAAGCAGTGGTAAGTAGGGTCCTGAGCGTTCACCTGAGCGTCCTCCCACCTCACCTGTGGGACGTCGTGTCGGGGTCTGAGGGGGGCGGGCCCGGGACGAGCACTTATACAGGTAGAGGGGGTGGGGTGGGGGGGGGGGGGGGTCTTAAGGGGACTGTCACTCTGCAACGAGATCACTCTCTGTGCCAGGAAAAAGAGGTACCTAAGGTCGGGATCGGCGAAGTAGCAGAGTAGGGACCGTTTGGGGTGGAAAGGGGGAGGGGTGGTATGGGACAGAAAGAGGTAGTGCACGAGGGACAGGGGGAAAAGCACAGGCTTGAATAGCTATAGTGAAGGAAGTAAGAGTGAGGATGAATGATAAGGGTTAGGAGAACGTGGAGAATTATATTTTTCGATGTACTAGGGGTGAGGCAGTGGCGGAAGGGAGGAAAGTGAGACTTGTTTTTTGGATGAGCCTTTGCCTGGTCACACAGAAATGGGGAGATGGTTATGAGCAGCGTGTTTCATGCATCTTACTCCTAGGGTGGTCCACAATTGACTAACTGCCCCTTGGGTGTCGGATTCTGTCTTATAAGTACACAAATCCCAGATTCCTGTTGTGATTGCAAGGGAAAGGGACAACTCCGGAAATACTGGATGACAGAGTATCCCCGGATAATGTAGAATATGAGACATATGGGGTAAACAGTAAGTGCCTGGTGAAATATATATGAACAAACTACAAAAAGGGCCCAGTTGTCAATGGCTGAAGGGTGCCCGTATACAGATAAAACCATGCCCTCTGCCCTTTTCCTGTCCACAACATGACATACCTGACTTACCCCTTACCAATAACCCTCATCATTACAGCGCTCCACAAAGGCTTTACTCTTTCTGAATACAAAAAAAGGATTAAACACAAAAACATAATATTTGTCTTTGGATAGATATTTTTTTTTATAATTATGAACACTTTGACTTCTAAACAACCGAAACAAGTATATTCTCTGTTGTGATGAACAGTCAGATATTAATAGGCAATTTCTTGCAGTTTTAACCAGTTTACACAATTCATCATTCTACTTTATTCTGTGTTTTTGTTTTCTTATTTCAAGTTTCCAGAAGTAAATAGCCCAGCTTGTTTCTAGAACATGAAGTTAAATCTTAGAGTCAATATATCAAAGGTAGGCACACACGGTATAATCCGGAAGAGATGCCCAGAGTCAAGTATCCCGAATTTAAAAGGATTTGCCCTGACTTTGTTCTTAAAGCCAACCCCCTGAAGATACCACATGCCCTCAAATATACCTGCATATAGAATCAGATTTGTCCTCTGTGAAAACAACAGGTTAAAGTTTCACTGCAGAGCTGGGGTATTTTCACACGGAAGGTATTTGAAGTAAGGGCACTAAACTACATGTATTGCTAGAGTTCTTATCCTTAAATGTAGTGTAAACATTGGTCTTGAGAAAAGCAAGGAATTCAGGAAACCTATCTGAAATTACAGACATTAACTCCCTTTGAAATAGATCTCCAAAGTTTATGAGAAAAGAAATCTTGCTATCCGATCTCCCATACGTCATATCAAATCATATATATGCATGTAAGAATCCGCATTACCACACCACCGTGGACGTGCAACATTGTTTTTCTTTTTCCTCAAAAATTTAAAGTCACATTGATGATTGAAGGAGTTTCTCCATGTTTCTATGGTCACGTGACCTCCCTGATTATGGGTTATGTTGTGAAGGTGTCAGGGGACCCCTATGGTCACGTGACTCCGGTAAAACTGGTCTATGACAGGGACATGATAAATGACCTAATAATGACATGGTACGGCAGGAACGGTAACATGTCACTGACCTCTTGAGCCTTTGTTAGAGCATACGTTTGAAAAGTCCCTGCAAAACGATATGAGAAATTTCCAAGTCCCTCATTAGTAATATAACAATGCATTAGGCCTAAAACAGTTGGATAGAAAATGATCAATAATTTCATTAAAAAAAATCGACAAAACTTTTGGGATTTTTGGGTCAACATCTGATGAAAACTCCTTACTAGACACTCCTTAATAGATTAGTTGCACATGCCTTATCCCAGTGCAAATGTAAGCTTACTCGTGGATATATATTATGTGGGCATACGTGCAATATCCCAATGGTAAGAGCGACACTGACTCCACTCACCTTTCCCACAATCAATCATATAACTCTACTATACACATTACCCTAACAACCACCTAATCGGTCACCGCCAATTATGGTTATCTCTGAAACAGTAGAATAATCCCCTATTATCAGCAATTTTACCTCATTACCCAGGTAACCTGAGCAACAGCCCAGCTCTTTCAAAATGGCATGTTTTTGCACCTACTGTGGCCACAGATCCTTAAATCTGACATGGCGACAATGCACTTTCTAGGGTTTAGTGACTTACAGACATGCGACATGGCATTTAAAAAATATAGACATGCGACATGGCATTTAAAAAATGTAGTGACATATGATGAAGGATCTTTTTCCAATATTCGACAGGGCCTTTTCTTAAAATCGACCAGTGACACTAAGGGTCCTCCCATCATTCAAGGGCCCCTAACCACCAGCCTGGTCTTTGTGACGGTTTAACAAAACGCTTGGCAGGTCCTTTAAGAAGTAGACCAGGTAAAACTTCAGAAGGACCCTGGACATACAGAGACCTCCAGTAGTGTGCAGACCATACCTCATGTGGTCCCTGCTGGCCGCTTCCTCAGCCGCAGTGGGTATTTCCTGGTTTGTGGGGAGAATAGCTTTGTAAGCCGAGCCCCAGCCCACACCACATCAGGACGGCATGGGGTGGGGGTGCGTGCTGGGGAATCTGCTTCTCTGTCCTGTGGGTCGTGCTAGGTCGAGCTGAGACATGCAGGAAAGTTGTTAAATATCAGTGTTTTGTGTATAGTTGTAAACGCCGTTTATATTGGTGTTTACCTACTAATTACGTCCTTAGAAATAATGCTATGGACAGATGAAGTCTTAATGGGACATGGATGTCATTTTGTGATCTTTTATTCATTTGTAAGATCATAGTTTCTAATGTCTTATTCATATACAACTTCTCTGACTAATCGTAATTCAAGGACCTATGTGCTTCTAAGCTTAACGTTAGGTATGAATTCCCGGTTTTTACCCTACTACCTCTAAAATGACATCCTTTAGCATGTAGCAGTCTACACACCAAACTTACTTCAAGTCATACCAAGAACCAGTGAAGTAGGCTGCTACCAGCCTGTCCATATGGTTGCTGTTTTGTTAAACTGCTTATTAAAGGATCTGTGGGAACTAGCAAATTGGGTCGTAATCCCTTTATTTAGTACCACTCTCATCCTCTATTTGGCTTTATGGTGTAGTGATTAGCTATAGGACCCCCGTCTCCAAACCCAAAGATGGTGGGTTAGAATCCTGAAAGAGTTTGTCATTGCCAGGATTTTTCAGCCTGGCAAAGCCACTTGTTCTTTGACAATATGGGGTTCAGAAGGTTATAACAAATAACAATTCACTGACAATCGTGAGTAATAAACACACATTTTACTCTTAAGGGATGCTTGTATGGGATGGTAATGCCTATTATAAAGCATTAAGACTTATGAACTTCAGATTGAATCTTCTTTAGATATATTGCTCCCAGACGGGCAGCTCTAAACATTTCCTGCGACAAAGAGCCTACTTCTCTCATAAAGAGTCCAATGAAATCTTGGGCTATCAGATTACCTTTAGACTCTGAGGACAGTGAAGAGGGGTTGCGCTCTTTGTTTTATGACCTTCGTGTTTAAGGTGAGGGTGAGGGGTGGAATGGGGGGTTGCCCTGGTGGTCTGGTCACAGGCTAACTTTAAGCCATGTTTCCTGCGCATGCGCAACTGGTTTACAGCCTTCCATGACGGATTAACAGTAAGTCCCATGGACTATTATCACATTAGGTTTTATTACCAACAGAAACTTTTATTGAAATGATATTCTAAGTATCAAAGTTCAATGAAGAAATAGTTTCATTAAAGGGATCTGGAAGTATGGATGTGTGAGGAGCCACTTTCCTACCTATCAATATGCAATCGACATTATTCAATTTGAATACTTGCTCTCAAAAAAACAATACCTCCCATAAGACCCCAATACTGAAATGAGAATTTTTCAATATTCTTCCATATTTCTAAATGAATAAGTAATTACATATCTATGGTATTTGCTGTAGATTTTCCTAAGATGTACAAGATGTATAAGATATTTACACCCCCCCGACACACACACACATAAAAATTAATCTCTCTCTATATCTATCTATCTACAGGCTATATATTTATACATACACAATCATATTATTATAAGGCAGTCTACTCTTTTCCTATTTGTCAAGGTGCATAGCTGGGGGCACAAAGGACACGAGCAGCGGGGGCGGTCCTTTGTACTTGAATGTACCAAACCCTTTGGCAAAAGTGCTCTGGCAATGCTCCAGCATAGGCACCATTTTTGAATAGCTTTAATGGTTTAACAACCATCTGAGAAACATGGAAACCAGCACAGCTCTAGGCCTGAGTAATTATGGCTACAGAAAGGCTATGAAGATAAAGGATCAAGATTTCGAAGATCGAGTGATACAGGCATTTAAGAGTTGGGATCTTTAACTCTCCATAGTTGGGATCTTTCATTCTCTTAAGCTCTTTTCAAGAGTTCGTTATTTATTTGCTGTTTAACTTTGGAAGAAGCTACTATTACCAAATGATTAAACCCTTTTGTTTGAAAGATGTGACTAGATAAGGTTGACTTCGTGAGATCATGTGATATGTTTAGGAGTAAAGAAAAGGGCAAGTTTCCAAAGAAGATTGTTGGCAGGGATTCCAGCCTGAAAAGTGAACCTGCCAGAAGGTTTCAGAAGAGGCCTCAGCCTGTCTTTGTCTTTGTTCTCTCCTGCCAAGTTAGTGTCACCACATCAGCTTGGTCTACTGATGACATGCGAAAAGGACAGTAGAGCTGGGAGTCAAAAAGAAGTAGGGGTGGGGGGGGGGGGGGGTGAAACATGTAAACAAAAGTCCTAAGACAAGATATCACTTTAAATTCTCCTGCATGGCTAGGAGAGGATCTTTACTATCCAGCCATTCAGACGTTATACTTTTAGTTTTGACACTTCATATAATAATTATGCGCGAAGTTTGATATCTAAAACAATCATAAATGGTGAATAAACCAGAACGATTTTCTGTTTTGCTTTCCTAAGATAGCTTCATCCTTAATGGGAAAAGCCAAGAACGTCAGCAATTTTTGTCTGGGGACATTCACAAAAGCCTCGAATAGTTTACCGACATGTAACCTATACTAGCCAAGAGATTGACCCCTAATAAAATCAAGCTTTATTCCTACAGGTTTGTATGTAGTAAACCTTGGGGTATTATTGGATCCTGAAAGCACTAGACCGTGAAATTAGAGCACTACAATTTGCTTTGTACTAGTCCTATGACTGTAAGACATTCCCTCAAGGGTGAGATATTCACCCTTATTTATAAGCCTCAAAAGTGCAGAGATGATATGGTAAAGAATTACATATAATAAATTACGTGCAGTGGGAGGAGCTAAATCATTTACGGTTCTCCCTCCAGGTATGTGTAGTCTAAGATAAAGCCTTCTGAAGAAATGCTGGCGAGCCATGGTTTAACATGTGGACCACAACATTGTTTATGACTGGACCGATATAAGCTGAAACATCTATAACAGGCGTAAACATAGCGTATAGACAATGCACACTTTGTACTACCCCATGGACTATTAGTAGTTTGGTTATACGTAAAGATAAAAGACATCATTGTACTACTTCTTTATGGTGGTAGATTGGTTAAAATGCAAAAGATAGGAAAAAGAAGAAGACTAAGTTAAGAACTGAGTCTACTGACCTAAAGGTCGGTGGTCTTATTCTGGGATATCTCCATCTATTGTCTTATTCCATGACTTGCAAAACGGTCTCTGTAAGTGGCTAACCCCTATCCCCCCAAAAACCGTCCTATTTCCTATCGTAAAAACAAGAGGAGAGAGCAGGCTCTTAAAGTAACTAGTTCTTATTTGGTGCAAAAATATTATGATATTGATTGAGAGACCAGTAAGCTGTGGTGGAAATGTACAACAGCAGACAAAGCCCTACCTAATAGGGCAGTCTCACCTCTCAGACCCAGCCTTGTTCCCTTTAACCCCTGAAAGTGTGACAATGTGGGGCCTGTCCATAAGGAGGCAATAAGCACATAGCACCAGGGACAGGCAACAATCCCTGCCCTTTGTCTTAGGTACCCACCATTCCCACTCAGCTGCCTTCTCGAGCAGGCTGAGCTTTCATTAAAGCCCATTTCAGTCGGGCGTTTATACACTTTACGAGCAATCATGAGGGGCTTTTACAGACTTGCCAAAAGGATTGTTGAAAACAGGACCAATTGTGGTTTGTTTTTCATGTTTGGAGAAGGAAGGGTATGAGGGATATTAGATAATGCACAAGGTGGCTGTGTCGTGGTTGTTTTCTGTTGGTTTATTTCAACAGAAACAAAGTTGGATATGGTGCTCCTATATTTTTAAGATATATGTGAGATAGAAGAAAGAAGATTGATAAGAATATAGAAATTAGAAGATACATATAAACAAGCACTTATGTATGTGTAAACGTGGCGTGAATGGTCAGTTCCAGTGTTAGGACCACTATTCTAAGATGTCACAAAAAATATATAATTTGTGACTTATATAGCCTTGAAAAAAAATACCAAAATATATACCAAAAGAAGTACCTTTAGGATTTCTTGTAGATGTCAAGTGAAAGTCATAGTGCTTAAAGATACTGGCAACTGTAAATAACCGAATGCCTTACAGTAAGATAGAGATAGACAGTGCAAACAGGGTTGGTGCAGTATTTTGCATGTCCTTGCGGTTTGAGGACCACATGGTACACAGCACTGAGTCTGGTCATTGCGGGTCTGCGGTCAACAAGTGGGGATGGTCTCACATTTTATGCATGCCCCGAGGGATGTCAGGCTGAAATTAGGGACTAATGTAGGGGGATAGGTGAGGAGACGAGATGGAAGGGAATAACGGGTGAGTAAAAAGTAGGGAGAAGGGGGGAAGGGAGACATAAGTGGATTGAAAGAGAGGGAAAGAAGGGACGGAAGGATTAGGGTGGGAAGGAATGAGAAGAGGAAGGCAGGAAGGAGGGAGAAAAAGGGGACGGAGGGGACGGAGGGGAAGGGGAGGGGCGGGAGGGACAAAAGGACAGGAGGACTTAGAGAAGGAAAGTCTGGAGTGAAAAATAGGAAGGCAAGGAGCGAGAGAAGAAAGGGGGGAAGGAGGGGAGACAAGATGGAAGAAGGGAAGGGAGGAAAGTTGAAGGAAGAGAGGAACGGAGGGGCGTTGGTGAAAAGGATAGCATAAAGATTAGAGAATGTAAGGTAATGCAGAGATACATTCAGGTGACGGGAAGGTGGAAGTGACAAGAGCAGACAGGTATTGAGAGAAAGAAACTGGGAATATAATCATTAATATACAAATTCTATATAGAAATTATACATCATGACTTTTACATAATTTCTATATAGAATTTGTATTATTGAAATGTAACACTATGACACAGGCAAGAGGGTATACGGGAAGGGAGAAATTGTAAGGAAAAACAAAATTAGGTAGACCACAATTATATATTATACAGCCATCATAAACTGCTATAACTGATACATGCCTCCAGGCGTGGAATAAGTATGTCACTTAGGAACTCATTACCATGCAGGCCATATATTATACACTCCTAAAACATTATGTCCATGGGGGTTAATAATGAAACGTCCTTTGGGCATAGGAAAAAGTATCACTCTTAATACCTCTCCATCTTTTGGTGAAGGTAATATGAATATTTAGACTAAATCTGTTATGACCAATCAGTCTTAAATGTATACCTATAGACACACGCACAGATTATGGAGAAATTATGATCAGATACTCAATGAGGAAATCCAGCAAATACACCAAGAGAATGGAAAAAACATACAACCCCCAAAAAGGTGGAAATGTGCACACAAAATCCAAACAATGTAAGATATACGTCTAAGGCATACAAACCCTTAAAAAGGCCATGTGTTCCTCAGACCTGAAGAACCACGGAGCGTCTGTGTAGGCTGTTTGCCAGCTGCTGGTCCTCTACCTCCAGACAAGTAGGTTGACAAATGTAATATTTGTTTGAGTTGCACCGATGTAAGCACTTAGGCCCTAAAAGGATATGGTGAATATGTATGCCCACAGAGAGAATATCCTGGTACCAGTAATGCAATATATCATCCCAAGGGAGCGCCTTGAAATGACATGTTTTTTTGCACGTATTTTCAGAAGTAAGGAATGTCTGTCGATGGAGAGCATGCGAACATTTCTTAGAGACAGGGTACCTACTCAATACGTAGGGTATTTTCCCCTGGACAAAAGCTATAAGTAGAATTTCTAATTCACCCCAGAAGTGTGATTCACCCTTCAGACTTGTGCAGTAGTGTTCTGAATGATGAATAAGTCTTCCCTGAAATGTGATAAAATACTATGGTTTCTTATTTCTCTCTTGCCTAAATACAAAACTCCAATGTGTAACTTCCCTATGTATTTGGGCCATGCTGTAAAACATAGATTATATAGGCTGAGGATCGGAGAAGATTCCATGTACTCCATTAATAGTCTTTCCCATCAACTAAAACCAGGTAGCCAAGGAAAAGGAAAAACTAGCATTTCAGACTATTCTAATGCTTTTTTATTTACTAGTTAGAATCAAGTTTATCACATTTCTAATCCCTATACTTAACGAATCCTTGGCTTTCTTACGTGGAGGATCACTTTACCTCTATGGCAGTTACAGACTAAGAACATTGTTGACTGGTTGCATGGTCTGGTAGGTTCAAATTAGTTATCCAGTTACTATGAATAGGTTGTCTAGACATTAAACAAAAATATTTCAATGGATAATATGAGTATAAAAGAATACCCTTGTATAACCAGACATCGTTTCATTTCTTAAAACCATAGAAAAGGGGTAAACCTTCCGGAGATTTATATTAGAATGAGAACCTTGAACCAGTCATGCCTTTATATAATTCACACTTATTACAATTCATTGAAATATCTATAGATAATCAATAATATTTTTACAAAAATGTCTTTCTGACATGTCTTTCTGAGCGAAAAGAAAACATTGAACCAGGGGAGAGCTTTATCAACAAGAACCAATACTCCTTTCTAAAAACAGAGATCTTAATACAAATTTGTCAAATATAAAAGGAGGTCACTAAAGGTGCACGCCATAAGCAAGTTAACCCTGGCGACTAGCTGAAGTCGTGGTCCAATAGTGTTAACCATTTCCATCAAGGGTATAGCGCCACCAACAAGCTGAAGTCGCCGTTTATGGAGGTTTGGCACTTGTGGACTACCACCTACGGCAAGTCGCTGGGGTTTACTCACCTCGTGGGGACACACCTTCACACGAGAAGAGGGCCGTCGGCTGGGGCAACTCAGGTCGACTGGAATTCACCCAACTACTACACGTGGGCACCTACCTTTATAGAGAGGCGTAATGTAGTTTCCTTTGTTATAATCAGATCTTAATTCCCGAAAAATTATTATTTCCACTGGTGCTTATTTATCCCACTAGCTCTGGGTCCCGGTAATTTATGTAAAGTACTTTGTGTATTTTATACGGTTTGTCATCATATAAATCTATCTGTCCCACCAGGTATAGAGTTGTACCACGAAATGATTGTGAGACAGGGGCAGGGGATATAAATAGGGGACTCAGTAGGAAGTCGAGGGGTGCAGTACAGTGGCAGGTTCAATAGTCTGCCCACGACAATATTCCATACCAAACGTTCCACTGAATTGTAAATTTCCAGGCATAAAAACATGACATAAACAAAAAGAAGTTTATTAAAAAGCAGGCCGCCCCCTGCCTGAATCCTGGATCCAGCTGTGTTTTAGGGATGTGTTTTGTTGTACGGGCAGGTATGGCGTGCACCGTGCCCCTGTTGGTGTGACAGGTGAGTCACATCAATGAGCAAGGTGGGGGTGGGGGGGTGGGGTGGGGTTTGTAGTTACCCGGTCCTGTTGCTACCTTACACAGGAACAGAAACGGATTAGCCACTACCAATCAAGGAGATGCCATTCTTCCTACGTTTTTTTGTGAGCCCTTAATTATAGTTTTGAGTATTGTAGCTTATGGGAAGGGCTCACTCAATCAGTCATGTCTTTTGTAGGTATTTGGGCTTTGATCTGATTGCCCGGTTACACAATCTTACATACAAGTAGCTACAGGCCTTTGTCCACCGGCATGCATTTGTAAGCAGGACAATTAGTGTGCATCAAGTGTAATTTAGTGGGCAGGCCTCTCCCTTGCACCCTCCCCCACCCCCACTCCTTGAACTCAGTTCAAGGAGTGGGGGTGGGGCAGGGTGCAGTTTGAGAAGCCAGAAGTGGGTTACATAACCAGTACTTGAGCCACAGGGTCTAGGCAGTCAGTGTATGCAAGGCCGGGTAGGGGGAGGAGGAGAGGGGGGGGGGGGGGGGTCATGGTTGCTTGGGCGCATGGACAGTGATATAGGAGGGAGTCCTATTGGTCAATCAGGTTGACCAATGAGTGTACAGCTGCCCGGGACAGCTACACTGCCCAATGGACACTACTGGGACCCCCCCCCCCCCCACCTCTATGATGAGATTTCTGATTTCTAGTTAAGGGCGAACATCGATCGTTCCAACGATCGGAACTTTGATAGTCATTTGCTTCTTGTTTTTTTTTAGGATTTCCCAGATTTTGTGACTCCTAAGTGTATTTCAGAGTATCTTAAATTTTTTTACTTTAGTCTTTAGCTATGTAAGTGTAAGTTCATCGTCAGGACTCCATATCTAAAGTTTATTTTTTTCTCCTCGATACTTCTAGAAAAAAACAGTAGGAAAAGTAATTGTTACTTTTTTTCTACTTTTCATCGGTCGGGAGTGGCGTCTTTGCACTCATGATGTCATAAGAAGCTAAGTGCTAAGTTACTGTAGCTACTAAACAGGGGTTATGTATGCTATATCTATGAATAGAATTAAATAACTGCTCGTCCACAATGTATTTTACCAAAACTATAGATAAAGCCTAGTTCAAGCCCAGTTCAAGCCAATGCTTCAAATGTCTTTGTCCCAGTGGTAATGTACACATGGACAGCATTAAATACTGAGGCGAACCGTTGTGGCAATGTAGCGGTTGGTTGGTGGATTTTAACCAATCTTGGGCCTTCATAAAGCACGAAAAGGTATTCATATTTAGGAGATGGTTCACTTCAGTGTATGACAGAATGCCATACTCTTCTCAAACGGTCCTCAGGTATCATGTTGTTTACCTACTGTATTTGGCATGGTTAGCATGGATATTTTTTCGATATGCAGTGGGAATCTTTAGACGAAGAGGCCAGAGTTCCCCAAGAGACGCTATATTAGGTCTCTGGTTCCCCTTAGAATGCTGTTTAGATAAGTTGGAACTAGGGGTAGGTTGCCAAGTGTTCTTTACAAAAGTTATCCACCCAGTATGGTAGGGGTATGGGTGATTCACAGTTAAACGGATCTCTGCCATATGAGAAATGGCACGGTGACGTTGACTACACACGGTAGCATGTCTACAACATGTAAAAAAAACCCAGACAGTCTATTTTAGATTACTATAATTAATCTGACAGAGCTGTGACCTTAACGTCTACTCCTTATCCTCACCCTACTGACAGCTTGTCCCAGCCTTTCCTCCTTTAAATGGTGGGTAATATTAATAGGGTTGGCGTGACAGTATGCGTGTTGTGTTATGGCCATAAGACCATGTCTAAAATACACAACGAAGGCCATTCATTTATTGATTGGCATGTTTTATTCACCAGTGTTAACGTTTATGGGAATTCAGCTGTGAAGAGATAATTCATCCATTAAGTGTTTATGCTCCTCTTTGGTTGGGAAATAAGCCAAGCTTGGGAAGGTTTGAAGAATTCAGGTCTTTAGAATATCTACCTACTCTAGACCCTATAAAGTTGCCTTTTAGACAAAGTGTTCCCCCTGTTTCCACTGGAATATTGTACAACACACATCGTAACACGAGGTCCTTGTAGTAACGTCGCTGTTTATAAAATTAAGGTCATTCTACTAGATGAATACAATCATTGTAAAAAGATGTACAAAATGGGGAGTGACATCTATATGACTTAAAAATTGTAAGCCAACAAATCATTCTAAAAGGTTAATTCTTTATAACAAATTGAATAGATGGTTTGTTCTGCAATGGATCACAGGTTATCGATATTGATAAAAGAGTGCCAAAACAAAATAAATGTTGCTACAATTCCATGTTTTTACACCATCTGTTCTTGACGGGTCAGGGTATACCCCCAGCTAGTCTTGCAATTCGTGTTTGATCCTGACTGTAGAAGGTCTATACTCACTTAATATCCTAGGTATAATAAGACGAAGTGACGTCGCTCATATATCAAAAAAGGGTCTTTTAGATGGGAATATCTTGTGTCAGGTCACTTTCCTCTCCCCTCCTCAGATATACATTTTTCGTTCATGGTATTCTTTTTCTTGCAAGAATATATTCTTTTTCTTGCAAGAACATTTAGCATGGATACACGAAATTCATTAAATTGCCGGCATTATTTCACCAGAGTGCAACTGATTCACGAAACACAAGTTTATTATTATTCTATCATTTATGAATAAGCGAAAACAGGTTTAGCACAAAATAGATTGGTTAGCTGTAGATGAGGATTGATGATAAAATCCAATGACATGCTACTCTGACCCTCACCCATATATTAGGGTGCATACAGCGCAGCCGTTACGCTTGTCGGTCTGCGGGATTCACACAAAAAGTGCCCTATATATACATATCAGAATTTCATGTCAATTGAAAATATGGTAACTTGCAAACCAGGGGCTTCCCAGCGCCTGTATTAAATCAGTGGCATTGCAAATTCTTCTGCTTCAGGTAATTTTCCGACACCAGGTTTGGTCTCAGCCTGGATCTGGCCAGACATCCCTGGATCCTAAGGTCACCTGAAGGTCGTAAATCCCCTGCAAAATGAGTTCACAGAGTCCACATGCCTTGTTTTTTTGTGAAAGGACAGACTGTGTATCTTACACAGATTTGTAGTATCTACTATAGTCAGTACAAGGTATACCAGCTGCTTTGGAGGCAGATTTATAAATCTGTCTTTGTGGCACGGCTATATATCAGACACCAGTTTCTGGTCAGAATATCAATGGTAGTTCATCTTGTCGTGCTGTACACAGATCAAACTGAGCATCTCAGCAGCACTGCTTATGAGTGAAGTATAAAGATCTCCAATCCTACCCTAGATCCAATACAAGAAAAATTATATTTTTTTGAAGGGAAGATAGTTCCATCGCAATCGGTTCTGCAATTTTCAAGATTCACCCCGAATATCCAGAAGGTCTTGGGATCTTTCCAATCTCTTGACCTTTTTTTACGGAAAACATTTAATTATGATTCTAAGCAAAAGTGTGGTCACGATAAATTAAGTTTTCAGAAAACAGCTTTATAATGAAGAGGACTTACTAGGCGGGGATCGTGGTGATTTTGGGGCTTGACAACAAGGACTTTGCCCCATATACCAAGTGACCCATATCGCCAAGGTCATGACCCTGTCAGTGTCACCCCCTGTATGCTGCAGTGACCAGTCACCCTTAACAGTCCCGGAGGTGTCAACGTTGGATCCTCAGGTCTGACATTAGGGTACAAGCAGTGGGTCGACCAACAAAACCCACTGATTCCAAGCACACCACAAAATGATAAGACATTTATAATTTTAGTAAAAAATGTATAATCAAATGCATTCCAGAGTTGTTATCCGTTTGTCGTTCACTGTTTAAGCATTTTGCTTAGGTGAGGAGATGGGAAAACGATACTATTTGTGGCAAGTGGTTCCTTATGGAAATGCAATATCGTGTTGTCTTATTGCAATTGACACTGAAGCGTTTTAGACACAATATTCCACTTCAACTCTTCTGTTTCTAAAATCATTTGCCTTGATGCAAATAGAGGTCAAGAGAACTTCATTGACACTCGTCATATAACCTTTACAGATTGGCCTTAAAATGCGCTTGTAGTGACAGTTTAATACAAGCATAATGTGTATACTGGGGGTGGTTTGTAAAGGGTATAAGGCGTCATCACTAACTCCATTGCTACTTTGTCCTCATAGGCACCTTGCGCAACGTCGTTTTCGGGACGTATTATGCCGTGCGACACCGGCGATTGGAGAACCTCCGGTCCGTTTTCTACTATAGGATAAAGAGGAGGGGGCTGATACTTTGGTCCCCTGTGTATTTTAGACTCAATTCATAAAGAAAATATGAATGGTTATGGGTAGCTTAGGCCTTTCTCTACAAAATATCACAAAATGAAGTTAAATCTATCGCAGGGAAATAAGAAAATCTGAGTTGTTTGGAGCTCCCAATGCTGTAGGATAGGCGGGAAGTCCGCCACCGCTCCGCAGCAAACGACGTTGTGCAAGCTCTCTATAAGGTCACGACCTGTCTCCTTTTACTTTTCTTCACAATGTGCCTGTCACAAGGGTATAGTACGCGGAGGTCTAGATACCTACAGATTTAAATAGACAGGGTGATATGGCTACATTTCGTAAATTATACAGGTGGGTATGGAGCATTGTGACACGTAAAAGAGAGTGACATTTCTAAAATCGACATTGGACACGGTCCTTCACTGGTGGCAATGACAAGTGACGTGTTTTTGTGTGCAATTCTTAAACTCGACATCCCTTGAAATGGCTGGGAATAAGGGATTCATCATGAGCCATGAGCATAGAGGCAGTAGCCACAAGCTGTGATTATCAGCCATTATAGTATTATTCAGTCAAATGGTCCTACTTGTTCTCCTCGATATACATAACCCCCTTCACAGACACATTAATCCAACAGCATGTGTGTTCCTCAGCTTCCTCAACTCTAAAACTCTGGGCTGCCTGCTATAGCAAAACTATTTTCCTGATGAAAGATTTTTGTAATAAAAAGTGTCCCAACCCTTATCTAACATCTCTACCGCCCTCCCTGTTCTTTACTAAACCTACTGTGAATTCAGACTTTCTAATACTATATGCATATATGTAACCAAAAGGAATGAATGCACTTACCCCAATGTATTATCCAGTGACTTAACCTGCTATAAATGGCGGTCAGGGTGGGCAAGAAGAAGGGGGTGAGAGAACCCTAGGGAGGGATTACAATTAGGTCAGTGGTTAATTATTCACCTTTCCTCAGGTCAATTATTCAGGTGTAGTTGGACTGACTCCCCTGCAGGAAGGGGATAGGGGGTGAATCAGATGTCAACGGTATACATGTATTTATCCAGGGAGGAAAAGGAAATCCTTACATTCAGTGATTCGTGAAACATGTATACTAGAAAACCCTTTAACTTTAACTGCACCTTCCACACCCAGGCGTTTGAGTTTCACTTTGGTGATAATTATCTTCATAATTATTTTGTTACAAGTTGCAAAATGTTGAAGGTTTGGTTAAACCCTAATTTTGGCCTGAACCACAAAATTGGGGCCTAATCAATTCTAGTTTATGACTCTTTTATATCTGAACCACTCCTTAGATTGTGAGTTTTTACAGGAGTATGGTCATCCACGGGAAACTAGACTTATAAAGCTGCCTCTATATTCTATAGTATCTAGCCTCAGGTTAAGAAAAGGGAAGGAGAGATAACAACAACAATAGCATCAATGTCGCCATTGTTTTTATTAAGAATATGACTATGAAATTATGATGGATGAACCATTGTTTGTAACCTTGACATACATCAACAAGTTTTTTCCTGTAATTTAAAGTCTTGTTTAGGAGGATTTGGATGTATAACATACTGGTTTTCAAATAATGCACTTACGTATTTGAATAGCAAAGTATGAGGGTGTGAATTTAGCGTTGTTATTATACATTAATCCTCTAGTGCTTATTCCAGTATCTGGGCTAATGCATGTCCTAAACGACTAACCCAATGCCCTCTAATAGAAAAACATCAGAAACAGACAATTGTCCTAGCAAAGCAGCCAGCCCAGTGGGCTAATTTGACACCGAATGGTGTGAACAGAGGCAGCTCTCACAGGGGCCTGGGAACTGGAGAGGGGCTCTGGGGGAGGTCCTGATGTCACAAGTAATTTTTGTAAAATGCTAATGTGTGTGATGATGATGTATTCTAGTTTAATGTCAACTAAGGAATCTTTCAGCTATATCGAAGCTAATATAACTCATGTTTTTACTTTGTACAAAGTACTGATCCTGACGTTCTCAAAAGAGCTTCGTTTGTGTTCTCCTAACAGGGCCCCTAAAGGTGCCTAATACTAATTTCATCCAGTTGAATTTGCAAAATATTCTTATTTGCGTGTCGAATATAGGGGTTAAGGGTCATTAGATGGAGCAGGATCAATCTTTCACCTCCAGGACTAAGCACTTTCCTGCTGTATGGTGTTGGGGGGAAAGTGTTTTAATTTTTTTTTTCACAGGTCATACCTTCAAGCCAAAAGACACTCATCAATCATATTAATGGGATTTCAATGTAGGATTTTTTTTATCGCTCCAGTGGAAAATGCAAATCTTTGTATCCCACACCAAAGAGCTGAACGGAAAATGTCACAGATAGTTTTAGAAGGTGTCGTGTAACTGAGAGTTAAATACCCCATGCTGATTGCGACATTGTAGACTTGTCAGTGTCTTTAGATTGAATTCATAGGAAGGCTTTTTTGGTGATGACAAATAGTTTCCCTTGAGGAAAGAGCACCAGTTAAGAGGAATGTGAATTGTAGGGTTAATGGATACTTATAACTACTGTCTGTAATATGAACTCTAACATTGTACAGCACAAATAAACAAATGTCATCTTAGACCTGAGCCAGAAACCAAGAGAGGATATGTTGCTCAGATATCAGAATTCTGTTGAGGTTTGGTTTGACAAACTCAGAATACAAAAGGGTATATTATCCCCTTTTCACATATTTACCTCTGGGGTTAGGATGCTGTTTTCCTTTCAGATTGTGAAACCTTCGCTGTTTTAATGTCAGTTTAGTCCCCTTGAAGATGGCGGTTCGGAAAAAGGGCGTATATCATTATGATTAGTATATTTTAAGGGGGTTGACTTATAGAATCAAACCCAGGTACTTGTTATTTTTGGTTGTGGATCTAGTTTGAATCTATTTCCATTCCCCTCTTACTTAAAAAATATAATATAAAGAAGGGGACACATCTCGCATGTGCATGTGAATGAGCGAGGTTTGCGTGAGGTTATATATACATCCGGACCCCCCTCGTCCTGCCTGAACTCCTGGCCAGATTCTTTTTTCGTCTTCAAAGGGATCCATGTGAAGTGTCATTTGTTTCCTCTGAAAAGGGAAAACCTGCCTGAGGCTAAAAAAACTTATGTTTTGAGAGTTTCATCATTTTCTAACCCAGTTAGGAAATATTCAACCAACAGCCGTTGTTCAGAACGTAACTGAACTTTTACCAATTGGTCCTTTGCAGCCTGTGAAGCAAGTCTGTCTGGATTTATTTAGGTTTCTTCCCTCATGCATAAACTGCTCCCGCAACTTAGATATGTCAGAGATATTTTCCACAAAGGAATTCTCCATAAGACCCACCGTATCATGGTATGGTAGTGTAACCCTTAAGTACACCCGGGCCTGCTTCCACCAGCCTGATCCACCCTGAGATGTATTATACTCTCTCATCCCACACAAGGTGTTTCCTTAACACACCGCGCCAAGAGAATGGCAGCAGCTATTGTCAACCAAGGCTCTCATGTTTGTACCGCCAACAACCAATGGTGAAATATTTGACAGGTCCTTGCAATAAAATACAGGATTCTATTCTACGCCGACAATCTCAATATGACCTTAACTTTTATTGTGGTCTTTGGTTGTTGTGAATGTATATATACCAAGGAAAAAATAAATATACACAAATTGTTTGGGGATAAATCAACCCGTTTATCCCCAGTTTATGATTCCAACGGGGGCTGAGGCGTGGAATGGCATCCGCGTTACCGTCGTTTAGATTTACGGAAATACTTAATTCTATGAGGGAGAGTTTTAACTGCCTTTGTGGCTTCTTTTAAAGAAGAATGATATCTACCCAAACGTCTTTTATGTCTCGTTAAACTAGTTAGGCAGACGCATTCTCTTGAGACAGTAACAGAATGTGGTGGCGGATGTGGGTGGCTTCCAGAAGGTCTATTATTAGTTTCTAAATTAGGATAAAATAAGATCTGATTTAGCTCACAAGTAGTACCATTAAGGCATTATCAGAGATAAAATTACAGACTAAACTGACGTATCCCCATACAATTTTGGTCATCAGGAATCATAGTTTATTCAGGTACTGCGCGACAGACTAATAAACATCATAAATAAAAAGGAGAAAAGGGTAAAATTGCAACTAATTTGAGACGGTAGGTTTATCACAATTAGTGAAAAAGAAGAAGTCAAACCAAAGTATACTGCAACTTTACTTGTATGTTTAATGTATTTAGTCAATAGTCGAGAGTGGAAGGAAAAAAAATGGTTTCAAGCAGGTCATTAACTAGACCTTGACCTGCTTCTTGACTGGTTTGGGCTTAATAAGAAAAGGTAGAGGTAAAACAGAATCGCAACAGGTTAGGGAATTGGGAAGACTAGATAACATTTGGAGTAAGAGTTAGAGGGGGGTGGCGCGGAAAGGGAGCGTGAGGTGTCTGATAGGCTACGGTTGACGGAAGGCTTGGAGAATTTGGGCCCTGGATAAGTGGAATAGATAGAACCACACGTATCCCCATTAGAAACGACCGAGAACAGGTTCTATGAGGTCGTAGAATATCATACTGATTTAAAAGGGACTTTCCAAGTGACTATACTAAACTTGGATTATTGTTTGTGTCAACTATTATCAAGATTTCCTTCTTAAAGGGAGGGGGCGGGGTCCTGCTGTTTCCTAGGGTCACCCCCTTTCCCGCCAACGTTCACGGGCTATTTATTCAGACAACAACAATACGACCTCAATACAGTGACAGTTCTTAGCCCCCTCCCCCTCCAACCTACCCCACTTTGACCTTTCATGTCAAGATATATATACGTGTACATCCACCTCCGACGTCATCCCACACCCCCTCCCACTGGGGCAGGGGACTAGGGGCTGGGGCCTTGACAGCTGCTGAGCCCTCGGCTCGCACCCCTTTCACACATTATTGCATATCCTTGACCTCTCATCTCAGATTCCCATACGAAGTTTGCCCTCAAAACGTCCCATACGTTCCCTACATAATTGCAACTCTCAGCACAGACCTCACATAGACACACTCCCCCGTTTGCCCTACTTATACATAGTGTTATATTTTATGAACATTACAGAACATTTCCCACAAGCTGTAAGGAGGTGTACTAATCTCAGTGAATTCCCAAATTGAAGGTTTAGATATCATAATCTGAGGAACCTTTCATAGTGTTTCATTGAACTATTTTCGTTTTATCACACTTTAGATTCACCTGTATAAGCCAATACATCCACCCGAGGTTTTGATATACAAACTTTATTCCAAGTGTATTCAAGCCATCTGCAACACCTAGGTTTTAAAACATATGGTCATTTCTGTAAGGTTGAATACTGGGTACATCAGTGATCTCTACTCACTCTGAGTCTGATCTCTGAGTATACTCCCTGACATCAGCCTGTACAGCCGTGTGCTCTCGTTACAAATGGTCTATGTACTCCCCAGTGCTTTGTCACAGCGCGTACCTCAACACACAACCTACCTGTCTGCTTTAGTCGATCCCTCCACAACAGGTAACGCTGCCAACTGGAAAGGCTGCACTGCTCCTCCTCTCCCTGGACGATGACAACCGTCCGGTCACCCGCGACCCGGCCGGCATAATCCGAGGAGTGTCTAATGAGAGCAGAGACAGCGAGGAGGGGACAGCCGAGACCGCCTCCTCTTGTTGTTGCTGGTGGCAGGAGTGGTTTAAACGGTGGTGGCAGCCGTGGGATGACCCACCAGCAGCGTACTACCGGCCCGATGTCAGCGAGGTGTCAGGCGTGCAGTCTGGCCTCGCTCACTGTCTGGGCCGGGGGTCGGTGTTTGTGTGTGTGGGTGTGTGTGTTGGGGAGGGGAGGGGAGGCTAGAGGAGGGGGTGTGGGTGTCAGTGCATATCAGTCAGGATACTAGTCGTTGGCTGAGAACTGTTGGCTGGATCTTTCCTTATTTGATCTTTAAGTTGCATGGTTATAGTTTGCTAGTTTTGTGAACTAAATATTAGATCTGGCAGGGCTTTGCTGAATCTATTGACCCAATGAAATAAATCTAATAGAATGAAGACGCAATCAGCTGAGTAAATAACATTAGTTAGTCAGTTATTTCACTGCACAAACACAAAACATAATACCTGCCATCATACACATAAGAGTTAGGCCTAATAGCGGTGATTATTGTTTCAATGATAACTCACTTCTATATTATTGTTGTGACCAGTCTCTTTATTCTAGAAGAATATTACCAGGTGACCACCCAGAACAATATATAACGGCATACATTTGAGTGTTGTACATATTAATCCCCGACAATTATGATGCATGTTTAAAAAAGGCCTCAATCAGTTGGTAGACAGGCTGGTAGTTAGTGGGTACTCGTGACCGCGGTGGTTGGGGGTAACGTAAGACACAGCAGTAGCAGCAACAGCAGCTGACCCGCTGTCTACCTCCCCTCTCCTTACGTCTCATTGGGCTGTTTCCAGACTCACTCCACTTTCTAGTTGCCTTAGATCCCAGGCCATACCAAAACACGGCATGTACATGAAGACAGGAGACAATCGAAAGCTTGTTATAGTTTGTGAAGATGGCGTGCAACCTATCACAACTTAGGACACATTCAACAAAGTTCAATTCAATGACATACTTTCTGACATGATACACGTGTATATAAATGTGTCTATTTTAACATCTAATACCTTTTCTGTAATCATTGAGACGTCTTTGTATCAATTATGTCCTTTTAACATAATCTGTTACGGCAATACATGAATATTTGATGTCGCCATAAATAAGACTTTCCTTAAATGGTATCACAAAAATAATTATGTTGATATAAACAAGTAAATGGAATAGACTAATTTATGGCTGTATCAGAGGGCCGGCCGGAACACTTGAACAATCGATCTTACACAAGCGTAAATATAATTGTTTAGAAAAATAAGAAAAATACCAGTAAAACATTAACATCTTTTTGATGATTAACGAGACATTCTTTTTTTCGTGATCTTTTCCAATAATTTCCCTCCTTAAAGATCTACAGGCCCGTCATGGAAATTTTTTTAAGCTTTGTACTTTTTTGGGAACAAAGTCACAGTGTATGTTGTGTTTCAAACTTTTCTAGCTGTCAGTAAAGTTTAGCTGAGAGAATTGATCCGTTTGCCCGTACCATCCGGAGATGTCAATTCAGCAAACAGCGGCAAACAGACACGTGTGCATATAGATCTCACAAGATAAAAACAACCAGTATGGACATCTAGGTCGTAAAAGCCAACAAAATGATGTAAACTGTTTTTGTTAGATGGTCTAAAACATATACCGTGAATATAACTGAATTCGACATGTAGAATAATACAAGAATTAATCGGCCGTGGATAAAAATAGTTGTGTCACCTAAGATGGCTAGGGCGTGGCTTTAAGATGGTTGATCCTATGAGAGTGGTTCTTCTATGTGATTTTTACTTTTTTTTCATGTATTTATTTCAAAAACTTATTTCTTGTGAGAGATGCAGGAGAAAACCAAAATACGTAGGGGAGTGCGGGGATTCGTGTCGTTTACATAGCTTAGGATATCTTAATGTTTGATCATTCCATACACACTGATACTGCATGAGGTGATTTCTTGAAAATGGGTTCGTGGTCAATCGTAACCAAAGAGATCTGCTGTTCAATAAGTAGTTTCTTTGTAACCTATGTCAACTTCATTTTACATGCAGTAATGCTGTGGAATAATATCTCCATATCCAAACAAAAGCGGATGTCGCCAGCTATTTATATTATAGTCCCCAGCAGCAGTGGTTTTGGGGAGTCCCTAGTTATTCTTCGCGTTGTATTAAGTTTCACCAATGGTATAAAGTTTGATAGGCGAAGTATAGGATGGCTTTTTCTTTGAACAAGTGAAAGAGCCAGTTCACCCTATTATCACACATTTAATCTCCTGGTTCCTGTCCTATGCTTGGAGAGTGGATGCATGGGTTTCTTGTGAGAGCAGATTTTAGTTACATTTAGTTACGTGTAGATGTGTCCTATGGCCTTTGACAATTTTTACATTAGAATGGATTTTGTGTTGTTATAATTCTTTAAAAAAATACCTTAAATGTATTTTACATAATTCTCTTATAAGTTTATATGTATTTTGCTTGTATTCATGTTATTTGATTTAAATTTACAAGTTTCAGGATAGTTAAAACAATAATAAACAACTTTGAGTTTTGGGCAACTCTAGTAGGAGAGTGGAATCCAGGTGAAAGTCAATTGCCTCTCATGCTATTAGCTGTGCGGCAGACCGGAACAGACTGGAACAGAAGTGTCAAGTAAACAACTTTGAGTTTTGGCCAACTTTAGTGGGAGAGGTGGAACCAGGGTGAAAGTCAATTGCCTCTCATGTTATTAGCTGTGGTTCAGACTGGAACAGAAGTGCCAAATCCCTTACATTCTGTTCTTATGGTGTGCCAAATGAGAAAAAACAGTTCACAATTTCAAATTTGTATAACATTTTTTCTCAATTCCAGCATTTACAGAAGTTCATCAGACATGTATTTTAGCATGGCCGCCATGTTTTTATGATGTTCCAAGTGCCCAAAAACGACTTCAAAAATTTTGATTTTCATGAAATTTCTTTTTACTTCCAAGTTTTAGACAAGGTCATCAGACATGGTTATCAGCATGGTGGCCGTGTTTTTATGATATGTCAAGTGTGTAAAAACGACTTCAAAATTTTTGATTTTCATGAAATTTCTTTTTACTTCCAAGTTTTAGACAAGGTCATCAGACGTGGTTATCAGCATGGCGGCCATGTTTTTATGATGTGACAACTGATAAAAACAACTTCAAAATTTTTGATTCTCATGAAATTTCTTTTTACTTCCAAGTTCTAGACAAGGTCAACAGACATGTTTCTCAGCATGGCGGCCATGTTTTTATGATGTTCCAAGTGCTCAAAAATGACTTCAAAATTTTTGATTTTCATGAAATTTCTTTTTACTTCAAAGTTCTAGATAAGGTCATCAGACATGTTTATAAGCATGGTGGCCATGTTTTTATGGTGTTCCAAGTACCCAAAAATGACTTCAAAATTTTTGATTTTCAGGAAGTTTCTTTTTACTTCCAAGTTTTAGACAAGGTCATCAGACATGGTTATCAGCATGGCGGCCATGTTTATATGATTTGCCAAGTGTCCAAAAATGACTTCAAAATTTTTGATTTTCAAGAAATTTCTTTTTACTGGCGGCCTTGTTTTTATGATGCGCCAAGTGCCCAAAAATGACTTCAAAATTTTAGATTTTCATGAAATTTCTTTTTACTTCCAAGTTTTAGACAAGGTCATCAGACATGGTTATCAGCATGGCAGCCATGTTTATATGATTCACCAAGTGCCCAAAAATGACTTCAAAATTTTTAATTTCCACAAAATTTTTTTTTACTTCCAAGTTTTAGACAAGGTTATCAGACATGTTTAAAAACATGATGGCCATGTTTTTATGATGTTCCAAGTGCCCAAAAATTACTTCAAATTTTTTTATTTTCAAGAAATTTCTTTTTACTTCCAAGTCTTAAACAAGGTCATCAGACGTGTTTCTCAACATGGCGGCCATGTTTTTATGATGTGCCAAGTGCCCCAAAATGACTTCAAAATTTTTGATTTTCAAGAAATTTGTTTTTACTTCCAAGTTTTAGACAAGGTCATCTGACATATTTATCAGCATGGAAGCCATCTTTTTATGATGCACCAAGTGCCCAAAATGACTCCAAAATTCTTGATTTTTCAAGAAATTTCTATTTACTTCCACGTTTTAGACAAGGTCATTTGACATGTTTATCAGCATGGCAGCCATCTTTTTATGATGTGCCAATTGTACAAAAATGACTTCAAAATTTTTTATTTTTAAGAAATTTCTTTTTAATTCCATGTCTTAAACAAGGTCATCAGACGTGTTTCTCAGCATGGCGGCCATGTTTTTATGATGTTCCAAGTGCCCAAAAATGACTTCAAAATTTTTTATTTTCATGAAATTTCTTTTTACTTCCAAGTTCTAGACAAGGTCATCAGACATGTCTGTCAGCATGGTGGCCATGTTTTTATGATGTTCCAAGTGCCCAAAAATGACTTCAAAATTTTTGATTTTCATTAAATTTCTTTTTACTTCCAAGTTTTAGACAAGGTCATCAGAAGTGGTTATCAGCATGGCAGCCATGTTTTTATGATGTGCCAAGTGCCCAAAAATGACTTCAAAATTTTTGATTCTCATGAAATTTCTTTTTACTTCCAAGTTCTAGACAAGGTCAACAGACATGTTTCTCAGCATGGCGGCCATGTTTTTACGATGTTCCAAGTGCCCAAAAATGACTTCAAAATTTTTTATTTTCAAGAAATTTCTTTTTAATTCCAAGTCTTAAACAAGGTCATCAGACGTGTTTCTCAGCATGGCGGCCATGTTTTTATGATGTTCCAAGTGCCCAAAAATGACTTCAAAATTTTTTATTTTCATGAAATTTCTTTTTACTTCCAAGTTCTAGACAAGGTCATCAGACATGTCTATCAGCATGGTGGCCATGTTTTTATGATGTTCCCAGTGCCCAAAAATGACTTCAAAATTTTTGATTTTCATTAAATTTCTTTTTACTTCCAAGTTTTAGACAAGGTCATCAGACGTGTTTCTCAGCATGGTGGCCATGTTTTTATGATGTTCCAAGTGTCCAAAATTGACTTCAAAATTTTTGATTTTCAAGAAATTTCTTATTACTTCCAAGTTTTAGACAAGGTCATCTGACATGTTTATCAGCATGGCGGCCATCTTTTTATGATGTGCCAAGTGCACAAAATTGACTTCAAAAGTTTTAATTTTCACGAAATTTCTTTTCACTTCCAAGTTTAAGACAAAGTCATCAGACATATTTGTCAGCATAGCAACCTTATTCTTATGATGCACAAAATGTCCAAAAGCTGCTGTCAATTTTCAATCTTTACAAAATTTCATGTTTTCTCTTTCCAAGTTTTAGACAAGGTCAAAAGACATGTTATTTAGCATGGTGACTATTTTTTTATGATATAGCAAGTATACAAGAACAAGCTCAAATCTTTAAAATCTTTTTAAATCTTCTTGCTTTAGTACAGTACCTATATAGGATATCCTTTTTTTGCACATGAGTTCCTTTTTGCCAATGACAACCTCTTCTTTATACAAATATATGATTAACTTACAATTATCTAATTCAAACTTTAGTACTTTCTTTTTCATTAACAGGCGAAGAATCTCGTTATTTTAATAACGATTTCAGTTTTAAACGAGATTATACAGTTGCACTTGTATCTATATAGTATAGTAGCTAATGGTGGGGACTCCCTCAATCAGTCATGTCTTCAACCATTTAATTCTCTTTCTTTTCAATGACCAGTTACACAATCTCATGTCCAGCAATTGAAGGGCATTGTCCTCCAATTGTTGTTAGAATCAGGCAGTGTGAGAAGCAAGAAGTAGGTTACATAACCAATGCCTGAGCCAAACAGCCCCTACCCCTTCAAATTAGGACCACCACTGTCACCTGCAGGTGGGCAGTTCCAGGTTGGTGAGTGATAGGTCACTCAGTACTAGGACCTAGTAGTGGCCCTTTCTTAAAACCCCTCCCTGAGCTGTGCATGACAGCAGGAGTGGTGGTGGTCAGCACCTATAGCCCATATTACACATAGCCCTCTGGTATTAGAGGGGCCTTTAGTTTACTGAGGGATGACCATCGCTCATGCATGAGCGGAACTTTGTAGCTAATTTGCTTCTCGTTAGTTCCCCTGAAGGCCCCGAGCCTCAATCACTTAATTAGGGAATCTAAGTATTAAAGTGAAGTAAACTGGCCGTTGACGTTACTTGGCTGAAAGAACTGCTGCTTTTCCGAAATAAAAGTGGGTATAAGAAACGTTTCTGACGTATCAAGTTACAGCTGGTCCTTCATAAGATACATCAACTGTCTGACCCCCAGCGTCGTGTTTCTCATCTGTGGACACCCAGCGCAATAAACCTGCGACCCTGATATGATTATGCCATCTTCATATTACGCAAAGAAAGCATTAGAAAATATTTAATAAAATCGATCTAGGGTATGGAGCTGTCAAAATGTAACCTCAAGTTGTGAGTTTCATATCAGGTTTCATTTCCTGAAGGTGCCGTATCGACAAATACTGATTATCAATTAGACTAGTGCCTCGTCTTATTGATATCGAGATACATTTCTAAATGAACTATCAGGTTGGTTCATACTTATATCATCATCATCATTTTACATTCAATAAGTACTTCACCATGATGATTGGTCATCGTAGAACGTATATCTTGATTAAAATACAGTATCTGTGCCTTCCTTAAGTACGTTTATTGATTGATGACTGTGGATGAGTTCCAGGTAATGGATCGATAAGAGGAACATATTTACCAAATTTTGGATCAGAACGCTGCCTCCCCTTGCCCCTGCGCACCTCGCCGCTTTAATTGCTACTCTTAGAGATCCATCACTTAGCATTTTATTTTTTCTCACTGCTTTTTGTGGGCCGGTGAGCCAGTTAGACGTTCAAGTCGGTTCTGGTCTTTTGAATCTGGCGCGCTCGCCGCCCACTAAGACATAGACTTTCGTGAAGAGTACTTAGAGTCACTTTGTTGAAAGGACCCCCCGGAGCGCCGGGGCAATACACGACATTTTGGCGACCGATTCTGGGCTTAAATCCAAGCATTTGGGCTTATTTGGGCTTAAATTAATATCAATTGGCATCTCTAGAACAAGCAGGAATAGTTAAAATTGTCCAAATTGCGCCAAATTAGACATATTAACGCAAAATAAAAGTCGGTTACATCGGCGGTACTCGGGTATCTTCGGCATTCTCCGTGACCCGCTTTCAATCGGGGAGGAAGGGATCTGGGTCAATCTATGAATATTCAACAAATTTGCATGCCTATTTCACCATGAAATCGGTCGTTCTAACTTTAGTTATTGGTATCCACAGATAGATTTCGACCCATAGCTAAGCCTCCCACTGTCCCGGAATCGAAAATAATGCGAAATAACGCGTCTAAACGCGTAAATGCATCGCGATGTTTTCTTGCAATCCTTCGGCACTGTCACTGTCAGACCGCTCGGGGCAGGCGCCTCGGTCGGACCTTTCGGCGGGAGGCTCCTCTTTCACCGCCTGTTTACCTGGATTACTTCGGTATCTGATGCTTTCAAGATAATATTTTGGACGTCTGGACTCCCTTAAACGCATACAACGCATTGACAATTCATGCGTGATTCATGCGTTCGTATCGAAGGCAAAACATTGGATCAATCGGACACGAGGAGGGCTTGACAGTGACACGCTGTCAGACCCATCAATCATGGAGTCATCCTGGCCGGGTTCTCTCCCCGCACACCTGCATCAGAAAACCAGGATGACATTAAACGCATCAATTGTGGAGGATATACGCATTGAAACGCATTGAGGACTCAGGCTGTACAGGTAGGTACATATATCTTTTCCAGCAGTTCAAATGATAGGCCTAGACAAGCTGCTGGACTCAGCCTCTCAGTCTCAGGCGTTCGACACTGACAATCTGAAAAATAATTATTTTAGGCCTTATTACCCCTACCAAAATGAAAGTGATGTAGATATCTATGTTCCCATATATCTCAGGGTCCTATATATCATAATATAGATTGATATTTTAGGCCTGGAAACGCTTGCAATAATATTTTACAGATGGTTAGTCTTAGGCCTAGATGTCAAAGCAACTCGGGCGTTTGGTCGGACATTGGCAATCTGAAAAATAATTATTTAGACCTTACTATGCCTATCAAAATGAAATTCATGTATATATCTATGTTCTCATATATGTGAGGGTCCTAAATATCAAATGGTCTGATTATTTTAGGCCTGGATACGTTTGCAAGAATATTTTACAGATGGTATGAAAAAATGACTGGACTCAGGCTCAGATAGGCTAGGCCTAAGCCCCCTTCAACACTGTCAATGTATTATGGAGGCTCCGAAAGCAATTATTTATGATCCAAAGATTAAAAGATTTGAGAAATTGTCACTATAGTGTCATTTTTTTCTGACCTACCACCAAAATATTCAATCTGTCTAGGCCTAAGTCACTGTCAGTGTCTGAATCATTCCCATTCAATGTGAAAACATAGGCGTCACACTGTCAATAAGTTCTCTGGTGCTGTCAGTGTCAGTGTCGGACACAGATTTAAGATTTGAATGATTCAAAGATTAAATTATTTGTGAAATTGTCACTATAGTGTCATTTTTTCAGACCTACCATCAAAATACCTGAATCATTAATATCTCAATATCTAGGCCTAAGCCCTCTCCATTAGATCTTGGGATACACCGGCCCTTAAGTGCCTACAGCACTGAACTTGATCTATTAAATCAATGGCGCTTTTGATCTAGTATGAAATACTCATCAAATAGATGACCATTCATATTAGTGTTCATACAATAAACCTTATAAGATTCACAGAACTTAAAAGTTAATGGTGCACCCGGTGGTGCACATGTACGATCCTTGTTGGTGCATGCTGTAACCTGAATTCCCTGTTTGGGTATATATGTACATGTATATGGGGTACAGAACACAGAAACAGGTACAGGGGAAGGGGACACTTTAATATACCTCCTCACATGTGCGGATAATTTGGATGATAAAATTCAAGGCCTTTGAGGTTGGATTTGAAAAAAAATAGAAATTTTGTAAAATGCCTATGTTGCCATCGTATCATATTTTCCTTAAATCCAATATCTCGGGCGAAAAACAGTTTTTTGTTCCGTATCTCATGCTAGATCCCCACACGCCGGTACGCTGTATAGAAAAAGAAATGAGTTCGAAATCAAAGGTCGCTAATTTGATATTACAATGTATCACTTAATCTGCAAAAATCTAAGATATGTACATATTACTCAGTAAAAGATCAACGAAGAAAATATTGCTCATTGTGTGCATATTGTCTCATCTTAGAATGTATAAATCGTTTTCTTCAGGTAACCGCCTCAAGTCTGGCTCAGTTCAAAGATTATAATCACAACGTCACCGTCCTTAGAAATGCTTATTTTTTTCCCTTAGAAAACGGCCTTAAACTTCAGCAATCTCCGCCTTTGTCCAGGACAAGAGTGTATTTGACTCTCATTATATTACTTCCGTGGTGACATAAATTGTGGGGTTGTCCGGATACAAAAGAAATATATCTTACAGAAGGGAAAAAGGGAAACGATTCTTCATCCAAATATGTCTATATCCCCTACTGTCCCAAGGAAATAGATCAATTCGGAGGTAATCACAATATGTCAATCTGTTATCTGCCTATTGAATGTATAGTATGTCCAAGATAATAGGGAAATTATATATCACTTTAGACTAAATGATGGCAGAGTAACTAGTTGAGATACATTGAATACACTCGAAAGGATAGGGTTTCTGATCTAGAAAAAAATCTAATGATGTAATAGGTAACTCAAAGGCTTTGCTCAAACACGCCTATTACTTGTTACTATATCCCGAGAAAAGAAATGCTGCTTTTTAGGATGAAAAAACTATGAAATAAAATATTGTTTTTTCCCTTTTGTTTTTGGTGTCACGACCACACCTGCGCCACGTCACACAATAAACTCTTGTTATTTGTTGTAGAAAGTCAAAGGGCATAGATAAGTTAGTAAAATGCTACAGGGAAAAAAGTACAATTTACTATTTTAGTATATCATTTTAGTAAGTCGTAGGAAAAGAACCGGTTTCGGTACTTTGAATATTAGCTCTGTAGTTTTGTTTGTTGAGAAAAATCTCTTTTTAACTTGCAATGTGATAGTTAAAGTATATATGATTACGTCTCATTTGTGGAAGGACAACGAAAAGTTGCATTCTTAAGTAGATTATAGGAATACACTAAAAGAAATTCCCTATAATTTCAGTGTTCGAGATTGGTATAGGCACTGTGTCCTTTCATGACATCATGCTAAACAAAGTACTACATAAATGCATGCCCCTGCCCACGTGTTCTATACTGGGATTCTTCAGATGCGCTTCCTATAGTGCCATTAGTTTAATCGAACCCTTCCCCTTGTCCATTCCAGGCGAACGAGCGTTGCGTGCAGCTGACTAACGGGGTGGGGTACCTGGGCCTCCTGCAGGCCCTGCACGTCTTCTTCAACGAGTACGTGCAGCAGGTGCGGCGAGTGGTCCACAACCTGCGGGAGAAGTGCCGCCCCGACCCGGCCGGCCTCGACTCGGAGGACTGGTCCTGGTTCCAGAACTCACTGCGCGTCATCCAGACCTGCGGTAAGAGCGGCACGTCGTTGGGGATATGATACTGGTCCGAATTTTTCAACACCAGATTTTGATATCGACTGCAGTGGTGGATCCAGGTTCTTATTAAAAGGGGGAGGGGCACACTTTGGAAAATGTATTCTCTGACTTTTTGGGCGAATTTTACATTTAAAGATGCTAAATTTTCTCGGAAAAAAAGAGGGGCATAATAATGGAATAATGATTTATTTTAAAATTCAATAAATTTCTCCCATAGAGTGTGCTGGGTCTTTGTTTTTTAATCGTCATTCGCCTGCTCACAGTCTCGATGGTGAATAAAACTTGACTGGGTTTTGGGGAAGATACAGCCGGATAACATAAATCTCGACCCCAGATTATGGAATTGTTTGTGTTTCTGAAAAGTTTTTATCTCTATCCTATAAGGATACTATTAGGCTCATGTATGTTTCTGTTTCTTATCTATATGCTAGCAGTGTTGGTCCTTAAAACTTTACCATATTAAAGATTGGCGCAAATTGGCCGAAAAAAAGGACGAAAGAAATGATTGAATATAACTTGTCGAAATATCTATATTTTCATGATCAATATTTTTTATCTCCTTGGATTTGTAGAACTGCAATACTTAAATAAAGTTATATGTTTTCTTTTAACTATTTAAGTTATTTAAATTGTTCGATATTGTGAAAACAATATGACATATCTTTAACCCGACAGGTGACCTGATCCTGCACACGGAGGAGCTGGACGCCACGGTGGTGAGTTCGATTGTGAGTTCGGCGGGCCGCTTCTGCCTGCCGCCCACGCCGTTATCCCCGACCCACAGCCTGCGCCACACGCGCCAGCCCTTCACCGAATACAACCGACTCCTGCTGACCAGTGACGACGAGCGGCGGGCCATCACCGCCCTCATCACCAAGCTCGAGGAGGGTAGGCGACTAACATTAGGATTTTATTGAGATAGGGAAAAATACAATTTGAAAATCGTATTGTTCTATTATGTTTAATTGGAGGTATCATTTCTTCACCTTCTTATCATATTCGGTAGTCTTTGTATTTAGCTCATAATTTTATTGTATTGTATGTATTTTCTATATGTCTTTGTTGATTTGTGCTTTTTGTAACTGTTGGAAGAGCTTATGGATAAGAAAAATATAGTTGGATATAATTTTTAAAATACCCATACATAAAAAATAATGACGATAATGATTAACCACACCTTGTCAGATCAAGCGCTAGTAAGATAAACTTTTGGCAATGATTGTATTTTTTAACCGAAAATTTCTAGAAATATGTTTTTAGGTTTGATAAGATATGAAGTAATGTTCTAAGTACGACTATACTACCAAGAATAGAAGCAATGTCTTACCGTGACTAGTAAAACCTTGTCGAATCCTAATTGCTAACCACAGCGTTTCTTTGTGATCTTTATGCTGGTTATCAGCCGTCCAACACGGGCGGCCCATGGGTATGCCGGGAAAAGGTGTCAATGATGTTTAACTGTCTCAGAGGGATAAGGTGTAGACGATCAGTAGACGATGTAGTCCTAAAACAAATGGGTTCATAGATGGTAAATGACAATAGAAAGTTGATGAACGTGCAGAGGAATGTAGTGTACGTGGGTTGGTTCTATTTCTTTTAAGGCAACAGTTTCTTTATGTTTTTTAAAAGAAATGAAAAGATTGTTTCATCCAAATTTCCCCTTCCCTGCCCCTGTTTTGCTTTTTCTTGTTTCATCATGTTAGCATAAAATCTGGAACAGGTAGTAAAATAGCTGCTGTCGTTATAATCATGTATTTAACATTTATTTCTAATTCTACCCTGACTGTATTCCGTTTTTGTCAAGGGAAACGAATAGGCATTTTGATATTTAAGTATATTTTTCGTGTGTTAAAATGTAGTTTTGGAAGTTAATTTTCCCGGTAGATAATTTGAATACGGGATATCATGATAACAACAAATACTCTTTTTTTTTTGTAGCGTCACCAGAGATATACTCTAGAGTTTACTCAATTTCCTATGAATCTGTATCTCGGTAATCTAGGGGACACCCCAACCGTGTTAGACGATGCCAAACAACAGATGTGTTCACTGAGCGAGTCCGTCCACAAGTTCGCCTTCGACATTGTGTTCGCCCCGCTGAAGAGCCAGCTCGCCAACCTCAGTACGATGGAGGTGGGTTTCCACACTTTAAAGAATATCATTGAATAATGCTGAAACTTAATAGTATGATAGTTTTGGGAGTTTCTGAAGATACTTAACAAATCAGTGTTACGTTCAAAGAAGTCAGTCATTCATGCCATCTTTGGACCTCACATGATTTAATCTACCATTTATAAATTTCACGTTATAAGAATATTTTCCTGAAATGATAATAAACAGGGTTTGAGAGATGTTTAGATTAAAAGAAAATTGATAATATAAAGGATAAGTGATTCTTCAAAATCTAAATCTTTATGATTAGTGATACTTCAAGGGAGAGTGAATTAATCTCGTTCAACACTAAATTATTAAATTGGATAAAATGAATAAAAATGCTCTTGAATTTTGCTCGGAACCAGATGTGGACGTCAGAGACGGGAGGCAGCGCACTGACGGCCGACCTGCCCACCTTCAGTCTGTCACCCCAGGAGTACATCACCAAGGTGGGTCATACTTTATAACGGGGGTGTAGATGGGGGCAGTGCGCTGATGGCCGACCTGCCCACCTTCAGTCTGTCACCCCAGGAGTACATCACCAAGGTGGGTCATACTTTATAACTGGGGTCTGGATGGGGGCAGTGCACTGACGGCCGACCTGCCCACCTTCAGTCTGTCACCCCAGGAGTACATCACCAAGGTGGGTCATACTTTATAACGGGGGTGTAGATGGGGGCAGTGCGCTGATGGCCGACCTGCCCACCTTCAGTCTGTCACCCCAGGAGTACATCACCAAGGTGGGTCATACTTTATAACTGGGGTCTGGATGGGGGCAGTGCACTGACGGCCGACCTGCCCACCTTCAGTCTGTCACCCCAGGAGTATATCACCAAGGTGGGTCATACTTTATAACGGGGGTGTAGATGGGGACAGCGTGCTGACGGCCAACCTGCCCACCTTCAGTCTGTCACCCCAGGAGTACATCACCAAGGTGGGTCATACTTTATAACGGGAGTCTGGATGGGAGCAGCGCACTGACGGCCGACCTGCCCACCTTCAGTACGTAGCCCCAGGAGTACATCACCAAGGTGGGTCATACTGGAGTCTGGATGGGGGTCGTCAGATCCCGTGTCAAAATTAAGAAAAAGCCATGTCACAAGTCACTGTTTCTATAATTAAAATGTCCATGTCCTACGTCGATTTTAGCCAGGAAATGCCTATGTACCATGTCACTGTTTATTTCTACCCCTGTCACATGTTGTTGCTACATATACGGTGATGTTGCGTGTCGAATTTAAGAAATGGCCGTGTCAAGCTGTCGATTTTAGGGGTCTGAACCCATACATTTTTTTAATCCATGAGGGTCCTTAATTTATCAGAAGGACGAGATTTACATTGTTTATGACCTTTTGGGTACCTCGCCCAGTCCGTTGGTTTTGGCTGGAACCTGTTTGTCAAGCCACTCAAAATAATAATATTTGATTATATTTAAAAGAATATTCAATCTATCCATTTTTGAATAGGTGTTTTCTGGCCAATTTTATGTGTAATTAGTCAAAGTGCCACCATTCACTACCTCAGAACTTGAAAACAAAAGTTTATAAACAACCAATCACAATCAAATGTATCTGATGTTGATGAAATGTCCGATTAGACTATGGGTCCTTTGAAAACCTTTTTTTCTCTCTCAATGGTACTTTTAAAAAAAATGTTTTTTTTATATGTTATTAAAGGTCAGTAGGTTATGGTCACTCCATGTAACATCTTTATCTAACAATTTTGGCAGTGTCATACGGTATGTATTAGGCCCCCCCCCCCCCCTTAGATCCGCCACTGGACTATTTTCGTGTAAACCAAATCTTATCAACTGGCGGAGTATACCATTTGAGACAGTGCCAAATGCCTTCCTTAGATCGAGAAAAAAACATGTATATAAATATTTCACTGTCTTTACACTTAAAGACAAAGTCGACTGTAGTGTAAAGCCCCACATATCATTTTGAAAAATATAGTTGTAGTAGTAGTAGTAATTTTTATTGACATCTGAAAAAATATAGGCATGGAGTAAGGTATGTTACATAACACCTCAGTATAGGGGTCTACCATGGTGCCGATTGGTGTCAGAAAATGGAACTAGCCTATGCGCTAACAGTTCCCGTCAACTCCGCCAGGTAGCGCAGAGAACCAAAGAAGCAACGTTTTTGTGTATTCCAGCTTACAATTACATATATTATCTTCATATTTCAAATGCTAAAGTTCAAAATGGTTTCTCATGTGAAAACTTGTGTAGTTCTTCTAAAATGACCATATTGCGTCTATATTGGGCAGCAGACAATTATGATATCCCCATACCCCCCAGTGAACACACCTTTTCCCTAGTAATAGCCAGTTAAACAGTTCATGGTGCAACCATTGTTAGGTATCGCTTCTCGGCCTTTTGGCTAAGATCAAAGTGTAGTATCTGTTCTTATCAGCTTAATATCTGATACGTGGTGCATGCACCACTATGATATTAAACTGATTTTTGGAACTGGGTGGTGGCTCAGGGGTTTACTCCTCCACCACCATGGGTTGGCCCGGTATTGCAGTACCTCCGGGAACGGCCCACTCCCCTCGGGGAGTAATAATTAAACCAAAAATAATCCCCAAACCCTCTCAGGTACGCACTAGTTGTCCCCCCCGCCATGATCCAATGCGCAATTCTGTGCCAAAATGGAATGAGATTAGTATCACGTCTCCTTACGCGTGCGTACTGATTGATAGACCAAGCACCACAATTTCTGGACTATTATAAACCCGTCTACTTCAGCAGGAGAACACATCCTAAGTTATTGGAAAGATATATAATTATGTCTTGCTCTTATTGCATACTTACGATCGAAGAGCAGGTCACTCAGGGGCGGATCCAGGAATTTGAAAAAAAAAGGTTGGGAGGGGGGCTGACGTGGCGGATTTTGGGGGGGGGGCCGGACGGGCCTTGGCCCCCCCCCCCCCCTCCAAAAAAAAAAAAAAAAAAAGGAAAAAGAAAGGGAGAAAAGAAGAAAAGAGAAAGGTCTTTGGGTCTCCTCCCGGCCCTGTGGGACCCCTCCCGGCCCTGTGGGTCCCCTCCCGGCCCTGTCTTTCCCCTCCCGGCCCTGCGTTTCCCCTCCCGGCCCTGTCTTTCCCCTCCTGGCCCTGTGGTTCCCCTACCAGCCCTGTGGATCCCCTCCCGGCCCTGTGGATCCCCTCCCGGTCCCGCACCTCCCCTCTCTGACCTCTGTGACTGCAGTAACTCCAGATGGGAGCAGTGCCGGGGGATTGGTGTTGTGTTGGAACCAAGCCTTTCTTATATAAAGTGAACAAAAATTGAATATTTGGGCAAAAAAAGGGGGGGGGGCATGTGCCCTACATGCCCCCCCCCCCTTAAACCCACCCCTGCATTCCCTAGAAGAACGGATATGAAAATAATATAAAAACATTATAGGCCTATAAGTGGCTCAATTCTCGCCACAACCTATCATCTCTGAAGGTCACATATTAAGTGCTTCAGAGTGCTTCAGATTGCAGGAATTGAGAGGTTAAAATTTCAAAATTTTCCTGGGAGTGGCACCCCATAAAACCCCCAATAGGAGGGGATACCCCTTCTAATAGAAAACAAATCTTCTCTGAAGGTCACATACATGGCTCAGAATGCCACAGATTGCATAAATATGAGACCCTCTCCTTCCAATACACTCCCACATCCCCTCTCATTCACTGGAAGAATGGATATGGAAATAATAGAAAAATATCTTTTCTAAAGGTCATATACGTGCCTCAGAGCACTTCAGATGGCAGGAATGAGAGGTTAAATTTTCAAAAAATTTTGGGGGTGGCCCCCCATACCCCCCCCCCCTTGGGAGGGGATACTCCTTCCGACCCTCACCTTCCAAAACACTCCCACCACCCCTTCTCATTCATTGGAATAATGGATATGAAAATACTAGAAAAAAAGATCTTCTCTGAAGGTCACATATGTGCCTCAGAATGCCACAGATTGCATGAGTGAGAGGTTAGATTTTCAAAATTTTCCTGGGTGTGGCCCCCCATACCCCCCACTCATTGGGAGGGAATACTCCTTCCAACCCTCCCCTTCCAATACACATCCCCTCTCATTCACTGGAATAATGGATATGAAAATACTAGAAAAAAAATCTTCTCTGAAGGTCACATTTACGCCTCAGAATGCCACAGATTGCATGAGTGAGAGGTTAGATTTTCAAAAATTTCCTGGGGGTGGCCACTCATTGGGAGGGAATACCCCTTCCAACCCTCCCCTTCCAATACACATCCCCTCTCAAGTCTCATTCACTGGAATAATGGATATGAAAATAATAGAAAAATAACAACTTCTCTGAAGGTGACATACATGCCTCAGAATGCTACAGATTGCATGAGTGAGAGGTTAGATTCTCAAAATTTTCCTGGGGGTGGCCCCCCATACCACCCCAATGGGAGGGGGTACCCCTCCCATACCCTCCCCATGGACGGCTACGCCGCCCACTATTTTAGTCTTCATATACTACTAACAAATTTTCAAATCTTGGCCCCCCCCCTAAATAATTCCTGGATCCGCCCCTGCCGTGACGGTGCCATAGCAAAATTTTGGGCCATGCCCTCAGGGCGCAAGAATTTTACAAAAGAAACAAATTAGGGGGTATATCCCTGGCACGCCCCACCTAAACACGCCCTCCCACATCCCCAATCAATCAGGATTCTATCATTACCAATTTCCCAATTTGTATACACATTATATATATATATATTTGAGATGTTTCTACTTTGAGTATTCGTAGCCATAATTGCTTCGACATTTTCTGGAATTGAACATATTAAGTTTGTTTTTGTTCCAGGTGGGTCAGTACCTGATGACCCTTCCCCAGCAGCTGGAGCCCTTCACCCTCCAGGACAACCCCGTGTTAGCTGTAGCCGTCAAACACGGCAAGCTGCCCTACACCGCCTCCACAGGTGAGAGAAGTTCAGATGAATTACTTGAACGTAGATATTTTCGCATGTATACATTTTTCCATATTTCATCTGGGAAAAGAAAAAAAAATCGCGAAGATGTTTCATTCACCTTCGTATAAGTCAAATCTCATGTATGATATTGTAAGATATTTTCAATTTGTACATATTTTCGCGGAGATATATCGGACACCAATTAAGGGCAAAAATGTACAGCGCGAAATTGAATAAGTTCACTGTAAGTTGAATAAGAATCTGCGTTACCAGTATCATATCATACTTCAAAGCTTAGTACTGTATTATACCTTTAATTATAGAAAAACTATGTACACTATAAAAAGCCTTACTCAAAACAGTATCAGACAGAAAGAATAGATGGGAGAATTTACAGCAAATTGAACCTCTAATTAAATGCCGATGGCTGCTTTACTCTATTTTTGAAATATAATATTATTTTGTAATTTTCATAATTCTAGTTGCAAAATGTCAATTTATGATTAAAACTACAAGAAAAAAAAGTGAACCCAAGATGATACATAATTTCAAAGCTAACAATAAATGATTACTACTAATCCCACAGAGGAGATCGAACACCTGGCTGACGTCTGGTTGGAGTCGGTCGCCCGAGGCACGATGCACACGTACAGCGAGCAGATCCTGAGGATCATTGAACTCACCCCGCATGCCGCACGACAACTCGTCACTGACATAGGTATATTAAGAAATAGCTAATAAAACTTATTTGTTATTAGCATCCTGTATGTCTAAAATTGTGTAAAACATCAAAATTTTCAAATATAGAGATTTTAATTCCCATTGAACAAATATGTTCAGAATTATTTTCCTCTCGAGTTAAGGACGTTTTTCCTGTCACATATGAATAATGTATATAATATTCAATAAATGAAAAATATATTATTATATATACACACACATATAAAAAAAACACACTTGATATTCCAAGAATTGAGCTAATTTTTTATGCTATTCATACTATCAGTGCTTATTAATATCCACCTAAATTTAAAAAAAATGTCCTAATGTTTTTCCCCATAGACTACCTGTGTAACGTGCTGGACGACCTGGGCCTGCCCCCGTCCGAGACCCTCCGCCACATGTCGACCCTCCTACAGACCCCGCCCATGCAGTACGCCGAGGTGTCCGAGGCCATGCCGCAGCGACTGGCCAGCGCCATATGTACCATGCGGGGACTGCGACTCGAGTAGAAGGGGGATAGGATGCATAATATTTTACTGCTTAATGACTGGCCACACCAGCACGTACTATGCGGGGACTCCAGATCGAGTAGAAAGGGGATATTACACATGATAAGTGTAATACTGTTTAATGACTGACCAGCACAATATGTACCATGTTGCTCGGGTTAAAGGGAAATATCCCGCAAAATATTAACCATAGAGTGACTGGTTAGTGCCATAAGCACCATACACGGACCACAGCTCGAATAGAGGGGACTTATAGGAGACTGCTTTCATTTGGTTAACGATTATGACATACAATATGTAAAATTTGTTATTCTTTTATAACATTTACTATGGGAAAGATTATTTATGCAAATGCTCGTGTAATGTACAAGAAAACAATTGTTTGTTTACAGCTCTTATTTCTTGCCATAAAATGGCAGAAAGAGGAAAACGCGATATACGGATATAATGGTTGGTATTATACATTCCTCGACGTAGTTGTAGTGGGTTTGAATGAATGGTATTTTTGGGGAATACGTTCAGTAATATATGTATCTCGGAGAAATAAGCTGCGACGTTGTATACGACGTAAATCCGTTCGTATCATTGTGTTAAGTACTCGTGAGAACAATGTAGCAATCTCATTGAAATATTAACACACGGTCCACCATTTCATTTAAAACGGTGTAAATAAAAAGAGGTATAATAAATTTTGCAATAAAACTACGAATATCAGTTTAAACTCTTTGTTTTTGTTGCTGTGATAAAGCAAATGAATAATGGCGTCGCAGTGAGTTTAATAATTTAGAATGTGAATTAGTGTAAAATTCTAATTTGTAAAACCGTTATAAAATATGGGTTGCAACGATATTCATATCCTCCCTTCATGCAGCATTTTTTCGACATTCATCCATTTCTGAAACTGTTAAAATGCCAATACAATTCTAACTTTTTGTAGCTTTTCAAAATTCCATGGCTTTTTCCGTAAAGGTTATCCATGATGTTTAGGGATAGGAATGCGTAGATTTGTCAGTAATTATGTCAACAATATGATAACCGTTATATCGGAGAACAAAAGAATGGTTTTCTAAGTTTCACATTACAGGTGCATTAGGCCAGAAAAAAATAAGAAAAAGTTGTGTTCAGGTAACATTGGTCGAAAAAAATAGGGTAGGTAGGTTGAATTTTCTTTTTTTTTTTGCTTTCTTATTTTACATACCAGAGAGACCCGGCAAGTATTGAAAATGAAAAAATTCTAAATATCCCCTAAAAACATTTTTAGCATCTAAAATACATGCTCTGAGCATCTATATGTTGTTGTATGGTTTTCCATGCATTTCTAGGTCATTTTTTTTGGATTTTGAAAACAAAATAATTACAAATTTACTAACAAGAAAAAGGGTAGGGCCAAAGAACTAGTGTATGTAGGGTTACCTGAACACAACAATTTTTTTTGGCCTTACTGTACCCACGCAGAAATCACAGCCATATTAATTAAGATATCTCCAATGTACGTATTTTCATATATATCTGCAAGTCACCTGCGTAAATAAGTAGTGTAACTGTTAGAGTAGAGCCTGATTATTTCGAAGTGACTCTTGATTTTATGATGAGTTCATCTAGTTATGAACCTTTTGTAAAAACTTCACATAGAGAAAAGGTGTCTGAACTTATAAACGTTTACGGACAACCTGATCCAGATTGTTGTTTTCATGTTGATACAATTTTGTCTATGTTTTCCCCTATGAAATTCCTATAAAACAACCATAATTATGCTAAATTCACCTAATCTGATAAACAATTAAAAAAAGGGAATTGGCTTCTGGAATTAATCAATTATGTATGTAGGCCTACATGATCGTATGAACGACACTGGCATTCATACCTTAATCAAATAGATGCACAGACTAAAGTGTTAAGTACAGCTTTGATAACTGTTTATTACTGAGCATAACTAGAAATATAGCGACCAATTAAACTGTTACACCGCTGCGTCATTTGAAATGTGGAAATATCGGTATAACATAACAGCGATTGATGATGTTACTTGTTATGTTAGAATACGAGGCAAGGTCATAATGCCATGATTTGAAGAATGTAATAAATTAGTGCTTTTTGTTTTACAAACCTTGGAAAATCACTACGATAGATCTAAACCCTGAACATTCAGTTTACAGAAAAAATACCAATTCTTTTTTATAGAAAAGATCTTTTTTAAAACGTGTCCAGAATCGAAAACTTTTGAAATAATTCTGAAACACACTAGTATGGGATGCATTCTGTGTGCACTCGAACTATAGCTATTGCTTTTACGATTACATTCATTCAAATGGCGAATTGTCACAGTATTCAGTGAATTAATTTTTCTTCAAAATCAATTAAAAATAAGAAAAAGAAATAAAGTTTAAATAATTATTAACATTTTCATTTTGATTTCAGTCCAAACAGATTATCAATGTCTATCAAAATGTAACAGAACTTTGCTCCTTTACAACACAATTTTGGGAATATTTTGGCAACTGGCTTGTGAATTTCCTACATCATTAGATTTGGGTCACGTTGGTGTGATTAACGCGAGTTCTCCGACATACTCCGAGAGCTGACCGGCGGGTATCATGACCTCCGTGAACTGTACCGCGTTGGGGACCGGGCGGCAGGTGTTGGGGTCGAGCAGGGTGGTCTGGGCCGGCATGGTCACCTCGTGGGTCTGTACCTCACCGTCCTGGTTGGTCTGTGTGATGATGATTGTCTGACCAGGCACAAACTGCATGGTCTGCGCCCCTCCGATCACCCCACCCTGCACAAAGTCATCGGTGGTAAGCGGTAAAACTGATTCATCAATTTCACCAGGTTCCAGCCTCTCCTCAACCTCCATCACATCCTCCTCTTCGATCGATGTCCCTTGAGTTGGATGTTGCACTTCAGGGCCCTGCTCCTCTTTAAGTCCGTTCTCCTGGTCTTCAGGTCTGTGTTTAGTTTCGTCCGCATCAAACTCATCTTCCTCTCCTGGGACGGCATAGGCCTGGTCGACGAGGTCTGCGATGCGGACCCTTTTCTCTGGGGGTGAGCCCATGCCGTGCATCTTGAGCATGTGTTCTTTGAGCTTGTCGAATCTGGTGGTGGAGAAGTCGCACTGGTCGCAGTGGTGCGGTTTGTCTGTGGAGTGTAGTAACATGTGGCGCCGCATGTTTTTGATGAGTGAGAAACTCTGACCGCAGATCTCGCACTGGTGCGGCTTCTCGCGTGTGTGGGTGAGCAGGTGGTACTTGAGATTCTGTCTTTTTGTGGCCTGGAAGCGACACTCGTCGAAGGGACACCTGAAAGTTTGGCCAGTATGGATCAACTTGTGTGCCTTGAGCTGGCATTTGTGAGCAGTGGCGTACCCGCACTCATCACAGAGGTGGTCCTTTCGGTTACTGTGTACAACCATGTGGTTTTTGAGGGCATGCTTCCACTTGAACCCTGCGCTGCATTCCTCGCACACAAACGGTTTATCCGTAGAGTGCTTTGGTAAGTGAATGTTCAGCTGCGTTTTGGATTTATACCTACAGTCACACACGGGGCAGAAGTAGGGGAGTGGCCCTTTGTGTTTATCAAAGTGCTCATTGAGCTCGTCTTTAGTGTCAAACTTCTCCTCGCAGTAGTAACAGATGTTATTCTCCATTTTGTGGAGTCTCTTGTGGCAACTGAACTCGCGCACTTTGTTGGTTTGGAAAGAACATTCACTACAAGCAAACTTTAATAATTGTCGCCGTCGACGTCGCAGGAGAGGCTTTTTCTGTGGCGGAGATCTTGTGATGTGTAGCATGCGAGTGACTCTAGGCTTTTCTGTTTCTGGACTCTCTTCTGAATCCTTTTCTTCACATACTTGCTCTTCCGCGGATGGTTTCTCGTTTTCTTCTTTCTCCACATTACCCTCCTCTTCTGTGTTTTCTTGGATCGTTTCTTCTCTGGGAATGTGTTTCGACTTTCTGGGACTTTTCCTGTGCCCTTCCTCAGGTTTTGAGTTTTCTGTTTCGTTGGAATGTACGTCTTCCCCAACACTTGTTTGTTTAACTTGCAGGGGACTAGCTTTTCGTTTCAATGCTAAGATCTTTGGCGTGGGTTTTGGCCGTCGGCAACTTCTTCGCCTTGAAGTGTCATCCCCAAACATATCGTACAGTTCATCATTCTCAGCATCTACTGACATTTCATACTTTCCATTCTCTTCCCCCGTCTGGCTCTCAGTGATGCGCATGGCGCCATCCTTGTCAAACTCTACTCGCATGTCCTCGGATGACGCTTGTATTTCTTCACTTTCAGCCACGTCTTTTTTAACTACCCTGACTGACGTGGTCTTTAACTTGTTCCTGGTGATCTCCATGACAATGTCGTTGTTCTCCTCTACTGCCACAGTTTGCTGACGTTTACGCTTTCCACTTCGCAAATAATGTGGCTTCATTTTTTCAGGAAAGTCTTTATCTAGTGTTTGCGTTTTACTGTCTTTGGTTACTTTGGGTGTAGGGGGCAGAATCCCAAGTAACGCTGGGGTAACTTGAGTAGATGCTGAAACTAATCTACCCGCCCTGAACAGTTTCTGAGGACATGAATTTGCAACTGGATGTTGTAGGTAAATCGACCTGGAGCCAAGGGGTATAAGTTCACCAGTTTTAGACTTAAGCTGCGCTACTGGTATTAACCCCTTACTGCTAACTAATGTCTTAACCCCAATGCCTTCTTCAGGTATGCCCAAGTCATTTTCAGTGTTTACCCCTATGTCCGTTTTCCCAACAGATGGCTCTAAAGTCGAGTTGTTTGTGTTCAAAACAAACTCCTGGCAAAACTGGATGACACTGTCCAGCTTCATTATTCTTGCGAGTTCAGACACTTGCACAACTGTGCTGGTTTTCAGGGATATTGTACCTGTGTAGATAAAGTCTATGACGGCTGTCACGGCCTCGGCGTACATCACATCCGAGTTCGCCCCGTCTATTTGGATTTCGATGACTTGAGGCGATCGTTGAGAGAAGTATCGAGGCAGGTCTTGGCTGAGAAAGGTGCTGAAATACGGGCTTGCGGCGGCAAGCACGGCTGAATGGGCATGCATTTCGGTGCCACATATCTTCATGATAATGTCACAGAATACAGCGTTCTCCTTCTGTTCGTAAAGAAGTCGGGAAATGTTGTTTGGGAGATTCTTGTCACAAAAGGACGACGCCTTTTCGACCAACGCCGCCATCTTGTCACTGAGCTTGCGAATTTTGAGCCCTCTGATTGGCCAAAATTGGAAACAAAATTTCTGTTAATAAAAATGACGCTTTAAAATATTATTTGCTAAACATATTATTACTAAGCAAAAATTTCAAGATGTGATCTTTATTAGTGAGATATTTTTTTCTTTTAGTATTTCGCAGTGTCCAATCAGAGAGCGATCTTAATTCACTGCGGGTGACTGTCATGGCGAACGACAGGATGTTGTTGATGTTCAGAGCATATCACTTTTGAGATTTTCCGATATTTTGAACCATACAGAATATTATAACGCTCATGCATTGCTGAAAACAAGTGTCGAGATGGCTTCGCTCATAAAGAAGTTTGGTGGTGGCGTCAACATCGACGATTCCCTCACTTCAGAGGGGGCGGAAAGCGAGTTGAGTCTAGCAGATGACACGGACGAGTTTGCCAACTCCTTCAGTGGCACACTTACCATCAGCCTCTCCCAAAGTTTTCCTGATGAGCAAGGAAAGCGCCGCCTCATGCGAACAGGTTACAATCCAATTTTCAGAATATTTCACAAGTATATGTCTGCACAGAAATGCCTGGAATATATATGAAATCGACTAGAAATTACCTTCAGCTTTTGATTTTTAGGAACTTGATTGAAATTCTAGGCCTAGATTAGAAATTAGAATATTATGATTGTCCCTCTCTACTCTAGGCTAGCATAACAATATACCCTCATTATCCTAATCAAGTCTAATGTATATTAAGTTCTTACATTGAATAATAACTGTTTCGTTTACTTCTTCAGAGGAGGATCTCGATGATGGTTCGACTGTTTTTGCGCAATGTTACTTAGTTTTTAAGAAAAAGTTTTGGTGCTCATGATTCCGTTTCCTCAGGATAAGTTCTAGGGTATTTTTTAAGACCAAATGTAAAAGCTTTCTGCCAAGAGAGTAAAAAGGAGGGCGGTCTGTTTTATAAGGCATTACATCCACCTCTGTTAATACCCCATAGCTGCAGGAGCTCCTTTTAAGTACTGTTTGGTGGTAGTAGATTATGAATATAGGTGCCTGAAGAGTACAAAAGTTATTTGTCTTTTGGATTTTTAGTAATCTAGTTATTATGCTGTGTCGCACAATCATACTCTTCCATAGAATTTTTTTCACTGGTACCCAGTGTACAGTTTTGAAATGCCTGAAGTCATAATATTTTGTATAGACTGTTAAAGGATGTAATATTCTAGTGCAAATTATTTTCATAGTGTCCATAGTGTTGCTCATATTGCACATTGAAGTACTAATCTTATGATGTGTTACGGCATCTTCCAGGTTTGTCAGAGGAGAGTCCCGATGGAGTAGCAATCCCTTTCACCACGACAGAGACAGAGAAACGTATCGTTCCAGCAAGAGTCACTTTTGAAATCGTTAATGCTCGAATTGTTAAAGAAGGCCGATCGAAACATGTGGTGGGTTGAAGTTCGCTTTAAATACTTCAAAAATACTAAAAAAAAGTTAATTGCACCATTTAGGATGGTTAGATAAGGCCGACACAAGCTTGTGGTGGGTCAAAGAAGGGTTGACTATTTTACAAATACAGCAAAGAATATGAGTATAATTTTACACAAGATAAGAATCGTTCATGCGAAAAGGGTTTAAGTCCTAGAAAGGTTCATACAGAAACGGAAAAAAAACTTGGAAACTGAATGTGGTCATAAAACATTTCAAAAATTGACGAAATCTCATTGCATTTGGAGAGAAAAAGTCATGGAATTTCACTGAATTTAATACAGAATCATTATGAAAAAAAAGTTGATAAAATCAATTATACCAGTGGCTAAAACGCGGATATTAAGAAAAGTATTCATATAGTTTCAAGCTCATATGTACAAGCTTCCTTTTTTTTTTTTTTTATCTAATACCTATAAAAATCGCAGTTATAAGTTATTTTTTAATTTGTAGCACTTTAATTTCATATCATTCTTATACTTTCAGTCCTACACCATCCTAGTTGTACGACCTGGTCTCGACGCATCCCAAGCTATGGTGGAGCGGCGCTACTCAGACTTTGACCACCTTCACACCTCCCTGAAAAAACTGTACCCCAGCCTTTTAACCGACATCAGCTTTCCGACCAAGAAGGTCACTGGCAACTTCAAGGCAGAAACCATTGCACAAAGGAGTCGCGCCTTCGAGCAATACCTCACTCACGTCTACTCAATCGACATTCTCCGACTTTCCCCGGAGTTTGCCAGTTTCTTCTACGAGGACGATCTGGACAAGGCCTACAGGTTCATGCAGGATGCTAAATACAAGGAGTCTATCCCCTTGTTGAAAACAGCTGCCCTGATGCAGCAAAAACTGTTAGGAGAGAGCCATCCCCATGTTATTCGCACCCTGTGTTCTATAGTCGCAGCGAGCAGCTCGGCCGAGCAAGACAAACTGGCTCAGGCGTTTGCCGAAGCCGCTCTCAAGGGCATTGGCTCGGACGACTCAAACGAGTACCTTGTGCCTCTACTGCAGACCAGCATTCGCCTGTGCTGGAAACTGGGCAAAGACAAAAAAGATCTGGAGGCGCATCTGCACAGACTCAAAGACCACGGAGCGCACGTGGACGGCACCCCGTCCCTGTTAGACCTAGTTCTAGTGCGGAACCGGAGGTGGTAGGGGAGAGGGCTGTTATGGTGTCGGCCTAGAGCCGAGGAGTGACGTAGGTTTAGAGAACCGCATTTATAGGGGCTTGGTGCAAATGCTCTTGGTTCTAATGATTATTAGATTTTTACACTTTAATGGTCAAAGGGAAGCCCTGTCGACAAAACCGCTAATCATTTAATCGTTTGGCTATAGTCCCTTAAATAGAGAACTAAAGAATTTTGACGTCCTCTCTTACTTGGCACTCTTTTCAGATTTCTGTGGTAGACCACACCATTTTAGACATAGAGAAATCTACTGACTATCGACTTATTTTGTCGAGCCTTAACTTCTAGCCTCATTTGTATTTTGAGGACAAAAATCGTTAAATTGTTATTCAAAAGGCTTAGTTCCGTAATCATCTCAAATTAATTTAGCCCATATCCCATCAGCGTCTCTATGCCAAGTGAACTATCAATCCATCCATCGCGTGCACTTCTAGCCGTAATCCGAATATTGCGGGTCTCGGGAGTCTACTGTACGTCGGACCTGTTGGCCGCTTTGTTCTACAACTTACCCAACACAGCCATATATACTGGGCTGAACCTGAGATTTTTCCCAGAGGATATCACTTATTTGTAGGATTCTTTTAAAAGTACCACATCAAGAGATTGGCTAGTGGTTTTGTACGGAGTCCAACTATCCATCCTGTAGTTTCTATAAAACTACCGTCCAGAACATGCTGTTCTAGGTAAATGTGCATGTTCGTATCGCATTACATATATGCCATGGTTTCAAAACTACCTCTCCTGATTTCTCCGATAAGCCTGTTCAAAGTTGTTTCATAGCCCAAGTTTCTTGGTGGAACGTAGAAAAGTGCCTATAAAAGTTGTTTCTTTTTATTTAGCCCGTGAATGGGATGGGTGAGTGTACAATCCGTAGATTTATTCGCAGCTGTAAAGAACGCAATCAATATTGAAATATTTAGATTAATTTCAATCGATTTTGTTACTAACTGAAATATTGAGTTGGTTAGAAAGGTGCAAACCTGAATCTACAGGGATCATTTACAAATCTATGGTAATTTCCGTTTATCAGTACTTTGTATTATCAAATTTTATTTCAAATTATGTTTTTGTCCATGAAACTGCCAATATATTTCGTAACAAAATTCTGTTTGAATGTTTAACATGTTGGTTTTGTTAAATAGGAGCGTCCTCTAAAGCTAGAAGCTGGGGTAGGTGGAGGAGATGGGTTTGTTTCCCTAATACTTTATATTAACATTTACCTTTACATGGTCCTTATTAAAGCCCCAGTCCAAAATATTGGAAAAAAAACTTATTAAATCTATTTAGAGTGTAACAGTCAGACATCGTTTCTATTCAATATAGTACCGGGTAGTATTACAAAATGAATACAAAACTATATCACATATACGTCAAATTGAGCAATAAGGTGCATGAGGAAAGCGTAGAAGAAAGTGTTCATATGGAAAATATATCTCCAATTACTTTTTTGACACCTTAGTAATTCCCAATGTAATGGTGTCTGTGCCATAGTTGCGCGACTTCAGTATTGGTCCAAAGTCGGTTTGTGATCCACGCCATGACGACAATCATTACCCAGTGCAGGATGTTGAAGATAACTAATTAAACTAATCTGAGGAAAGAATACACTATTCTTTATATAGCCCTGTTTGCAATTTAGAATAAAAAATTGCTTAAGCAATTAGAAGATGATTTAGAGCAAATAGTTCAATATTCACTTAGGGATATCAAGGGCAGGGAAGACTATCATTAGCATTTGAATTCTTGAAACCTGAATTTGTTCTTCAGTATCTTGGTAACAAGCATTGAATCATAACATACTGTCAGATTTAGGTTGCCCAAATGTCAAGTTGTCTCTAACGACTTCATGTATAGGCTATATATATTCTTTAAAATACATTACATTTTAAATAATTACATTGACATTCCTAACAGGGAAAACTAAGTAAGGTTCTGGGAAATATATTCCATTGACCGATAAAATATCGATTGAAACGGTCAAAAATGATAAGATTATTGCATAAACCTGGAATTACTAAACATTAACATTTTTCCTACTTAATTGTTTTTGTTCCATTTTTCTAAATCTATGTTTTTGTGTAACTTTTGCGTTACATGTTTAAAGAGTCGCCAGCGTTTCCAGTTACGTTTGTTACCACGAAACATGATTGTTTTGAATATACAATGTATACATTTGTTACAAATATTTACCTAATTATGTCAAAGTGCTTGCAGCAATATGCCTATTGCAATCCAGAAATGCCATTTGTTTTCATTATATTGCTTTCATTTTGTGGACTTAATTCCAATGTTTTACCATTAGTATTAAGAGGTTTACTTATTTTGTGTATTTCTGCCTAGTATTAAGCGTGTAGTTTGTAATGTGTTTATGTAGTGCATTCATTATGATGATAATAGGGCATTACCATGGCCAGGGTAGCCGGAAAAAGAACATCCACGATATTATCATGAAGGCCCGCAATATATTTTTTTTATTTGGGTGAAAACAAAATATGACTATAACGGTGTATCTGAAGAATATCATTATTATCTATATTTCACTAGTTGTGTCTGCGCAATAATGTTAAATTTATTAGATCAGAATTTTGTATTTTAGACCTTGAAAAACTCGTGGATTATTTTTGGTTGGCCCCTGGTCATGCTGTATTTGAATTATGTTCTCTTTACCATTTTCGTAACCTCACAGATTTGTAACGTATTTCTGACTTTCATTTTACAACATATAAACCTTGTAAAGAATTACCAGACTGCTACTGGTAAATGACCAAAAAGAAGTGAATTCTCTGAGAAACGGTTTGATTTTATTACCTTTATGTACGAAAACACGACCAAGTTAGATTTACGGTAAACAGAGATCATGCACGTCACCCTAGTATAAATGAAAACCTTCGGTGACAATAGCGGTCTACATACATTTTCACTTGTAAACTTTCAATTTACATTCATGGTTATTTTGCAATTGTCCCAGCTCCGTATACTGGTTTCCCGGCATGCTTATTAATAGATTCAAGCTGTTCAAATACAAATTCAATGTCAGGCCTAGGATATTTCCCTCCTACGTGGTTCTGGAGAAACCGTAGGAAAAGTACTTTTTCGCAAGTTGGGAGTGGCATCTCTGTTGAAGGGGGACTGCGAGTGTACTTTGTTGTCAATTACTGGGCTGCTGATCACGGTCTGAAGGGTCTAATTGTTGTAATTTGGTGATTTTAGGGCTGGAGGTCTGAAATTTGGCTGAGGGAAATTTGTCCAAGTTTGTGTAATGTTTCAGTTGAATTTAACAAAATTTGTCAGCAATTTGTAATGTTAACTTGGTGGTTTACCTTGCAACAGCTCAAGATCTAATATTTGTAAAATATTGTCCTTTATATAGCTCTCTGAAATCTGTAGGCAACCCATTATCTACTTCGCTACACTGGAGAAAGATATTTACTTTGAAGATGATTTCCATGACAATCTTACTAAACATGTACTTTTACTTGTTATACTGATTATACAGAATTAGGAAGTTGGAAACTTTGTGGATAAACCTATTATGAATCTACCCTATATAGTAATTGGCAGAATGGCATAGGGTAAGAGCATAAGATAAGGTAACTGTTCAATAGAAATATTCCCGATGCAATTTACCCTGCATTTGGAATGAGGAAACTGAAAATATATCGTCCTTGCTCTTGGGGCACAATAAAAAAACGATATCCGTCGAAAACATGAACGTCCCTGACATACATTTCACACCGTCTCATCTTTTTTTCTTCGTATTTCTTGAGTGTAGGGTTTTCCTGATCTGTATATAAGACACTGCCTGTATCTTGTACAATGGGTCTGCTTGTCTCACTTTCACTGATACCATGACCTATTCATGTAAATGACCTATAGGTGCTGAATAAACTGCACGCAGTACTATTCACTGTATACTGTCTTTATTGACCAAACATTTTGTGAAATATTGACAAATGTATTATCATTGGGAAAAGTACACAACATGACGACGAGCATAAGATTTCCAAAAATATATGTTCCTTGACATTGTTTCAAATTCCTAGAAAAATATCAATTGTTACTTTCATTACTATTTCATACATCAGTGGAGCTGCCCTTTTGAAGAACAAAGATTTACTTCACTCAAAGAATGGCATGGATACATATAAATAACATAAAACAAACGTAAATGCGAACAATTATTACAATTTGTGGAGAATCTATCTTGAATTTGTATACGTCTTGCCGAGGGTAGCGTACGCCTTTTCTAGGATGCCCCGTTTCCAGATCTCGTAGTCCTCCAGCGTTTCATCTTGTTTGGAGACTTTGGCTGCGTTTGGCTTCTCTGTGTCTGGAAAGATTTATATCTCGGTTTAGTTTATATCATGGTTATATGGATAGAACATTTTCTTTGATAAAATAACCATACAGATATTCAGCATACAGAACATTTTGTGCTACGTTATTTTGTCGAAAATAATATTGCGTTCATCGAGACAGCCATATGTAGTGCTACATACAAAAGGGTCACCGCTTAATTATTTCATTCACACATTCTAGATTTTGATGTATTCAAATGCAAAAATTTCAAGAGAAACAATACATTTTGAGACAAGAAATACAATACGTTTACAAAATATAGAAGATTCTATTATCATTTCGTTTGTTAATGTCAACAATTTAAGAAAACTGCAAACAGAACTCCCGTGTTTTCACTGTGGTTTGGTCAAATTTCCAAAAGCCATGTTTTCCCTGACGGAAATATTTTTGCTGTTTTCCCTGTGCCGTTTTACCCCTTGAAGAAATCAGTCTAGGCCTTATCTACCTGGCATGTCCTTCAGTTCGTCCAGGAACGTGCGGGACCTTTTCCCTCGGACCGTCTTCTTTTGTGAAGCTGTAAGATGCAAATTGAGAACTTCTTTGAATCATCTAGAAAATTAAATCTACATGTAGTCAAATTTGAGGAAAAAAACCCCTCTAAACTAAGTGTTTTCATAAAAGCAGAATAAAAGTGCAATAGATGACTAATTTCTGTCAAAAACTAACAGTATTCATCAAAGCGATAGTAATAAAAACCGAAAAAAATACAATATCAACATCTCATTAGCTTAATTGCCCGGGTTGTTACACCATTATTGTATTCAATATAACTAGCTATGTCTCGTCATAGAACGCGCACCTAGGATTTTCTCGGCGTGTTTGTCCATCAGTGCCACGAGTCGGTCCAGTGTGACTTTCTTTACTCCAGCCAGATCAACGAGTTTGTTTTTGTCAATCTTCAGTTTCATTCGTCTGAATACAATTGTATTTCAGAAATCAATATCATAAATTGGACAAATTGAGATTGAAGGTTATATCATAAAAACGGGGTCATGTGCAGCATTTAAACATAGTTTAGAATTTGACAGACAACACAAATAATATTGCCTTAAATGGTTGCATCGGTTCCGACTGCTATGTTTCTATTAGACATAAAAATTACATATTACACTAGATTTTTTTTTACCTTACACACACCAGACATTTTTCAAAATTGAGAATTCACACCATTATACTATTACAACAATTCCTAGCATCTCTAATGCATTTCCCTACCAAATACATGTCATTTCATGTCCTAATAATCATTCTTAGTAACTTTTGATAATTTATTTAGATATGTAAGACACAATAGGAATTGTTCATTTAGGTTAGGACAATATAATTACATGTATGCTAGGTCGGGTTACCCGAAAAAGAGAGACTTTTCTTTCAGGCCTTAGTATCTATGTTAAACTCCGACTGACCTGCAGGCGGTGAGGAGGGCGGCCCCGTTAAACAGGGCGCGGCTGTAGGTGGCCGACTCCTCGTTACTGTGGTCAGCCTCGTAACTGGAGCAAAACATAAACAAGTTATCAATTCATAGTTTAAGGAATGTCCTGTACTAATAGCTTAGTACTTTTAATATATTATCATCTTTTATAATTTAGTTAGGATCAGACCTAGCAAGTCTACCTCTAGGCAGAGACATTTTACGCTCCTAGCGCCACCTGTTAACCAGTATAAAAGGTGTTGCAAAGGTAGGGAGCGAGTTAGTTAGGAGTTAGAGTTTAACCATAGAGTTAGAAGAACTGCTCGGAGTAATACCTACGGCTCCTGCGCAGTATACTGGAGTTTACCAATACCAACAGCTTCGGACAAAGGATTGTGATAGAGCTAAGCACTAGGGCGGTCTGGAATGCGCTGGAACAACTTGTATTCTAAATGTGGTTGATCGCTGAGTAGGAGATGGGAAGGTGGACTGATGGAGACTTATTCACTGTGGCTTTGACTCGGGATGAGATGTTAATTGAATAAAAGACCTTTCACTTTACTAGCTCCCTCATCGTCCATTTCTTTTGAACTATTGGGGAATGGATGTATTAACTTTAAACGCAGGCTGATCGGCTCGATAACCTGGATGAACGACTCATGGATAAATTAACTATACACATCAAGCAGTATTAAATCAAACATTAACAATAGTTCAGTCCGTCAGTACGCAATGAATATTGGAGTATTCATTTGTACATGTTGAATTTTGTAATTCACGAAACATATCAATGTTTTTCCCTTTTACTACCAGCTGTAGAATCAGAGGCAACGCAATCCGCTTTTCTGACTAGCCTGGGGCGTTTGTTCAGTCAGCATAGTAACTCAATTAATCAACTTTAAACCTTTGATAGGTTCATTAATTATAATTCATATTCAAAACGGTCTATACCAGTCTGCTTCAATATGAGAGAGGAGCATGCTGCTTATCACTTGTTCGTGTTGAAAAAGAATTAGATATTTCTCAAACAGCATAAAGGATTTCTCATTTTTACATGTAAACAACTATGAAACCCGATCAGTGGCATAAGTCTACGTAATAAAAGTCTGACCTTTGAATGATCTGGACGGCGAGGGGCCTGGCCTGTGAGACCCCGAACTGGACGGCCATGTCGGGGATGGAGGTGTTGGGCTGCAGGTCGAGCAGGCACTGCACCGCCCGCAGCGCGCTCACGTACAGCTTCTTCGTCATCCCGCTCACACGGATCGCATTGGTCTGCAGAGGTGACAGTGATTATCAATTGTATCTCAGGTAAATTACTTTACCTTCAGAAATTTTGTGTGATTCAGAATTTTAATTTGGGCCCTCTATTAACTACAATTCAACATTTTACAATTTTAAGACCTATGCTTCATTGTAACATGGAACATTGTGCAAATTTGATAGAGCATTGACAAAAATATGCGTTTTGAATAAACATGTAGTATTACTATATCCAAACTTGGCAAACTGTTTCCTAAACTTTATTATGAACTCACACCCAAAGTTAACCAAGTCAAAGTCCTTATAAAGAAATAAGACTTTTTATGCCTTTTCAAGACCTTGGTAAGCACAGTATCTTGGAAAGCAAGTAAAAAAAGGAAGTAATACATCAACATTTCTGCATACCCGGTCTACATGCTCTCCGCAGGCATTGGCGGCAAGCTCGAGGCACATGGTCACCTTAGATGCCCCGCTTGGCCGGAGAAGGGCCACACTGCTCGACCCAGACCGGATGTCCAGCAGACACATGTACTCCTCAGCCTTTCTGATAAAAAAGACAACATGAAACTTAAACTACACGTAAATCTAATTTGAAAGTCAATAACACGCACCTACTACATTCAGGCTGCAAGTAATAAATATGTTAACAATATAAATTATCGTATAAAATATAATTTGTCAAAACAATTTCCCAGTGAACTAAAGGACAAATACTATGTGATGCTATCCCTTTAATTCCATGCCTACTTGTGTATTTTATGGGCTTGATTCGTTCTTGGACAAAAACGAACTCAATGACATTAGTTAGACATTCATTGCTTTTCTTTGAATTATAAGCTAGCTTTGTATTTATTTCGTTGCCTGTTAAATATAGGAAGAAACTTCAGATAGTACAAAATGATTCTTTGCAAATTTGTTGTAATATAAAATGGGATTACTTTGCAAGAATTTCTGATTTACATCATATGGTCAAATTGTCGAGTTTAGAACAACAGAGATAAAAACAACTTCTGAATTTGAGGTTTATTCAAAGTAATTGTCCAAATGTAATACAAAACAGACAAGGGAGCTGCAAAGCACACAATCAAATATTACCTTCATAAACTCACTACCAAGGATAAGATAGATCACAGAGTCTGCTGCCAACTTAGGCAAAAGAAAAAGTTTGTTGTGTTCAGGTAACCCAATCTACCCTAAATTCTTGGCCCTAGATCTACCCTATTTTTTTTTTTTTCAAAATCCAAGAGAATTGACATGAAAAGCATAGAAAAGCATGGAACAGCTTCAGGGTACCAACCGGAATTCCATTTTCAAATTCCCTGTGTTTTCCCTGGGATTTCCCTGTCACACGGCAATTTTTCCCTGTGTCATATCCAGCAAGTTGTTGAAATTTAAAAGCCTCTGCATGCAGAAAAAAATTGAACAACCCAACAACAAAAGGTCAAATCACTGATATCTTGAGAATCAGGAATATCAGAACCTGGCCAAATGAAATTCCCTGTGTTTTGACAAAATTTACAAATTCCCTCGGGCCTGTATTTTCCCTGTCACAGTGTCAGGGATTTTTGTTGTTGCCATTTTCTGTTTTCCCTGTGTGGTTGGTACCCTGCAGCTTATAGTGCTCAGGGAATATATTTAAGATGCTAACAATGGTTTTCGGGGACATTAGGACATTTCTTTTTTCAAGACTACCCGGCTCTCTTTGCCCTTGGTAAATAACATTGAAAAGAAAAAGCAACAAAGCAAGCAACAACAACAACAAAAAATTCGACCTACCTGGTAACCCTATGTTTTTTTTTATAAATCTATTTTTAGGGGGGGGGCTCAGCAATGTCGACTAGAATTCTAGAGCTACCAGCAACTTGACCAAACCACAGACGGCAGTTGACAGGGCCGTTTCAGGGGGGCCGTCCATAAATGACGTCATGCAGCAGGGGGGGAGGGGGGGTTCATGCTTCCATGACCAAACATGACAAGGGGGGGAGGGGGGGTCATGTAGCGCATGACATCATGTTTGAAAAATTCTAATTTCGAAAATTTCAGGGGGGAAATGTCGGAATAGTTTGGATTTTTCAATGTTGAAATTTCTTTTTAAGGGTCAGATTGCCTTCTAGGCACGGAAATCTGCTTTATAAGGTCTTTGGGTCCTTGGGTATGTCCATCCGATTGACATTCACTTAGGCCCCTTGCCACTTAGGCCCCGTCACTTAGGCACACTGCTCTCCCGGCAAGTGTTGGAGCATGGGCCGTCAGTTTTCACGCCCCTAGGTCCGCGAATCAGCACAGCTCCATCACTTAGGCTCCTCCGGAATATTGGTAAATTATGTTTAAATTGTCTGACAATTTATATAGGATGTCCAAAGAAAACCTCCTGAACATCGAACATAATGTCCGACACTTCAAAATGTTTTTCACAAACACTGTAAATAAAACATTCTGAAGCGAAGTAGACATAGTAGATCTAAATGACGTATCCCACCATAATGTGACCATTACCCCGAAATATGGGTGTGAAAACACGTTTTTGAGACCCACATAACCAGAGATAAAGACCAATATACAACTTAAAGTATACTGTTGGAAACTAGTTATATAAAAGTAGAGAGTAAGTACGAATGTAATCAAATATTGAACAAATGTGACGGCCTGCCCTGCCCTGGGGTGACCCCCCCGGGGGCCTAAGTGACGGGGCCTAAGTGGCGGGGGGCCTAAGTGACTGGCTACCGTCCATCCCTGCCCAGGATCCCTGCTTATATTTTATCTGTAATCGGAGGGGGGGGGGGGGGGGGGTCCTCTTCATATGATGTCATTTTTAGAGGGGGGTCAATGGGCGCATGACAAAACATGACAAGGGGGGGAGGGGGGGGGTCAAAAATGGTCAAAAATAGCATGACTGAACTATTGTTAATGTTGGTTTTAATACTGCGTGATGCGTATATAATTAAGTATCCGTGAGTCGTTTGTCCAGAATGTCTGAGCCAATCAGACTGCGTTTAAAGTTAGCTCATTCACTTCCCAATAGTTCAAAAGAAATGAACGATGAGGGAGCTCTTAATATGAAAGGGTTTTTATTCAGTAAACATCTCATCCCGAGTCAAAGCCACTGTGTATAAGTCTCCATCAGTCCACCTCCCATCTCCTATCAGCAATCAACCACATTTAGAATACAAGTTGTTCCAGCACATTCTAGACCGCTCTCGTGCTTAGCTCTATCACAATCCTATGTCCGAGGTAGTTGGTATAGGTAAACTCCAGTCTGCTACGCGGGAGCCGATGTACTTACTCCGAGTAGCTCCTTTGCTAAACTCACTCAGCTGACATTCTCACTAAAACTAACTGCTCCTCACTTTGCAACACCTTTTATACTGGTTAACAGGTGGCGCTAGGAGCGCAAGATATTTCTTTAGACTAGAAGTAGACTTGCTAAGCCTGATCCTTGTTGGATTATATAACATGACAATATATTAAAAGTACTAAGCCATTAGTACATTCGACGGCGGTCAGGTGTTTGAGTTTTAAGGAGGTGGACGACATAGCTCAAACCAAATGGAGATTTTCAATCAAATGTGATAAAGTTTCCAATTTTGATGATTGGATATATTTGTTATTATTGTTTCCTAATATAAAGAAACCAATGTGGGGTGGCTTTGACTCTCGTGGTACATTCAACACAGTGTCAATATAATCAGAAGTTCTTTTGTTCATTCAGAAGTATAAACAAAGATACATTCATATGATCGGTTTTGCTTTAGTACATAGTACATTTTGCTGGTAGTCCCAGGTTGAGACTCAAGATCAGTGAAAACATTCATAAGTTTCATGGTAAGTTCATAAATAAAATTATTTATCGAGTTGACTTCCACAGCTTGAAGCTCAAGGTTAGCGGAACCCGTTCATAAAGTGGCAAAGTAAGTGTTAAAGAATGATAACATGATCATTTGTATGATAAAGTAATGGTGACATAATCATGGTGACAAAGTGACAAAGTCAGTTTTAGAGAATGAAGAAATATCATTATCAGCCTATATTAAGGCTTAAGAATTGCGACACCCGTGCATAAGGTGACAAGGTAAGTTCTAAGGATGGTCAGCCATAATGTGGCTTAAGAATTACGACACCCGTGCATAAGGTGACAAAGTTAGTTTTTGACTTAGTACATACCTGTACAGTTTTTTGATTTATACGATTTGGAACACAAGCCAACAAACTCAACATTTATACAGTATGAAGTGGTCTTAACCTTCTAAGAGTAACAAACACACAATAAATCCAATTTCAGAATGAGTTAACACAATAAAATCAGTACGGAGAATTTGGACATTTTGAACGAACGAGTTTCATTGTACAATGCGTGTCACATTTCAGTCATATTTCAACTAAAACAACATTATTTACAATAAATACAAGGTCCATGCATCTGATCTAGCAACATTAAGCAGTTGGATCCAGAAAATATTACCATCCACGTCGCGCGCCCACCAGTTATGCTTAGTACATGTGTACTTAGCGGGTCGCTTGACTGGAGTTCCCCTCCAGGGTTTGACCTCGATTTGATTCCTCCAGGCGCGAAGCGCCCGGATGGCAAATTTCTGTTTCGAACAAATTTGCAAGTTTGAAGGTTCGACCTGACATTTTGGGCCGATATAAATTAATTCTGTCGCTTGATTACGTTGGTTGGGGACCTAAGCTTTAGTTTAGCGCAGATTTTGTAAGAAATTATACGATGGTTTGATCATGCTAGCCGATTTCAAAATTTGGATCCCTCGGATCAAAAAGGGGTTTCCCAAATTAGCCTCGTTTTGACGACATTTTAATCAGTGCCGGCGGTAATTTCAACGTGTCAAGACGTGTTTTCCTAGTTAGCTCTTTTCCTTTATTATTTCTTCGCAACATCATCCATCATGGTTCGCGTCGCCATTTTTTGTATCGAACGGGAGGTTGGCGTACAGGATTATCCTGATTTGATCCAAAACCACACAGAGCACATCTACGTGGTCTTCCCGAGTGAAGAGGCCACGACGGCGGAGCTGGCGGGCTTTGCTTTTGCTCACCATATGATGTATCCTGATGACGTCTTAATAGTGATTACGAACTTACTCGACATTCTAACCTGGGACCCAGAGCTACGCTTGTATCTTCCCTTGTTTATTAACCCGGACGCCGTTGTTAACTTCTACGCAGAACTTTTTAACCGTGTCTTCATGAACCTACAGGCCCACCCTGCTCCATCGACCCTCATCCTAGCGACCCCCTCGGGCTTCGATGCCCGCAGTTGGGCGCGCACGGACAGCGATGGATCTCTGCAACGGTGGATTAACCGCATCATTCCCCGGATTAGCCGTGAGGTCAAAAGGGCGAACGACTGGTTCGATGTGCCGACGGTCAACACCGGTCATGCCCTCCACCTCTCAAAGGTAGTGGCTGACGGTGTTATGACCGTCAATGACTTCCGTGAACTGGAAGACGGATACATGCCGTCCGCCCGGGTGTTGCGCCGTTGGGCCCGGGCCTTGGGCCGGGTCTTTGTTCGGTTGCCCGTTTACATTAGACCGCCGGCACTCCCCCCCCCCCCGTGTACATAGCTTAATTCCGGGGTGATTCCCACCAAGTAATTTGTTAGTCCAATTCCCGGCCTGTGATTAGGACACTTAATTCCGGGTTGACTCCACCAAGTAATTTTGTTAGTCCAATTCCCGGCCTGTGATTAGGACACTTAAGTTCATATACTCAAGAGGAGCAGCCCACACGTTCTGACGGAGCTCCAGATAGCAAGACTGTTCACATGGGAGGACACAGACGTTTTCACCGCCCTGGCTTGTCGTCGGACACCGCCCTCCTTTCGGTTCAGCTGGACCTTCATCTCGACCGCCCCCACGCCTGGTGAGTACTGTTCCTAATTTTCCTTGTTATTAGCACGTTAGGTAGGCTACTAACTCGTATATTTTTTAAGGAGATTGTTGGTCAGGAATTAGTCAACAGTTTTCTCAGCTCGCCTTCACGTGGTTGAATTCCGGAAGCTGATGTCATTCCCGGAACTAGAAACTGTGTTTCGCTGGTGATTTTTGTAACGGGTAGCGTGGGCGGCCACCTGGTGTTTACTTTTAGTTCCAAGATGGTGGACGCGGGCTGAGAACTAGGACCTTGTGTACTAAACCTATTATCTTTTCCAGGTCCTGTGGTTATTGATGATATTATGAACAGCATAAGGTGGTGATGTTGGGGCACTGAGAGACGTCAGGCTATATGATTTTAGTGGGAGGGATTGTTTAGGCGAACATGACCAAACATTTTACCGCGCGTGTGGTTGGGCGATAATAGGGGATTTTCTGACTAAAGGTTTGTTGACATTACCGATTCAGGCAGGCTCTCAATGTATGGGTAGACTGTGCCGCGTTGGCCTTAGAATGTTATTTTATTACTATTAACTACTAGTTGACTGACACTGCACCAATGGATTTGTATGGATGACCAGGGATTCCGGTCGGGATTGTACAGTACTAGATTTGCTGTAACAGAATTCTTTGTTTTGACGTTCCCCGTATAGGACATTAGTGTAAATGTCTGCATTGGAAACAATTCACATGGTGACGCCCTAAGGGTATAAGCGCTTCGTAGGGTGTTCACCCTGGTAAGTTTGGAGTAACTGTAGGTGACCAAGTACTTTGGTCCAGATTGCGTAGCTTTAGATTGGCTGTGGCAGAATTCTTTGATGAGTTGTCACCTTTATAAGGTAAGGCCTACCTTGAAAGATATCATGAGTGTCCGAGATGTGACGCAAAACTCACCCGCTCGGACTCCCTGACAGACCACATGAGGTGTCACCACAAGGTGTAAGGACTTCATGGGGATCCCTCCAGGTGAAGTGAGTTAGTCTCCTGTAAGAGTCCCATGGTAAGTTCTGGGTCTGCAGCAAAGGCTACAGGCTCCAGTTAAGATCTAGTTTCACGCAATGGACTGATACGTCTCAGAAGACTTCGTCAGTGCCATGGTGTTAGAATAAGTTTGATAACTAGTATTACTGTGCAGTGTCGTCCAGGTGGGGAGATAAGAATGATGGTAAGAGCTGGGTCTATTGTGGTTTAATTAAGAGACTACTTTGGTTTTCTAAGAGCCAATACTTGAACGGTATATCCAGTTGTCATTCTGACTTACCTCATATCTATGTCCATTGTGTTAGAATAATTTACCAACACCCTTCAATGGTTAATGTTAAGATAAACCTCTTCCCTTCTTTTGTTAGTTACAGGTGGTAGCTCGGCGTCCAACCCCTATATTCACTCTGGGTTTGAATACCGAGTTCCACTGTTATACTGGGTAGTTGGCGCCCTCCTACCGCATCAGGCAGGTGCGCCCCTAACACCAAACAGTTCCATAAATAGATATTATACATATTTTAACAGTAATAATTCACCGTCTTATTTTGTTCAACACACAACATGGGGAAAACAGACATGAAAAATTGTGGGGTAGTTTTCATTCCATAAAAGTGTAGGTGTCATGAAAGACATTAAACCTTAACTGTACAAAGGGTTTTGAGGTTATTCGTTACTCATTAGTTATCACTAGAGGATCGGGTCTCAGATTCAGGTTCATTTCTGATCTGATTCCCGGTCCTCATTAGTTACACGTGGTTTGTCGGTACCCCCCATCCATAGAACCAGAATGGGCAGCACCGAGTTTCCCATTGTTATAATTGGGAGCAGACTGCATTTTTTTTTTTTTAATATGCAGCCTACACCCCCTTTAAATTATAGAGATGTGTAAATGCATCTCTTCAGATCACTTACTTCCAGACAGCACCTAGTAAGTCGGGGTTTTACCGAAGTACAGTACAAGGTTAAACCCGTCCTTTGTTCAGGTCTATGCCCGTTTTTCTTGTGGAGAGTCAAGACTACTCCTGAAAAGACTCCGCCCCCAGCTTATCCTAACTATGCGCACGCGGGGCAGGAATATCTATTAATGTTATAGACAGTTTTAGAATTTTAGTTTCTTTCTAATAGACTGGGTAGACTATTAGCTATGGGTGTCAACTAAGTTTTTGCAGCCGTTCGTTAGGGAATTAGTAGACCGTGTCCCCCCTCTTCAGCTCAACTGTTGAGCGGAGACCCGGTTACTTTTAGCGCCACGACGGCGGTCAAGACTAGCATTTCATTTGTTTTTTTTTTGTTTTTTTTTCTCGACGGCGGTCAGCTCTGAAGCCGCACGTCTTCTTTATTAATTTTGATTATTTCTAATTTACCCGGGTCGAAACTTGACTTCTTGCCGTTTTGCCTCCGTCCCGGTTAAAACTGGTCTAAACATGGCCTAAATAACTTAGTCTTGTACCTTTGGGCAGTTGTTTTTTATTTTTCGCATTTCGCTGGATCCTGATTTACAGTGAAATCAAAGGACCCAACGACTAGGATATGTTGTGACTCGGTGATCATTACACATAGCCAAGACGACGAGACTACACATTTTGTACAGCGCCTCGTCTCATCATCCTGTGGGTTTTAGCTAGAACTCCCTCCACAGGGAGAAGGCCCTTTTACAAGTTAAAGTCGCCTTTATGAAGAAGAGAGTTAGCACCCTGTGAATGTCACCAGTTCACCGCATTTTTCCCGTAACTTCTTTTTCCTTGTGACCTCCGTTATACTTTCTGAATGTAGCACGCCTTGGCAGGAGTTGTATACATCCTTGCCTGTTGTAGCGTGCCTGTACCAGAAGCAAACGAGCCACGTATAAGGTACTCTCGTGCGCTGTCACGGAGCGTTCCCCCTTTGAATGTTACTAAATATTCTGCGTTCTGGTGTTCTTTTCACAACTTGCCCAGAATTCCCTGAGGAAGGGCTCTTAGTCAAATAAATATTGGGTTGCTTTATATATTAAGTTTTTAGGTAAATTTCTTTCTATTCGTCGATTTTTTTTGTGATGAAGAGACCGCTGTCAGGAGCCAACCCACCCGGGGCATAGTGACTGCCATGGTCGGGCGTCCACCCCAGTGCCCTTCGCAGCGTCAGTGACGCGTAACCCCAACGTCCTGCCTCCTGTCAGGCACCACTGACACCAGGCATGTGGGCAGGCTCCTGCTGCTTGTGCAGCCCCCTCATCTTTGAGAGGATTATATATGTAAGCATGCTAAAGAATAGACAGTGGCGTTCCCCAAGTGACTCCTGTACTGCAGCCCGATCCTAGCGGTAACAACAGCACAGGGGTCAGGTGTAGATGGTACTTGCTTGGGGAAGTTCACTTCGCTCGTTGGGAGCATTGGTCCCGTTGAGCGCACCTAGGTTTTGTACAGAATTTTGAGTATCTTTTTTTAGATGCTAAAATTTCGCGACACTAGGATCGGTTCCAAATGGTTCCCTACTTTAAAAGAGTTGCCAAATCGATAACAATAAGAGTGTTGAGCTAGGCTACCGGGCATGGGACACTCAATTTGAGAGAAATTTAGATAACCCATGGGTCCATAGAGAGACGGTTGGACCAGCCTACCCGACCCAGGTTTCCCTGGTTGGTGAATCATTATTGATCAGGTTAGTCAACAGAACCCTACCTACCCAAACAGGCAGTGCCCAGCGAACTTCCTGTAACATTTCAATTTTAGAACTCGTACCATTGTATTATTAATTCACCAATTTTACCTGTACAGCACTAGGCCAGGTCTTAACACTCGTTACATTGTCATATGATAACTTCATAAACCGTTCCTGGATCCTTTCCGGATGTCCCTGGTCTTACTGTCTTTCGGGCAGATCCCGTTCCGGTCGCTGTTGAGGTGGGCGTGGTCGATCTAGGAGGAGCGTTAGGCATTGTTCCATGTCCCATCACCGGTTGAGGCCAGTCCGCTCCGACATCGGACCAGCCTGCGTCGATGAGGCGCGGTACTCCCATGGGTACAGGAGTGGCTAGCCCCGAGGAATATCTCAGTAGTCTGGCCCTGGTATTGTATTTTAAATTACTCATCATTAGACGGGCTAGTTTCTTAGACACCCTCAGGGTGTCTGGTAGTGGCACCCTAGATGGATGTTGACCAGGTCTAGTTGCTGCTCCCATCAGTTGCGCCCCCCAGGTAACTGTCAGGGTATATTTCAGACACAGTTGGGTCACCAGTAGATCCCTAATGAGCACATAACCTTCCGTATAAGTGTGGTCAGAAGGCATGGCCAGTTCACCTAGAAATATTGTTTCTATCATATGTGGGTTGGCAAACTGTACGTATAGTCCATCTACAGTCTTCCTTCTAATATACCTCCATTTTCGCCACACGAGGACCACTATGGCGATGACTAGTACTGCCAATAATATAGCAAGTACTGCCACCGCAGTGGGGTTGGCGGTCGTGTCCGGGCATCCAGTTAGTTCTTTTTCACTACGCAGCAGCTCCTCCGGGTCCGCCGCCTCCAAGGCCACGGCCCGAGGTAAAGTCATGGTTAGTCCGGCCAGGGCAGCCTTGCCTTGGTGGTTCCGCCAGCACTTCCAGAGAATACACCCAATAATGGTTACTGCTACCACTATACAGAAGATTGTGAGGAGGCCAAAGCCGCCTCCAAAGTTACCTATAGAAAACCATGGGGCGTGTCTGTCCACCTCGTAGCGGTCAGTTGCTTTCTTGATGCCTTTAGCCAAGTCTTTCCGGTGTTTTTGGATTCGCTTGGCCAGAGAGGGTACAGGTATTCTGACCTTTAGGCTTTCCTCAATTTCCAGTAGCTCTTTCCTAATCGTTTCAGGGATAGGATCTGATTCTAACATAGTGGGTTCATTCTCGGGCCTCGTGAAATTAGCGTTCCATCCTTTCACACGACTCGCTGCTTCCAACAGGTCGTTATGTGGATACACGACCGTGGTGATCCTGGTGTGTCGGTCACAGTTCCGTAAACTATATGGTATCCATGATCCCTGTGTTTGGAATGCACAGTCGCATTCCACCTGAACTCGCGCATAGTTTTCTATGTTCACCTCCACCGCGGGTTGATTTCTGCAAATCATCTGGCCCCGGGTGTCAGCGCTGACCACAAGCATATCTCCGTCGTCCAGATACACTGCCATTTCTCCAAAGTCTGCTTCCAAAAGATAGTCCAGTTCACATTTCTCTTGTATGGCCGTGTCGTCGCGTCTCAACAGGGCGGCAGTGCAGGTGTTATCCGTGATCTTTTTCATGTAGGGCAAGTCCTTGCAAAGCGTGATGGTCTGCCCATAACAGCCTGACCAACTGCCGCTAGCCAGTGGTACGTAGTACTGACGGGACATGGACATAGCCACACTTTTTGGTAGATTAACAATTTGGAGAGCGTCCTTCTTTTGTCGTCCTCTAACTGGCACTGGCACAGGAAAGGTTAGTACCTCGTAGACTCTAAACAAATGTTCGTCGGCCACTACTGGTACCCTTACGTACACGATCAGTTCCTGGGTGGTTTCATCAAATTTAAATGAGGGTTGACTGTTCTCATAATAGAAGGAGGGATCTGTAAACGCTACATGGAACCTGGGATGGATTCCTTTCAGATACCTGTTGACTTCCAGGACCGCTCCGACCATATACTGGCGAGGTACCAAATCCATGGTCAGTTGGCCCCGTGTCAGGTGTTGTATACCTTTCCTGAACACGCGCGTTTGCTCCACTACCAATTGGAGATACACCATTTCACCTAGTTTGTCTTCCAGAGCTACAGGTATCATGTTCAGGTACAGTTCCATCCAGTCCACCTTATGTTGGACAAGTTTCATTCTCCGGCGAGTGGTATTATGCGCCTTATTAAGTGATCTTAAATTATCCAGTAGACCTATCACGACGTGGTTAACCCTTTCTACTGCCTCGTCGTGTTTCTCGTTCATCAGCGCCAGATCTTCGATCATCTGGTCGGAGGACTCTTGTAACACTTTAATTAGTTCCCTGTTATACTTGACATCAGCTGAAAGCCCCTTGTTCCATGATGTTGGAATAGGAAAGGTCGGCCATCCTGGGTCGTCCAGCATGATGGGGAGTTTCTTCATTCTTTTGATCCTTCCGCCTGAGTCCGATTCTGACCCTTGATTTTGAGGTCGCTGTTGGTTGTTTTTAATTAGCGAGCTTAAGGTTTCATTGAGAATTTCCCTATACCGACCTTTGAGCGCCTGCGATGTCTGATCCATCCAATTCACCAGCGACCTGACGTGGTAACAGGCTCGGTCGAGAGCGTCTCCTCCCTTTAGGTACCGATGACAGACCTGGCCAAAGGTAGCCTTGATGAAGGAGCGTCTTTGGGGAATAGTGATCAGAAAGCCTTGTCGGACGTGAGTAATATCTGCGGTGGACATTAATTTCCCTGGTTTCAGTACCACCCTATATTGTTCCAAGGCTATAACTTCAGCATTAGGGGCTAGCCCTTCACGTGTGCTGGAGTCATTCCGCAACCCCTTAATGCCCCCTATCATGGCGAAAACGAACAGCACCGACCACTTCATTGTCATTGGTTTTAGCGCTAGTCCGTGAGAGTCAAGTTTATAGTTTAACTAAAACATGTTCACAACAAAGTTACCTTCACTTTTCTGCGCACCACTATCATCCATGCGCCGAAGTATGCCCTCCTCTCGGGCCCCCTGGTCCACTTAGTTTGGGACATGCTCATAGAGGTTTTGCCCATTGTCATTCACCACTCGCCTGATGATTCCGCTCTCGTCCTTGGTGACCGTGATCCTCAAGCCTCTCATACGTTCGCAGGACGAGGGGCGCATTGCTCTGAGGGGTCTTGGCCTAGTAGGCTCCAGTCCGAAACGGCCCCCGTTGGGTCGTACGACGGTTGGCTCGAGGGGTACGGGTGCGGCACCTGCGGTAGGTTTGTCGTTGAGAGTGGGCTCGGCCACAGTGGACCCCCCGGCTGGCTGGTTGGCGTCCACTGCTGCTGGTTCCATAGCAGTGGTGAGGGATTGGCGCTGCAGCTCGTTGTCAAGCTGCTCAAGTCTAAACAAGCGGGGTCCGCAGGCTGCAAGTGGTGGAGGAGGGGAGCTCCCGCTGGCCCGTTCCCCACCGGTGGGGTTGGCGCGTGCTGAACGGGTGCCACCTCCACTTTTAGTCCTGGAGCGGCGACGGTTAGCTGTTCCCCTCCCGTTCGCCTTTCCAGAGTGGGCAGAGGTCGGCCGCCTCGTGTTGTTTGTTGTCTGGTACCTTCCCTGACGCATTTAGAGTTTTGGGTGGTCCTTTGAATGAAAGGAGCTACCTGAGTTTTAATCTCAGCTAACTGTTTGTTCGATTTTGGCACATCTAGTCCCACTGTCCTTCTGATTTCGTCAACAGTCTCAAATAGTTGGAACAGTGGTTGCGTAAGGTCCCAGAACCAGCCGGCCTGAATCTGCACCGGTCGGTTGGCCGCTTCCCCTTTCTGAACCGGCTTGGCCAACGCAGTTAGCCTTGGCTCGGGCTCCGAGTCACTCACCTCAGATAAATTGTAAAAGTCTTTATTTGCTGTCTTCTTTTTGGCTGGAATCGATTTAACGGACTTCTTGGCTCCGCCTGCGGTCGTTCTGGTGGGCCGCCGGGCTGGTGTCCTTGGTTTCTTCTGGGCAACCCCGGCGTCGGTTGAGTCCGGACGGACACCGCCCCGGCCCGGCCAACTCCACCGCCTAAGGGTCTGAGCCGGTCGTTTCTTAGTACTCTCCTTCTCGACTGCCTTTTCTTTCATTTGGTAAAATCCTAAAAGAATGGCCCAACGAACATTCCCTTGGTGGGTAACGCCCTCTGGTGGGGGCGGCTAATCCGTTTCCTTCTCAAGGGGACGATGATCCTCCCCTCCGTGTCCGCAGGGAAAGTAGTGGTTCCCTTTGGATTGCTATGAGGCCGGAGGGCTAGGCAATTCCCCATGAGTCGGTGGATCAGTGTTCCAGCTAAGTTCTCTTTCCGCTCCTTCCAGGAGATGTTGAAAATTGAACAATTTCTATCTCCAACTTTTGTTCAGAGATAGAATCAATGTCCATTTCCGTTTCCTTCTGGGCTGGGTTATGCGTACAATCACCTGCAGCAGAGGTGACCGTCTAGGAGCAGAGTTGCGGACCGACTGGTGGATCGGCGCGGATCCCACGAAATTATAACCGATCCGCCTGCCCATGCCGTCTCCATATTTGGAGCTGTATCTTGTTTCAGGTGGGGGACGCTTGCATCCGGTCCCAGGAGATGACGCCAACCACTGGCATCTCCCTTGGTGTGCGCACCCTCCCTTTCTGCCACGCCCCTGGGCGTAGCGAGGTGGCCGTGAGGTAGGCCACCTGTTCCATTAGCGTTGATGCTAACGGTGCCGCTCCGTCGAGCCTTTATTTTCACAGGGCGGCAAGATTTCCTGTATTAATCATCCATGTCGTCGCTTTCCCCGCCGTTGGACAGAGCGGCGTAGTTAGGGCGTCGGTTCCGACGCAGGTTATAGCCACCTTTCGTCGGGACATGGTCCTCTACTGTTTTTTCTGGGCTCTGTTCCGATGTATCCGAGATCGGTACATCACCGCAGGGCAGCTTTATGGGCTTGTTGTTGCCTGGAGGGGATCTCCCTTCCAACGGCTGGCTTTTGCCCCTTCGTTTAGCTCGTTTGCGTTTCCTCTGTCCATTAGCGCCAGCTGTTCCCCGTTCACAGGCGGCTTTGTTAGGAACAAAGGATAAGTTTGGTAACAGCGCGGTGTCCGCACTGGCGCCCTGACCATCAGTGATTTGCCCGTCCGATTCTGCTAAATCGGTGGGACTTGGACCAGGTTTTTGTGTAGGTACCTTCCTGGCCATAGGAATTGCATCATGCTCACGGGGACCGGTCGTTCCCGTTGAGTTTTCAGTCTCAGCACCCCTTATGTTGCCATCCTTTTCAGCAATTTCACCCGTCGGAGTGTGATGCAATTCAGGGTTTCGGTCAGGATCTGCCCCCTTTGAGTTAGTGATTTTTGCTTCTCTCACCAGTTTGGGAATAACATGAGGGATGGCGGGAGACCAAGGCCCATGTGCAGGTTTGAGCTTTGAAATGTTCACTAAATGTGGTATTTGTTTCCCAGTTTTCAGCGACACCAGCCTAACGAGATGGTCCCCCTTAGTCTCTATTACCCTGTATGGCCCAGTATACCTGTTTGAGAACTTAGACGCTTTATTTTCACTGGCTAAAGGATCGTACATGTATACCATATCACCTTCGTACATCTGAGTGGGCCGCGCCCGCTCATCAATTCTTACTCTCAGATCTTTTTCATAGTTTTGAACTACTCTTTCTGCCATATTCCTAAACATAGCAATGTTGTCCTTTGTTTGCATGAAGAATTCACAGTCGTTTAGCGTTTCAGGGATCGTTCCCTGTTCAGGCATTCCCATACTGATTGGATCTCTGCCAAACAGTAGGGTGTGAGGACTGTAGCCCGACCGCACACTGATCGTAGACCGTAAACCGTCCGTAGCGCTATGGGGAGTAGATCGGTCCAGTTACAGTGGTCATCAGGAATATAGTATGCGATCAGGTTTTCAATGGTTTTGTGTAGTCTTTCTACCCGAGCGTTGCCGGTTGGCATTCGCCCGGTGGTGAATGTTTGTTTGCACGCCAATCGTGTAGTAATCTCCCGGAACAGCCGCGATAAGAAGGCCGCCCCCCGGTCTGTGTGCAGGCGGTTTACCCGCCCATACCGACACACTATCCCGGTTAGGAAGCAGTTGGCCGCGGTTTGCGCGGTGGAGTCTTTAGTGGTGAAAGCCTCCGGCCAACCTATTAGTAGGTCTATGAAGGTCATGATATATTTTGACCCATCCCTAGCCCTCTTTAGTGGCCCAATAAAATCACACTGTACCACCTCAAAGGGTCGAGTCGGCCTTTCCCAAGACTTGGCCAAAGCCTTGAAATGTGGGGCCCGCCTCCTCAGAGAGCAGGTCTCACAAGCTTTCACATAGTCCACTATGTCGGCATTGATGTTTCGCCAGTAGAATTTATCAGAGATTTTGGTAGTAAGGTTACTGATCCCGACATGTCCCCCAGCCAAGATGTCATTATGTAATAGTCTCAGGACTTTGGGAATTAACCTACCTGGAACTATCATACGGGGTTTTAGTCTGACCAGTTGGTCTTGGTGTTTGTTATACCTTTTGACGTTGAACCTACAGAGCACCCCCGGTGCTACCATTCCCACAAAATCGGCTTGGTCCATTATTCGCCTAGCTTCAAGGGGATCTGTTGGTAGGTCTCCGTCCTGAAGGTAGTCTATCAATTGCGCGCACTCTGCATCTTGGAGTTGCGCGTTTATTACCGTAGCCACAGAAAGCTCTTCATCCTGAACTTCGGCCTCAAATAACTCACATCCCACAGCGGGCTCATATTCTTCACCTGGGACATGTTCATGATAGACTCTAGACAAATAGTCCGGTAGAAAATGAGTCGCTCCTGGCTCATATATGATTTCAAAATCAAAATCTGATAGCGCTAAAGCCCACCGTCTCAGCCGGGCTGACGGGGCTTTGTAGGTACTTTGTAGCAGGGGGATCAACGGTTTGTGATCAGTCACTATTGTGATTTTAGCTCCCTGCAACATGTCCTCATAGTTCTTAATACCTTTAATTACTGCCAGAGCCTCTTTCTCTGTTACCGAATAATTTAATTCGGCGTCACGGAGGGTACACCCCCAGAAAGCAACCGGACGGTAGATTTCATCTAGTTTATGACAAACCGCTGCACCGCACGCGGCGTCTGATGCGTCAGTTAGTAGATAGAAATGCCCTCCTATATCTGGATGAATTAGTAAGGGCGGCGAGGTCAGCAGTTTCTTTAACTGTTGAAACGCTTCCTCGCAGGCCTCTGTCCACTCAAAAGAGACTTCTTTCTTTAGCAGCCGGTTTAAAGGCTTTGCTAGATCAGCGAAATTAGGGACAAACAGTCGGTAGTAGTTACATAACCCTAGAAAGGATTTGATAGTTTTCACATTATGCGGGCGGTTAAAGGCTGTGATCTTTTCTGTGGTAACCTTTTGGGTAGCCACCCCTTCTGCGTTTACTACATGGCCGAGGAAATTAATCTCACTGCGGCACCATTCACACTTAGACGGTTTTAGTTTGAGGTTGGCTCTCGCTAAAGCTTGGAGAACCACCTCAACACTCGCCAGGTGTTCCTCAAAGGTGGTGTCGTAGACGATTACGTCGTCTAAATATGCTAAGCATGTTCTAGGAATCAAGCCTTTTAGCGCAATGGCCATCACCTTGGTAAACTGCCAAGGTACGCCAACTAAGCCGAACGGGACACGCTTATACTGATATACACCCATTGGGGTTTCAAAGGCAGTATACCCTCTACTGTCTTCTTCGATTACACACTGATGATAGCCGCTCAACAGATCTAAAGCTGTCCACATAGTGGGTTTCTTGTAAGCCATATATAAGAAAAGTGATCGCGCTGTAGGCATTGGGAATTTATCTTTGAAAGTGACCTGATTAAGCATGCGAAAGTCTGTACAGAGCCTAGGTTTGCCGTCTTTCTTCTGCACTACCACCAGCGGACTTCGCCAAGCCGATTCGCTGGGCTCTATGACACCTATATCTATGAGTTGTCTAACCTGTTCATCGATGATGTCCATTTTCTGTGGAGAGTATCGGTACGGTCTAGAACTTATTACTCCCTGCGACTCATCCACAATGATCCTCATCGGCGCTATTTCACAGTGACCTAACTCTTCCATTGAGAACGCTAGTGCATTTCTGTTGTTATTAAGCATTTGTCTAAACCTTACCTTTTGTTCTTCGTCTAAGCACGACTCGGTTAGATCTATTTTACTTACATTTTCATCCATTTCACCTCGGGATTTCTCCTCAGAGGTTTGGCTTTCCATTTGCACTGCGTCTTTCATTACTTCTACAGAAATCCTACAAATGGACATTGGGGTCTCTGTTTTAGTTAGATAACACAAGTCTAGGAACTCTTCTATCTGGTCTTGATTTACCTCAGGCACTGCGCATTCTTCTGCAAAAGCTAACACTTCCTGTGGAGTGATTTCTTGCATTTCATCTAGCGGATTCATGACTTTGATCCACCACTGACTTCCCACCGTATTCACGCACCCCTCCACTAGGACAGGGGCAGTGACTGCTGGTGCGCAGTAAGCTACTGGTGAGTCTAATCCCAGCGGCTCTCGGGTGGTAACCGGTATGATGCATTCATTTCCCGGTGGAATTTTCACTGTTTCTTTGCTGACTATAGGGTTTCCACAAAACACTTCTATCTTTGCGCCTGGTAGAGATAAATCTGATCGAAGCACTGTTAATAAGTTTCTACCGATTACTATTAAGTGGCATAGATCGTCCACTATGTTGAAATCATAGCAAACCACCGATCCCTGGATTGAAAACTTACATCTAATTTGTTCTAGTATTACTTGAGACGAATTGTCTGCCAAACTGATGTTTCCCTTCGATACTTTCCATTCATCTAAAATGCATTGTTTAGGGATCTGCCGTTTACAATGGGTGGACATGAAGCAATCGCTCGCTCCTGTGTCTACTAAAGATTTAACCTCCTTCTGATCATTAAATCTTAACGTTAAGAAAAATGCTTCGTCTCCTACCTCTCTCCTAGCCGGTCCGTCCACTGCGCCTAATTCTATCGTGGAATGAACGGACCCCTCCTCTAGTTTCCCTGACTCTTTTGTTCTGTGCCACTGGCTTTACTATCTTTGTACATCCGCGGGGGTTTTTCCTTCAACCTATTCTTTAGCCACAAGCACGCTTCTGTAGAGTGACCATGTTGTTGGTGAATGATACAAAACTTACTTTCATCGAAAGGCAACCTGGGTCTCTCCACTTTCTGCTGAGTTGGCGGATTCTTTCCTTTGTCTGCCTCTCTGTTCGGGGCGTTATTAGATTTAGCCTTCTGCTCTGGATTCCTTTCATCTTTCTGATTTTCATATCGATCTTTTCTTTCATAACCCTGCTGTTTATAGTTACCACTACTCTGGGGAGCTCCGCTTTGCCCTGGTTTTGGTTTCTGAAACCATGGAGCAGCCTCCAGTCGGGCCAGCACCACCCCAAACCGTTCAGAGATGGAGTTTAGGGCCGCGGTCTCCTCCGATTCTTGGCTTCCAGCCAGTTCGCTCACTGCATTGGATATTTTGGTTCCCCCTTTGCCTTTGTCCAACGATTCTAGTCTCGTTGCACAGTCCACCGCTTCGGTGAACGACTTAGGGTCCAGTATAGCTACCTGTCTGGCTACGCCCTGTTTTAATCCCTCTAAAAACACAGCCAACATCATGCTTTCACTTGCTTCTGCCTTAACCTGCTTTTGTTTCAGGATACCTGCAAATTCGATCACGCTCTGGTCCTTCCCTTGTTTAAGGGCACAGAACTCTGCGTGTTTCTGCCACTTAGCTCTTCGATCACCGAAGATCTTTGTCATTTGAGCTTCTAGTTTCTCAAACGTGTCTTTTTCACTCTCAGCTAACGCTCCTGCCCAGTCGTCTGCCCTTCCTTTTAGGCCTAACAACGCCATATTCAGGAGATGGGCGTTCGACCAGTCATAGATAGCTTTCAGTCGTTTCAATTCCCTGAAATACTTTTCTATCTGCTCATCTTCCTTCCCATTAAACCATGGTAACCTAATGTTCGGTCCCCTCGGGTGGCCATGGTGGGTCGTTTCACGCCCTGGCGCTGGTACTTGGCCCAGTGCCAAACCTAGTTGGGGTAGAATTTCCCAAATATTTGGTTGATTTGGCGGGTTTGGAGGATTGTTCTGTCCTGGTGGGCCCGGTGGATTTGGAGGGTTGTTCTGTCCTGGTGGCCCCGGTGGACCTGGCGGTCCTGGAGGGTTGGGTGGACCGGGCGGTCCTGGCGGGTTGGGTTGATTAGGTTGTTTTAGAAAAGGGTTGTTGGGTTGGTTCGGAGGAGGATTATTAAGTTGGTTTAGAAAAGGATTGTTGGGTTGGTTTGGAGGAGGGTTACCAGGCCCTGGTGGGTTCGCCTGGTTATTCTGGCCTGCCGGAGCTTGCTGACCCTGTTGGTTACCCGCTCTTCCTCGGCCTGCGTTAAGATTGGCTGCGATCGCCATCGCCTGCAATAGGTAAGGGAACATGTTTTGCTCGACCCCACCTCCTGCTGGCACGGCTCGGCCAGGCTGTTGGCCTGGTTGGCCACCCCCATCATTTTGCTGCAGTCCCCCAGGGTTTATCCCAAGATTAGGCTGCTGCATTCCTGGATTCACACCACCATCTCCCCCTTCACCAGGTTGCTGAAGTTCCCCAGGATTTATCCCAAGATTGGGCTGATTCGGAGGGGGATTATCAAGAAGGTTTTGAGGAGGATTAGGCCCTTGTGGGTTGGCCTGATTATCCTGGCCTCCCTGAGCCGGTTGGTTAAGTGGAGGGTTAAGCCCCTGAGGATTGGCCTGATCGTTCTGGCCTCCTTGAGCCTGTTGGTCAAGGACAGGGTTAAGCCCCTGAGGATTGGCCTGACCGTCCTGGCCTCCTTGGGCCTGTTGACCCTGTTGGTTACCCCCTCTTCCTTGACCTGCCTGCAAAGGGTCTCCCATTGCTTGCGCTAGGAAAGGATGCAACATATTTTGTTGTACAGGCCCAATGTTTATCCCACCCCCTGCCGGCGCGCCTCGGCCCGGTTGTTGGATTGGGATTTGGCCATTACCATCGTTTTGCTGATGTCCCCCAGGGTTCATCCCACGATTAAGCTGCCATGCCCCCGGATCTACACCTCCAGCTCCCCCTTCACCGGGTTGTTGGAGTTGATTTTGATCACCTCTTTCTCCTACTAGATCCACCAAAGGTACGCCTCCCTCCGCCATATTATCTTCGTGGAGGTTTAGTATATCGTGATCGTCCCACTGTTCTCTCACAGGTATTCCCTCTACACTAATTTCGTCCTCACTTTCTTGTTTGTCTTTCTTACCTGTGTCTAAAACATCCTCGGTAATAAGTTCAAACGATGACGAGCGTGATTTCTCCCTTCTAGCTAGTTTTCTATCAGGACTACCCTCTCTGACATTTGCGACAGCTTGTTCTGTTTCACTGTCTCCTTCCTCGTCTTCGCTTTCGTATTTATCATATGGCTCAGGGGCTGCAAAGTCCCCTTCTCCTTCGTGATCAGCTTTCTTTACCGTACTACCTTCCTCGTCTCTATCACTTTGGATTTCTAGCGTTTCCCTTTCTGCGTTATCCTGATCGCTTAACCTTTCTAACTCTTCATGCTCCTCGGAGCCTGTTTCTGCTAACTTTCTTATGAGATCTGCCGGGTTAGAACCATACTCATCTAATCCCAGATCTGGAACCTTCGCTCCTTTATTAGCGTCGTCCAAGTTCTCCTCAATATCAAAGGTTAGTCTATAGGGTTGTAAATTGCCTACTTTGTCACTGTTTCCCTCTGCTTCCCTTCCCACTCCCCTGTCCCCTCCTACTGTCTTTCCTTTAACTACAGTGGGGTAAGGAATGGACACCCCCGGGTTGGGGTGAGTCGGTGTTACCAGTGGGTGACTGATAAACTCAAGTCGTTGGGGTAATGGATAGGTGAGAGAGCTCCCATCAGGTAGAATTACCGGATTTTCGGGGCGTTTTCCCCCTGATGGGCTGGAGTTATCAGCGGTGTTTTGTCGTTGTTTCTGGTTCCCTGAGGAAAATAGGTTATCCTCATCGAAAACTTCCTGTTCGCTTTGTCCTCCTGCTGCAGGCAGTAAACGATAGGGAACTCCTTGACTACACCACGGATTGTTCACGTCGGATTCACAAGTAGAATGAGAGCTAGCACCAGGTGCGTGGTCCGTAGGTGGTACGTACCCTGGATTCCAATATTGCTGATATTGTTTGAGACGGTTCTTCCCTTCAACTCGTCCCGAGTGTGTTAGGGTTTCAAGTCCTTCGTCAAGAACCGGCCTATCTTTGGACCCTAGGTGCCAGGGAAATGGTTTACCTCTGCCACGGGTTTGGTAATTTTGTGCACCTTCGGGGCAGAGCTGCTTGGGTCTGGCTGCGACCTCCTGTCTCTGTGCTTCCCCGTCTAAGGGATTACCTACCAGGTGGCGGTTTTCCACATTCCCTGTATATGATGTTGACACATCGTGTCCTGCGGGCCGCAAAGATTGAGGCTTGGGGTTAGATGAAGCCTCAAAGTCATCGGTGGCTGACATCAAGGATGAGCAAAACGGCACAAGTCATGTTTCGGGTATTCTCCACCAAATGAACTATTGTTAATGTTGGTTTTAATACTGCGTGATGCGTATATAATTAAGTATCCGTGAGTCGTTTGTCCAGAATGTCTGAGCCAATCAGACTGCGTTTAAAGTTAGCTCATTCACTTCCCAATAGTTCAAAAGAAATGAACGATGAGGGAGCTCTTAATATGAAAGGGTTTTTATTCAGTAAACATCTCATCCCGAGTCAAAGCCACTGTGTATAAGTCTCCATCAGTCCACCTCCCATCTCCTATCAGCAATCAACCACATTTAGAATACAAGTTGTTCCAGCACATTCTAGACCGCTCTCGTGCTTAGCTCTATCACAATCCTATGTCCGAGGTAGTTGGTATAGGTAAACTCCAGTCTGCTACGCGGGAGCCGATGTACTTACTCCGAGTAGCTCCTTTGCTAAACTCACTCAGCTGACATTCTCACTAAAACTAACTGCTCCTCACTTTGCAACACCTTTTATACTGGTTAACAGGTGGCGCTAGGAGCGCAAGATATTTCTTTAGACTAGAAGTAGACTTGCTAAGCCTGATCCTTGTTGGATTATATAACATGACAATATATTAAAAGTACTAAGCCATTAGTACATGACGTCATTTATGGACGGCCCCAGGTCTGCCTGGCTAGCTAACAAGTTAAGTGGCTTCGAACCTAAGTTGAAGTTCGTTCATCGACCATACATCTCTTGTCATCCATATTGTGGACTCACCTTAGAATACCATCAGACTGGATGCCAAGTTTCCTTGCCGATGATGTCAACGCCTGTCTCTCCATATCAAAAGAGTGAGGAAAGGATTTATCCCACCTGAAATTTTGATCTTTCGCGCGAGTTGTTGAAAATCAAGTTGGGTAAAACATGGCGATCTCACTTCCGGTTAGGAGAAGCTCCGTTCACGAAATTATATTACGATAAACTATACAGATGTGTTATAATAACATCGTTTTAGTTCTGCAATATCATAAGAAGACACTATTGTCATGACAACACTTGATTTTAAAGGCTAATGTTGGAATTGTAATTCTCTATTCACACTGTATAACTATTTTGTGAACGGATGATTCGTTGCATCGGGTTCAGAGGAGCGTCGAAGCATCAGAAGTGGAACGTCTGGGGATGCAGAACCGGGTCGCAAATTATTGAAATATTTGGTGCAAATCATTCTTATTGAATATTGGTAAGTGTACGAACAAAACTGGGGCATCCTTATGCAATTTAGTGTAGGTGTTTTGGTGTGGGTTAGGCTCAGACCTGGACACGAGACGACGGTGAGACAAGCACCTGCTGGGCAACCACTGGCACTGGAGCCTGTGGAGGGGCACTGTGTTCACTGTTCTGCACTGGATCTACGACCACAATTTCTTTTTGCACTACGTCGTTTGTTTAACTTTTACTATATCATAAGATAAGTAACGTTATATAAAGTCTGATCTAAGTTAGTATATTACATTCCACCAGTTTATCCATCAAAAAGTGTCCGCTGTTTTTGATCTAGATCTAAAAGCTCAAGTCAAGCTGTCACCGAGTTTTTCACTTGTGTCAGTTGTGAAATAACAAGATAAAGATAATATTTTATGAACCTACAAGAATATTTATCCACATTATTTTCCCTTCAAAATGACTATAGTTTTACTTTGTAATTTGCCCTTGAGCTGCACAGTGAGCCTTCTAAATACACATCATTTTGACAGGGCAAAACCAGAGCACCATGTATAACTGGCTGTAACTCTTGAACCAATGCAGGTCAGGGTTCTTCCTAGATTTACGAGTATCAAAAGCCCCATCTTTTTTTTAATCAAAATTTTGGGCTATTTTTACCATATTTTATAACATTTCTGTAATTCTAATGCAGGAATTCTCAAAGACAGGTGTGTGTCATAGTTCTATCGAATACTGGTGAACTCGGCCCGCTGGTGAACTCGGCCCGCTGGTGAACTCGGTCCATTGGTGAACTCGGCCCATGCTTCCATTTTAATCTATTTCCAGCCTCAATAATACAACTAATATTTCCATCACTATGTGCCCGATGTTGCTTGTTTTTAAATCATGAAAATGTGCATAAATGTTGCAAAATGTCGATTGCTGATGATTTATTGGTAGGTAAAATGATTGGTTACGTTATTGTTTCAATAACTTGCAAAATCCTATCAAAATATCTTTATTATAGCCCTAATATTTCGTATCATGCTTCTCACATCATCAAAGCTTGTTGTGCAAACTATTACAAATATTATGTTAATATAATTGTGAAAAATAACAACTTAGCAGAACGGACCGACTTCACCAATGGTCCGACTTCACCATGGGCCGACTTCACCAGCGGGCCGACTTCACCTGTTACCGTTCTATCTAGGTCAGGGAAGTCCTTAGTTACGGTGACTGTAACTGAGGCACAAGGGGACTGATCAGGTTAAGGCTAGAGATGAGGACTGACCAATCAGATAGGCCAGAAGTGTCCCCCTGTGTTGCTAAGCGACCTGAGGAAAGAATCCCCCATAGTCTACCCTGTCTTTGAGAATGGCCCTCTGCAAATATTTTTTGAGCATTTTAAATTGTTTATGTTATATACCTAAAACTGTCGTTTGTTTCAGTATATAATAAGATAATAATTACTGAAGTCTGAACAGAACTGCACTACAATCTGACACATGTAAATGACTCGCTGTTTGTCAATAAAAGTTCTACTTCTACTACTATTAGGACTAGGCCTACAAAAATTGTTGTGTTCAGGTAACCCAACCTACCTGAATCTTTTTTTTTAGGAAAATTTATATAAAATATTTTTTCAAAATCCATCAAAATTGACAAGAAAAGTATGGAACAGAATGGAAAAGCATAAAAATGCTCAGGACATATATTTTATACGCTAAAATTTTAAAAATCGTTTTAGAGGATATAGATTTTTATAGATTTTTTTATTTTTCGACACTGTCAAGGTCTAGATCTATTTGGTTAGTAACAAAAAAAGAGGCAAAAAACTAGCTACCTTCCCTAATTTTTTCGACCTATGTTACCTGAACACAACTATTTAAAAAAAATTGGCCTTAGGCATTACAACACATGTTGTCAGGAGCAGCCCCCCCCCCCCCCCCCATCAACTTTACCACAAATCCTGTTATGGATCAGTTCCAGTAACTTAATCATCCGATAACTTAATCATGAACGGTCACGGTTCGCACTGTGGATCCTTCTTTCATGGCAAGTCAGCCACGAGGTATGAAGTAAAATAGATTTGACAGGAGCAGGGTAGGATCCAGGGTGTTTGCGGATCCAGGTTCTTTGGCAGATCCAGGGTCGGGTCCTGGACCCGCCAACTCACACTTTTAATGGGCACTTTGACATTAACTATCAGCCTTAAACTATAGATAAGAGTCTTCAGCTAACAAACTTACGATGGTTTCTTTCATACAGAGGAAGAATCTCCGTCCATTTAGGCATCACGTTGGGAAATGGGGATGGCTTAGAATCACCGGCGATTCTGAAAAGCCTTGGCAATTCAGCAAACTTGGCCTGTTTTGGATCAATATTTCTATTTTTTGATGGGGTCGGCACTGCGTCAGAGATGAGGGACCTTATTTTGCGACTATAGAAAAATTACCTGAATGGGATAAATGCCAAGCTTTTTCTGGCTCATTGTCAGAACACATTGGACCGATGGTTCCAAAGTTTAGTTAGTTATTTTGAAATAACCACTTTTCTTTTAAGGCACCTATGTAAAAGCATTCCCAGGTTACAGGAAGCGGGATTCCCGTATTAATATCTAAGTTTTGAATTTACATATTAAGTTTAGTTTCCACAGTGTAGCAAATCTGAGGGGGCCAGTCAAAACGAGACCTTAATCATAAAAACTGTTTCAACACTCTGTCTTCGAATTTGGTTTACATTAGAGTAATCAGAGTGATTAGACTTTACTGTACTTGCTGTTTCTGTTTAAGTTCTGCATCATTTAGTGAGTGAGTCGGACAACGGACAGGATCGTCAATTAATATGTATCTTCATTAGTAATAAACAATTACAAATAAATCTACTTTGTTTTTCAGAATTATGGCACGTGGCTAGCCGAAGGACGGGTTCTCATTTTGGGCATAATAAAATATTCTGTTGATTGGAAATAATGTTAAATAGAACATTGAGATGGCTACCGAAGCATCAGAAGTGACCAAAATAGAGAAAAGCGAATTAAAAAGTGCAACTGCAATGGAGGTTGATGGCGAAGTGAAATCTGAAGGTGGTTTAAAAGGGGATGGATCTAAAGGTTCTGATGGTCAGGATGGAGGCACCGAAAACGCCCAAAACAATACGCCGGCTGAGGAGAGTAAAGGAGGGTCATCCAACATGGCAGGTGATAGTGTGGATGTAAGCAAAGGGGGTGAAGGACAGGTTGTCAAAGAAACTAATGGAGACGAAGAGAAAAGTGACCTGTGCACTAAAGAGGTGGACACGACAGAAAACCTTAAAACTGAAACTTCGGAAGGTCAGGAGAGTAAAGGAGGATCATCCAACATGGCAGGTGATAGTGTGGATGTAAGTAAAGGGGACGGAGTGCCGGCAGTCAAAGAAACCAATGGGGATGAGCAGAAAAGTGGCACGTGTACTAATGAGATGGACACCACAGAAAACCTTACGGCTGAAACTTCGGAAGGTGAGACGAGTAAAGGAGGATCATCCAATGTGGTAGGTGATAGTGTGGATGTAAGTAAAGGGGATGAAGGACAGGTGGTCAAGGAAACTAATGGAGGTGAACAGAAAAGTGACCTGTGCACTAAAGAGGTGGACACAACAGAAAACCTAAAAGCTGAAACTTTGGAAGGTCAGAAGGAAGGAGGATCATCCGATGTGGTAGGTGATAGTGTGGATGTAGGTAAAGGGGACGGAGTGCCGGCAGTCAAAGAAACTAATGGGGATGAGCAGAAAAGTGGCACGTGTACTAATGAGATGGACACGGCTGAAAACCTGAAGCATGATTCTTCGGAAGGACAGAAAATAGAGGTGACAGAAAGCTCATCTGAGAAGACAGTTGATCAAAATAACGTAGAAAAAACAACAGAATCTTCTCAACCTGAAACTGCCGGGGAGACAAACAGAGAAAACAAAGACAATTCTGTAAGTAGCTCTCATGTGGTTCAAGAACCAAAAGAGACGGAATCAAAAGGGACGGAAAGTGTACAAGAGAGTAAAATGGATGTCTCAGAGGTTCAACCTACTTCTGCTGATTCTGCTCCGAACGACCAAGTGAACAAAATTGTAATGGATAACGCTGACAGTGTCGTATCTAATGATTCAGAAAAACTTGGTGAAGAAGAGGAGAAATATTGTACCTGTGAGACAACGGAGAGTACGGACAGTGAGGAGGTCGACGTACCTGAAGAGTTAGCACAGAGCAGAACTGCTAACGGAAAAGGAACAGAGATCCCCTCATCAACGTCACTACCTGTCTCTGAGCAGGTAGGGAGTGAAGCAGGGACACAAATTGATGGAACAAACAGTGTCGTTGCATCAAAAACAGACTCAAAACCCACAGAATCAGGTGGTACTGTTGCCAATGAACAAGCCAGCTCAGAAACACAGGAAAAAGTATCAGCTGCTATATCTAAGGACGTGGGTGCAGAACAGGAAAATAAAATGCAGTCAGACCCTAGAGAAGCTGATGCTGCCGAGAGTTCAAAAATGACTGAACCTACGACAGAGGACTCTCAGAAAGAGGAGGCTATATGCCCTGAAAAAACGGATATTGAAGTAAGTGAGCCACTGTCCAAGACTGAACCCACAGCTGAGACAGACAAAGTTGCTCCTCAGGCTCAAGTACCTGAGGCTGCTGAAACAAAAGACCCTGAGAATGCACAGGAGGAATCGATGGATGCTGAGAGTACCGTGGATGCTGAGAGTAGCGAACCCACTTCTCAACGGGAAAACAACATTCAGTTTGCGGCTGTCTCTAATGCCTCAGAAACACAGGATTCAGTGCAAGTTGAACAAAGCACAGACAATAAGACAGATGCTCCTGAGAAAATGGATGCTGCTGTTAACGAAGTAGAAATATCCTCAAAGGATTCACAACCAGATTCAGCGAAGGAAGCCACGGGTGAAACAGGGACAAGTGAATCAGAACAAAAGTCAGGTGCTAATAATGGAGAGGCTTTAAAGACAGATGAACTCAAGTCAGAGGTTGACAAGGGAGTTAACCTACAATCAGATAGTGACCCGGCCCCTGAAGCTATGCCCTCTGCCCCTTGTAAGGTAGAAGTGGCCTCAGACTCTACATCAGAAACTCCTGTAACCAAGGATTCAGATGCAGTTGAAAGTCAGGAGGCGATGGATACATCTGATAGTCAAATTGTTACGTCCACCGCCGAAAAAGAACCAATGCAGGCTGAATCGAATAAAGTTGAAAGCGAGGATCTAAAATCCAGCGAAAGCACTATTGTGCAGTCTGCGGATGCAAAAGCTGGTGATGTTGAGGAGGCAATGGACACGTCTAGCAGTGAGGCAGTACCACAGAGCTCTGAGTTGACACAAGTTGTCCCAGTCAACTCAACAGCGTCAGATGTTGGGGAAAGTGATACAGCATGTGATCTTCAAACTAATGCAACTGACAAGTCAGAAATTACCACTTCACCGAAGGAAAACACTTCCAACAGTGAAACTACGGCCTCTGCCACTGAGGAAAAGTTGCCAGTCCAACTGGAAAAGAGTGTGCCCCCTGAAGAAGATGCTGATAAAACAGCCAACATTGAGGAAACCAAGTCTGAGGTACTTGACCAGCCAGAAAATGGAAGCACTTTGCCCTCTTCTCAGGGACTAGCTGAATCGGCTTTGGTCAGTACTGTGAACGTTTCTGTGCCAAACACTGCCACAGAGATTGCATCTAAGTCCCCAGCAGTTCAAAGTCAAGCGAATAAGTTAGAGGACAATCCATTCACGAAAAAGGTCAGTGAAGCACTCGAAAGTTATAACAAGATACTCACCAAAGAAGAAGAGCTAGCTCTTGAAGAAGCCTCAGAAACCGAGGTGTCGAAGGAAGCGGTGAGCGCAAACTCTGATGAAGTTGAACCTGCTGAGACAACAACCGCAGCAGTTGAAAATGTTGAAACGACTTCAGCATCAGAAAAAGCTCAGCCAACAGATTCTGTTAAAACATCCAGTGTAGATGCAGAAGCAACCAATGCAGATCAAACAAACCAGGTTTCCAAAACAGATGGGGTAGTAGCTGAAAGCCAAACTTCTGTGACGGCTCCGGATTCTAGTGTTACACCTACAGATACAGGTAAAGATACCAACACAATTGATACAGATAAGACAGATGCAGTTGACACTGCAGAATCAGATACTGACAAGGTAGAAGTACCTGGAATAAGTCCCGAGGAAGATGTGTCACCGCCAGGCACAACTCCCATCTCCGCTGCAGCGCCCGATCCAACCGGAACTGAGGGAACCACAGCATCAGAGACTGCTACAACTTCTGATGCTGCAACCACAAGTAGTGACACAACAACAGAATCATTTGGTCAGCCCATTACAGTCAGAACTCACTCAGCAGGATCTTCCTATGAACAAGATAACAATGACCAGTATAACAGTGACCAGTATGGTTCAGGCTATTCAAATAGTGACCTGCCATGGGGGCCTCAGGGAGGAGGTATGCGCCCGCCTGGCTTCGGGCCTTTCAATAGGCCACCTGGGCATCCAATGATGAACAATCCCCTGCAGTACGCCCAGCAGTATGGGCAGTGGCAGCAGAGCTATCAGTACGGACCGCGCGGGCCGCCTCCCGGAATGGGCCCTCCTGGAATGTGCCCACCATACTATAACTATGGACCGGGGTACCAGGGGTACCAAGGGTATGGACCTGGGTACCAACAGATGTACTATAACAACCAGTATCAATACCAGGGCTATTATAATTGGCCTCAAAATACTCAGAGCACCCAAAGTTACCCGTTTTACAATACGTCTATTTCTAGTTACCCGCCGCAATCAGGGTTCGGTCAGATGTCGACGCCAGCGACACCGACCCAGACATCGAGCACTCAGCCTCAACGAAATGTAATCACCGTACCACTAAATACAAATGACGAGTCCAAGCTAGATACAATCCCCTTACCACCAGATCATCCACAGACTATCGCCCGAAAAAACCTTGCCAAGTTGGCTTCACAGCCAAAGATGACTTTCCTCCAAGCAGCTGCAAACACTGCCAAGCTTCCTATCAAATCGACTGAGAAACCACCACCACTGCCCAAGGAGGCTCCACTGCCTCCCCTACCCAAAGAGCCTGAAAAGTCCCCCATCTCAACAAGTCTCTCTAGAGGGGAGATTGCTGCCCAGTTGCTTCAGAAGGCTCGTGCAAAGCAGACAAGTGAGCTGCCACCTCTGCCGGAAAGTGCACCGCCCCCTCTGCCCGAATCTGCACCGCCCGAAGAAGAGTCACCGGCAAAGCGACGGAAAATTGAAGAACCAGGTATGGCTGTTTACTTCACTATCTACTTCATAACAAGTATCATTGTGGTAATATGTGTAAAATATCAATTTATAGAATATCGATTTAAGAATATTTCAATCGTATTCCTATTTAAATGTATATATGTATATACTATTTCTATAGCTTCTGTATAATGATGTAATGTATGTATACACCAAATTCTTAAATGCCTTTTACATGTTAATTCTATTCAAGACCGAGTACATGCAGGAACAAACTTCACTTCAGTTCGCCCTACCAGGGATAGCTGATGCCTGTATTTAATGCACCTGCAGGTTAATACCGACATATTTCGTTGACAGAAATATGTGAAAATCAAAAGAAATTCTGCAAATAATATACATACAACTTCAAATATATAATGTGCAAACGTATAAAAGAAGTATGAAAACTCCCTGTTGGTAACTGCCTTGTTGGAAATAGGGACTTGTCGACAAATTTCCCAAGAATCCCCAGATACATGAAATCAGCTATCCGTGGTAGGGAGAAATGAGAAGAGTGTGATGGATAAAATGCAAGCATTACAGTAAATGTTCCTACATCTAAAGGCTGTTCGAGAAACGTCACGTTTTGCATAACTTCTCACACTCTTCAAACTAGAAAGTGAAACTTGTATGTTGAATAATATCCATGATGTTTAATTTCTTGAGTATCAAGTTCATCCTATACTTGAACGAAGCAAGGACTGCTGGCAGTACAATCGCCTCGTTCAGGTTTTATCTAGTTGTCGCCTTTTTGACGATGGATTGTATCTCATAATATATGTGTATGGCTATACTAGGGCACATACCCATAGATCAGACAATCGAGTTGTACATCTTCAACATCTAAAGATCTACGACCCGATGGTCTAGTCAGAGTTTGAGAGAAAAAGTTAAAACTAGAGTCGTAGCCCCCGGCCGCAGCTGAGCCAAATAGAACTCAACTTGATCATCGACTTGAGTTCAGTTGTACAGTGTGATCTGGGCTTAAGTCGCGTGATACTTCGTGTTGTCATGGACGATTCCTGAAGCTATAGTCTCCTGTTTTTAGAGAACAGCAGTACTGGATTAATATTGCTGGATTCATTGCTAACGGTGTAGTACATAGTGGAAAAAAGATGTTGAGATCAACGAACCTGTCAGGACCTAGAAATCTTCACCTCAATCTAGGGGCCCCTAAGACGGAATTTCTTTTAAAATACCCCGATCCCAGGATAGTAATTAACCAAGCGTAAACAGGTGTGAACGCTGTTCACTTTATGGATAAAACAGAAACGCCTGGAAGATAGTACATGCATACGATTTTAGACTGTGTGTTAACTCAAGAAGTACAGTCATTATGGGCAATTACAAGTATGGGACAGTCATTATGGTCTACTCGAGAAGTCATTATGGGCCACCTCAGTAATCATTGAGTTCTTTTATTGGGATTGGTATATCGAGTAAGAATGATCGACAAAGTAAAGATATGTTAACAGGGTTATCAAATAGAATGTTGTACAGCATAGCAAATTAGACATAATTCCCTCTCTTCTGAAACATGTTTGGGATTCAAACTTAAATCGATATCTCGTTTCTATTCACAGTTTTGATCTTCAATCCTTTAGAAATATGTCATCTAATAATAAAGATATATACCTGGAGTAATATGATATGGGGATTACAATATACATGTAATCATTTTGCTTATATGGATTAAAAGTATCTGTGATGGATCCTAACTGAACTGGCCCGTATCTCGACACCCCTCATCTGTTGGAAAGTGTGCTTGCTCAGCGCGCTCTAAGAATTAGACGATTGACTTGACGAGTAATACTTGGTCACTGGTCAGGCAACTGAAATATTATCCATTTGTTAAATTGGCTCCCGGGCCAGAGAATGATTGGTCCGATCAGTTTTTCGCTGCCCAAGGCAGTGTTCTTTAGGAATACAGCAAAAAACTAACTTGAGAAATAATCATTTTTAAAGAACGCTACGAATAATGTGGTAGAGTATTGATTTAAAAAATATTGGTTGATTTTAACCCTGCCAAACCTTTTGTGAAGGTTGATAGAAAATTGTGTTTAGAAATATAATCTAAACATAGATTTTTCAGAAGTTTATCATTGAAGACCATTTGGATATGATGGTAATTTGACAAACCTTCTATAATTGTAATGTATGATAAGATGTTCCAGAGAAATCAGAAATATGTTATGTCATTGCAAGTAGTTTTCGATTTTACTCAAGAAACAATTTTGGAGCCTGTTTTTACCAAGTAACTATGGTAACCATTTTACGATATTCATGATTCAGTTTAAACCCTTCCATAGGCAAGTTCAATTTAGGACATTTCCTATTTGATATTTTAGCTCTGTTCAGGGTCCCCACTGCAAGGGAAAACATGTTAAATTTTAAATTTTAAAAAAAATAGAAAAAAATCCCTGGGAAAACAGAATTTGGAAATTTGTCCAAAACACAGGGAATTCTGTTTCCACAGTTTCTGGATTTGCTAGTTCTTAAGATTCAGGAGATTGGAAGTAGAGTTTCAAATCCTTGTGTGAACGCTGCATTTGCATTAAATGATATTGTAAAATCTGAACCTTTATAATTAAAAAAATTCACCGAAACTATGACAGAAAATTTACCATGGGTCAGGGAAAATGCAAGGAATGTGAGTGGGGACCCTGTCTATTATTCTTTTTGAATTAAAAGCAGGCAACGTATTAGCTACTTTGCCTACTTTGCCCTGGCCAGTACTGGCCTCCCTTTGCTGAGCCCGCGTGGTGTGTAATTTGTCTCCCTGTAGCAGATGTAGCCCCGGTCGACACAACCAACCACAAACACCTTTGTATCGGGAACCTGCCGCAAGGAACCAAGGCCACCGCCCTGCGCGACATGTTGGCATCATTTGGAAAGGTAGGCTTTTTTTCGTTTTTCCATAATATCCATTAATTTTTATTCAGGAAATAGATGATGAGTTACTTGTTTCTGACACAAAGTTTTCACTTACTATTACTTACAGATTGCGCCTTTTGTATTGGATGCCATACCATTTTGATTTTTTCTTCTCAGAAAATAATATTTGTAAGATGTTCTCGTAGCATTGCATGTATAGCATTGCATTCATTGTATCATGTTGCTATGTTGAATAACAATTCCCTTTCCAGCACCGTTGCCGTGAAAACTGGTATTTAGCCTTTTTTCATAATAATTGTATAGTATGCTTATACATGTACTCAAAATGTGCTTTATCTTATGCCAATTTAACCTTTTTCGCCAAATGACCTGTTAACTGTGTCATAATTCACTGTGTTGTTGACCTAACACATTGTTACGCGGACACCCCATTGACCTTGACTGTTTTTTTCCTCAGGTCGTAAGCTGTAAGGTTGCTGCGGGGAAGGGCGCTAACGCAGGCATCTTCGCCTTCGTTACGATGGACTGTATCGCAGACTCTAGCATGCTTGTCGCGAGTCTCAATGGCTTTGAGTTTTGCGGGGCGAGGCTGTTGGTAAAGAAGGTAGGTGCACGTCTGGTAACTCGGCCAGCGACAGCACGAATAACCAGGATGCCAGTGTGAAGTTTGAGAAAGTTTCAAGTTCAGGGAGAAGTCTGGAATTTTTTTAATTTTCTATGAAAATTATCCACAATGTCCAAAATGAAAAAAGATATCAGGTGAAATTTAACCTCTTCCAAGGAAAATTGAGAATGTGATTTGTTGTCATTTATTAAAAGAATATTTATCCGAAACCTTATAATATTGCATTCAATATTCACTGAGTCTCTACTCTGAACAATGTCAAAATAATCAAAAGTAACTAAAATCAGTGTTGAAAAATGTTACTACCAACAAAAAGCAGCGATAAATTTTATATTCATAATAGATTTCCTCACATTTCCTTGTCAGGTAAAAAGTCGGGGAAATGATAGGGAATGTGGAAATACTTTGAGTCTCCCAGTTATAGGTTAGTTACCCTGGACTTATTAGTTCGAAAACTCCCTGAACAATTGTAAGTGCATATGGAAATAACTTTATTCCTCAGCTGCATGATCGTTAGGTGATGAAATTATTTGAAACTGCTTAACATTATTTTATTTTAACAATATTGCATGACCAAAAGACACGTGCAGAAAGTTATGTGTGGTGCCAGAAATTATGTGTCGTGTGGCTTCTAGCTCTGATAATTTTAGCTGCCTGTTATTTTGTAAGTTACAAATGTATGTTATGTTAATTCATCCATAGCCTAATACAGTGATATTAATATTTAAAAAAAGATGAGTTAATATAATTGATTACATTGCAGCTGAAGAATCCCCCTGGTGGGAAGTCTAAGTGAAGCGGACAGATGTCATGAGGCAGTAGACATGCGGATGCCAGCATCAAACCCGCTGAGCGGGACACGCGGGGCGCCAAGACGTATGATGTGCAGACAGAAGCGTACCTATTCCTATGATAAACTTTTGTGGTGTAGGCAAAGCACAGTTCTTTACATTGCCACTCTTGTAGACAGACTAGAAAAGTACCCTACCACAGTGACCACAGTACGTGAGTCGCGAGTGGCCCTCTGCGTGCTGGAAGTGTGTTTTAACAAATCGTGTTTCCGGATCCACCATTTACCATATTCTGCTTTCTTTTCTAGACCCGGTACAGGAGTTTGACGGACTAGTTCTTCATACCTCCAACGTTACACTTATCTTTGACTTTTGTATGTGAAATCACTGCATTCGTTCTAGATTGGAAGTTGTTAGACTGATGCTAGTTTGTTGATCAACTATGCATTAGAACGCTTGTCAGCTATTTAAATTTAAAACAATTATTGGTTTGTTTACAGACCATCGTAGAAAGTGTTATCTCCTGTTTCAAATCTATGCCTATCAATGTGTAATTTCGCAATAAGCTAATATTTCCATTTTGGATTGATGTAGCATATATATCGTTATACAAAAGGGAAACACAAAACATGTACACTTTGTTACTCAGTCAACACCAATATTTATGAAGCTGTGCTATTGTTAAATATCTTGTGTGCAACTTCTGACCTGAAAATTATATTTTGTGTAATTCAATAGTTACTATTTTTCCAATGAAAATTGTAATCTTAATGTTTTGTTGTTTATCTATTGTCACATGATCACTTTGGCCTCTTCATACTCAAAGATCAGCGTGGAGTGACGGCATATCCGGGGCTGTCAAACATGCCTCCTCCCACTAATGGCGTCCCCACCTTATCTTATATTAAAGATTAAGTTTATGAATAAATTATGATCAACAACTCCCGTGGTCTCATCTTTGTGATAGTAAATTTGTGAAAACGACGGTGCTCCACGAGTCAGGAGAGGCGCCATGAAGTTCTCTGCAGAAGTCATTCTTCGATATATAACGACAATTGAACATAATGTTCTGTATCCTAGCACATAATGTTCTGTATCCTAGCACAGCCACTGATGTTTATTTCTTCTATCTTTTTTTGTAATCTGTTTCATGAATCATGTAAGTTGATTCGATCACTGTACCTTCATAAAAATCTACAACTATTTTCTTTTGAGAATTCTAAGGCAAGCCTGTACCATTTTCTTGAAAATCTAATGTATAAAATATTCGTGCTGATAGACAAATGTGATTATATAAACTTAATTCTAGAAATCCTGTCTTGGTTTTTAAAAGACTTGTTAAAATATCCTAACAAATGATGTATATTTGATGATTTGATTGTACAATGCAATGTTTTCTGAATGTACCTCTACATTGTCAATTATTATCAGAGTTTTGTAGCGTATAGCTCATTGTAAAAGTGTTGAACATCAAGATTGTAAAAGTGTTGAACATCAAGCATGAAGACTGCAGCAAACGGGGGAAAGTGCTCACTATGTAAGTAAACACAGGAATATCTAGAATATTCCCATAACGCAAAGAATTTTCTATCTGAGGTTTGGCTTTACTTATTCAAAAACTGTAGGATTCTTGACTTTTTTCTTTTTTCTTTTTGCTTTCCTCTTTTTCTTTTCGTACTTGGACGGACACTTTCAGATTGAGACAGATAAGGAAAACGGAACAAGGACTATTTTACCGTGAGACGAAGGGAATATGAACGCTAAATCTGAGTGATTACCCAGACATTGCTTCTTTTGATCGTAGTCATACTGTGTTCAAACAGAAAAAATGTATTGCCTTCTATTGTACAGTCAATGCTCTCAGACTCATACTGCTGTAGTTATTGTTTAATTGTAAGTTTACCACAGTGAGTTGTTGGGATTTGCTGATGACCTCACACATTGTAGAAGTGCAAGGTCAACGTTTTATTTAACTAAATCATCCCTTGCTGTTTCTTTAGAAAAAAACAAAACAGATTGTATTAGGACTTGATCAAGCTCATGTGACTTGCATACAATGATCCGATTTCTTCTCTATATTGTTTAACCATTAGAAGTAGTTACATATTTCCATTGTTGTGCTTCTTTAGTTGTATAATTTGAAATTGTCTCTTGCTTCTATTGTTAGGCTTTATTCTTTTGTATAATTTGAAATAGTCATGTATCTTTGTTACAATCTCAACCTTGTCTTTGATCATGTGAGCTTTATTTTCACTTAGACCTTTGTCGTGATGTTAATTTCCTCTTAGCCTACAGCTGTCCAATTAACAGGGAAATACTAGTAGCGTTGTGCATCCTTCTAACCATGGTTTATATGGCAAAGTGGGTTATACCTTTACTGACGTGGACTGTCCATCGGGGCAGATAACTTCATTTGTCATGCAATGCATAATATGCACCTCGGTTGAAATACAATGTGTCTATGTATCTGGTCGGTTCATGCGGTTGATTTGGAGGTGTTCTGTAATAAATATATGTGGTATCAATGGAATTTCATGTGTTTGTTTTGAGTACATACCTTTGTTATTCTGAGCAGGGGTGAATAGCAAAAAGGGCATTAAAGGTTTGCTCAGTAAGGGGGTTGGTCTGGCTTTACCATTGATTTCAATGAGAGCAGATGCAGAGCAGACCTCAAACAGGAAGCTCGAAAGACATTACATCATGTTTAGTAGACTTGTGTAGGCCTACTTTATATTATTGTTTTACTCATGTCTTGGGGTTGGGGAGGGGGGTTACTATGGATAGAAATAGTTGTCACCTTATTCGGATGGGTAAGTTGGCGGAGAAAGTCAGGGGGTAAGTTGGTGAGGTTAGTCAGGAGGGTGGGTTGGGAGGTTACTCAGTAGTTACTGAAGATTAGTTTGAATGTTAAGCCCCACATCCACTAGGACACTTTTGTACTGATGCGGATGTCGGTCCACTGCATAATCTTTAGCCAAGTAAGAGTGGCTCTCTGCTAGGGGTGGAGAGCATAGAGGCTACCTTATTGGTATGGATAAAACAGAGCGCCGGCAGCATTAGAGTGTTATGTGAAAGCAGATAAGTGAATCTTTGTTCAGTAAGTGGCACTGTGAACTCGTGTTACTGTTGGGCGAGTGAGCGGGGCTGAGCTGGTGGAAGGCTAGGGGCATTGGTTGTGTGGGTTGAGTGGACAGCCTCTCTGGACTGCTACTCGTCAACACGAGTACAGTTATGGGATCTTATGTTTGGATTTAATAAACACTATCCTTTCATTTGAGTGGTCTGTCACCTCTCAATGACGAGCTACATTTTGAGATGACGTGCAACTGAGACAGGAGGGAAGATGGGATAATGATAACTAGCATCCAGAATGTGACTAAAATAAAATCCCACAGTTCACTTTGGTCCTCACAATTGCATTTTTTCTGATCACCTGTCAGTATGCTACACGTGTTCAATCTGAATTGCCAAGGTCGGCGCGGATTTTGTGTAGGTATGTGTTGTCCAAGCAGTGTCGGCCGAGCTGACGTTGGAGCTGGCGGTTTTATCAGACATGTTCATATAGCACACTGAGTCTGACGGCTGATCAGAAGAAAATATGATTGCCATTGACCAAAGTGTCCTAATGAATATGGGGCTTTAGGTGATAAGTCAAATGGAGGAGTCTGAGAGTTAATTTGGTAAGTTAGTCAGATGGGTTAATTAGCACAGTCAACGAGGGTAGTAGGTTAGGTTAGTCAGCAGATTAGTTGTGGTTAGTAGGGTGATTTGACAAATTAGTCATTTGGGTTAGTTGGTATGGTTAAACAAAATATGAGTCAGTAGGGTTAGTCAGCGGGGTTAGTTCTCAGGCTAGTCGGCAGGGTTAGTCATCAGGTTAGTGGGAGGGGTAGGTTTGCAGGTTAGTTGGGGGTTAGTCCTCAAATCAGTAGGTGGGGTTAGTCTGTAGACAAGTCAGTGGGGTTAAGTGCCATACCCACTATGTGATTCAGCGACATGCTTAATATGGATCAACGCTGATTATGTGTGGGTATGCGTTGTCCAAGCAGAATTGGCCAAGCCAATGTCGGTGCCACTGATTCATCCCAAAATAGCCTAGTGGGTATGGGGCTTTAGACAGCAGGACTTGTAAGCAATTGGTTGGTTAAGTCAGCAGATTAGTAAGTGGAGTTAGTCATCAGGTTAGTGGGATTAGTCATTAGATCAGTCAGTGAGATTAATCAACATGCTAGAAAGATAGTTTATAGATTAGTCAGTGGGGTTAGTCAGTAGTTAAGAAAGCAGGTTAGTAGGTATGGTAAGTCATTTTCTGTAAGTTTTCCGGGTTAGTAGGTTAGTTGGTGGGTCTAGTTGGCAGGCTAGACCACAGGACTAGTCAGTGTGGGTTAGTCAGTGCTGGTCAGTCAGTATGTTAATCAGCAGGTTAGCCAGTAGGTTAGTGAGCAGGTTAGCTGGTAGGGTTAGTCACCAAGCCTAAGTTGTGGGGGTTAGTTGCTGGGGCTAGTCACCGGGTTTGTTGCCAGGCTAAGTGTGCAGGCTAAGCATTTGGGTTAGTCAATGAGGTTAGTAAGTTAGTCAACAGCGTTGTTTAGTTAGGGTTAGTTGCTGGGGTTAATCAATATATTAATCGAGTCCATTATATTTTCTTTTCTTGAATCATGTGAATAGGCAAAGATTTCCTCATATTATTATAACATTTTTAATGTGCTATATGAAAATAAATGTTATTAATGTTATTAACTTGTTTTCTCAGAAATGGGCTGATTTTACAGAAAAAAATCACTGAAATAGCCTAAGCACACTGATTATGGAACCTGATAAGGGGGAAAGGGGAAACTTTTTCCCTCCATCAGTACCTTAGTCATCAAATTAGTTGATGTTGTTGGCTGGTGAGGGTAGTTATCAAATTAGTGGGGTTAGTCATTTGGGTAAGTCAGCAGATTAGTAAGTGGAGTTAATCATCAAGTTAGTCAGGGAATTAGTCATCAGGTAAGTCAGTGGGATTAGTCAACAGGGCTCAACGGCTGATAGTGATCTAAGACCATGCCAAACGTTGATTAAATTTGATTAGATAATCATAATTAGTGCTTAATCATGATTAAAATGAACAACTCATAACTCCCCTTAGTGAATATGAAACAAGTATTTTCATTGGTCATGCCAAACGTCAATTATTAAATTTGATTAGATAATCATAATTAGTGCTTAATCATGATTAAAATGAACAACTCATAACTCCCCTTAGTGAATATGAAACAAGTATTTTCATTGGTCATGCCAAACGTTGATTATTAAATTTGATTAGATGATCATAATTAGTGCTTAATCATGATTAAAATGAACAACTCATAACTCCCCTTAGTGAATATGAAACAAGTATTTTCATTGGTCATGCCAAACGTTGATTATTAAATTTGATTAGATAATCATAATTAGTGCTTAATCATGATTAAAATGAACAACTCATAACTCCCCTTAGTGAATATGAAACAAGTATTTTCATTGGTCTAACCTTAATCAGATGATTTAATCAAGTTTAGAAGTTACTATGACTACATTGCACTTAATTTATGTATTGAATTATTAGCCATTGAGTCAGGTTATTAAGTTTGCAGATTAGTCAGTGGGGTTAATGAGTGGTTAGTGAGTAGGTTAGCAGGTAGGGTAAGTCATTCGGTGTTTATTTAGTATGTCAGTTGGCAGGGCTAGTCTGCAGGGATAGTGTCTGATAGTGCTGGTTAGTCAGTATGTTAATCAGTTGATCATGCACAAACAAGGTTTTAGTACTGATATCCACACCAAAGTGCTATAAAATACACCAGACTAACCTATCTGACTAACCACCCATTTAACTGCCCTGATTATTCCAAGACTATCCTGCCTAATCTGAAACCCCTTCAACCCCCCCTACCAGAATGACTCAGACTGCTAACTCTCCCACTAACCCTCCAATTCACCTCTCTAACCAACCCACCTGGCTAAATCGCTGACTAATATACTGACTAGGGAGGAGGGGTTCTGCATATATAGGCTAAATGCTAAAACGCTGTATGTGCACAAGGTTTTCTTCTCCCCACCAGGTTTTAAGTCCTGACCAAAATGGTGGAGGGGGGGGGGGGGGGGGGGTCAGGACTGCCTTGACCCCAACCTGGATCTCCAAAACCCCCTAGTGGAAAAGTTTAAAAATTTCACATCATGAATAAATTATTGATGACAGTTGACGTAGAATAAAAATGTAATTAAATCAGATTTTTTAAAGGAAGATTGAAAGGGTTAATAGTATAGTATTGAATCAGGCACACATGCGCCCCTAGTGACAAAAATGAAATGCCTAAAAATGTTGAAATTTTACAGTGGACATGAGCAGGAATTGAATTTGAAATAAAATAAATATTTTTAGTTGTTTCAACACAAATTAGGGAAATAGCAAAGAAAGAACCATAAAGGATTATACAGAAATAATCACATATTAAGGTTTCATCAACCTCCAGCAATTAGTTGAATATCACTAAAAAAAGTTTTTCCCTAGACCTCTATACTTAAGCTCTTTTCTTCTTAAGGTCTTACTCAAAAATAAAAGCATGTGTATGACAGAACGCCCATGCAGGTATTAAATCTGAAAAAGTGTAGGCACCCTCTAAAGAGTGATTGGGCTATAGAAAACGTGTTTTAAATGGATGGCTCCTTACCCCAAAAAAATCAAAATCATTTCATTGCGAGTTGCTTTATTTTATTTTTTTTATTCTGAAGAACAATTCCAGATAAAATTTCCGCACTTATCGGTGCGGAATTCTTACTTTTTCACTGTTGCAAAACACACTGATCTAAGCAAAAAAGAAGGCGTTGAGGTAAGGTTATTAAAAGTATTGAGTATTAGGGCGAGGGTCGCTTCATGTTGGCTCTCAGAGGATTAATTAGCCTCGAGGGGTGGGGTGGGGACAGGGCAGTGGGAGGGCAGTATACTCAGGAGTGGAATTTGAAGAGGGAGGAGGGGGCCTGTGCACTCATATTTTTGGTCAAAATTTAATGAAAACTTTCTTAATGCAAGATTTACCGCTCTAGCGGGCGCCCAGACTTTTTTCTCCACTTTGGAAGTCTGGATCAGCCCCTACCCCTCCGTCTATAGCCCACTTGACGATCAGAGCCCCCTGGCGGCCGAAACCAAACGTCCCATTGTGGTAACCACTAGTGGGAGGAGACAAGAGACCAGGCCTGTATTGTAGTGATAAACCCCCCTATAGAGTTACCCCTACACTCGACAACTGGGCCCAGAGGTCTACAACTACGAGCAGTGTTTATTTGGCCAACAAAAGGCCTCAATTATGACGTGTTTACCAGCGTGGCGACAGGCGCTGCTGAGAACTATGTGACCTTTGGTCTGAGGGTAGTGGGGAGGGGAAGCCAAGGCCTCTACGGGCTACAATACATTGAAGGGGCGGATCCAGGGATTGGGAAACAAAGGCCTATATTCCACATGCCGATTTTTGTTACCGATTTTTGCTTTGGGGGCGCCATCTAGTGGTTATTGGTGGAACACGCCCCCAAAGCCTTACTGTCGGATGTTTTTCCATTGTGTATAGTCAACAGGCGTGAAATTGGTGCTAATTGGACCCTTCACCTTCCCCCCTCGCCCTCACCCTCCCCCCTGCCCCTCAGGTATTCACCTCTCTTCCCATTGGTCACTGGTGGTGATAGTGCTAGGGGTAGGAGGGAGGGTAAGTAGGAAGGGTAAGAGGTATGATTGACACATGGGGCACGGCTATTTACACCAACAGTCTGGCGTCAGGCACCCCCTAACATGTGCGCGCTGCCCAGCGGTCAGCCCCGGTGATAACTAGGTCACCCCTACTCCCACTCTGCCACAATGGACACCTCGGTAAGAGAGTGATCACCTCTGACGGGTGTTCATTCTTGCGTGGAGGGTTATTCACCGCAGAGTGCCCCCTACTCCCATGCCCCCTCCCCGCCCCCGTGAGGGTGGACCACCACTGGCACCGTATTCCATGTAGTCCGTCCCTGACCTTCTTAGCTCTTACTAAGTTTGGGAAACAGTGGGTCTGCGTTGGTCTGTATACCTATCATACAAGGTACGAAAGCCCTGGATAGGGGGTCCCCAATGTTGCATGTTAAATATAAGAAAAAGCCATGTCAACTGTCACTTAATTCTCCATGTCCCATGTTGCCTCTAAGGGACCCTCATGTCCCATGTCGAATTTAAGAAATAGGCCATGATTGTTTAGTCTTAAAGACTTTGTGTAAGGCTACAATCTATAACCACCCCTGCCACTATGGAGAATTACCTGGAGCTCTAAAGTCACCATGATTGCCCGACTATTTTTCGCCACCAAAGCAAGGTTTTTCAGTCCGGAGGACTGAAAAATATATTTTCTCTTATTTAAACTGGAAGTGGAAATAAATATTAAGAATTAACATGTTATATATTGTCATTATAACTTTTTTTTTTACCAATCTCTTTAGAATCGTATGTAGGATGGATGGTTTCATGACATAGTCCCTGAAAAATATTTCATACAAATTTGCCGGCATAAAAATCCAGAAAGAAGGGGTGCCTGTATTAAAAAAGGTCCCTGTCCCCCCTAGTGGGGTGCCAATTTTTCTCTAAAACAAATAATACTTGCCCCCCCCCCCCCCCGAACCAAAAAAAAACATGGGACAAAACATGAAAAGTCAAAGTTTTAACAAAAGAACATAGACCACAGAGCCGCTAATAAAACAAGCATAAGGCCTTTACCCACAACCAATCATGCATTTTTTCTTCTTTTTTAAATGTGGAATGCCCTTTTCACCCTCTCTGGGTTCACATGGTGTAAGTCTCTGAGGTTTTTAGTAGGCGGGGCCTTTGTATTATTTAGTACACAATACATACTTGCTGAAAAGGACATTCATAACAAACCCTCTACAGTGTGCATACACTGGAAAACAGACCCAAAACATCACAGAGAAGCAGAGTTACGCAGGAGAACATCAATTGTTAATTTTTGCCCCCTTGTACTACTTTACCCGAGACCAGAACGAAAAAGATTATTGAAAGAAGAGAGTAAGTGTGAGAAAGGAGAGAATTATAGGGGCGGTGAAAAACAGCTGTGACCCCTCTCATGAGAATTTTTTACTGTTAGGATTTCTCCCACTATATAATATCGTGAATCAAGCGTTAAGGGATTGTCAAAATTTAGCATAGTTAATTCCGTTTAGTTTCTTTTTCATTTTCATTATTTTCAGTTTTCATTCACACTATGCAGGGTGCGACCAGCGTATAACCTGGTGGAGGTATTTTATTAAAATTGAGTTACATTGACATTAAAGAATACAGGCCATGTCAAAAGGACGACCAAATAATAGAGGCATGTTTTCAAAGAGAAAATATGACATTATTTCGAATCTACGTAGATAGTTTTTGTTACTCTATGTAGATATATTATGAATATAAACCTTCCTATTAGATTTAACAAGTATATATATCCATGAAAAACCCATTTCCCTTGAAATTTTGAATCTCCTCCCTTGGAAAAACTGAACTTCCATTGAGAAAGGTTGGCTCCGGACCTGTTATATGTAATGGAACCAGAGGGGTCAAGAGGGTCCCTCAACCCCCTTTCCAGTAGACCCCTGAACTGTACTGACATGGATGGTCAGTCCATGCTGTCTTAGCTCAGCGCACACCTTAGCTATAACTCCTTGTCAAACTGTCTAGGAGTAAGGGAGGAGTCTGGGTATGACGTGTATACTATCACCATACAAAAGGGGCATACATCGCCCGTGCTCAGTCAGAGTTTGTTGAACGTTGTTGTGAGTAACCATCCTGGAAAGGTTGTGTTCTAGAAGCTGAGTCTTGGAATTGGAATAGAGGCTGATAGACTGTTTAGTTGGCAGGAGCGTTGACTGGGTGTGATTGAGGGGATTTCATCCTTGGAACTGTTCATTGTCAATTGAGATCTTGTCATGGAACTACAATACACAGGAAATAAATAAAGAACATCCTTTCACGCAAGTGTTATGTCTTACATAATATGGAACTATTATTATGTATTGGACGACAGCAGTCGAACGAGAGGGAGACTGCGATAGGAGCTAGCTATTATCCATAAGGCAAAACAGCTTAGGTGTACACCTAACATTAACATACAATTAACCTACAATAGTTCAAAACATGAAAATAAACTCAGCTTTGCTATTGAAATGGGCTGCATCTAGACCCAGATATATTTGTATGTGACCAGGCACACGAATAAAAAAGAAAAAGAGAAACAGCTTATGCCATGAAAAGACTTAGAAACACACATGTAGAAACCATGGGAGACCAATTGTCTCCATTCCGTGCATGTTTTACATATGTCTCCCCCACATCTCTGGTTTCCGTCCTACACCTTCTCATCACTGAGCACGTCGGATGCGCCATTAATGATATAAGCCAAATAGGTTCTGATAAAGTTCTGAGAAAACATATTTTCCATTTTTAATCAAAGTATATTTTCCATTTGAATAGAAATCTATTTGCCATTTGAAAAACAAAAACTATGATATCGACTCTGTGGGCTGATGTCAAAGTTAAGCAAACCAACTAAATGTTTTTTTCTCCAAACTATCTATAACTAAAAAGAACTGACACAAAACACTGTTTGACAGACTTTCAGATTTTCCTATTTGTAAGATATTACTTTTTCTGAGATTGATACTTGAAGTTTTTCCAGACAGGTCATACATCTGTAATGAAACTTTTAATCTTGAGATTAAAACAAATCATCATAGGTATGATAAGGAAAATTTAACAAAGGCCAGAGAAAACTCGAGGAAAAGACGGGGAATTTGATGACGAATGTTGAGTGGAGACCCTGACTTATGTTTTTCTCAAAATTACAGGATTGACTTGCCATACACCAAGGCCGTTTCTCAGCGGTCGGGCACGTCCCTATCAGTATTCCCGACGGGGGTCGTGGCCAGTTTTTGTGAATCCCCGCTCTCTACAAAGTTCTCTACAGAGACATACTTTATGGTATGTTCTAGCCGCGCTCCCACAGTCACATCCCAAGGGAAAAAAGGTATCAATTTTCACAGAATAGGCTAAGCAGCCAAGAGGCCTGAAACTTATATTCTTGGAAAACATGTACTAATAGGGAATTTCTGAAACTTGATGAAATTCCTCGTCAATTTCGCACAGGGATTGTGGCCAGTACTAGAGGTTAACAGTAGTAAGGGAATCTGGGAAGGTTACACATAAACATGGGAACATGAGAATTGCCCAACTCAAGTTTGGCCTGGATTTTCGTAGCCTACCCCCGATACAACCAAAAACCCTCGTTCTAAAATTGCCGCCCTCCCCTTTTATGGTATAAGTAAATAAGGAATCATGCAAAATAGATGATATATACTTTAAATTCTGTGTCTGAAATAAAATTTACTTCCAGAGGAGAAACTAGTTATTTGAACAGCCATTAGGTCCAGGCAACCGATAAATAGAGGACGCTAAATATCAGATATATCTAAGAACCCAACTTAGCAGTGCGGTAGCGGATTAAGAGAGGGGACGGGGCTGCCCCCCCCCTCCCCCTTGTGTGTGTGTGTGTGTGTGTGTGTGTGTGTGTGTGTGTGTGTATGTGGTTTAATGTAAAAATCTGGAAAATAGGGGCTGCGCCCCCCTCTCTATTAGCACAACCCAACCTTTTCAAAAGGATGATTCCGCCACTGCAGTTGAGGATCAATAACCCCCAAAAGGTTGGGGGTTCCACATATTATTATGGGACGGGTTACAACGCTGCACATTCAAGAGCAGCAACGCAGGATTTTACCCTCATCGGATAGCGTATGTGTCCACCAAAAACTGAAAAGGGCGCTGGTAACCCCCCCCCCCCCCCTCCCATATTCCTCGATCCGCCTCTAGACAGGTACATGCAATGACTACCGCTCCGCCCCTTATTCCTCTATATGTATCAGCAGAGTGAGTCGTTTGACGTTCTCATTAATTACTCCCTCATTCTGATTTCATTTCAGAAACGGCCGGGGCTTGAATCGTGAGCAGTGTTATAATGCCTTCAGGAACCTCTGCCAAACCAAGAGTGGGACAACTATTGGGAGACCGCAAGTCAGCACGGTACGTGTCGTAAGAGCCCCAGAACTCTATCTGTATACTTTTTCCGAGCTATGATCCTGAGCAGATTTCCTTGCTGTCTGTACCAATACCATAGATCTCCTGTTTCACAAGCGTCTGTTTATACACACGACATTGGTTCCACTGTCTCAGAGCTGAACTTAGTCAGACAGGGACAAAAATATATTTGTCTATGTATAAAGAAGAGTTGGTATGGGGCTAGCGGTCAGAGACCATGAGGGAATGTAACAGACGAGGAACAGAATCGAACCATACAATCATGTCTTTGAAAACATGTATATTTCAAGTGTTGGATTAAGGACAGTTCACTGGCGGTTCCAGAAATTTGAAAAAAAAGGCGGGGTGTGTGTGTGAAATTTTACATTAAAAAGACTGCAAATCTTCCAGATAAAGTGAGGGGCGACCCCTTTATTCCATTCCTGATTATGTTCTTTTGTAACTACTCGCTGAATGAGCCGATTCCAATTTCGTGAGGTACACCCATTTAGGTCACGAGTAATTTCAAATCCTTTCCATTCCGCCTTTATTTCATGACTAATTGGCTTAGGTTTTCTTTCTGCATCATGGACAGCTCAGTGCAGTCTCACATTACCACAGAAAACCCTGGGATTGGTGATTGGAGAAATTGGTATTCTACTGCAGACTATACATATGTGATTCATCTGACACCTAACGAGAATCGGTATGAACCCTGTGGTCAGTTTCATAAAAACCTCCGTAGCAAAAGGAATGTAATGCCCCCCTTACCGAAAGGTTTCAAAGATGTGTTTCGCAAGAAAATATAAAACAGACAACTGATCTAGCCCTTCTATTACCTTTATTCTAAGCTACATCAAATTATATCCCGTCCCTCGCTCACTATTCTCATAAGGCTGTATTTTGCAGGAATAATTCAAACCATTTTACAACCCTGTCCCCAATACTTAACGTATACAGTCAGAGCGATGGATTTATATCTTAGATATGAAGTTCCCTTTAATACATAGCCATTGTTAAGGAAAATTACATGTTTTTACATTGCTACATTGGTTTATCTTCGGTGCAGGATAAATCCAAATAGAGTTAAAAATATAGAGTCAAGTGTAAAATGATGACGAAAAATTGAAGTAACAGTATCTTTTTTCCATATGGTTTCACGTTTTATTCAGGTTACCTAAAACGTGGAATGTCACACACTGGAATCACATTTTGAGGTGAGACAGTTTTGTACATTGATATTGACATGGACTTAGATATTTGATATTTCAGCGACGTTACCCAGGACTAATTCTGATATTTCAGCGATGCATATTTACACATAGACTATGTTTATCCACGTTCAGAAAGCCCACTTGTGATATACGTGATATGGACAACGTGTTGTCGTAATAACTCATATTCATAATCCGATGTGTTCATGCAATATAACACGTCCACACCTAAGCAACTGTACACATTATACAATATTCCCAAGACTATAATTTAGTTATCACTCATACCGAAAGAAACTATACTGCATTAATGTCCGGTGATATCCAGAATTATAATATATACTCTTCCGTTTCTCTCACTTTAGGTGGCATACTTTCGTAGCACGATCTTTTAATTTTCAAAGGTACCTCAAGTTGCTGTCAAATTGCTGCAATTTTCCGAGTGGTTATTGCATCTTCATATTTATTTTCCATGATTAGTGCATTTTAAAAGAAAACAATCCCATATTAATACTTCGTGTTTTAAAAAATAAAGTGTTTTTATGAAGTGATTAACAATGATAAGACATTTCCTTCATAATGCAGACACTTCTGTCATTACAGTTATTGTGCTGTTCTCAATAACTCATCTACAAAAAATATAAGATAACTCGTATTATCATTAAATAGGATGTCAACAACCATTGATAATCACGTTTGCTACTCCTCAGTACATGCAATACATACCGAGAGATTCTGTAATCGTTAGTGATGTCCCAACTGAATTCAATATGCAGTTACATTTACATAGCGTCAACAATATGGTCCCAAGTCCCAGGATTGTTAAATACAGAAAGTCAATTCCCAGGTTTCTTGTATATTCTAACCTATTTGTAGCTACCTTTCTAGGGTTACAGTATTTACAGGAGGCAGACGTGGAATGGACAATGTAACTTCAGTTTGACGCTTACAGGCAAGCTTTCGTATATCCTGAGATCTCAAGTAAGGCATAAACAATTGTAAACATTATGTACCAGATGCATAATGATATTATGTAAATTACATATTATACTTCTGCTTTCATGCAGCGTCTATTTTGAGTATAATCAATGGGCATATATTTGCCGTGTCAAAGACCTATAACTCATTGGCCCCCACATCCGGATACAATTATCTGATTATTACATGAGTTTACACACTTGTTAATTTGCTTGAATCTCTTTTTACAGTAGAATAATTAACTTACACGTTCTACACCTTTTATGTATCATGACACATATAACATGCATTAACATGAATTGTATACTCTGTCTAATGTAACTCTTTGATGACAATTAACAACTTCATAAAAGGTTTCAAAGGCTTTTTTTTTATTATAAGGGAAATGTCTTCATTTCAACAATTCATGTAGACTGATTTATGTCGCTATCAAAGTTTTAATTGGCTTTCAAACAGTGTGTTTCAGGAAAGATATCGTCGACTTAAGGTACTTAACTGGGTTCAACCAAATGGGCCGGTATACTATTACATAAAACATTATGAAAAAAGTCAGATCGTGGTCTTCCAGAGATTCACCAGATGGAAAGTGCCATTGTTCGTATCCATTAATGCTTTCCTGTTACCAGTTTGCTTTAGTTTTCAGAATGTGGGAGAGCCACGGGTCCACTCCGTCCTCCATATATATACTGTAGTGTTTGGTTTCGATGGGTTCGGCTCGGCACAATTATGTAGCTGTCAGTCACAAAGACGATGGATGACAAACGCCCAGGGGTTGACAACCAACTAAACAAAACAAGGTCGTCCCTATCTTATTTTCCTCTGTCCATCCAGACTGCATGGTAGACACGCATAGTTCTATGTATAGCCTTGTCTGTCGATGCATGTATAGTTAAGTTATGTCTCTCAGTGTGCACATAGTTTTGTCTGTCCATGCACATATTTTAGATGAGATGGGCTTATGTGCATTTATCTCTGTGTGTCTGTCTATACATCTATAGTATGTGTGTAAGTCTTTACATGTATAGATATAATTATGTGCCTGTCCATGGAGATATGATGGATTGAGATGTCTATGTATACATGGTGGGGTGCCCCATAAACATGTTTAGTTATGTGTTTCTGTCTATATGTACATAAGCTTATGTTTGTGTGTGTCTGTATGTATTCTTGTCTGCACATATATGCGTGTTTTAGATGCATCTCCTATGCACGTATAGTTATATACATGAGCCTGTCTGTCCAAGTAAAGTTTTATGTAATTTGTATGTGCTAACAGCTTCTACACAGGCATAGTCAAGCAACATCATGTGTGCCTGTCTATTTCTTCGATAAGGTCCTGCAGGTCCCTACTGATCTGCTTCAGTTTGGGCATGGGGTCAAACCTTTGGTGACCTTCTAACCCTTGACCTCCTCTCCCGGGATCCTCCCTCTGTAACAGTTCCCTCTCCAGTACCCCTCCTTCCCTCCCCTCTCTCGTCTCCCCTCCTTCTGTCCTTCCTTGCCTCGCCTCTCCCTGTGTCCTTCCCCCTTCTCCCTGTCCTCTCTCAGCTCTTCCTTCCGCCTCCTCTCCCTCTACCGCCGCCAGCTCTTTGCGGACCACCTGTTCCAGCGCGCGCACCTTTTTTAGTTTCTCTATATCCGCCAGGCGTCGCTCCACCACCTGCTCCAGGTGCCTGACCCTGGAGAGCAGATCGGGCTGTTCCCCCTGCTCGCCTCCCTCCCCCCGTTTGTCCGGCAGCGGGGGCAGCTTCCACTGGGGAGGGGACTTCCACGGAAGTGACGTCACGATGGAGAGGTGAGTGACGACGATGGCGACCACTAGGAGGTAGCACTGCTGTCTTGACGTTGCCATGGTGACGTAATCTGGAGTGAAGAGAAGAAAATTGGACGTTAAAATAGTTGGGTAACGTTTTTATTCTCTATGGACGAGTTACCATGCAACAACCAGTTATTAAATGTTTAATCGACGTATCAATAATAGGTTATGATAATTGTATGTGTACATATTGGACCCTTTGATAATTGGTGCAATTTCCTCATGTAGACATCTTTTTAACTTGTCTAAGAGGATGTTTCTTGTATTGATTAGAATGTGATATGTCAGCAATGGTCACATTACTATAGGCCTATTGTGTTTTTTCTTGGTTATTCAGTTCTAAATGAACTCTCTAAAGGATTTCCAATCCAATTTGCCTCATGTATACAAATAGCAATTATATATGTGTGCGGCCCTGTGTTATTACGAAATAAAGCCATGTGGCCTATATCTCCACAATTTTTCCCTTTCTGTTCTTGTTTTTAGACAGATGAGTAATCAGCGCCGAAAGCTTTTTTCTACATCACTGAGGGCGATTAGCAATATAGAGGCGCTAACACATGTGATATATTACCAATTGTCTCCCGATTGTCGAATGAAACAACTATATCTAGGAAAATACACAAGCATACCTTAAACCTCATAAGAGTTTTCTATGGCATTTATTTGAATTTGCATAGTTTTGTAGTAAACTGGAAATAGGCACGTTATTCATTGTCAAATGGAGGGGAATAGTTCCACGTAGGTGAATTACAATGGGGTAATTAATAGAAATCTTAAAATTTGAAAAATCTTGAAATTTAAAGATAATACGATAGCATAATATTGGATTTGGAGATTTCCCAGAGAATCGTTCGAAAAAGGGTGCCACTCCAATATTCTAGTCAAAGGTTCTAATTCGACGATCTAATCAAGTTTGATCAATGGATTGAGTACTAGGCACAACCAAAATAACCATTCCAGAAATGGGATTCCACTTTCTATATATGACCAACATGCTCATATAGTTGTCTATCATTAGCTATAGGCCTATACAAGCTAGTCCATTCTACCCTTTGAATCTAGGTTATGAGATCTGCCAAATTAGGTTATTGATGTGCCAGTAGGGCTACATAGTATATTACAAAAAAGACAGCCTCAATCGTATACTCTAAACACATGTACAGCCATGACATAATTGCAGTCATAAACACATTGTATGATAATATGTATGTTGTCCAATTCACACGAGTTGTTTCAATATACAACTATTGTTTGGGAGGTATCAGGCGGTAAGCTCACAAGATTAAGCCCTACCTCGTGGTTCCCATTTGCCTGAATATATTTACTAGGTACAAGGCTTGTGGGAGGTTTATTTGAATATACGCTCTAATCAAACAACTGAAGTATGACCTGAGGGATTTTCAATGATTACAAAAACGCTTAACGTCGGATGGTACACTGAACTTTAACTTTCCCCTTTTTAGAGGCACATCGATGAATAAATGAATAAGGTCAAAGCAAGGAGATATTCCATGTAAGATTCAGGAAATTAAGAAGCAGTGCGTAGGCGGGTTGTGGGTTCGGGGGAACTCAACTTAAAACTTAAATTTATCACTGAGATAGTGAGATCATCAGTGTATATGCATAGCCCTTACTTTATTGGAACATGTCGATGGAATGAAGTACCTTTACATATTAATTCTGATGAAGGATGTGAAAATCCGAAACATGTAAATTCGCCAATAATTCTACGTCTTAATAAATAGTAAGTCAACAACAAGCCGTCGTTGAGTTGGATGTACTCTTCACCATTTTATCTATAGATATTCAGCATGCCGCTGATAAGAAAATATTTCAGCAGCTTTATAAGAGCTATCTAGCCTCGCATGTTAGATATTGATATTGAAGTACTTTAAGTTTTAGTACTTTAAGTTTTCGTGTGATAGTACTTTCAGTGTATGGTTGTTGAGGGGAGTAATGAAGAGTTGAAGACAGCAGTAGTGGTTGATGATAATGTATTGTTCTTCAGTCACAGGTTATTAACCATAGGCCTAAGCCTAGGCTGTTGCACAATGAACATGTGTTCACCTTGGTGTTCAGACTCCCACTGCCTTCACAGCAGGGGTGCACTTCCCCACCTCACCTTTGGCCTTTGACCTAATTACTTAATTAGGCCAGTTGCCACTAGGGGGAGGGGGAGTGCTAACAGAGGTTTTACCATAAACTCTATGAAGTAGTATATACATATTTGATATGCCTTTTGATTATTGTTTAGGGAAATTGTGATATTAATATATTTTATATGATAAATTTGATAAATAGTTGTAGTTGTTAGAGGGAGGATATGCCATGCCTAAACTTAGGTATGACAATATGAAAACCCACTGAGTCTTGACTTAGACAGTGCGGTATAATTGATGTATAATAAACATGGACTCAATGAACTTTTTTTTTACCATTATCAAAACTATACCTACAAGGAAGAGCATTTGCTTGTAAATTTGATGAATGTGGTTAAAACAAGTCAAGTTACAGGTTAGCGGAAAATGAGACCAGAAAACTGCTTATTTTAGTAAATATAATAACAATCATTGTATTCTTATGATAACCGTCTATCATGTCTATTTAGTCATGTGCACAAATGCTCACATAGCAAAATAGGGGGGAAAGAAGTCTCCTCTCCAAACCCCATTTCCGTATAGTGGGCTTGCCCGCAGTTAGGCACCTATTCTAGGAGGTGTAGCACAGAAATCCAAAGGTGGTTCCAATCGAATTCGAGAAGGTTCAGTGTAAATTTAGGGCAGTTCTATGGGTAATTTATCACAAGATATACATCATAATAAACTAATCCTTTATTTATGGGTATGGTATAGAATCTGTCAATGTGATTTTGACATTGAAGTGAATAGTGGTTTTAAAGAGCATTTCGACATGTAAGTGAATGGTGGTTTGAAAGAGCATACTTCCATGAGAGGTGCCATTATTCGTTCACTATTTATGTAAGACTCATAATTCACTGTTCTGGAACAGTATGTAAAAAATAGACGGGAACAATCAAGCAATAACCCCTATATGCTTCCAAATAACTGTCTGGGTTCGGGATAAGGTCTTGTCGCATTATACCATAATAGTTGTTCGGATAAGCGTTAACCGGGGAAAGGGGGGGGGGGGGGTAGTGGCAGTTCTCATGACTATAAACCATACATTTATATAAATAATATGGATCTGTTGTGCGCCATCTTCCAGTGAAAATAACCTTTCGCTACATAAGCATAACAAAATAAATTCAAGATGAGAGAGCTATTATTTTCTCTTACTATTCGCACATTGCACATATATGTACAGTGCTAAAAATATTACAGCTACATGGCTCAATGCCCATCTGTATGGTAACTATAACAACTAAATTGAAGTTCTGTAACCCAGGCGCGGATTTAGGGGGGCGGGCGTGCAGGGCGCACGTCCCCCCCTTTTTTTGGCCAAAATATTGATTTTTTTTAATGTAAAAATCTTGGGCCTGGAGGGCCCGGGAATTTTTTTTACAATAGCACGCCCCCCCTTTTGAAAATTCCTGGATCCGCCCCTGTAACCAGTAATGTAAAACAGTAGTTAATCCTCCGCTGCAATTACATTTTGTCACTGCATTGTAAGGTTCAATATGGTACAGAGAAGTTGCGTTGCGTCATATAATATCGGAAAGATTTGGACGTGCAACTAGTGTAACATGTTTGTTACTGTTAAAAGTAAACCAAGTCTATACTCCTCTCAGATCCTTGATAAAATGGGGCCACATATGCATTGATAAAATGAGGTCACATATGCAGACACTGTGACCTGTGACCTTTGTCGAACAGGGCGGGGTCAAAGGTAAAGGGTCAGATGGATAGGGTACAGTCTGGAACCATGCCAGAGTAGAAGATATTCATTTTAAGACAACTTCTGTAAATTCTGAACTTTCTCATCATCTGCATGTTTTAATTTCCTGTAAATTCAATGTTACTGTACATAACACACCCTTAAAAAGCAGCTGTACATGACACGTTACAGAATACATGAAGGGCACATATTTAAAAACAGAAAGATGATATTTTTGAAACTTTAAAGTGATAGAATATCATTATTTAGAAAAAACCTGGTATGCATTCCATAAAAATTTGGCGATAATTATCGCCAGCTAAAGCACTTCCATAAAAGATTGGCGATACTCAAAATATTATCGCCAGGGCCTCAAATCAGTATCGCGGCGATAATTACAAAATATCGCTGTTTTAAAAATATATATTTTCACAAATATTAATATATGAAAATATATATATATGACCAAGGAAGAAACCTGTAAAGTTTGAGTTTGATTGAGAAAAAAAATTGAACAAAAAAAATGACAAACAAAAAAGTTATGTGGCGATAACAATTGTTGGTATCGTGGTATTTCTTCAACCTGGATTATCGCCAAATTTTTATGGAATGCCCCCCTGAATCTTTTTAATGTTCCTAAATATTTGAGTACAAAATACTTGTCGATATACATCCATGTTTTTGGCTATTCATTCTGTACTAGCTTGGCCAATGTGTGATGACTGGTAATAAAACAATATTTATATTGTATACCTAACCCTTCCTCATGTTTACTAATGGTTCTGGAACAAATTTCCTTGATTAGCCTTATATAAAGAACATAATTATATTGACACAAGGTATAACCGGTACGATATTGCATCTTTCAAGGGTAAGCACTTCAACCCAACACTTGCGGATCCAGCAATTCGAAAAAAAAGGTATTGGGGCGCCTTTGGACATGTTTTTTCCTTAAAGATTTTTAGGTTCAATTTCTCATTGATAAACGCAAACTTTGCGGGAGCCCCCCCCCCCCCCCCCCTTGCATCCGCCCAAAACGCTGGATTGAAGGGGTCAATCTGAAGACCGAGGGGTGCCAAGCAAAATGGGGAGCGGTCAACCACTAGCTTACAATACGACGTGGGCAAATCTTTGTCTTATCTTTGCTATAACTAAATAGGTATATTTAATGATGCATAGGATCCTTTGTTAAGCACTTCTGCTGGAATTTGCGTTTTTGCATTAAATCACTCAAGTGCCATCCATTGGGCATTCATGTGAATCAACAAGATATGGGGGACTATTATTCGGAGGTGGCCGACCATGAAAAGTAGGGGCGGTAGCTTGGCATTGGGTATAGAAACGGCCAAAGAGAGAGTGGTCCCCACCCTGGACGGTAGTTCGTTATTGGGAACGCTATATGTATATATATATAACGAATACCTTCGTGCTAGTGGTTATAACCGTTATATGAAATTCTTATGCAACATTCCCAGGCACATGCTCCCGACAGCCCAGAGCATCAGAGTGGACAAGGACGGTTGGTCTGGCATATTTGACGAAAAAAAAGATATAAAGAGTTCGCTAGGTGCGCTTCTGGTTACATGTACTACGCATGTCTACTAAATGTGGGTATAGACCCACTTTAATTTCGGGATCTACACTTAGATTAGGTCAATATAGATATCACTTACTACACTGTAACTATAAACGAGGTACATATTTGTGTAGATACAGTCACGAGAGTCTATCTTCCCATGCTAATACCCTTTACAGACTAGGCCTACGAATGTGCATTTGACCTGTAACTAACACTAGTAACAGCCTTAGAATGTGCAGTCTGTGACAGATGTATGGCGTATATTTCTGTGATGAACATTAAATGCGTGAAAGGTAAATTTCGCTGTAGATGGATGAATTGACTGCATTCATGGGGAAACGTATCCAAGATTTCCTATCAGGCATACTTAGAAAGCTGGCTTTCATATTCTCTCGGCATCGATTATCTGCCTCTGATATTTCTAAGATCAAAGTGAGTTAGCCAAATTGAGCACTTGCAGCATGAAATTAGGCATAAAAGAAGAGAGATCCGTTAAAGTATCGACAGGTTCAGTTAAAGTATCAAAAGGTGCAGTTTCTAAAACTCCCTACTAAGTTTCAACTCATCATCTCTTGTCTTCTAATTGAGATATTATAGGTATAATTAATGCAAAAGGTGGATGCCTTACCTGGCAGTTCAGTGAATGTCCAAGTCGTATATAAGCACTTCTCGCTGACTTTATCAGCTAAACCTCAGGCCTATCCCTGTAAAAGCCTTCTCACACACACAGGTTATTGGTGCAGGTTATTTATCTAGTCCGCGGGCACCGCAACTTCCACATAGTCAAACAACCCACGTGCAAACAAGAACGGTAAGTTCCCTGCTGGTCAAACCTCTCCGAGCAGTCTGACCACTAGGTGTGGGGTCCGACAACTTTACCTAAAGTCTCAACCAGGACCAGGACCTCTAGAAATGCTACAGTTTCCACCACCTCTTGACTTGTGCTAGGGTCCTATTGGTACGTCTCACTGTGGGTATAGTGTGTGAGTATGAGGGGATCCTCCTCCAGCGGCCTACAGTGTGGGTCTGTGTGGGGATCCTCAGACCCTGGGCCTCTTTATAGGAGCAGCAGCCCGTGGTCCTGCCCCCATACCGACCACCACCCACCTCCCACTGAGTGACGGACGGCCCAGAGAACTGAGACCAGGGAGAGAGGGCACTCAGGGATGTGGTTTACTCTGAATCAGCATTCCAGCCCCCAAACCTGAGCTTCACCACTATTCTATACATTATCAGGATTTCAATCCCTATAGCTTCAGTTTTGTCCTGCCCTCTCAAAAACTGATGAATGAAATATATGTTATTGTCCTATACGGAAGATCACATAGTGAGTATGGTTCAATAAAAAAATAATACCTGTCTGTGAATGCTGATTCAAATTTTTGTGTTGCCAGTAAAAGTGTTCAACAATTTGTGAGTAATTGGTACAGAATAAATCAAGCACAGACCATGGGCACACTCAACAATTGTTATTGCCCCAGTTTTTACGCACCTTCATCTCAGGCTAAATTCCTTAATGTTGAGCGCAAATTATACTGTACTATGTATATTATGTGTGTGCTGTAAAAGGGTGTCTAGAAAACCCTCAGATTTTGAAAGGTTTAGGTCACATGACTTAATACATAGAACACTTGACCAGAATTTTCGGTTGGAACCCCCTCAGATTCTCTTGAGGGCCTCAGATTTCCAAGGAGCTCCTTTGAATTTTCACGGAAAACCCTTCAGATTTTCCAGGACCCTCCTCGGATTTGAGGCTGTATACGGCCCTGATTTGGGTGCTGTTATTATGAAGTTTGGATTCAAACATAACGGTCATAAGGCTCAAGGGAACAGTCCATAACAAAATGGGTCTACTTTGATATCCCTTTAATACATGCAGGTGACCCTTTTTTGTATAAGGAATTACAGAGAGAGAAGTTAACGGACGTTTGCGTCTCATATAAGCTAATAAGGCCCTTCTTTGCTGTCACTAAGTATGGGACTTTGCTTTCCTAACAGATCATGTAAGTTATTGTAGAGGATGTTAAATTGTTTTGTAGTTGCTCACAGATGTTCAACATTAATCTTCTTTATCCAACATCTTTTTTCAAACCATAGCTACCTTTCCGCTTTAGGTAAGCATGCAATCGCCATATTAGCGGATTTTTTTTTATGAAACATGCCTCAGGCCGCTCCGGGATCACTTGCCACTGGTCTTTGTCATACCAGCACCCAGGGAGTTAATGACATCAAGACTTGAAGAGCTCAGTCTCAATGTGAGTAGAAGTTCTCTGGTGTTGGCCAGACTGGGTCTATGAGTATGAGATCTATCTGGGCCCGAGTGACTAGGTCTTTTGATGAGGCTGTCGTTTAGTGGTTCTGGTGGGTTCCGCAGTCCGTGGTATGTGCTGTGATTTGGTTGTGGTTATTTTGACGCACTTTGAGTGGGATAAATGTAATTTTAGCAACAACAGAGAGGAATTTGTTGCTGTTATCGAAAGTGCTTCTTCAATTGATAAGGACGGATCCAAGGGGGCGGGTCTCTTTAATAATCCCGGATCCGCCCTCCTACTATTCTAATTAGATAAACAGTCCATACACACACGCACATACAGATATATATATATATATATATATATATATATATATATATATATATGACATGTTTCAATTATCAATGTTTCATCGAAGCGCGCAGAGATTAATTTGAATACCATTTTAAATTGGTTGTGAAAATTCTAAAATGAAGATAAACAATAGGTAGGAATATATCACAATTGTGTTTATTTCATTGTGAACAAATGCATTTTGCCTCCTACACACAATGTCACAAAAACAATCTAAAATGAATTGCCATAAACTTCAGAACTGCACATTTTGCTATGTGACCTTGGGTATCAGACAGAATCCAGTGATCACTCAGTGATGTAGGTGTATCGTTGGCACCCGCTGTTTAGAGGTCATGTTGACTTAATTTTTGTCGGTAAGTCCACACTACTGACATAGCTTACTTATCCTTTACCTACAGGCTAGGTACATAGACCTGTCAATGAAAATGCTAATAGGTATAAGGCCCTAAAGCCTTTTCAGGTTCAGATGTACCCAGGCCCGTACCCAGGGTCTGTGGTGGGGGGGTGGCGAGAATCCCTTAGTGGAACTTTTGCTTATCATTTCATTAATTTTAGCCTAAAATGGGGAGTGGCGAGGTTCCCAGAATGGAACTTTTCAATATTTTCTTCTGTTTTTTAGGGGGTTATAGTGGATTTTTTCAAGGGAAAGGTGGAACTTTTTAACCTCTGTGGGGGGGTGGCGCACCACCCCCGCCTCCCCCCCTAGTTACGGGCCTGGTACCCCTGCTCTTTTTGCAGTTATGTAGTATCTGCTGCGCAGCAATGAACGGAATACATTTTTTAGGAGTCTAATCATACAATAAACCTCAGAGATAACCCCGGTTTTTACAGTGTATTGCGTTTGATAAAAGCAGGAACTCACTTGAAGGGTGTCACTTATACTTGTATCTATTACCCCCATACAGCTCTTAGTAGTGTGTCAGTTAACTTATAATACCTCTACCTATCAATAGTCTCTCAATAAGAATACACTCATCTTTTAATTTTCTATCAATTACATTTCCCTCAGTTATAATACCCCACCTCTTAATTGCCCGTCAGTTATAATACCCCCATATGTTAATCATGCCAATTATGATACCTCGACCTGTTAATAATCTGTCAATTATATAATTGTCCCATCACAATATCCTGTCAATCATGATACACCCACCTGGAAGTAGTCTGTCAATTGTAATTTAATACCCTGTCAACTATACTTCTTCGCCTAGTAGTGGCCCATCTCAGTTTACAACAAAATTACAAAAAGTTTACCATGATATATTATTGCAATTCCTTGCTGGTTTATTCCCCAAAGATAGAATCATACAGTAAATTGTTCCTAAAGTTTGTGATATGCAGCCAAATAATTACCATTAACTCTTTCTCATGGGAACTAATGCCAATAATGTCCAACCCTTTATTGCCTTGACAATTTGCATTTTGATTATCTGGCAAATCTGTAAATCCATCCATTGATCACGTTTTTGAAGAAATAACTCTTTGGGAGTACCTGGCGTTATGGATATAAAACATAATTCTTGCCTATTCCAGTGATTTGACCTTCAGAGACTGGGATGGCTTATTAGGTTATCTACTTTGACCAACCCTTGTCCAACCCCAGACCACACACAATGTGGGATTAGCTTATTATTGTTAAATATCATAATACCCCTGTCTATCAGGAGCATGTATCTCAAACGCTGGCGTTGCATTGGGGTGCGCACCATCTTGGAGTTGTATCAGGCTTAATGTGTCAAGTAAGATGGACGAGGACACTGGGCAGGCACTATACTTGGTAGGTAAACACGCTTCAGGAGTTTAAATCAACATAATGGGAAAGTGTTCAATGTGGAAGGATGGGATACTTAATACTATGTGTATTGGTATAGACCTTGTGCAGACGTGGTCACGTGATCACTTTTTGGTGATCACCACGTGGTGATCAAGACCACATGGTCACAGAAAAAATAAGAATGTATAAATTATGAATGATGATATTTTAACATATTACTATTTCTAGTATTTCTATCATAAAACTATGTTTTAAATGTTTTAGAATTATGAATAATAAGGATTTTAAACTGATCACCAAGAAGGCGGCCAGCCCATTCTGGACAGTTGTGACGTCATCTGCACAACGTCTATAGCCTACCTTCTTCGACCTTTGACACTGTGAAGCTTATAATGAGGGGAAACTAAGGAATAAAGTTCTACCGATTTAAAAACATTAAAACCGAGAACGAATACATATAATATTATTATATCTAGTACGCTATATGCAAAAGTGCCAATGACTGGGTTGATACCTTTATATCAATTCAAATATATACGTTCCTCAAAATCAAAGAAAATGAAAATGTGACCTATCAGTTATAGCTTATAAGCATAACATGAAATTCTATAGTAACCATGTCAAATTTACGCAGATGCATAAATTACAGCGTAATCAATACATTACAACATTGCATCCATCCCATTGGTCTATGTGACTTCAATATTCAACTAGTGAAACGGGGCGACGCAAATGTTTGCTTTAGATAAAAGTAGACTAATTATAGTTATGTTTTCGAATGCATCTTAAAGACTTTTGAAAAGTTTGAAAAAACATTTTCGTATTCCTTTATCAAGTTCATATATATTCAGAATCGAAATGGGGGGAAATTAAGGAAAACACATACGTGAATAGGCCCTTAAGTTGATGAGCTCAAAAACCGTATTGGAAATAAGACTACCAGTATTATGAAACCGTTCTTATCCACCTATGAAAAGAAACATTGAATAAAGAATTACAGTCTCATCAAACGCGCCTCGATTCCCTTTCGAACCAAACGTATAGGAATAAAGAGATGCCCAGACATATCTGCAAATATACCTCGGAGCATTTTCGAGGAAACCCTAAGTCAAGAGGCTATATGAGTCGGAGCCAGGCTGGCATCGTCATGGTGTAGCTATGGCAGCAATTCAAACATGTTTATGAGAATCAGAAGTAGAGGATAGGTCACAAGTGTATCTGTGGTATCTGTAGAGAGCCTAGCCCCCTGGGCGCAGGTGGGCGGATCTAGGAAATTAGAAAAGGCGGCAGGGGGGCGCCTTTCGAAAGCATTTTTTTACTGCCTGATTTGTTTGGCCCTATGTTACAGTAAAACACGTAAACCCCTCCTTTTGCAGTGGGTTGTAGTTCCCATAAAAGTCACCATTAATAACCAGAGAATCAGGACAATATTTCCCCAAGTATATTGGAGGTAGTCAATATGACCATAGTATTGTAGGACCAAACTATCTGCCACCTGTGAGACATGCATGAGAATCACACTATCTCTTTTACATGGAAACTCCTGTCTATGACTATGCTCAGTACACACTTACAGTATGAAAATGTCCTCCTTATAATCTTCATCTCTGGAAAAAAAGATTGTTAGCATTAGCTGCGTAGTTATGTTTTACCTCTTCCCCCAAATACCCTAACCCTAAAGAACACACGTATCGTCTACAGTGTCTTCTAAGCCGTGGTTCCACTGTCCGATCGAATACCAATCGACTGTGATCTCATAACATTTCAAACATCATTCACTTTGATGATATACATAATTCCAATCGTTCCTTTTCACGATGATATATATTTAATTGCCCCTGAGAAACGTCATGTTTCATTAGGATACTTTTTTTCTTAACAGATTTCCGAGTTCGTTTTAGAACAATGCCACAGTCGCACCATGGACCGACGCCTTTACATATATCAACAATGCGCATGTTTATGTGTCGTTTTGTTTACACCCCCACCAAAGAACTTAGATAAGAATGGACACTCTTATGCTTAACACGGTCCTCCTAGAGTCTGGTCAGGTTGGGTTGACAATTTTCCCTACCACGGATAGCTGAATTTCAACATCTTAAGGACCTGCAGGCTAATTTGGGCTGATTTTGTCGACAAAACCCTTAGAAATACTATAGAAAATAGTGAAATAATTGCTATTTATCCATTTATAATTAATTAATTTCAAACGACTCAAGAAATAGAAATGTATATTGGTACCAATTTAAAAAATAATGGTGGCTAGTTTAGTCAATGGTAATCTACAAATAATTGCATAATTCATGAAAATTTCTATGCTAAAACCTTGAGTTTTGTCGACATATTACCCAGTATGCATCTTGTTCTAGGCTAACCTGCAGGTAGAATCCAAGAAACTGGCTATCCGTGGTTGGGAGAATTAGCTTAGAGTCACAGTTCATTGCAAAAGAAGCCGACGTTCAATAGTCTCACATTACCTATATTTATAAGCAACTAATGGGATTTTTATATGGTAGTTGTTACATCTTTGTGCAATCATCATCTCCTGCCAACAAGAAAATGACGACGCGAGCTAGAAAATCGCAAGTGGACAATTCGATCTGAGTATCGGGGGTACATGGTGCTATGAGCATTTAATCAGACGGGATAGTGAGTGGTCTCTATAGATACAAGATCTCTGCCTTCACCTATTCAGCCATGCCCGAAACCTATATCAACCTATACGCGGGGGTGGCTGATATCCATGCACCATTTGATATACCCAATAACTACATTGTATAGACCTTTTTACATTAGTGTGGCGCCCCACTAGCGGATATGGCCAGATTTATCGGGAGACCCTCATTAAAGAAATCGATATTTGGTCACAAAAAAAGGGGGGGGGGGGGGAGGGGGCGCGGCACGCGCCCTCTTTAAATACGTTCCTGATGTCCATTTTGGTGTATTTGGTGTATTTGGTGTATTTTGGGTATTTGGAGGCAACGGAATCTTGCATTTTGTTGTGTACAAGGTGTCTATGGGAGGGTCATCTGCTCAGACTCATGTGAAAAGTGTTTAGACATGTCTGTGCTCTTTGGTGTATCTAAAGAGTGGAGCCATAGACAGGAAGTCGGTAAACATCTAGTACTAACCAGGGGCGGATCAAGGAATTTTAGAAGGGGGGGGGGGGGCGGTGCACATATTAAATGGGTCCCAGCCACCCCTCGAAGGTCTTGAGTGTTACATTAAACAAATCGAAATTTGGTCCAAATAAGGGGGTGCGCACACCCCATGCGCCCCCCTCTAAATCCGTCCCTGCTAACTAAGCAATTCCTTATGAATGGGATATTTCAGGGACTATGAAGAAAGAGACAACATTGAAATAAAATATAATGACGGAGAAGTACTTTTCTGGGCCGCTGAGTTCAAGCTAGCCATAGATTGTCATTGATGCACACCAGGAACCAGCAGCAAAGAAAGTACACTGAAAAAAGTGAAAAGTTAGAAAGTTAGTCAAATCTGGCCTTGACCATTGAATTTGTGGGTTGGTCAGTGGCTGTCCAACTTTCTAACCATTTCTAACCATTAGATTACTAACCTCTTAGTCACAATGACTAGCTTTCTAACCTTAGGTTAGTCATGAAATAATTTGGCCTAATTCCCATTAATGGACATTTCTGATTACATAGGAAAGTTATCCAAAGCATTTTGATAATGTCAGGATTATTCAAAATTTGTCACCTACCTTAGTCACATTGACTAAGTGGGGGTGGGGGGTGGTGGTGCCAATCCCTAACTGGCCATAGGTTGGTTGGTTGGTTATTGGTTGCTTTATGCCCTAATCAACTGCCAGGGTCATATCAAGGGCGGTGATGGTGATCGAATCTATGAGAAGGTAGAGACCATACCCCTACACATTTACCGAAGTAGGTGTTCTTTAATGTGCCTGGTCCCATAGACAGGGCCAGACACACAACAGCCGGTGGCACAAGGACTGGCCATAGGTTATAGTTACATACGTGTGTAGTATGCTTAGTTCTGGTATTTCTGATTTATTAAATGTATCAGAACTAAGCCTACTACACATGTATGTAACTAATTTAGAAATATTATTTCTAAAATACCTTTTCAAAATTGGCGTGGGGTGGGGGGGATATACATTAGGTAAGTATTAAAACGGCATGCGTTCTTGTGCACACCCCAGCATTTTCTCCTCTTGTTTTTAGGGGTCTTCCAAAAGGTGAGGAGCCTTGGTGGGCGGGGGAGGGGGGGTAGGACACCCGCTTGACCCCCTAGTATAGGGCCTGGTTAAAAGGGATTTGGAGCTATATTATGTCAAACCAATAAGTACAGCCTAGTGGATAGAGCATCTGACTTCAACCCCAGCGGCCTGGGTACGAATCTCCTACTGGATGAAACGTATTTCGTCAATAATGACTAACTTTTTTCCTTTTGGGTTAGTCAATCTGACTATAGGTTAGTCAAAAAAAGGTTAGAAAGTTCGGACAAAAGTGCACCTTCAAATGTCCGAAGGTTTTGGCAAAAAGTTAGGACTTTTGACTAACTTTCCAACGCTCATTTTTTTCAGTGTCCCAAGTGGACCAACCACTTCAGTTGTGCTTTATGATGTACTTTGTCCAACCTCAAAGGTGAACCCGATGTGGGATGGGGTGCTAAGACACCATTATTACTGTATGCTTTATTTTGGAAAGTGGAATCATGTTCTTTGGGAGTGTTTAAATTCAAATACCACAATGGCCATCCCTGCTGTGTATCGGCAGTTGTAAAAAGTGGGAACAATGTGGCGTAAATTATACCCCTAAAGGGGTCAGCCTTCCTATGGGAGCACTTGTCCTGTTTCCAATTTGATAAAGTTGCTACTTTGTGTTGTTTGCCTTGAGCCCTAGACGTAACATTTTCGAAAGAACAAAGCGGCAAGGCTTGACATAGGCCAATGATGAATCAGGTATATACTTCAGGCACATTCTTTGTGGTATGTCATGGAAAGATAAAGGTAGTGCATTGTAATAATAGACCCTGTCTATACACCTGCAAGTCAGACAAGTATGACAAGAGTTATTCCTCAGAAATACAAATATAATTCTCAAATACTGACCTTAAAGGGAGGCTAAATAATCACACAAAACAAACCCCACATAAACCAAAGTGACACTTCTGTAGAGGGCACATCAGCCTGGGTCAGTCCCAAAGTCACCTCTAATAGGTGCACCTGAAGGACAGAACTCTGTAGAGGGCACGTTAGCCTGGGTCAGTCCTAAAGTCACCTCTAAAAGGTGCACCTGAAGGACAGACTACTGTAGTGGGCACATCAGCCAGGGTCAGACCCAAAGTCACCTCTAAAAGGTGCACCTGAAGGACAGACCACTGTAGAGGGCACATTAGCCAGGGTCAGTCCCAAAGTCACCTCTAAAAGGGTAACTGAAGGACGGACCACTGTAGAGGGCACATCAGCCTGAGTCAGTCCTAACGTCACCTCTAAAAGGTGCACCTGAAGGACAGATCACTGTAGAGGGCACATCAGCCTGAGTCAGTCCCAAAGTCACCTCTAAAAGGTGCATCTGAAGGACAGACCACTGTAGTGGGCACATCAGCCAGGGTCAGTCCCAAAGTCACCTCTAAAAGGTGCACCTGAAGGACAGACCACTGTAGAGGGCACATTAGCCAGGGTCAGTCCCAAAGTCACCTCTAAAAAGTATACCTGAAGGACGGACTACTGTAGAGGGCACATTAGCCAGGGTCAGTCCCAAAGTCACATCTAAAAGTTGTACCTGAAGGACAGACCACTGTAGAGGGCACATAAGCCTGGGTCAGTCCCAAAGTCACCTCTAAAAGGTGCATCTGAAGGACAGACATCTGTAGAGGGCACTTTAGCCTGAGTCAGTCCCAAAGTCACCTCTGAAAGGTGCAGCTGAAGGACAGACATCTGGAGAGGGCACATTAGCCTGGTTCAGTCCCAAAGTCACCTCTAAAAGGTGCACCTGAAGGACAGACCACTGTAGAGGGCACATTAGCCTGGGTCAGTCCCAAAGTCACCTCTAAAAGGTGCACCTGAAGGATAGACTGCTGTAGAGGGCACATCAGCCAGGGTCAGTCCCAAAGTCACCTCTAATAGGTGCACCTGAAGGACAGACCACTGTAGAGGGCACCTTAGCCTGGGTCAGTCCCAAAGTCACCTCTAAAAGGTGCAGCTGAAGGACAGACCACTGTAGAGGGCACGTTAGGCTGGGTCAGTCTGAAAGTCAACACTAAAAGGTGCACCTGAAGGATTGACCACTGTAGAGGGCACATCAGCCTGGGTCAGTCCCAAAGTCACCTCTAAAAGGTGTACCTGAAGGACAGACCACTGTAGAGGGCACATTAGCCTGGGTCAGTCCCAAAGTCACTTCTAAAAGGTGCACCTGAAGGACGGACCACTGTAGAGGGCACATCCGCCTGGGTCACTCCCAAGGTCACCTCTAAAAGGTGTACCTGAAGGACGGACCACTGTAGAGGGCACATTAGCCTGAGTCAGTCCCAAAGTCACATCTAAAAGGTGCACCTGAAGGACAGACCACTGTAGAGGGCACGTTAGCCTTAGTCAGTCCCAAAGTCACCTCTAAAAGTCGACCTGAAGGACGGACCACTGTAGAGGGCACATTAGCCTTAGTCAGTCCCAAAGTCACCTCTAAAAGGTGCACCTGAAGGACGGACCACTGTAGAGGGCACATTAGCCTGGGTCAGTCCCAAAGTCACCTCTAAAAGTCGACCTGAAGGAGAGACCACTGTAGAGGGCACATTAGCCTTAGTCAGTCCCAAAGTCACCTCTAAAAGGTGCACCTGAAGGACGGACCACTGTAGAGGGCACATTAGCCTGAGTCAGTCCCAAAGTCACCTCTAAAAGTCGACCTGAAGGACAGACCACTGTAGAGGGCACATTAGCCTGGGTCAGTCCCAAAGTCACCTCTAAAAGGGTAACTGAAGGACAGACCACTGTAGAGGGCACATTAGCCTGGGTCAGTCCCAAAGCCACCTCTAAAAGGTGCACCTGAAGGACGGACCACTGTAGAGGGCACATTAGCCTTAGTCAGTCCCAAAGTCACCTCTAAAAGGTGCACCTGAAGGACAGACCACTGTAGAGGGCACCTTAGCCTGGGTCAGTCCCAAAGTCACCTCTAAAAGGTGCACCTGAAGGACAGACCACTGTAGAGGGCACATTAGCCTGGGTCAGTCCCAAAGTCACCTCTAAAAGGTGCATCTGAAGGACAGACCCACCCAATCCCATGGCCATTAATCAATGCACCAATGTCACTTCTAAAAGGAAACATGAATGACACAACCTAACGACACTCCAAAGGGCGTACCTTCAGGGTCAGGCACACAAATGACCTTCAAATACTGACAAGGACATTTCCCCTGCCAGAAGTCCCCTATGTAATTGATGTTACCTTCACAGGGCAACAGACCCAGATAGCACATATATAAGGCTAGGCACCTCTTATTTAGATGGATGTAGTGACTAGTTGGAGTGTTGTGTATGACTGTATTCTACTGGATATTAATTGTAAGTATTGCAACAACACTGATTATATTATAGGAATAATTACTAATAGTACCTCTCATTTGGACATTCGTTTTGGTGACTTTGATCAAACCCCATTACAACTTTAACTAGTGTGGCGCTCCTCGGGAGGAGCTGCGACGGTCGGGAAGGGCCGGTCGGCGGCCGGGGCTTGCTGCAGCCCGGCCCGTCAACACACTTACCACGCGGCCCGGTGTCCCAACTCGGCGACCGGACGGACGGTCTGTGCAGGCCAATCAGAGTGCTCCTTTTCTGACCAATGGGGAGCCAGCTCTCCTCCCAAATGGACCAATCAGAGCAGGGTGCTCTCTACCGGGTCTGTGCTCTGGTTAGATATAGGGGACACTGAGGGGCAGAGTTTAGACTGGTTTTGTCTCACTGTGGTGTTATAGCCTGGTTGGCTGGTATAGGGCTTTGACCTGAGAAGGTAACCCTGGTTTGTGAGACTTAGAAGGCCTGTTTGGCTCTAGGGGACTGTTACTGGCATAGCCTAGTTTTAGGCTGGTTTTTGTTATACTTTGTGGTGGTTGTTTTGCCTATGTCTGTTAGACTAGGTTGTTTTATTAACTTTTAGTTAATGGTTTTGCCCCACAAGTATATTTTGACTTAACAGTTTTCTCCTAAAGTTTCAGACTTTGCTTAGTTTGGCCTGTTCTAGATTAAGACTTTGCTTATTTGGGCCTGTTTTCCAAATTACAGATTTTGTTTATATTTTGTATTTTTCTAAGTACAGACTTTGTTTACCTTTTTGTGAAAAGGGTATTTGTGGAACCTTTATTTGTGGAACCTTTATTTGTGGAACCTTTATTTGTGTAACTTATTTTTGGAAACCTTATTTGTAACTTTGTGTTACTGTTTGTACATTCTGGCTTTGTACTTTATCTAGAGAGATTGTTTTAATAAACTTTGTTCAACTTAAGTTACTGTTGTTTGGTCATTTGTCACACTTCCAATCCTAGTGATCAACCTGGTTTAAATTGACTCCCCGGGCCTAACCTGACCCAGGGAGCGCTACACTAGTACAGCAGGCACGAGGGTCGCAATTCAGGCACTTCAGCTGATAGAATTATCAGAATTCGATTGGAAGCTTTGTCGTTATATTGAAAGATATAGAAAAAGTTCGGAAAGAAATCTAGGACCCACTTTAATGCTATATCAGTATGTGGGGTCTCTATTGGTGATTTTAGAAACCGTTCGCTCAGACGATAGCTATGTAAAAGTAGGAGAAACTATTACTAATAGAGGCAACAATAATAAATCGTTCATATATGTTCTACTTTCACATCACTATGTAGTCATATACGGAAATTAGTCCCGTCAATTAACCCATACATCATATCTTTTATATGAAGATAATTAATATAATGAATCAAAAAATAAATGGGAAGGTCTCACGATATATTCCTCCATGCTCGTTTGGGCAATTGTACCATTTTCCTCAATAACCAACTTGACAGAAACATCACTGTGACATATTCGGTTTATTGTTAAAAAACGTTGTCACTGTATTGCAACACGCAGCGAAGGAAATGAAAGCACTTTCACGCAAATATACATAACATAATTTAGCCAGAAATATCAAAAGGTCAAATAACGATATGAATCTCATCATGGATCTTAATAATTATGGATCTGTACATCTATACATACATCATATGCAATAGTCCCTCTTTCCATGCAGCTAAATATGTTAGTACGTATGTAATACATTTATCAATGTGTACACATATAATGTATTGTATGTACGTACATACAAAGAATTGGAATAAAGTTTATCACACCAAACCCGACTCCAGCAGTTTGTTGGACGATGTTGTTTTATTGGAGATTTACTGGGCAATCAACATGATTCAACCGGTGATGGTCTTCGTCAGGAATTTGTATAATAAAGAATGTACGTATATATATATGTATATATATAATGTCTGTGAATATTATTCATTTATTTTATTCATCTATATGTACACTACTTCCTGCATTAATTATTATTACTGCTACTTTCTCTTCTGAACACATATAGTATTGTCCATGATTTCCTTCATGTTTTTGTCAAACCATACCCACCCTAACAATGCTGGGCTTCCTCAGACAGGTATTTGTGTCACAGCCTGTCCCTCCCACATGCATTTTTAAACCTTTAGTTTTATTGTGGTTTTGTTTTCCACGTTGGTCAGTCGGTTTTGTAACCAGCTTGCATGTGGTAGGATCTAACGGTCTATTTATAACTGAGAATGTGGTCATTTTTCTGATGTTTTTTTTTTCACTTGTAATAGCGCGACCTGCGCGACGCCTACATAGTCCTTGACGCCCGGCGGGGGTGACCGGGTACATCTGAACCCATCACCCCCCACTCCACAAGGCGACGCCCGCGCACGTACGGTGTGAACACGTTTTTCATGGTGTACTTTGGAAACAGAGCGTATCTCGGCTACTGTCCTGGGAATGTTGATAGAAAAAGAGAATGGCGCAAACAATCATAGCACCCCAACTATATCTATTAAATATATGTCGATATGTACCGTATACATCATATTATATATGTATATCTATAGTAATCGTTTTGCGCCCTGAGCACACTATATATTGAGAAATGCACATGCAATACACAAGGGTTCCTTGATAGCAGTTACAATTATTGCCTTCTGATACTCATAGCCCTCAGTCATATGTCACCGGGTTCTTTTGAGGGATGTAGACCCTCGATAATGGAGCAGTTATTTGGCAGGTCCAACTGGTCTCTGAACATGATCGGGGGAGGGGACACTGCGGTACTACGTGGTTATAGTTTATAGGAAGATTTTGTATATAATTTGGCATAAGTGTCATAGAATACTCTGCCGGCGCACAAGTCAGTACCGCACTCAGTTGAGTCTACTCAGGGGGGTTCTGAAGGTGTCTGGAACCCTCTCAAGTTCTGAAAATTGTAGTTCATATGACCAGAGACCTTATATATATCTATATATAGGGGCCCATATATATATATATATATATATATATATATATATATATATATATATATAATTATATACATACAAGGTCTCTGATATGACTGACAAAATAGTAAACGAGACCAGACTCATCAGCTTCTTTTAGGAACCCCTTTAGATATTCTCGGAACCCCCACCCTCCATCCCTGATTTTAGAGCTGGGTGTGGCCCTATAGGTGTTTATTTGATGTGATATCTCTTCCTGACAGTTCACATTTCTACATTGATGCTCCGCTGTCTCTGACACAGCCATCTTATTCCTTCCATGAAAAGCTCCTAGAACTCAGCGACTTCCTGGAAGCCTGCACCTAAAGTGCCCGGATGGGCGGACGCCCCCGGCATGCCCAGTCACCGGAAGTAACACTCGTGGTCACCCACCAGACCGCAGGGTGCCGCTACCGAAACCCGACCTACGTGTACATGGATTGTATACGGTACACAGGTAGAAGTGGATCAGAGAATCCGAATAAAAAGAAATCTCCCCCCCAAAAAGACACAAATAAATAAGATCAAACAGAAACTGCTATATCAATGAATATCGGTAAGAAATATAGTTTCCTGTTCAGAGTGTTATTTCAAAAATGATATTCAGACCAATTAAATTAATTGATGCTGTAATTATCATTATTTGGCTGGTAAATTACGCCAATTTAAAAACCAGAGGATATTATCCACAGCTTTAATAGATAAGGAAAACTCTCATCAAAACGTTATCATAAGAAATACCGCTTACAGATTAGCTTTTAGATGCTCTCATAATGACAGTTCTATGCAAAAATATACACATTCTGGGGCAGTCTGTTATGTTTATATATAATAGCTTTGATTTGTACCCGATGAGTGACTCCGATGATGTAACTATAGATATGTAACTATAGATAGTTAGGAGAGTGGTGAGGCAGTGACGATAACGTCCAAATAGAGATACATATTTGTGTCTGGTCTTTATTTTTAGCTGCTGCGGTTATTGTGATTGACGTGTGTGGTGACGTGGGTGTGTAACACACGGACCTGGGGCCGCCGGGCTGTGTGTATGATACAAAGCTGACTGGGAAGGGAGGGGGTGGGGGCTATTACATACTGCCCACATAATAGGAAGGAATCTGTGGTGCCAGCAACTTTTAGTCAGATCAAATTTAAGGCATTTAAGGAGTAGATAACAAAAGAAGGTATTAGGTAGGTATGAAGAAGGTATGAATTTCCGAAATAAAATATAAAAAAAGTGGTATTGCTTAACATTTGAAATTTATTTTTTAACAACAACCTTTTAAATGAAAATGGAAATAGTCAACTTTGGAAAATTTAAGATTTTTCCAATATAATTTCACTCTCGAGGAATTGGACGGCATCACGGAAAGAAATGGGAAAGAATATTGATAAAAAACTGAAGAGAAATTTCGGAATAATCTATTATGATTAATATTTTCTCCGCGGTCTGCATTGTTCTCTGTCTATTCCCTCTCCCACGTACCTCCCCCTCCCCCTCTGACTTTCAGTCCCCCCCGACACGCTCCGCTGACGCTCGGCCGGCGCCTCCCGGAACCTCCCTGTACGTCCACACACTCCGCACCGGAACCTGCTCTTCCTGGACCCGCTACCACGACGACCAGAGAAGGGCTCTGGTGGTACGGAACTACTTGTTCCCACTGTTTCGGTCTAGTTGTCTTCCACGCTTATAAATTACAATAGGCCAACATTGCCAGACTAAGGACCCCCTCGCCATTATTCTTCGTTGAATAAACCTTTTATTCAGTGTTAAGGGTAATGTTTGAGACTGATCCATGAAACCATTAATGCCTTTCTAGCAAGCGCTCTGATCTTTACATGCTATACATCATGTGAACGCTCTTATTGTTCTCTGTCAATTGATACAAATGCAATTATATTGGAAGACGGAACGCAAATCTTATCAAATCAAAATTGAGTTTTTTACTATCATTTTTTGAACATCAATATCTTGATGAATGCGATTTTACACGTGCCTCTATAACATGTTATTTGAAGGGTGTCAGAATTTTGATTAGGGGCCTAGATTTGATTTTATGGTCACAGCAACAGGCAGACATGTTTTAAAAATAATTTGCAATATAACTTTCTACATTTCATAAAAACAAAACTAGGACGTCTATTCAAATTTTGAGACATATTTCCCTCTGTGCATATGTCAAGACGTTTCAAAGCTTTAGGTTGAATATCTAGCCACTTTTATATACGTTGTATGGATGAATAAGGTTATTTGTTGGTCTATTATTTTTTGTTAAATATCTGAATTCCTATGATTACAAGTTCTTCCATCAGAGTCCATTTTCATTTTCAATGTAACCGAACATAATATGTTATATTACATCAAAAGACGCATTCGCATACTACCATAGTATAATCATAAATATACAACATAAACAACAATGTCTACATAATTATATTGAATGTTGTCGTTCATTTTGTATGAACGAATGGTTTTTGATTGCATTTCTAAATATTTACCATTTACTTACAGTATGAGAAACAGGGATTAAGGGGAGCCGCAATCCTTTGATGCATAATCATTTTCAAAGAAAAATAATTACCCCTCTTAATCCTTTTTGTCTGAAAAATGTCTGGTTTCCTTCATACTCACATACATGACTAAAGTAGGGGTCATTCACCGCTCAATGTCAGTGGGGTAGGAAGGGCTAAATTGATTCTGTCTCATTTCCCTCTGACACTAGGTGACGGCCGGACCATATTCTCACACCACCGACAGTTATGTCAGCCAATCAGTGTAAATGGGGGTGCTAGGGTCCCAAAGTGGAGATGATCGTCTATATATATTTGTTTTTAGTATGTGATTCCTTTTCTTTTTTGTCTGAAATGTGGATGGTAAATCTTTTCTGACACTTCTGACAGTCATTATACTTTTAATGCTATTAAAGTATGCCTTCTATTGTGAGATGTTTGCGTTGGAAACTTGATGTTTCAAATGCGAAAGATATTCCACTTCACAAGTATTAGTGTGCAATTCATAGAACACCAACGCACCAAAACATCAAACTTATCATTTCTTCATAAAGCAAATCCAAAGACATTTTGTAAATCAATTTGTCACATGCTCTACAAGGGGGATATGGATTAATCGTGTGCAGTCCATGTTTTGATATTGTGGCTTTAGGACATATACCATAAGCTATATCATTATTACTTAAGCAAATTATTAAATTTGTGATAGGTAATATTAGGTAACTCATCATATTGGGATAAATTGTGACACAGAGTAAAGACAAGTATAATTCTCACTTTATTATTGACAAACCTAGTGATCAGGAATATCGCAGATCAGCTATCAAAGTTCATAGCATGCATGTATACTGGATGGTTCAATGTTCTCAGGGTGGTGGCAAATCTAAATCTAGTTTAATAGTACTATTTCAGTCCCAATAACCAGAGAAGAAATTATTATTTCAAGTAAACATGCACAGGGAACACGTATTGATAACAATTCTAAATCTTTCACGAAATATGCACCAGGTGTGTGGGATAGGCTGGAAGACAAAACAGAAGACAAAGGAAGGGTGCTCTACATCTTTGCTTTAGCAAGGGCATTCACATAGTTTCCAGCATAGGGAACAAAGGACTTATTTGGCTCCAACACAGAAGCATAGAGGTTTTCCTTGTGTTCTTTCATGGTCTTTCTGTCAAATGGTCCATCAGCCAGGATCTGTTTTGCTGTCTTGTGGCCTGTTTGTAGTAACTCCTGCTGCTCACAGATGGCACTAGTGATACCGAGGCGATGGGTGTCATATCCTGTTAGACGACTCCCAAAAACAACAGCCTCTGTGAAAGCTTGTCCATTTGGTATCTTAGTACTATTAGAAAGACACAAGGAATCAATAGTGATAAAAATATATTCTCAAATAAAGACTAAAATTTCATTGAGACATACTACGATTGAAACAAGTAAAGCAGCAGTAAGGACAAACTGCAATATATTCTAGAGAATGATCTTTATGCAATTGCCCAAACGAAAAGATATTAGATTCTCCTTTGATTTGAGTCAGATATCACAGTGATAAATATCTGATGGTACGTGTAATCTTTTGATGTAACCTTATGCTGAAACATCCCTTTTCCAAGGAGAATTATTCAGTTTGACTGAGAAAGAAAACCGGTCTTTACTATCGATAATGTCTGGTGATAGTATACAAATTTGGAAACGTTTGGTTCAAAGTTTTAGAAAGGGTATTTCTAACCCAAAAATACACTTGATAATGACTTACCTGACCAACTCCTTGCTCATACCTGTGACACTCATATTTATGTGAACTTCATTGATAAAGAAGAAGCCTCGGTCTTTTCTCATAACACGAACATCAAAGCAGAGTGCAAACAACGCCCCAGCTGCTACCGCATGGCCTGGAAAGGGTTAGCATTGTACAGATACCATAGCCTCTTACAACACTGCCACCTGGTGCTTTCATCATAGTTCCTCTTTATAGTCAGAGACCTTGTGTTTATATCATATACCATATACATGTATATACATACAAGGTCTCTGTTCAAGTGTATACCTTCTGGTGGTAAATGTGGGGATAAAGAATTATAAGAATAGGCTATTTCTTTTGTCTAAATTGTACTTTTTTCTCTTTTGCTTTAGAATCTAGATTTATGTAAGTTTCCTGGAAAATCAGAATTAGCCGCGCTGCTAAGAATGAATTTCAAATGACAAACCAATGCTAATATATACCTTTCTTTCTGATCTTATAGCTAAAAAAACTGTATTTGTGTATGCATCTTTTTTTTAATCACATACATAGGTCTTCTATTTAGGTATCTACTTAGTAAGTTAGAATAAAAGTTAATATCTATGAAGTCATCAACAGCTACATAGGTATAGCGGCCATTTAGAAGAAGTGTCTTTAATACATTATCTTATTTCCATAAATGATAAATTCCTCCTAATCATTAGTATGAAAATCAGCTTGACTTCAGTTTATTCTACGATATCAGGGGCAGATACAGGATTTTGGAAGGGGGCTGGCATCCACATAATAGGCTAAGTGCTAAATCAGCAAGCATTTGCACACATGTGCACAATATTTTTTGTAAAAGTCAAGTAAAATCCCTAACAAAGGGAAGTGGGCTGGGGGTGGGGAGCTTAGAACCCCTGGACCCGCTGGATTCGCCCCTGGATATCAAACTTTTAAAACATGATCATTTACTGTTGAATTAATTGCATGACTAGTGTACCATTTATAACTGCGACTGTTGGCATCGGGAAGGTGAGTATACGCGATACCAATTTGAGTTTTTCTCTCATGAAGGTTTCAACCTCGTTGGTCTGATTGGTCTGTGTCATGTACTTCATCCATGGAAGATCCATACCAGTACTGAAGTATTTGCCTTCTCCCATGACCACCAAGGCATGGACGTCAGGGTTTCTGACAGAACGAAGAGAAATTAGCTTAGGAGAGCTTTAACAGTTAATAGTATTGTAGCAGCGACGACGCGTTAGTTCCGTTTTCGACCACCGGGCATGGTGGGGGCGCCACTGTCGCCTCCCCTTACCTTGTCCCTAGGTGACCTGTCCTGGCACTCTGACCCTGGACCTGGACCTGCCTACATGTGCTTGTTTGGGACCTTCTGGGACAGACCTTCAAACCCCCTTCAAACCACTTGTAAGTACAAATTATACATACAAATTTATTACATTGGTGCCAGGAGTGAAGGTGTACTTACCCAGGTGGATTTTGACCAGTTTGGATCAAGATTGAGACAGTTTTTGGAGATAAACTTTTTGCCATGTGCTCACCTTCCTTTGTCTACATTTGAGCTGCTCTCACAAAGGAAAGGACTACTCACAGGACTCAAACTCACAGGATTTATTTATACAGGACAACTTTATAAGTGTATATGACATATGGTGTGATTTTGTGTGTTTTGATAAACTTTTTGGGGTAAAACTTGGCAACTTCCTGTCCACCCTGGAGGAGGCCCCTTTTAACCCCTAACCAAATTATCACACACAATCTATTGCCATCCTATATTTATAAAGCCTGGGATTGACTTATTTGTCTCTCATATGAACTTTATATGTCCTAAACTTTCATTCTGGGCCATTATTTTTGTGATTTGTGAACTTTTTAAAACTTTAGTTGGGGCCTTAGTTTTGACAAAGGCCCTGAGCACATGGTCAGTGTCAGCCATTTTGGATTTGCCCAGACAAAGACAAACACTGATATTAAGACTGGGATTGACTTATTTGTCTCTCATATGAACTTTATATGTCCTAAACTTTCATTCTGGGCCATTATTTTTGTGATTTGTGAACTTTTTAAAACTTTAGTTGGGGCCTTAGTTTTGACAAAGGCCCTGAGCACATGGTCAGTGTCAGCCATTTTGGATTTGCCCAGACAAAGACAAACACTGATATTAAGACTGGGATTGACTTATTTGTCTCTCATATGAACTTTATTTGTCCTAAACTTTAATTTTGGGTCACTATTTCTTGTGACTTGTGAACTTTTTAAAACTTTAGTTGGGGCCTTAATTTTGACCAAGGCCCTGAGCACATGGTCAGTGGTCAGCCATCTTGGATTGGTCCAAATATAGACACACACTGTGACATTACTATAACAATTACTGTTGTTTTATATGTGTGTGGCACCAATAATTTGGGAAATAATTGGTGTGATTGACAACTTTTTAGGCATATTTTTGACTTTCTAAAAATTGATTCTGCACTGTATGCCTCAATATTGAAACAGGAAGTGGATGGTCGGCCATATTGGATTCCCACCCTGTCCACCATATTGAATTTGAAAAAAAATATCCTTAGCCTCTGTTATCTATAAGCAGAGCGCATAACTCATTGAAAATTAATTTGCAGAAATTTACAATTTTTGACGCAAAATTTTGGAATTCCAAAAATTAAATATTTCGGAATTAACAAAAAAAAAAGGAAAAATCACAGCATACTTGAATATATTTCAATCATTTCTTCAAGCATCCCTAGTACTAGTCTCCCCTAACGCTTCTCTGATTAGTGAGTAGTCTACCCACTAACCCGTAATTTGGCGAGCGTCGCAGCAGTTCGATTTCCGTCACGAGAGAAGCATATTTGCATAATATAACATTTGCAGCAGTTCGATTTCCATCTTGAAAGAGCATTTTTGCATTATAAAAAATGGCGCAGAATTTGGGAACCGATCCTCCCTTCAACCTTAATACCGCATCGGAAGCTCAGCTGAAAACTCTCAGGGATATTGGCTCAATGAGGGCCAAGGGAATTTCTAAGGTTTTCAAGGAACACGGGCCTGTCGGAAGCCTTCAGGACGTGGCCAAACGCTTGGATCCAGCAGTGGTGCAGATCCTAGAAGATGCGCTTGCAGATGGGCGGGTCGACTTGGGGGAGCATGACCAGCTCCAGAAGGAGATTCAGAGTCTGACGTCCGGCCTCAGCGATTCAGAGCAGCAGCGGAGCAAGGCCGAGTCTGAGGATGACCAGAGAAGCGAGGAGGGCTCTAAGTCCCTCTACTCATTGACAGCTGGGATAGGGTCAGAGGTTGAGGTCCTGCGCCGCAAACTCCGAGAAGCCCAAGAGGGAAGAAGGGCTGCGCAAGATGAGGCCAGAGAGGCCCATAAGGCAAAGATGGTAGCACAAACCGAGGTTGGCAAGTGGAAGAAATTCCACCGCGAACACATGGATGCCTTCTATGCACGAACTCAAAGCGAGGAGGAAGAACTGCTGGAATCATCTCCGACATTGCCTGGCCGGGCCGCAGCAGACTCAGGTACAGTAGACCGGGGCCAGCAGCAACGAGGACTGGAAACACAGGAAGGTAAGACCAAAGGTGGGGCCTGGCCCCCACCCCAGAAACAATCAACTCCACAGAAAAATGGAAGTGTGCGCGATAACCGCTACATCCCGCACCAGCCTTTACATCCTGGGGACGGAGGTCACCACACTGCCGTTCACAGGAGTGCCCAGGATGATCGCCACGCTGCAGAGCAGCCACTTCAGGATCGCGATGAAAGGTGCGACCAGCGTGGAACGGGCATGTCAAGGGCCTCACCATCACCAAGGCCCAGCAACCGAGATAAAAGGAGCGGGACACCCAGACACTACAGAAGCTACCAGGAAACGGACTCATCCTCTTCTAGTAGTGAGGATGAAGAGGCCCATGGGGAATATCGGGACTATGGACCCAGGACACCCTCCCATAGACGGCCGGACACGGGAAAGATCCCAACTTATGACGGTAAAATAAGGTGGGAAATATACGCTGACCAGTTTAAGCGAATTGCCAGAAAATGCCGCTGGGGGAAGGAGGCCAAACTGGACTCTCTGGTGCAGCACCTGCGTGACGATGCCCTAGAATTCTATGGGTCGCTCTCGCGCAGGGAGCGGAAGGACTACGACTGTGTCAAGAGGGCTATGAAGGATAGATTTAACAGAAGAAACCCTCCAACAACAGCTCGCAGGGAGTTGCAGATGCTAAGGCAAAATCCGGACGAAGAGCTCGAGCACTTTGCTCAGAGATGCCAGGCCTTGGCAAGGGACGGCTTCAGGGGAGACCCTGAGAGAACCGTGGAGAGAGCCGCTATGGACGCCTTCCTCCATGGTTGCTCAGATCGGCGGGCTGCACTCTGGGCTGGTGAGAAGGAGGTCGAAACGATGAGGCAACTTGTGCAAAGTGTAAAACACACGGTGCACAATGCGAAAGCCCTCATAGGTGATCGAAAGGTGCGGGCAGTCTCCTTTATCAATGAAGACATAACCAGCAGTCAACCAACTACGGCCTCAAGGGGGGAGAGGGACCCCTTACAGGGTCTGGAAGAGAGGTTCCAGAAAATGATGGAAAATGCGGCAGAGAAGATGATGGAGAAGGCTCTGGATGTGGCCATGTCAAAACGGCCAACTAGGTCCCCAAGCCCGTACCCGACTAGGAGCTGATCGCGGAGCGTTTCACCAGGCCGGCCAAGGCAATGCTATAACTGCCAAGAGGAGGGCCATTTTGCACGTGAATGCCCTAAACCAAAGCGAACTGCCCCCTCAGCAGAGAAGAACACGGCTTCGGAAAACTAGAAAGGGGTGGTCAAAACGACCGATCGCCACCCCTCTCTAACCGAGGTCGCCCACCGGATGGAGAGCCCGCCAAACTCAAGACGGAAGTGCCTAGAGCTGCCCCCTCACCCCCTATAGCGTTAAAAACAGAACACCACATGAGAGAAGCCCCTGACATGAGGCACACTGTGAAAGGTGATCAAGTCAAAAATGTGGAGCTGACAGCTGCGGGTAGAGTTTGTCTCACAGTAGGAGCTGTGATGGACTCTCCACACTCCCCCAGCAATCAATCACCACCAAGTCTGCCCAACAAAGACCCGAAGGTAAGGAGTGTTGTGTTTCGTGGGGAGAATACAAGATGTGATATCCCTGAGAGCCTCTTCATATCTATTGAGGTCAATGGCACTCCGGTAGAGGCCCTAGTAGATCTTGGAGCCCAAGTTACTGTGCTTAGCTCAAATTTCACAGAGACCATGCCAACACCCCCAGAGCCCATGGAGGAAGTGAGCCTCAAGGGGGCAGGCACAGCTAGCTACATGACAGGTCATTTCACAAAGCGTGTTCAAATCAACATTGGAAACCAACAGTTCTACTGGTGTACATATGTCGCTCCTGTCTCTGACTCAGTGATTTTGGGTCTGGACTTCTTGAAAGCGATTGGTGCATCAATTGATCTCCCCTCAGCAACCGTCACAATAAAAGGTCGGGCTGTCGCTGCCCGATATGGAAGAGGCCATGGGTACGACTCCTACCAGACATCTCCAACAATTTGTCTGAACAGGGTGACACTACCCCCAGGCTCATCAAAGCAGGTGATGGTGCGTACTGTCAAAGTTCAAAGGGGCCAAAGCGAAGAACTGGTTCTATGTCCTAACAGGTTCAATCCTGACATCCTCTGCCCTTATGCTGTACTAAACGGGGAGGGAGAGACTGCAGTTATTGAGTTGTCAAATATGAGTGACCACTTCGTTAAGGTTAAGGCAGGGCAGGTACTGGGACTGGCACACCCAGCCCAGATACTGGATGCGCACCTGGACATGGAAAACATCCCGGCTAAACTGCGCCAACTCTCAGTGCTCCCCGGAGAGGGGGGGAAGACACCTCTCAGAGCATCATCAGAGGAAGTTGCGACCTTACTCCAACAAGTGCCAGCCCACCTTCAGGACCTGTTCAACAGATCAGTCAAAATGCTATCCTTGCCTGAGGCACAGGAGGTGTCTAAGATCCTCATGGAGTACCAATCAGTGTTCTCGTTAAATGACACTGACCTGGGATGTTTCTCAGCAATCAAACACACCATTGACACCCAGGATGCAAAGCCAATCCGCCAGCGTATGAGAAGGACTCCACTAGGCTTTCAGGATGAAGAACAGAAGCACCTGACAAAAATGTTGGAAGCAGGTGTCATTAGACCATCATCCTCTGCATGGGCTGCTGTCCCAGTTCTCGTGAGAAAGAAAGATGGCTCAGTGAGGTGGTGCCTTGACTACCGGGCCCTGAACAATGTTACAGTGAAAGATGCCTTTCCTTTGCCTAAAATAGAAGAGTGCCTTGACTCCTTGTCGGGAAGCCGCTTCTACAGCACCCTCGACATGAACTCTGGGTACTGGCAAATTGAGCTTGACGAGGCAGACCAACACAAAACCGCTTTCATCACAAAGTATGGGTTGTTCGAATGGACACGGATGGGGTTCGGCCTTTGTAACGCTCCTGCTACCTTCCAACGCGCAGTACAACTGGTTCTCCATGGTATGCAGTTGAGCAAAGTGCTGTCGTATCTGGACGATGTTGTTGTCTTCGGGAGCAGTTTCCAGCAGGCTCGTGACAACCTTGTTGAGGCACTAGAACGGTTCCAGAAATACAATCTTAAGCTGAAGCCAAGAAAATGTAGCCTCTTCCAAAATGAAGTTATGTTCCTAGGTCGGCTAGTGACACCCGAAGGTATCCGCATAAACCCAGACAGTGAGAACACCATCAGAGGATGGCCAACCCCAAGGTGTGTTCGTGATGTGGAGTCGTTCCTAGGTTTCGCAAACTACCACCGAGAGTTTGTGTCACACTACGCAGCTATCTCTGAGCCGCTGTATGGCCTCACCGGACCAAAAGTCATATTTACTTGGTCACCAAAGTCAGAGGAGGCTTTCAACTCATTGAAGGATGCCCTAATCAAGGCCCCTATCCTGCCCTACCCGAACCCCGAATACACATTTATTCTTGACTGTGATGCTTCAGACACTGCAGTTGCTGGGGAGCTGGGACAGGTTGTCGACGGCAAAGTACGAGTCATAGCATATGGGAGTTTTGTGTTGAAGTCAGAGCAGAGGAAGTACTGCACGACCCGCAAGGAACTACTGGCAGTTGTCCGTCTCACAAGGGAGTATCGACATTACCTTCTTGGCAGGCCTTTCCTTGTCAGGACCGACCACAACAGCCTTACTTGGCTCATGGGCTTCAAGAACATACAAGGACAGTTGGCAAGATGGCTAGAAGAGCTGGCAGAATATGACATGACCATCGTGCATCGGCCTGGAAAGAAACACATAAATGCTGACTCCCTCTCCAGAATCCCAGACCCTATGCCAGTGTGTGACTGCTACCGAGCTGGCTCATTGCCCGAAATGTTACCATGCAATGGGTGTGCCTACTGCCGACGGGCACATACACAATGGGCAAGGTTTGAGGAGGAAGTCGACGATGTTGTGCCACTGGCTATCTGTCAACAAGTCTCCGGGGAAGCCGCCGCTGATTCCACAGGGCCCGGCCAAGAATTGTTTATCAGAGCCCTGTCCATAGGAGATACAGAGGAAACGCCAGAATTCACAAGCACACAACTTGGAGGATATTCCCAAAAAGAACTTAGAGAAAAACAGCTGGAGGATACTGACATTAACCAAATACTTAACTGGCTGGAGGAGCATACAGAACCCACCCAAGCAAACCTGATGCTATGTAGCCCAGCTACCAAGTACCTCTGGCAGAACCGGTTCCAGCTGATCATGAAAGATGGGGTGCTGTACTACCGATGGGAGGATGGGAAAAAGTCAAAGCTCCTTTTTGTTGTGCCAAGGCCGCTGAAGGCAGAAGTTCTATCCTATTGCCATGACAACCCTACAGCCGGTCACCTCGGACGGGACAAGACCCTGGCATGCATCCAACAAGGATTCATCTGGTTCAGATATAGGGCGGACTGCGAAGAATATGTTCAGACCTGTGCTACCTGCAGCAAAAACAAGAAACCCTGCAAGGCACCCCGGGGACCACTGGGGCAGTACCACGCTGGCATGCCAATGGAACGGGTCCATATGGATATCTTGGGCCCACTACCAGCCTCAGACCAAGGTAATACTTGTATCTTGGTCATAGTAGACCAGTTTACCAAGTGGGTAGAGTGTTACCCAATTGTTGACCAAAAAGCTGATGTCATTGCGAGCAAATTTGTCAATGATTGTGTGGCCCGCTTTGGTTGTCCCCAGTACCTCCACACAGACCAGGGCAGGAATGTGGATGGAAACATTATCAGATCTATCTGCGACCTCCTACGCATCCACAAGACCCGGACTACCCCTTACCATCCAGCATCAAATGGTCAAGTGGAGAGATACAACCGCACTATCCTTCAAATGGTGCGCTGCTTCCTTGATGGCAAGTCACGTAGTTGGGACCGTCACCTCCATGTGCTGACTGGTGCACTGAGAACAGTGCCACATAAAGAAACAGGGTTCAGCCCAAATATGATGATGTTGGGTAGAGAAGTAGCCCAACCTGAGGATGTTGTGTTCGGCCTACACCTGGCAAATGATCAAACCAAATTGGAAGTCACTACACCCGAGTATGTTAGACACCTGCGGCAGACCCTCGAGGAAGTCCACCACATGGCAAGAGAGCGGCTAAAGGCTTCTCAACAACTGCAGAAGAGGACCTATGACCGAAAACTGGCCCACACCAAGTATGGGGTAGGAGACTTGGTCTACAGGCGGGACTCAGCCAACAAAAAAGGACAAAGTCCCAAACTCAAGCCAGTGTGGAAAGGTCCGTACCTAGTAGAGGCCGTACTGTCTCCGGTGCTTGTGCGTATCGGCGAGAGGAAGAAGTCAAAAGTGGTTCACCATGATCGGCTCATGGTTTGCAGGGATAGGGCCATTCCCCTTTGGCTGCGCAGGAGACGTCACAAGCTCTTGCGGCTGGCTCACCAAAGAGAGACAAACGAGGAAGGTGAGGAGGCCCTGGACCCCCTTGGACTGGAGGAATCGGGAGAAGATCTGCACTTGGATCTGTTGGGGAATGATGAGGCGGAGCAAGGGGACATAGGCAATCAGGATGCTAACTGTCCAATGCCACCGAGTCTGGATCCCCAACCAACAATTACCCTTGAAAAGGAGCAGGACCATGTCACAGCAGACCAACCACCATTGGAGGAGAGAAAGACAGAAAACTGTACTCCAGCGAAAAGTAAGCCTGTGATAATCCCGAAATACAAGGCTCCAGCGGTAGAAGAGTTAGAGCCAGAAAAGGTGACCCGGAGGGGCAGACGTATCAGAGTCCCAGCAAGGCTAAGGAACACTGTTCGCCGCCTGTCCCAACTCTTATACTAACCATCCTTTTGCATGAATAGGTAGTAGCATGAGCAGTTAGCTAGTGTAAGACATAGGTTAGCAAGTTAAGAGTCTAAGATTAAGGATTAAAATCACATCTTTGGTGCCTTCCAGACGCGATGGCAGGGATGGTTCCAGTCAGCTTCGGACACTTTCCCATGATGTCAATGACAGGGGGCTCACTACGCATGCCTATGACACCCGGCATGGCAGGAGAGGGAGTGGTCTGGCTTCCTGTTGCAGTGTCACAACTAGGGAAACAACAGTTCACCATGCCTGCCCCGATACTAGGCCATGGCATGGCCTTCCCGACAGGTTGGCAACTGCCAAGGCCAGGTCAGTTTCAAGCCTGGTCTCATCCTCGCCCCATGGTAAGGCATCCAAACCCACCTACATTGAGTGCTGGCTCAGGGAATACCAGTGCTGCAACGCCCGCCCCTGGGAGCCCACCGAAACCCCGGGAGAAAGAAGTTGTGGGGGTGAATGAACTGATACCAGTCCGACAGGAGGAGACGCCACCACATAGGCCAGCCTCAACTCCAAGTGCCTCTCTGGGACTTGAGGTCACTGTACGGGGAAGGGGGGATTTCTCTCCCACTGACCCACCACGTAGGTTGGTAAGGCTAGCCAACCACTCCACCAAGGGAGCTCTACAAGACACCCCAGAAGTGCGTAAGGTCACCATCACCGGACCTGTAGCGTATGGAAAAAGAGCTCGGTCACCAACCCCTGAGAGCACCAGCCACCACCCCAAGCCACGGAGGATGTCACATCATGGGTCAAACAGCTCATGCCCAGTCTCACACGCCTGTGGGCGCCTGAGCCATCTTCGTCAACATGTTGTGGGGAGCCACCTACCTTTCTTTGTGGAGCCTGAGACTGCCTGCTGGGGCTGCTCAAGACAGCTGGAGAGGGCAGGACCCCTGGAGGAGCACATGCAATCGTGCAATAGGGCAAGAGCCTTCAGTGATGAAGCTCTGGGCCTATGGGTCCAGCTCTGTGCTGGCCTGCTCCAGGAACTGGCAGACCAGGTTGGGGTCCGCAGGAGGGACCTTTGCCGATACTTCACATCAAAAAGGCTTACATCGGTAGGCTGTGTACTATCACCAGTGCAAGAAGCCCTCATGGACCATTATGACCGGGCCATGGGCACAGCAGCTAGGGGAGCACGCGTCCTGGACCCCCCTAGCTCTGAGGGGTCCCTCCTTCACTGGAGGGTGCTGCTAAGTTTCCTCTCGGTCCTGGGTCCCCAAGAACGACAGCGGATCAGAACATCAGCTAGAACCATCAGCGCTGTCAAAGAGGTCTTGCCGAGGGGAATAGACTCTCACTGCCATCTCAGAGGGCTGTCCCGGAGGGCCAGGAAGAACGCTGTAGGCAGAGGGTGGCAGGAAAACCTGTCATCCCTGACTGCCGTCACCATCGACTGCTTCCCTAGGGACTGGGACCAGCGACCTGTGTCGATCCCAGGCCTTCGTGTTGTGCATGGGGTAGGGTTACACCCTACCTGCATACCAAGCGATGCCGATAAAGTCAACAAAATGATTGCGGCAGCAAAGCGGGCTGTTAGGCAAAGTACAGTTGCGGTAGGAGAAATTGGACTTGACCTCTTTCACAATGACTCCGAGGATGTGGCCCTGATGCAGCAGGCAGCACTGGCTAACTTGGCCAGTTTCGCTGCTGTAAAAGGACTACCCATTGTCCTTCACTCACGAGACAAGAAAGGCAACCGTGAGGCGGGGGACATCTGCCGCGAAGTACTCCGTAAATCTGTGCCGAGATTACAGAAAATTCAGTTGCATTGTTTCGACAGTGGACTGGATGAACAGCGCCGCTGGGAGGAGGAGTTCCCCAATGTCAGGTTCAGCATCTCAGGGAAAATTCTGAGGGCTGACCGCCACCCAGAACTGGACCAGGTGGTACAGGGCCTGGGGCTGGAGAAACTTCTGCTTGAGACAGACAGCCCCTACCTCTGTCCCCAAGGAACTCAGCCAAGTCAACATGGCCCAGCCTCTATATGCCTGGTGGCGGACCGAATAGGAGAGCTCCGCCACCTGCCATCAAGCATTGTCCTGGAGCTGGCTTCCCGGAATGCCCGGGACTTCTTTGGGATCTAAACCAGAGAAGCCGCCCTCCAGTGTACATAAGTAGCTAGCTAGTTTTAGTATTCTTCTCACATAGTTATAGTCTCACTCTTTCCTGGGATCCTCTATTGCATGTTTCTGAGCATGGGTCCTGGGGTACTTCTTTTGGAATGAGGCCTCCATTTCTGGTGGAGTGAGCCCTCCAAAAAAACAGAACAGGGAGGAGTGTAGCAGCGACGACGCGTTAGTTCCGTTTTCGACCACCGGGCATGGTGGGGGCGCCACTGTCGCCTCCCCTTACCTTGTCCCTAGGTGACCTGTCCTGGCACTCTGACCCTGGACCTGGACCTGCCTACATGTGCTTGTTTGGGACCTTCTGGGACAGACCTTCAAACCCCCTTCAAACCACTTGTAAGTACAAATTATACATACAAATTTATTACAGTATATAGAACATGGGATAAAATGGGCATGGGGTCTAACACCCAATCCTTTGCAAAATTTCAAAATCTTACATATATATAACCGGGAATAACTCATTGCCATCTAACAAAAACTATGGAATGATGGCGCTACTTGGATATGGTTTTCTATGCATCCAGGGCCTTATCGGTTGAGGACAAGGCGACTATGGGAGGGTTCACTGCACAGGCTCATGAAAAAGGTTCATACTCATAGTATACAATCTTCATAATGTTCTGAGAAAATGCCAGTGACTTCATAATCTCCCTCCTCCAGGATCATGAAATATCTTATCAGCAATATACTTGCTGTCTCAAGTGAGGTAGCTGATAGGTCATTAATGATGACTTGTAACTGCGAGATGGGTATCATACAGTCAGAAAACATACAACACACTAATGAATTATTATTGTGTTGTATGTAAATGCAATCTTATAAAACTAGAAAGCATAACTAAATTTCCTTGAAATGAATAACATAAGCACAAAATCCAAATTCCATCCCTGTATTTCATTTGAAAGGAAATATATCTTACCTTTCAACCTCATCAAGTGCAACTTCCATTTTCCTCACCATGTTCTGGTTAAACCTATTCTCACCAAATTTCATCGTTAAAACGGCAACATGGTCGTTCACCGTGACATGAACACCCTTCTGGTGGCCATGGCCATACTTAACATCGTCAGAGACAGGAGAAGCCATGTCAGGAGAAGGAAGGAGCCTGGCACCTGTTTCACAGTGTTTGTTTGGACTTTTAAACCTGGGTCAAACAGCTCAGGAGGAAGAGTATTAGGTCAAAAGAGATATGCCTTGTAGTGCTGCACTCTGGTGATGAAACTGCCTACCTGCCTGCCTGCCCACCTACCTATTCCTGCCCGCCTACCTATTGGTACTACCTAAAGATCTGGTCAGCAAGAAACAGCTCATTTTGAGTTCCTTTTATTTTGACATAGCGATAGTTAAGAGTTCTGGCTAGATATTATAGAGGTTATTTTATTTGAAGCGTTGTACATTAACAGGATATTGTCATTACACTTTGAATGTATCATTAGAATTGCATTTTGGTGAATTTACAAGAACATAGGAAAAGACTGACTAACAGGAGGTGACAGAAAATGTTCAGGTTTTTGAGTTGTTCTTGTGTCATAGATCTATAGCAATTATGTTCATACATACATACATCGATGAAACATACATATATACACACCCACACATACATAAATATTTTCATGCATACATTATACACATGTAACCTAGACACTTTAAAGCCATATACTCCGTGTTTATGACCTTTTTGAAATGCTATTTTTGAGTTTCTTATAAAGAAATAAATGGTCATATTCGATTACACATTAGCTATTGGCATTTGATTGTAAACCAAATGATCACTTATACCTCCAGTCTGCTTCGTTACAGAAAATGCGGGAAAATACTTGTCAAGATATTTAATTTCAAGGCCAATTTTATCAATATTATTGGGACTTTTAAAAGATGTAGATAAACCCAACTCGACAACAGTGTTCATGGACGATGGTATGGGTTTATTCAGTAGGTAGTTCAAATGTCAGTATGATCAACATGTTATGATATTTCTAGTCTTCACCAAAATCAGGATTGTAAGTTATCTAAAATGCTTAATCATAGAGTAATTGTTTTTTGTTCCTCACATTTTTGCCTTTGGGAGTGCATTGGCAAACTTTTCAGGGTTTGGCACATAATTCATGAGTTTATCTGCCTCCAATTCTGAGGCATACAAGTTCTCCTTGTGTGCCCTCATGGCCTTCCTGTCAAATGGTCCGTCAGCCAGTATCTGTCTTGCTATCTTGTGGCCAGTCTGGAGCAGTTCATCTTCATTGCAGATGGCCTGTGATATGCCGAGACGCTGGGTGTCGTGGCCTGTCAGACGTTTCCCAAACACCACAGCTTCAGTGTAGGCTTCTCTATTGGGTATCTTTGTGCTATCAAAATGGAAGAGAAATAACAGAAAATAATTACTTATTGATTAAAAATGGTCTTGGGAACAAGAAGAAGAGACCTTGATAAACCTAACTGAACCAGGGACTTCCTATCTTCCCTTCCACCTTTTCTCATCCTGAAGTGGGTGTTTGTATTGTACTTATACCAGCACAGCTATCTTCTTGCAGTGGCATTAGTGGTCACTTACCCTTTCCCTACGCCACCTGATCTTCCCTTCAAGAAAGAAAATAAAAACTCCCAGTCTATTATATTAGATAGTTCCAAAATATGCCACATATATTGTGATGCACATAATTATGTAGACCAATATTAAGCTAAATATGAAATGGACACATGAATTACACAGTGTGCATCAATGTACAGTGTACATCGTTAGATATGCCACTTTATGGATGATTTCAGTATCATAAACAGTAACTGTAAAAAAACAGTAACTTATTTCCTGCCCCCAACTTTAAAAAACCTCAATCAACTGTATTCTGTTTAAACTCACCTTGCAATGAGTTTTGCACTACCATTCACACTCAGCCCAATGCGTACTTCATTGACATAGAAGAAGCCTCGGTCCTTTCTCATAACTCGAACATCAAAGGCAAGTCCAAATATGGCACCAGCTGCTACTGCATGGCCTGTGGTGAAAACATACTTTTCCTCTTGAGTTAAGATAAACTATATTATTGTAGAAAAAAAGCTAACATTTGTTACAGACAATATTAAAGGAGCACATTCGTACTATCTGACAGTACTTTTAACGCACAATGTGTAGAGAACACACACTGTTTTTGGTTTATGTTGAATCATTAATTACCTATGTTTTGTGATTTGGGATGGCAGAATAGGTAGATTCAAACAAAGTAGGCTTTAAAATTGTGATATATATAAAGTGAGATTACCATTGATGACTGCAACCGTGGGCATTGGAAAGGTGAGAATGCGTGCCACAAGCTTCCTCTGTTCCTGGAAGAAGTTGGCAACTTCAGTGTGCTGTTTGGTTTGTGTTAAATGCTTGACCCAGGGCAGGTCTATGCCGGTACTGAAGTACTTTCCTTTTCCAATGACCAAGAGGGCATGGACGTCAGGGTTTCTGGTAATGAGACAAGTAACTTTTACTGCAGCAGAACGCGACAGAATGAGCAGAGTGTATTTTGGTCACCTACTCACTAACACAAAAGCCCCTACCAAATATACCCAAGAATTGAATGCCACTATATATAAACACCTTTTCTACAGGTTTCTACAATGGAAACGGACATTCCTTTTAGATGATTAAATTAATGGGAAGTAGTTTTGGCCCAATTTTGATATTTCTTAATGTGACAAAATAATCTATTAATTTTGCTTTATCGTAAATTGTATGTTTTTCCAGCTGCTCATTGAATTAGTGGTATGGGTAAAATCCTGAACTTCAAAATGACTGTTTCAATTTCAATTTGCCATTGCAATAAAGCACTCTTTCAAACTGTCTTATTGAAAACCTCATATGAGAAGAATATGTGTTATTCCTTTATGTCTTCATTATTCTATGAAACCTTATAGAATCCTTTATTCAGAAGGTAATAGTATTGACAGCAGGCCCGTAGCCAGCTTTTTTTCAGAGGGGGGTTTGTTTTTTGAGTAATAGATTGAATGGGGGTATACGCATTTCTATTTCAATATTACAGAATATTGTCTCCTATAGATTCTACATATTATATTTTGCAAGGTGGCTTTTTTGGTTGGTCTTTTCATATAGAACCGTATGGGGGGGGGTGTCGGATTTTTCAGAAGGGGTTCGTCCAAGGGGGGGGGGGGGGGTGGTGGCCCTACTGGCTTCGGGCCTGTGGCAACTTGAGGCACAGTTATCTATGTGGGGCTCTGGATGGGGGGGGGGGGGGTCCGGATGTCACATGACAAATTAAAAAAATGGCAATATTAATGTTGCATGTCTTTGTTGCTTATTTCTCTCAATGTCGCATGTCAAATTTAAGAAATGTCTATGTTACATGTCACTAAGGTTTAAACGCTGTCTGTCATGTCGTTAAGCCCCAAAGTTGCATGTTGATTTTAAGAAATGCCCATGTCCCCGTGTCGAATATAATCGTCCAAACCCATCTTGTGAACTTAAAATCTTTCCGAAATTGGTGTGCACCATATGATTTATCAGTTTGAAATGTTCAATGTAAAACATATAACCTAAATGAGTGTGGGGATCACAAAATGCAGTCATAGCACCATGTCTGTACAAGGTCTATGACTTTGATTTGGCATACATTGGCAGACTAGATTAGATATATTATGTCAGATAAGCATACATGCACTTTACGCACCTACCAATCGACCTACCTTTCCACCTGGTCCAGGGCTGCCCCAATCTTCTGAACGCTGTTCATATTGAACCTGTTTTCTCCCAGACCCATGGTCAGAACAGCCACATGGTCAGTCACAGTGACATCGACACTTCCCTTGTGTCCATGTCCGTACTTTGCATCGTCTTTGACCGTAGACGCCATGTTTGGACTCAAAATATGTCAATGTGGAGTCTAGACCGATCTTCTACCCCTATCTGGATGAGCAGATTCGGGGCTAAAGATCAAGTAGAGTTGACTGCACTCGAAGGTCAATTTTCCGCAGATCTATAAAGTTTTTATTTTTGGAGGAGGAATCCCTCTGGTGATGGAGTTGTCGTGATCTAGTGAGTGATCCCAAATGAGAAATATCAAGAGTGTGTGTGTGTATCAGTGAATACCTCTCATCTTATCTCACTTCATACAATAACCTATTATCTTACTATTGTGATGAACGGCTATTCATCCAAAATATGTAGAGGTCAAAATAAGAGAAAATACGATAATACTATAAAAAGGTATATATGTAAAGAACGAAATATATGAAATATATGTAAAAGAACGAATATGTAAATAATGAACGAAAGTGTAAAAAGCCCGAAAAAAAGAGGCACGAATATGTAAGGAACGAATATGTGAGGAACGAAAATGTAAAGGAACGAAACCCGGAAAGATATAAACCGGAAGTGAAATGTAAACCGGAAACGAAAGATATAAACCGGAAGTGACGTCAGTTATAGATCACGTGACCGAAAGCAGCCAATCAGGGCTGACTTCTATAGTATATAAAGGGGCGGTGAGGCCCGAATAAACAGAGTTCTTTAATAGTTCTCCTTGTGTCCAGACGTGTCTTCTTTCCTGAAACAACCGCTAAAGATGAGCTGATTCGAGTAATTAACCAGAAGTTAGGACAAAACAGTCGAAGTTCGAGATAAATAGTAAGAACTTAGGGTAGGGGCCCGACGGCCCGAAGAACGAGGAACGAAGGACCGAAGTAAGGCGCGAAGGCCCGAGACAGTCCCGGAGACCGAGGTGTAGCATGGCACGAAGGCATGACAGGCAGGACGAGGGAACGAAGTCCACGGGGACGAGGGCGCGGCAGGCTCGGCCCCACGCTACCAAACAATAGGCGACCGTCGGCCCGTCGCCCCCGCGGACCGGAACCGTGGGGTGGACCGCCCGGTGGGGGTGAATGCTGGTCTGGGAGATAGAGCGAGACGAACCCCCGACCGACCCGTACCCCTACCATAATTTCCCTTCCCCGCAGTCCTCCGTTTGACATCGAGTGCCGATCCCCGACCGATTCGCTCAGCCCCCCCCTCGTGCGCGAGGCACGACTCTAGAAACACATCTCGGTTCTTGGCCCGGATTCCCCGTCCGCCCCGAGACCCGAACAACCCCCCCACGTTCCTCTGTTGTAAGAATCGGCAACCCCGACTTACCAGAGAACGTCACACTGGTGGCAGCGGTGGTGCTGAAATAAGCACATACGGACTTGTGGATCTTGGGTGTTTCGTCGGTATTGGATACTCATGGCGACCGCGGCAGTCTTCGAGCAGATGGATTCTGACATCGCCTTCAAGGAAGGTGGGGAGGAGAAAGGAGGTGCGAAACCCGAGACCAAAGGGGAGGACACGACCATCATGGGTAGGCAGTTTAATTTCATGGGAACGTCCACCTCGACGGATGAGCAGAATGCGCGGGCTCAACAACAACAGACCGGCCAGGTAGGAGCGAGTTTGAAGAAGTTTAGTTTACGACCGGAGAAGTATGACGGTAAACCGGACTTCGAGGGATGGATCAACCAGTTCGAGGAGTACGCAGCCTTGGGACATTGGACGACCGAGGAAAAAGCGGCGATGCTCTTTCTCTCGCTGACGGGAACGGCACGAATGTACTTTGTCGGACTCCCGGACAGGGAACGACTCCGTTACTCGGCGAGGGTAGATGCGTTGCGCCGGAGGTTCGGTCAGGAGAAGGACACGTGCAATGCTCTGCAAGAATTGGCAGGATTGAAACGTGTAAAGAACCAGACAGCGAAGGAATTGGCTGATAATGCCCGACGACTGGCATCGAGAGCCTACTTCTCCAACGACTACGCCAGCCAGGAAAAAGCAGCATTACATGCGTTCCAGGCTGCAGTTGGGGAAGACCTTCAGCTGAAGTGTGCAGAGAAAGGATGCAAGACACTAGAGGAGGCGGTGGAGGTAGTAGAAATACAGGAACGATACTCACGCCGCCTCCTGCGGGCAGTGAAGCCCGAGGAGGATGCCAATACACAGATCATGGCCTTAAACGGTAAGTTGGAGGAGATGATGAAAGAATTGGCAGAAGAACGGGAAGCTAGGAAACAAGCAACGGCCCGGAGGGAGGCGTTTAAGAAGCGAAAGGAAGATTTAGAATGTCATCAATGTCACCAGAAGGGCCATTTCGCGAGAGAGTGTTCTCAGCGTCAGGGAAACGGACAGTCGCCGTCGCAGTAAGCGCGGGGTCCCCTTCGGGCGCGGCGAGAGAAGTAGTAGGCATGGGAGAATGTGGACTTTATGTGGCCGGAACGGTGGGAAAGAGTGTCGTCCGTTTTTTGGTTGATACCGGATCTATGATCAGTCTGCTGTCGGAACGTCTTTGGAGAGAGTGGGGACGAAAATGGGAAGACCTGGATGGATATGAAGGACGTCTCTGCTCGGTGGATGGTAGCCCGTTGCGGTGCTATGGATGCACGAACTTGCCAGTAAGGTTGGGAACGCGCGTGTTGCAGTGGACATTCATGGTGGCAGACATCGGTAGAGATGAAGGGATCCTGGGAAACGACTTCGCGGTGAAATACCGGCTAACAGTTAAGCCCCACGCGAGTGCTGTCTTCCTGCCCGCCGAAGGGGAGGGAGAGGGGGAACGAATCCCGGGAGTAGAACAAAGAACGGATGGGATTCGGGCAGTCACCGTCGGAGGACAGGTCGTGAGAATCGAGGGAACGACGGAAATACCCCCGCTCCAGGTGACCCGAGTAGCAGTAGTGACGAGAGTGGACATAGGACAGAGTGGACAGCTGGCTGTCATCACCGGCGCTGGATTACCCATGGGACTGGAAGTGATCCCAGGAACGGTGATGTTGGGAGAAGAAAATAAAGTTTGGGTGGCCAACCGAGGGACCGAGAGCGCGAAATTGGAAACCGGCTGGGTACTCGGAGAAGCCACCTTCGTACAGGAAGTACGAGGTATAGGAAGTGATGTAAAAGAACCCCCTGGAACGCTCGTTGAAATGATAGAGGAGGCTAAGAAAGGCCTAACCACGGAGGAAGGCGGAGAGTTGGAGAAAGCCATCATGGCTCGGGAACAAATGTTTGCAACCTCGAAACATGAGTTAGGACGGACAGATTTAGTACAACATCGAATTAAAACGGGGGATCAGATGCCAATCAAACAGAGGGTCAGACGGTATCCAGCCACCAGGAGAGAAGAGGAACGAGCACTGGTGGAGGATATGTTAAATCTAGGAATCATCCAGGAGAGTGGAAGTGCGTGGAGCAGCCCGACCGTCCTAGTGAAAAAGAAGGACGGAGGAACGAGGTTCTGTATCGACTACCGAAAACTGAACCAGGCTACAAAAGTGGACGCCTATCCGCTTCCACGGATAGAGGACAGCCTCAACACCTTGGGCGGGAGCCTATTCTTCTGCAGCCTGGATCTCGCAAGCGGATATTGGCAGGTGGAGATGGCACCGGAGGACCGAGAAAAGACAGCCTTCGTGACTCAAGGAGGATTGTATGAGTTCAAAGTGATGCCATTCGGGCTAGTGAACGCCCCGGCCACCTTCGAGAGGCTGATGGAAAGAATCCTCGGAGGAATCGTGTGGGAGGAATGTCTGGTATACCTGGATGACATATTGGTCTTCGGGCCAACGTTTGAAGTGACTCTGGAAAGATTGGTACGGGTTCTGGACCGATTGAACGCCGCAGGACTGAAGTTGAAGGCGCGAAAATGCAGGTTGTTCCAGAAGAAGATTCCGTTCTTGGGACACGTTGTCTCATTCAATGGGATCGAACCCGACCCCGAAAAGTGTCGGCAAGTAACCGAGTGGCCGGTCCCTCGGGATCTCCATGAGGTACGAGCCTTCGTGGGATTATGTTCGTATTATAGAAGGCATATAAACGGCTTCACGGAATTGGCTGCCCCCTTGTATGAATTGGCAACGAAGGAGGAACCGTTCGTGTGGAGCGCGAGACGACAAGAGGCGTTTGATGCAATGAAGAGGGCGTTAACAGAGGCCCCGGTGTTGGGATTCCCAGAGGAAGACGGACAATGGTGGCTTGACACGGACGCCAGTGACGTGGGGACGGGAGCCGTGCTATCACAGGAGCAGAGAGGGGAGGAACGGGTAATAGCTTACACGAGCAAAACCCTGGAGTAAACGAACGAAAGTATTGCACCACGCGGAAAGAACTGTTGGCGGTGGTGCGAGCTTTGAAACATTTTCGGTGCTACATCTATGGTCAACGCGTAATAGTCCGGACGGATAATAGCGCGGTTAGTTGGCTGCAGAGAAGTAAGGAACCGATGGGGCAGGCTGCCCGGTGGATTGAGATTATCGACTCGCATGACGTGTCGTTCCAACACCGACCGGGCAGGAAGCATGGGAACGCTGATGCGTTGTCCCGGTATCCGTGCAAACAGTGTGGGGAAGAGCACGAGGATACCGAGAAAGTGAGAGTAGTGACGCGGGCCCGGGGGTATGAGCCCGGATGGTCCCCGCAGGAGATGAGAGCAGCGCAGAGAAGGGATCGAGATATAGGGCCGATTGTCGCACGGATGGAAGAGGATGCGAACCGGCCAGGTTGGGAGGTCATATCTCCGGAATCCCGGGAAACAAAGATCCTATGGAGGCAATGGGAACGATTAAGCCTCAAGGATAGCGTGCTGCATAGGAAGTACTGGGAACTAGAAGGACATGGTTGGAGGAACCAGTTGGTCGTTCCCCGAGAGGAACGGGCCAAGTTGGTGAGGGAATACCATGGAGGCGCGGCAGGAGCGCACTTGGGAGTCGCCAGAACGACGGCCCTGTTGGAGCAAGGGTTCTACTGGCCGGGACTCCGGGAAGACGTGCGAAAGGAATGTCGAGAATGTGATTGCGCGTTGCTGAAAAAAGGACGAGGGAGACGGGAGCCGCTACACCAATACATAGTGGGGGAGCCAATGGAATGGCTGGCCATGGATGTTTCGGGCCCGTACCCAGTCACCAAACGAGGAAACAAGTACTGCCTGATGGTGGGATGCTATTTCACCAAGTGGCTGGAGTGTTTTCCGATCCCGGATCAAAAGGCAACGACAGTGGCGGACAAACTGGTTGAAGAAGTAGTGGCATGGTACGGCGCGTTTCGAGAACTACACTCGGATCAGGGCACGAATTTTGAATCCGAGGTGGTGGCTCAGGTCTGTGCACTATTCGGAATACACAAAACGAGAACGACGCCGTACCACCCCAGGAGTGACGGATACATAGAACGAAGTTTCCGCACTTTGGGGTGCTGTTTAAAAGCTAGCTGTCGAGCAACAGGTCGGGAATGGGATGAGATGGTCCCGCTCGTGATGATGAGTTATAGAGCAACGCCGCAAGCCAGCACGGGAGTGACACCAAACATGATGATGCTGGGCCGACAGACCATGATGCCACGACAAGCGATTTATGGGAGACCTCTAGGACCGGAGGAGGAACCCCGACGGGTAGGCGACTACGTGGAAAGCCTGGAGAAAGGGCTAGTCGCGGCCTATCGGGAGGCCCGGGCGGGGCTGAAACGAGCCGCCATTCATCAGAAACACGAGTACGATGGAAAGGTGACTCGACGGGAATACCACGCCGGAGAACTGGTCTGGGTGCACGATACGGTGGTGGATAGGGACAAGGGAACGAAGTTGCGATTTCCATGGATAGGCCCTGCACTGATCGTCAAGGTGCTTGACCGAGGACGGGTGGTAGTACGGAAGAAACGAGGAAGACCGGGGGGGGTGGTCCATGTGGACCGCCTGGAACCCTACCGAGGACACGCTGCGCCAGCCTGGATGGTAGCTGACCAGCAAGGATACGAGGCTGCACAGTAAATGCTTGGGGTGGGGCGCGCTAGGGCACGTACGGAAACGGGGCACCCCTTTTTGTGATGAAGTCGTTCTCGCGTCTCGATTCCGCAGGTGGAAGAGGACCAAGGGAACGACCAAATCAGCGCTACACAGAAAGGCTTTGGCTAAAAAGGACTGATCAACCTGGGGCCATTGAGTCGGGGCGGTGCGTTGACCACTACGGTAGGAGTGCAGGTCGTTAGGCTGTAGAGATTTGCTACCTAGCTGAAGATTGGTTCTCTTGCGGATGTAATATAGGTGGGAAATGCGGGGTTGGAACGAAAAACGGCGTTCGGGAGCCACGACGGTCCGAATGTCTAAAGTAATCCCACGGAGCCGCTTTCCGGTCAGTTCGGAGGAACCACAGCGTGGAAAAGATGGTCGGATTACAACGGAAGACAGACCCGGTGGCAAGCTGGTGAAGACTTTTGAAGTGATGCCGACTTGGTAATACCGCTTTGCAGCGTCCAGGGGACCGGAGGAGAGTAGATGCGGCACTCTCGGGAACGCCGGAGGAACGAACGGACGGTTGTAAAAGGCGAGGCCTGAAACGAGGACGGGCTTTAAAGTAGGTCGTAAAAGGAGTAAAAGATGACAAAGAGAACGGGGCGGCGGCGAGAGGATGATAACGTCGAGCCCCTGTGTTCTCAGGGAAGTGTACGGAAACACTGCGAGGGCCGAGATGAAAAAGGCAAGAGGAGGCGACGAAGGATGAAAGGACCGAGGACGTCCGGTGGGGCAATAAAAGGCCTAGGAAGAAAACGCGTAGACGGGCGAGGAGCCGCGAGGTAAAAACAACAGGCGAGGCGGTGACCAGCGGCGGGCCCCGGGGACCGGAAATAGTAGGGGGCGCCACCGTTGAAGTGGATGGTGAGCTTGACGCTAGGGGTCGCTAGTGCAGGCCACGCCCACTTCCGCCTGCGGCGGCTATAAAAGGCAGAGCGCTCGCCGGAGCAGGTCATTCTGGTCAGCCGATCAGGATTCATCAAATCGCAGACGAGCAGACTAAGCTGGGAGAAGAAAAAAAGAAAAGCAGAGAAGTGAGACGAGCAGCATCACCACGAGGCAAAAACGGAAACGGCTGACGGGACGAGCTTCAGGTTTGGAACGAGCCCCGAAAGCCCGGAAAACGGACACGATGAGCGGACAGTGTTGGGAAGGACATTGTCGCGGAAAGGAATTTAAGCATCTGGTCAAGCATATTCGAGGCCAGTACGATGGAGTACGGAAGCAGTATTACATGTGCCCGGTGTGTTCGAACCGAGCCTATTCGACGCACCAGGACTGGCGAAAGCACATGTCGGACTCACACGAGGGAAGCCTGCTGAGGGGGATGCCGAAACAAGACCCCCTTCTGAGGCCGGAGTATGCTGCGGCGTTCGCCTTGGATCCAAAAGGACGGCCGCCGTACACCAGTTTCGCTCCTGGGGATGAAACGGCGGCCCGGGTGGATGACTTGGAACGGGACTACGCTGTGCGCCATCCGGAGGGGTTCCAACCCCCTGACAAGGCGGTGGATAAGGAGGCACCGGAGAGGCCGCGACGGAGGATCCGCGTCCCTTACTACCCGAGGGCGTCGAGAGGGTCCGATGACAGCGACGCCGAGCAGCTGGAGCAGGAAGCAACCGAGGAAGGACCAGAGGCCGACGAGGCCGGCGAGGGAGCCCAAGCAGCCAAAGCAGCAGGGAAGGGACCCCTGGCCGAGGTAGCGGAACGGTCGACGCCCACGCGCCGTTCCCCTCGGAGGGCCGCGAAAGGAGTGCGGAAGGAAGCCACCGAGTCGCCACGAAGCGCGAGCCGAGCCGTGGTCAACCCGAAACCACTCCTGACAGCAGACCAAGTACAAGGGTTAGTACAGAGCCGAATTAAGAAGTTAAATGCCCAGGGAGAACCACGAGAACCGAGAGGACGAGGACTCCCGGGCAGAGGAAGAGGAGGGAGATCCACACCCGCCCCGAAGCCGGGTTGCTCAGGGATACCACCGGGGGCTGAGGTGGTGGAATTGGTGAGCTCGTCCGACGACCAACGTCCGAAAGTAAAAGAGGAAAAGGAGCCGCTCGCTTTCAAGAGGCCCCCGACGCAGGGATGCCCGGCGGAGGAGCCGTCGCGAAAAAAGAAGTGGAAAAAGGTCAAGAAAGTCCCGAGAGAATTGGAGGAGGGAACGAGTTCGGACCAGTCGGAGTCAGGCCGGAGCATGTCGGCCCGAAGTGATCGGTCCCTGATTATCGCCGAGTCCAGTAGCGCGGGAGAGTTGGGACCATCACAGCCTGAGACCTCGACAGGAATCAAACGGACCACGGGACTAGAACCACCTTGTAGCGACGCACAATTTACTATGATGACAGTTCACAGGAAATCGGTTATTTACGAATCACGACACCCGAGGTACCCCGGATATTTAAAAGGAACAATGAACCGGGAGGGAGCGTTCAGGGGTTACCGCGAGGCAAGATCCGACCGGGAGCTGGAGGACAGCATTCGGGAAGCGCAGGGAGGCCGACTGGTGGAAAGAGAAGCACTGTACCTGGGGAGGTTCCTTCACGAGATGGCGGAAAGGCAAGGACTCAAACCGTCGGGGCGGGTGGAAAAAGTAAAGTATGTTCGGCACGCGGCCAGGGCCGAGGACACGGCGTCGAAGGCGTCAACACAGCCGTTGTTCTCTACCCCTACCCCGACGAGAGCGGATTCACCCCTAGAGAAGATGGTATGTAAGCAGCCGGTGGTACCACCCCCGGGACTGAAACGAATAAGAGACATTTTGGTAGCGCCGGATACACCGGAGACACGGGCAGCGGTGGACAACTTGACTCGAGCCAGTCTGGGGAGCTCGTTCTTCGGGTCGCAGGGATCGGAGGAGACCCCGGGACCGCCGTCGCCCGAACGGATAGGATCGCCGCCAGGACCGGATACCCCACTCAGGGACGAAGATAAAGACGGGCGAGCGCTACAACCACGGGTTGTGATACACAGACTACAAATACCGGCTGCTCAATCCATGGACGCAGAAGTGGAGGACTCAGAGGACATGGAGTTGGGGCAGGCCGAGACCAGAGGATACGAGCCGGAGAAGCAAGAATTGGACGAGTCGGGAGCGGATTCAGTGTTCGGGTCCATAGGAACGGAGGCATCGACAGCAGGACCATCTAGAGAAACGCCGCGACTCAAGTTATTACGGACACAGGCCATTCACCAGGTATTACAGGGACACTTTCCGGTGACGGCGCGGGCAGTACGAGACTGGGACACGGAGAAGGCCATTCAGGTGCAACTGGCGTGGCCCCCGAAGGAGGTGCGAGGGATGACAGCTAAGACAAGAGCAATGGCTTCAGCGTCTATGGCGTTCCTGATGGCACTGGAAACGGGCCGCAAGCCAGAGACATTTGAGGAAGCGATGGCGCAGTTCCCAACGGCAGCGCTGGGGCCGTTGACCAGAGAGTTCCCGGGGGTTGACCGGCTAGTTAACGAACACAACCGGACCGTCCAATTGGCTCAGACCCTGGTAATGTTTAAAAACGAAGATCAGTTGGACGACTTGTTGAAGGCGACAAGAGAGGCGGAAAAACAGAGCGGACTGGTGGATCAGCTTCTCGAGCTCCCCGCCAGGGAAGAGAAACTGTTGCTACCGATCCGACGCCAGGAAGAAGGATGAAAAGCCTCGAAGAAGGAGGGAACGGTGGATGCTGCTTAGGGTCCTGCACGGAAGAAAAAGCGTGACGGAACCAGAGGCGGAGAATGGCGCGTCGCGAGTCGGGTGGGGAGGGATTACGGGGCGTTGGCTCCTCACCCATAGTGTCAAACCCCCAGGGAGAGAACCGAGAGGGCGGAGGTACCTGAGCCGCACAGGAGGCCGAAGCCTGGATAAAAACTCTCCTGGAGACCGCTGGACGGGCCCGAAACTTTACTTAAATCATCGGGAACGGGCTGGCGGGCTCGAACATTCTTATTTTAAGTATTCTTATTAGTTTCTTTATGGGAATCTTCCTGCGGAAGTGAACGAAACCACATGTGTTAGGAGGTGTTGAGTGTAATCAGCGAGCTGGAGGGTCCATGACTGGAACGAACTTACCAAGCCTGCGGGGCGAATACGGAACGGGAGGAGGCGCTAGGAGGAGAAACAAGTTTGTAGCTGTTCCTCTTCTTCCCTGGAGCCCGCTGCGTTGGTTGGGACCGAGCAGGTTGAACGGGATCGTCCGGTCGCGGAAATTGAATAGATAGCGGACCGGGCGGCCCAGGAGCGAGAGTAAAAGTAAGGAGGCAGAATCGAGGAAAGGAAATCGGAATGGACAGATAGTGTTGTAATCTTTGAGTCAACGGTCGTGCCGGGGTAAAATAAGGTACCGGTGGGCCGGCGACTCGCCGCTGGAGGAAAGGCTGGCACGGGCCAAGACTGAAACCCTTCTCCCGTGCTGCCTTGAGGGATCTGGAGGCAAGTGAGAAACGACCTCTGTCCTCTAGCGGCACCTGAACTTTCCGTGGCTTGATCTTCTTGATCTTGGATGAACCGCTCAGAATGTGGGACAGGATGGGCCCGGATTTATTGTACCATCATCTTCTGAGTTTCCTTGTCTTCAGCCTCTTGCCGCATACGAAGAGCGGTAAAGTGGAATTTTTCGACCTGAATGCTGGTTTTGTCGTGCCAGGATTAATGCAGCGAGTCGTGAAAGGACCGCGGTGAATTATAGATGTCTCCCGGAGGACAGGGGGGCGAGCAGGAATAGTAGCTGAAAGACCCCTCGCTCGTGCCCCACCGAAACGATATATAATAGGACGAAATTAATAGACTTACTAAATCATATGTTAATATCTTACCTGCGGTAACGACAGTGACTGCTTCCATGTCGTACTTTCTGATATCTTCTTCCCGAAGGAACGGAACAAAATAGTCTTTGAAACATATAGGGAGGTGGTGCTTGGAACGTCGGCCTCGGATGCCTCGATAGACGCCTCAAGAGGTCTGCAAAGAGCGACGAGGAGCGATCCTTCTTGGAGTTCGACATCGGATGAGTTCTTCTTTATATATGCTATTTTTGAGATGGGCCCGTTCCGGATCTCAGAGGTTGACGTCGGGTGCAGATCCCAGTTGATCTTCACTTTCTACAACTTCTTCCTCTCCTTCTCACCAATATCTTCAACTTACCAACTTCGAACCGCCGTACCTAGGAGCAGCCCGGAACGGCTCGGAGCTGTTGTCTCGGCGTTCGTCATAGGCATAGTGGCTTCATGCAAAGTGACATGGCACCGATGAAGACTGTGGCCTTACTCCAGAATCAAACCAGACCAGATCTTAAACTTACCTCTATTAACGAACTATTTGTTGGTATTACAGTCTCACGAAAATCGTCTAAAAGCATGGTCCTCCGGGAGGACGAAGAGAAAAACTTAGTAGGCAGAGCGAGGCCCGAGAGCCTAGGAGACGAACGAGGGCCCGAGTGCCCGGAGCAGGAATCCTCTTCTTAGGAAAATCATCTCATCAGTGGAACGAAGGAGCCTCCCTCTCGCCCCAAAGAGGATTGTCTTCCTGCCGTTGCTTACGGAGGGGGGGAGGGATGAGAGGCGCCGGCTCCTGTCATCAAAAGAAACCTCATCAAAAGAAAATTATCTTCTTAGTCGGGTCTCCGTTCCGGTTGTTGTCATGCCACTTGGGCCCGGAACGGTGACGGAAATACCTTATCTAATTATGTTGGACTCTCTCTCTCCGACATCTCCTTCTGAAATCTTTGAGTGTGTCGACGTGGTCGAAGACTGAACGTCTTGGTGCTGGGTTAACCACGAGGACATGTGCCATAAAAGTCAAACTTCAGTTCCTGTACGGAAAACGGACACCTCATCGACAATTAATGATTCTAGTCTTCTCAGACTTACCTTCACTCCAACTCCATCTAAAGTTTCACTGTGACCAATAGCACGAAACCCGCGACGTCGTCTGCTGAAGCTTCCACTCTAAGCTTTAACGGATGAATTTAAGTTCCTTTCCACATACAACGCCATTTTCTTCTTTGGGTACCTCGGCCTCTGGCTCGAACATGTTGTCCTTGCCAAACGTGAAAAAGTCACTGGAGGGCTCTGAATGCCGAGGCGACCGAGGGCACGAAGTCTAAAAAGAACATTCTGTCTACAAAAACTTCAGTCTTTCTTCAAAAACTCATCCTTAAATCATCATCATCACCTAAGAGAACGCAGAGAAGAGTAATAATTACGGGAGAACGAGGGGTCACGACCGACCGGGTGGGAGAATCACGACCGATTCTCTGCCAGAAAGAAAAACAACGAAGAACGTCTGGACGACGGAAAAACGGATAAAAAGGTCGAGAGGACTAAGGGTCACGACCGACCCTGGTCTCTGGGTGGGAGAATCACGACCGATTCTCCGCCCGAACTAGGGGAGAGCGTCTGGACGACGAAAAAACGAAGGGAACGGGGGCATTGCGGGTCACGACCGACCCATGGCCCCGGGCAGGAGGACCACGACCGGTCCCTCTGTCCTAACGAGGGTAAAGGCGAGGAAAATGCGCCGAGGGGTTAAGTAAATAGAGCCCAGAGGAGAGGAGCGGGGGCGACGGGGTCACGACCGATCCCCAGTCCCGGGTGGGAGAGCCACGACCGGCTCGCTCATCCTAAAGAAAAGAAAAAAAGTGCAGTACAGGTCCTAAATAGACCCAGGATAAGAACTATGACGAAGATAAAAAGAGACTAGGATATATGAAACAAATTATATGAACTTTCACTAAGAAGAGAGAAAAACGAAGAACGAAAAACGAAGAAAGAAGAGAAATAATAATTAGCCGGATAGGCCCCGGGGGCCCTCCGAAGTAGACCGGAGAGGACAGAGGGTGACACCTCCTCCTCTACCGATAAGGAGCGTAGGATTGAAATGTTTCTGGTTCTAGAGTATGTTCTGTTGTCGTTGCTGTATGAACTGTTTTGAAATTTTGTAAAGACGTGTTTTCCCACCTTTCAAGAAGGTGCGGGAGGGTGTGATGAACGGCTATTCATCCAAAATATGTAGAGGTCAAAATAACAGAAAATACGATAATACTATAAAAAGGTATATATGTAAAGAACGAAATATATGAAATATATGTAAAAGAACGAATATGTAAATAATGAACGAAAGTGTAAAAAGCCCGAAAAAAAGAGGCACGAATATGTAAGGAACGAATATGTGAGGAACGAAAATGTAAAGGAACGAAACCCGGAAAGATATAAACCGGAAGTGAAATGTAAACCGGAAACGAAAGATATAAACCGGAAGTGACGTCAGTTATAGATCACGTGACCGAAAGCAGCCAATCAGGGCTGACTTCTATAGTATATGAAGGGGCGGTGAGGCCCGAATAAACAGAGTTCTTTAATAGTTCTCCTTGTGTCCAGATATGTCTTCTTTCCTGAAACAACCGCTAAAGATGAGCTGATTCGAGTAATTAACCAGAAGTTAGGACAAAACAGTCGAAGTTCGAGATAAATAGTAAGAACTTAGGGTAGGGGCCCGACGGCCCGAAGAACGAGGAACGAAGGACCGAAGTAAGGCGCGAAGGCCCGAGACAGTCCCGGAGACCGAGGTGTAGCATGGCACGAAGGCATGACAGGCAGGACGAGGGAACGAAGTCCGCGGGGACGAGGGCGCGGCAGGCTCGGCCCCACGATACCAAACAATAGGCGACCGTCGGCCCGTCGCCCCCGCGGACCGGAACCGTGGGGTGGACCGCCCGGTGGGGGTGAATGCTGGTCTGGGAGATAGAGCGAGACGAACCCCCGACCGACCCGTACCCCTACCATAATTTTCCTTCCCCGCAGTCCTCCGTTTGACATCGAGTGCCGATCCCCGACCGATTCGCTCAGCCCCCCCCTCGTGCGCGAGGCACGACTCTAGAAACACATCTCGGTTCTTGGCCCGGATTCCCCGTCCGCCCCGAGACCCGAACAACCCCCCCACGTTCCTCTGTTGTAAGAATCGGCAACCCCGACTTACCAGAGAACGTCACACTATCAAAAGTACATAGCTGCAGATGTTGGCGGTTTGAAATGTAATCATATTAATATTGATTTAGGAATAAGAAATGCGTGGCCCATGATAAGTGATTCTATCCATGCAAATGTGACCGTCTTTATTGTTTTGTAATGACATTACTCATCTTCGTGACACTACTAAACATGACACATCAGTATCAATGTACTTATTTGGATAATTAGATTCTATTATTAAATATCTCAATAAATACTGAATAATTCAATATATTGGTATTTTCAGGAACACTGGCACTCCTCTTCTTTGGAACCTGTACCTTTATTGTTATTCAACGCAATTTCATATGATTGGTATCATTTGAAAGCTAAAACATCTTCTCAAATGTTGAATTCCCGCTTGGAGTATCTTTTGCCCATGGTGTGTCACATTCAAGAAATATGAGCCAAGGGTATCAAGCCAGTAGTCAACAATACGTTCAAGTTTTGTATTTTATAATTCTAAAATGTATGGATTTGTTTTTAAGATGTTGCACTTAACACATGTTTCCTCAATTTTGGAAACATTCTTCACCTAGGATTGATATATTCAAAAGTTGTGTGTGTAGTTCTTTACATAATAAACATAATAACTTGTAATGTTTTTCACTGATTTATTTATGTCGTAACAGTCCAACATAAGAATAATTCCGATTATTGTACACAAGAATCTTGATTAGAAGTAGTATATCCTGTAGTACCCTAGCCTTACAAAGAATACTGTCACATTCATGGAATGTAAAGTGTATTAATTAGGGCGTAAAACAACCTATAACCAACCAATAACCAACGTAAATGTGTGGTTACAAAGATGGGTATTACCAGCAGATTACCTGACCATTGCCATTGCAATTGAGTATATCAATGTGAGTATATGTATAAACATACATCCAATTATTTGTTTATACAAATGTACGTACATAGCACCTGGTTCTCAAACATATGAACCAACCAAATAGCAGACTTAATTTGTCAGTTCAATAAGCCTCATTCAACTCGAACGTATGATAATTATCAATGATATTTAAAGGAGCAGAAGAGGGGGCTCATATCACAACCTGTCATTTTTAAGTGGAATACACTTTGCTGAACATTGCTCTGTAGAAGCAAAACTTCGTTATTGGCAGCAATGTGTTAGGAAATAGACAAGCATTTGGTCAATCATAAAACTTTGTCAAATGCTGAAAAGATAATACTGTTGTAACATTTTTAAAATCATGCATTTGAAAACAAGTAGTTTAATTTTAATTGCATAATTCCCATCAGTCACCTTGTATTTGTTACCATAGATTCAGCAGCATGATACAAACTTAAGTTATGTAGTATTCATAGTTAACCTGAGCTCAGTCAGCCTACATTTAGTCTGGTCTCTACTATCACTCAGTGTTTGATGGGTTATGTAATTACAGAAGTTTACATCTTGGCTTTGGTTATCGCTTTCGCAAAGTTTGCAAAGGGGACTTCTTTTGCCAGTTTTTTTTCCACTGTAACTGAAGCAAATACATTTTCCTTGTGTTCTTTCATGGTCTTTCTGTCATATGGTCCATCAGCCAGGATCTGTTTTGCTATCTTATGGCCTGTTTGTAGTAACTCCTGCTCCTCACAGATGGCACTAGTGATGCCGAGGCGATGGGTGTCGTATCCTGTTAGACGCTTTCCAAACACGACTGATTCAGTGAAAGCTTGTCCATTGGGTATCTTTGCACTGTTCAAAATGGAATTGTATTGGTAAAAGCAATAACAAGAAAGTCAAAAAGATTATAAAATTGTCTAATTCCCCAATCAACATTATAATTGTTAAAGAAAAGAAAAGGGATGAAAAAAAGAGAGGAAACGTTAAGATCTACAATGATAAACAGCTAAGATCTACAATGATAAACAGCTAAGATATCAATTAATCTCTTGTACATCATTTAGTCTACTGCACGATTGTAACAATAGTGAACAAAGTATACATCAAAGTGTATTATAAAAACTCATCCACAATTGACATGACAGCATCTCTAACCATGCAAAATCTCTACAGCAAAGTTTTCCTATTTAACCTATATCAAGGACAGATAGGGATACTCAAAATTTCGTATATGATATTCCATGTTATATCCATACATACCCCTTCTCCTTAAAATAGATTGGTACACTCAATAATAGGTATGCAAACGGTACATCCAGGTGCTAAAAATATTTTACGTTATTGCAGTAACGATTTCTGTCCATAAGGAACTTGTATAAGAAATTTTTGTGCATACCTGACCAACTCCTTAAGCATTCCCTGAATGGGAAGTCCAATGCGTACTTCATTGATATAGAAATAGCCACGGTCTTTTCTCATAACACGAACGTCGAAGGCAAGACTTAGTAGCGCACCTCCTGCAGCTGCATGTCCTGTAAAAGAAGAAAATTATTGGTTAACTGAATCATTTTTATCACCATTAACAACAGTGATCCAGGATTTCTGAAAAGGGTCTGCATATATATAGGCTACATGCACCAACAACATCGTACATTTGCATGCACATGCTGCACATTTACCCTTATTTTTGTAGGTCAGTTGTTTGATAGAATGACTTCATGGCTGCTAACTGGACCAGTGGTTGGATTGCTTAGTAAGACAACTTTGGTGTTACAGTTAAAGTAGCTGGAGAGGGTCATACAATTCTCCCAATTCCTCATTAGAGTTGAAGTGATTGGCACTGCATAGGACATGATATAAAGAAGTTCAATAAGCAACAAATCTTAATAGTGAAACAACAAGTACTTGATTGCTATCAAACTTGATATTTTTCAATGTCATCATTTTTTTTTAAAGTCACACGTGGAAGAACAACCAGTGAGGTAGTATAATTGACACTACATAGGATTAAGACCAAAGGATAAAGACCAATGAGCAACAACTTTCAATAATAAAACAAAACATTACTCCTATGATCATTCTTATTTTAAAGCCACATATGCAAAAACAACCCATTCATAGCCCTTAGAATTCTCCCAACCACGGATAGCCATTTTTGTATGTTTTACCTGCAGGTTAGCCTAGATCAGGATGCATGCTGGGTAATATGTCGACAAATCACAAGGCTTTAGCATAGAAATTTTCATTAATCTCATCATTATTTGTTCTTGAACATAGTGAAAAGTTATTTATCATTATTTCTTAATTTGTATACATATATACATTTGATATTTTCTAAGTTGTTTGGAAAATTTTTCATTATGGAAGGAAATGTAAGGATTGTTTGTTTATTTTCTATAGATGCGTTTTTGTCGACAGAATTGGCCCAAATTAACTTGCAGGTGCCTAAAATACTGTAAATCAACTATCCGGGGTAGGGAGAATTATATACAGCTACCTACCATTGAGAACAGCCACGGTAGGCATTGGGAAGACGAGCATCCGTGCCACCAGGTCACGGAATCCTTTAAAGAAGGCTGTCAGCTCCTCATTCCTCCCTGAATCAGCTAGGTACTTGATCCAGGGCAGGTCCAGCCCTGTGCTAAAGAACTTACCCTCCCCCGCTACCACAAGGGCGTGCACTGCTGGGTCACTGAAAGAAAGGCCTATAATCAGCTTTTTAATAGGATTATTGTCTTTTGATAGTAATGTGGCTGTAGTGGTATGGTGCAAGGTTTTATATGCTTTTCTCTCTTCCTCGCTCATTGTTGACTGTAGCCACGCTAGACCTGAACCGGTTCTGAGTACATGTTTGTGCTACATCAGTCCAACCTTACAGGTACAAACACTATCCCTTTATTTAGGTAACATTGTAATCGGCATAATATATATAAATATATACACTCATATGACTAATACTAGTTATAGAGGTCAGGAATAAAGGTAATTGTCAATCAATTAAGAACCGAACCTCCCTGGTAACCTCAATAAAGGTGGGTACACATGCAATATGCCATTCCGACACAACCCAATCCTCACAGATTATGGCAATTTGATATCAGAAAACAAATGTGAACATGTTTAAATTTCCTCCTACCAAACAGCACGAACTTGATAAAATGCAGTGAGGACAAATTAAAGCCCTGACAACATGTTTTAATATGAATAAGCCATATGATAGAACACTGACGTCCTCCGTGCCATGGCTAGGTAACAAACATTCGAAACAAGACAAAAATGTCAGCTCAAAAATATGATTTATGACAATCATAGGGACAAGCAATCAATTCTATCGTTCAGCCTATCACAGAAACAAAAAAGAGAGATAAATGTACTTTATACGACAGAACACCCGCATGCTAAACATTGAACTGTTGTTAATGTTTGTTTTAATACTGCGCGATGTGTATATAACTAAGTATCCATGAGTCGTTTGTCCAGACTGTCTGAGTCAATCAGACTGCGTTTAAAGTTAGCTCATTCACTTCCCAATAGTTCAAAAGAAATGAACGATGAGGGAGCTCTTAATATGAAAGGGTTTTTATTCAATAAACATCTCATCCCGAGTCAAAGCCACAGTGAATAAGTCTCCATCAGTCCACCTCCCATCTCCTATCAGCAATCAACCACATTTAGAATACAAGTTGTTCCAACACATTCTAGACCACTCTAGTGCTTGGCTCTATCACAATCCTATGTCCGAGGTAGTTTGTATAGGTAAACTCCAGTCTGCTGCGCGGGAGCCGATGTACTAACTCCAAGTAGCTCCTTTACTAAACTTACTCAGCTGACATTCTCACTAAAACTGCTTGCTCCTCACTTTGCAACGTCTTTTATACTGGTTAACAGGTGGCGCTGGGAGCGTAAGATATTTCTTTCTAGAAGTAGACTAGACATAGACTTGCTAAGCCTGATCCTTGTTAGATTATACATCATGATGATATATTAAAAGTGCTAAGCTATTAGTACAACATAATAGAAGATCACTGCATCATAGGGGATCAGAGTTTTGGATCGCCATATGTGTTAGATATGAGGTTATTGCAACTTACAGTTATCATATATAGCGGCCCACTAAACTAGTGAACGTATAAGCATTCTTTGTTACAGAGGCAGACACAGGATTTTCGAAGGGGGGGGGGGGGGAGGGGGGGGGGGGCGGAATGAAGGCTAACAACTAAAACCGCGTGCAATCACGCATAATTATGTGCATGACATTTCCCCCTCTTTTTATAGTTTAGGGGTCCACCAAAAGGGGATCCGCCCCTGATGGTTGATATTAAAGTAACAGTTTCCTAAAGAAACAACAATAATATGATGTTCAAATGATTAAAGTAAGCATCATGTGCAGGTATATAAGGACGATTGTGCAGGATTAGTTATATCAAACACCCTCTAAACTCAAGCTTCCTGTCTCATCATACTTTGCTCCCATGCCCTTTGGTGGCCTAGCTTTGAGTGGGATGACACAAGGGTCTGACGGCAATATTTACATTAGGGCCCCCTCTCCTTTTGAAAATCTCTATATAGCCTAATAGGCCTCTTCTTTTGAAAAATAATTGCCAAATGAGGATAGGGACAGTCAAGACCTTGGATATTACTTGATATTGCTGCACCATAGCCAGGAATAGCAGCAGCAGGTCTGTTTGGAACTACCTGAACCTAACCTACTTTTTAACCCCAAGTGCCCCCCCTCCCCTAACTCTCCCGGTCCTCACCTCTCCACTCGGTCGAGCACAGCGTTGATCTTACTCAGGCTATCGTTGTTAAACCGGTTCTCTCCTCGTCGTAGCGTCACCATGGCGACGTGGTCCGTCACGCGCAGGTCGATACTTCCGGTGTGACCCTGGCCGAGTCGGACGTCGTCGGAGGGCGTGGAGGGGGCCATGGTGGGTCGTAGAGGGCGGGGTCGGCACAAGAGGACTTGGGTGATGTGAAGTGATTCTGGTGTTTATGTGACGGTCAAGGTCCAGGTCGTTTAGGCTGTAGGCGGCGTCTGTGTTGTGTAGGACGGTGGCGCCGACTGGTGGAAGCGGATTGGGACGTGGGAATAGGAGAAGGTGAGATAAACAGATGAGACACTAAGAATTGTAATTATACTTGTACATCTAGGACTAAACTTTATTATGTGATTCCGAAACGGTATAGAGTCAGTAGGCCAGTGCAGTTATGACACAGCTAGGTTACTTATGGTCCACTGCAAAGTAAGTATGAGCTGGTGCAGTTATGGAGACCACTATGCAGTTGACATGTCCTTATAAAGAATTAAAGTTGCTATGTTCTTTTATAGAAGATTTTTGAAGAAATGTCTATAACAAAAAATGTTATTGTAATTACTCAGCCAGCCCAACACGCATTATTCTTATAGAAATTAATATAGGCCTAGGGCCTATATTCACGTTACATGAGCATAGAACGAATTTATATATATATATATATATATATATATATATATATGAATTATAAATAAAAAGAAATGGGGATTCTGGAGCACAACTCCTGAGTTATCTAAAAAAGAAATCAAGACTATCCATATGGTCCAAAATGACTTCCCATGTGAACCATAACTAGTGGCGGGTTTAGAGGGGGGCGCAGAGGGCACACACACCTTGTTTTGGCCAAATATTAACTTTTTAAGGTAAAACTTTCGAACCTGGAGGGTCTGGCAGAAACTGTTACAATAAGGTGCCTCCTGTATTGAAAATCTCTGGATTCGCCCGTAATAACTCTCTTGACGGTCCATAATGACTTTCCATGTGGAACATAATGTGCACAAGGGGACCATAATGAGTTTCAGTTGGACCATATAATGACTTTCAGTTGGAACATAATAACTTCAGTTGGACCATAATGACTTCTCAAAAGGCCCACAATGACTGGCCCATAGTTGCAATGGCTCATATCGACTATACTTCAGGAATTAATGAGCGAAAGAGCTATTGGCGTGGTAGGATCTGTTTGGGATAGGATTATGAAAAGATATGCAGAGGGGTTGTCACAGACTACTAATCGGGTGTCTGTTGATTGTATATAATTGAGAAATAAGGCCGTCTCACTGCAAAAGGGCTGCAAGTTGAACGGAGTTTCCTTTGGTTTACGGCCTTTAATATATAGGGCCCAACAATTTAATGTCTAACGGGGACAGATCCAGGAATTCTAGAAAGGGGGGAGGGAAAGCCCTGTATTGAAAAGGTTCCAGCGCCAAATTTACATTAGAAAAATCAATATTTCCCCTTCCTCAAAAGAAAGGGTGTGTGTACATGCCCCCCACCCCCCAGGATCCTTCCCTATCCATAGGGTTAGGACTGTGTTCCACTATAACCGATTTTAATCCAAATTTCACAAATGGCCAGTGGGAAATGAGATGTATGTCATAGGCGTGAGATATATCATTTGAAACGGTTCCCTTTTAAATGACATATAGAATGTATGTCGTTTGTGATAATTACTATGTAACAAATCAATAATTCATCAGATTACCGCCACTCAGAATCGCCTAGTGGAATAATAATACATGCATTACTATCGAACTCAAAGTATTCAAAAAACCATGACACGTTTCTCTTACAGTTTTATTTCTTGGTTCTCTTCACTTTCCAGCTGTACAATTTTGGATTGCTCCTAGGGTTACCCTCCTTTTGTGTTGTAAAAGTAACGTATCTTCGACGCATAATTATGTCTCGTGTATATCGTATATAAACAAATATGTTATAGCCAGTTTCAATCAGTTAATTCCCAGAAATTCTGATGATTTACAGCAACTCCGACTCATCAGATTAAGTACAAGTAACGAATCGTCTCAGTCAACATCCATAGTGTATTACGCTACCATTCATTAAGAAATCTTATGTAATAAGTGAACGGCTGTGCTTGCTTCATAATAGACCATCTACAAACATGTTCCAATGCGTTAAAACCCCGGCCACGTGGTGCGATAAAATGACAGAAACCACAAGCGATGACAAGTCTAGAACCATCAGAAAACATCTCGAAACATTGTGCACATTCTTTTCAAAGCCAGTCAGTTTCCAAGATAGATTGCTTTGTCGTTTTTCACTCTATGCCTTGTTATGTTGATGCTTCCGATGGCATATAGAAATATTATTTATTTGAGAAACATGTGACCTATGTCACATGGAGGTTTACAGAAGTCTCTTGAGATTTTAAAGGAAATAGATACCACCACAGGTAGAATATGTATGTTATGTATCAGATATCCCTATTCGATTTATTGCAAATGAAATGAACAAGCAGACAATGTGAAGACCATGGATAAAGGGGTATCGAGGCTACTCATTCCATATTTTACTGTTTGTTTTTATATCTTCATTTAGGTCTCAGATATAAACAAAACTGTCCAAAACAGAAAATACGACGGTTTTATTTGAAATTCATTCGTCTCATTATTTTGTTCATAGTAATGGTACCATTTAATCCATAATTGCAAAAAGCTTAATTGAAATCAAAATTGATAATGCCAATAAGGTGTTACACAGCTCATGAATATGCATGATTGCTTCAGTGTCTTTGCATTTAAGGTTTAATACCAATGTGGTAGTTATGCCATAACTGAAATAGGGGAATATGCGAAGGGCATATGAAGGCATTTTATGTTAAGATTTGTTATATTAGTCTGTGCACTTATTACCAATGTGATATTTGATTCAAGAAAATAAATAAGGCATAAGAATATGTGACGTTGACTTGCCAATTTACCCTGTCGTCTTTAAGGTATGATCAGTTATCACTGGCAGATCCAGGATTTTGAAAAGGGGGGGGGGGGGGGGGGGGGGGGGCGGTGGCGCAATATTGGAAATTGTTTTCCTTAATTACCTTTGGGCCGAGTTTGACATTAAAAAACACAAAATTTTCCTTAAAAAAAAGGGAGGGGCATACGCCCCTGCCCCCCTCTGGATCCGCCACTGGTTAGGGTTTTCTGAAACAACCTATATGGTGTTGGAGACAGGTTAATGTTTCATGCGACATAAAAAACAAAATTCATACTCATGGCGAATTGTTAACAGGCCTACTAATGTAGCATTATATGCAAACTGATTCAAACAATATTATTATACAATATTGAATCTATAGTTAGTACAAATGTATTCAATTCATTATTCCTAGCCCCCCCCCCCCCCACAACCCAAACGAACTCAAGATGTTTCCACATGTTCGTTAATATATATGCGATCTAAAATAGACTGAGGTACATTTCAATACAGTTATTTAAAAAAAAAATGCTGTTGTGGTCAATTTGTTTCACTGAACTACTAGTAGCCATTGTCAATTAAATATGAATGTATGACTCTCAATAAAATAATCATCAGAAAGTATTTTCGGAGGATTATCGCAAAGTCTCTGGTACTGTATCCAATATAGATAGAGTAATATTATATTATTTCCTTCCTGATTCAAATATTTTCCATACTATAAATATATTATGAGACAAAAATATTAGATTCACAGGATCCATATCAATAGGTATCTGTAGTCTTTCACACAAGTTGGCAAGGGCCTAAACAGGCCACCTTTCTAGCTGAACTATTTAATTAAAAACAAAAAGAAGTAGGATGTCAAAAAACAGAGCTGTCCATCCTACAAATAGAAATGACCATTAGAAATATTCTCAACATATTTCTTATTCTTACATTCTCAATATAGTTAAAAGGTTATCCCCCCATCTCAAACATTAAGAAAAATAAGAAGATCCAAGATATTCAAAGAACAAGAAAACAAAAAGCAAAGAAGCCTAACGAGAATATCATAAAAGTTAACCCCCCCCCCCATCTCAAAGATAAGAAATGATTAACAGGCCTATAAGAAGAACCAAAATTATCATAGAACAAGGAAACAAAAAGCGAAAAATGTCTAGGAAGAATATCAGAATCAAGCAGTGAAAGATGGCCCAGCTAGGCCCTTGCTACTCAATCAGTTCATTAGCTACAAAATGGACGTTGCTAAAAGTTCATCCATGTCGCCCTCAGCAGAGGCCTCTGTCTCCAGTCCGTCCGTCCAGGGGGTCCCTGACTGGCCTTGATCCTCCTGCCCTCCCTCCTGTCCCCCGTCCCCCCGTCCTCCCTGCTCCTCCTGCCGTTTCCTTATAACATCCAGGGCCAGGGTGGTCACTGCCCCAAACATCTGGGCCCCTGTAGGGTCAATGAACGCCGCCGGAAGTACGAATCCGTGTCGCCCCCTGTCTGCCAGTTCTACGGTGTAGGAGTATCGCACGCCGGCTGCCCCCTTGGCCCAGTCGTCCGACCCGCCCGCCGCCAGGTCTGTATAAACAAAGGATAAAGTCTGAGGATATGGTACATATATATATATATATATGATATATGGTGTAGGAGTAGTGCATGCTGGCCGCCCCCTTGGCCCAGTCGTCCGACCCGCCCGCTGCCAGGTCTGTATCAAACAAAGGGTAAAGTCTGAGGACATGGTACATATATATATATGATATATGGTGTAGGAGTAGCGCACGCCGGCCGCCCCCTTGGCCCAGTAATCCGACCCTCCTGCCGCCAGGTCTGTATCAAACAAAGGGTAAAGTCAGAGGATATGGTACATATATATATATATATATATGATATATGGTGTAGGAGTAGTGCATGCTGGCCGCCCCCTTGGCCCAGTCGTCCGACCCGCCCGCTGCCAGGTCTGTATCAAACAAAGGGTAAAGTCAGAGGATATGGTACATACATATATATATATATATGATATACTGTGTAGGAGTAGCGCACACCGGCCGCCCCCTTGGCCCAGTCGTCTGACCCACCCGCCGCCAGGTCTGTATCAAACAAAGGGTAAAGTATGAGGATATGGTACACACACACACACACACATATATATATGATATACTGTGTAGGAGTAGCGCACACCGGCCGCCCCCTTTGGCCCAGTCGTCTGACCCACCCGCCGCCAGGTCTGTATCAAACAAAGGGTAAAGTATGAGGATATGGTACACATATATATATGATATATGGTGTAGGAGTAGCGCATGCCGGCCACCCCTTTGGCCCAGTCGTCTTACCCACCCGCCGCCAGGTCTGTATCAAACAAAGGGCTAAGTCTGAGGACATGGTACATACATATATGGTACATAAATATATGGTATACTGTGTAGGAGTAGCGGCCGCCCCCTTGGCGCAGTCGTCCGACCCGCCCGCTGCCAGGTCTATCAAACAAAGGGCTAAGTCTGAGGATATGGTACATATATATATATATGATATACAGTATAGGAGTAGCGCACGCCGGCCGCCCCCTTGGCCAAGTCGTCTGACCCTCCACCAGGTCTGCAAAAGATCAGTATTATCTCAGCTTAATTTTGTAATCTTTCCTGAAAAGCTATGGTTAACTTAAGAAATCATTTAAGGGGGATCTAAAGGGTTAAATAGATTATAAATGTTTTTCTTTGACATTTAATTCTGTATGAATTTATTACATGATTAGAAGATTTTCCGATATTCTTGTATGTATTTTCCATTATATTGATGTACTGTACTGACACAGATGGTCAGTCCATACTCAAGTTTTGCCATTCTAGTGTTTACACTGAGAGACAGGGCTAAAGTAATTTCCCTTTGTCAAAGGCTAAGAGTAAAAGGGGGGAGTCTGGTGATGTATGTTATTACATCCATTATAAGGCACTGTACGTGCAGCACTAGAGTAGAGCGCTGTTAGCTGTTGTTGCTAGAAGCTTGTTCCTAGAGTTGGAATAGAAGCTGATAGACTGAATAGTTGGCTGGAGCGTTGGCTGAGTGTGGTTGAGTGGATCCTACCCTTTGAATTGTTCATTGTCATCGAGAGATCTTGTCATGAGTACACACACACTGGATATGATCAAGTACATCCTTTCACGCTAGTGTTATGTCTTTCATAATACGAAACTAGACGGAGATAGACTGCGAATAGGAGCTAGCTAATATCCTGGGACAAATGTAAGGCTTAAACGAGACCCTAACTATATTGGATATTTAACCTAACATAGTTCAGTACTAAAATGAACACCAGGGCAACCCTGATGTTTATACAAAATAATTTAAGGAAATAAAAGACGAAGATAAGAAAGCACTTACACAACATCCTGGAGGAGGCCCCCACCTTGTAGGTCTGTTTACTGTCCATTTCCGACATGGCGTTGCTAGCACGCTGCCCCAACAGGATCTGTCAGAAGTGAAACATTAATTCAAACTGACATTTTATATAGCTATAGACATACATCTTATGTATCTCTATGATATACCTTTTCAGAATGAAAAGTAAAATGAAAGGAATTGTAAAAGCCAAACATCTAAAGCAACATGTACAATTTGTGGCTTTTTAAGACTGATAAAAGAATGTTAAATGGAGGAAAAAGGATTTCATTAAATGAAAAAGGATTCATAATGTCAAAGGTAAACCCATCTAGAGCCCGATACCCTTGCCCAATCACAGCATATCTCAGAACCAATAAGTACATGTAGTCAGAAGGGACTATTCCAGTAAGAGAAACTAGATCGGCTAATAAGAAAAAGTTCATTGTCTCAGCAAAAATGAACACAAAGTATCAGAATAGTGCATTTCATAAAGGGCAATCATTTGGGATGAACTATGCCATGAAGTACAATTTGCAACTTGTGTCAATAAATTTATGAATCTGAACAAACACAGGTACTGTGTATATATTGATCTACTTCATTAGGTCTGTGTGACATCATATCAAGAAGGAGGGAATAGAGAAAAAGTACTTAACAAAGGAATTTATTGTATTGATCTCGATGTATATAGTTATAATTTACAATTAAAATCTTTATGTACTACAATTTATACTCATTGTAATATCACCGTAAACCAGGGGCAACCCTGAAGTGAATTACGTAATAATTAATAGAACAGAAAGAAGCTTTCACACACTCAATGTATTATTTTCCCAAATACATTTAATCATTAGAATCAGTACTGGTTGTTCTATAGTGGGGCCTATAAGTTTTCCCATTAACTTTCCTCATTCTACAATTACCTCAGAAAAAATGCCAAATGAGAGGCGACATCTCATACACATAATACCTACTTCCGCATAGTCCTGCAGCACACTGTAGGTGAACTCCCATGGGGTGAGCCAGTACTGGCTGTATAAGTGGAGCATCAGGTACCCCCATATATATATATATAAATATACCTACCAGGTCACCGTAGTTCTGTGGCACAGGTGAACCCCCACGGGGTAAGGCCATACTGGCCATATACGAGTGGAGCATCAGTTTACCCCCCCCCAATATAATATTATATATATATATATATATATATATATATACTTACCAGGTCACTGTAGTCCTGCGGCACGTTATAGGTGAATCCCCATTGGGTTAGGCCATACTGGCTGTATGAGTAGAGCATCAGTTACCCCCCCCCCAATATATATATATATATATATAATATATATATATAACCAGGTCACTGTAGTCCTGCGACACGTTATAGGTGAACCCCCACGGGGTAAGGCCATACTGGCCGTATGAATGGAGCATCAGTAACCCCCCCCCCCAATATATATATACATATAAATATACCTACCAGGTCACTGTAGTCCTGTGGCACGCTATAGGTGAACTCCCACGCGGTAAGCCAATACTGGTCGTATGAGTGGAGCATCAGTTACCTCCCCTCCCCAATATATATATACATATAAATATACCTACCAGGTCACCGTAGTCCTGTGGCACATTATAGGTGAACCCCCATGGGGTAAGCCAATACTGGCCGTAAGAGTGGAGCGTCAAGTAGATGGCGAGTCGATCGCGCATGCCCAGTAGGAAACGGGCCATGGCCCTGGTTTCCGGTTCCGAGAAGGGCCTTGAGCCTCTGTAATTCTCTGAACATGGGTCGTTTGAAGTACCTTTACCTGTGGAACAAATGAACAAATAAACAAGGTGAATAGATGATGTCTTCTGTTATGTAATGGATATTTGTTCTGGACTAGCTACTCACACACACCCCTTTGAACAATACTTGACTGTTGTAAAACACATCTTGAGATAGATTGATCTATTTGGAAGAAATAATCTCAAATGTGGTGCCCTCTGTGGGCTGGGTGAGAATTTTCAATCCCCAACAGAATTAAAGGACAACCGATATCCAAGTACGATTGGTTAATGCATTTCATGTTTTGGTATAATTTTTTTTATCATGAACTTGTGTTCACTTCCCTTGATATTGAATTTTTCTAACACTGAAAACACAAAGTCGTCAGAGAGCCACTGCAAGGTTGTCAAAGGGTTCTCACAGGGCACTTTTGGCCTCTCATATGTGACTTTTGGGTCATCACATGGGCTCATTTCAGGCCATCAATGCTGTGTGACTACCTTGTGACAATCCTTTGACAACTTTGGGGTGGTCAGAGGGTTGTCATTGTGAATTTTGAGGCTGGATGACAACCCAAAGGTAGTCATTTTCTCCCGACTACTTTAGGCCAAAAAGGTCGTCAGAGAAGCAAAAATGAAGAATGGGTTGTCATAGGGTTGTCACAGAAGAAAATGAGAAGTCAAAAGTCCTGCCTGACTACCCTAGGGTTGTAGGTGAATGGTGCCTAAAGTGACAGCCCAGGGTTGTCATGGCCTCTGTCTATATCAACCAAGTGTTGTAAGTGAATGGTGTCAAAACCATACAACTCATAGGCCTCCTATGTGTAATGGCCACACCTAATAACTAGTAATAACATAATAGGATGCCATTATAATGACTATGATAGCTACAACATGAAATGTTCATAAATAAGATTTTTGTCTAACAGGCACAGACACAGCCTGTGACAACCCTGGGTTGTCGTTTTTGGCACCACTTTTGACAACTCTGAGTTTTCAGTGAAGGGCACCTTATTGTTACCTTAGGGACAAGGTTTCCTTTTCATAGGGATCGTCCTTTTTGGCAAATAATTTGATGTTTCCGCGGTGCTTGAACAATTATTACTTTTAGATATATCTTGTCAAACGTATTGTACTAATAGCTTAGTACTTTTAATATATTGTCATGTTATATAATCCAACAAGGATCAGGCTTAGCAAGTCTACTTCTAGTCTAAATATCTTGCGCTCCTAGCGCCACCTGTTAACCAGTATAAAAGGTGTTGCAAGGTAGAGAGCGAGCAGTTAGTGGTTAGTAGTCACTAAAGTTTTAGTGAGAATGTCAGCTAAGTAGGTTTAGCCAAGGAGTTATACTTGGAGTAAGTACATCGGCTCCGTGTAACAGACTGGAGTTTACCAATACCCACTACCTCGGACATAGGATTGTGATAGAGCTGAGTACTAGAATGGTCTAGAAGGTGTTGGAGCAACTCGTGTTCTAAATGTGGTTGATTGCTGATAGGAGATGGGAGGTGGACTGATGAAGACTTATACATGGTGGCTTTGACTCGGGATGAGATGTTTACTGAATAAAAACCCTTTCATATTAAGAAGCTCCCTCATCGTTCATTTCTTTTGAACTATTGGGAAGTGGACGGACAAACTTTAAAAGCAGTCTGAATTACTCAGGCATTCTGAATAAACGACTCATGAAGACTTGGATATACACGAGCATTACGCAGTCTTAAATCAAACATTAACAATAGTTCATTTGGTGGAGATTACCCGAAACATGACTTTTATCGTTTTGCTCATCCTTGATGTCAGCCACCGGTGATTTTGAGGCTTCTTCTAACGCCAAGCCTCAATCTTTGCGGCCCGCAGGACACGATGTGTCAACATCATATACAGGAAATGTGGAAAACCGCCACCAGGTAGGTGATTCCTTAGACGGGGAGGCACCGAGACAAGGGGTCTCAGCCAGACCCAAGCAGCTCGGCCCCGGAGGTACTCATAATCACCAAACCCGTGGCAGAGGTAAACCATTTTCCTGGCACCTAGGGTCCAAAGATAGGCCGGTTCTTGACGAAGGACTTGAATCCCTAAAACACTCAGGACGAGTTGAAGGGAGGAACCGTCTCCAGGAATATCAGCAATATTGGAATCCAGGGTACGTACCACCTACGGACCGCGAACCTGGTACGAGCTCTCACTCTACTTGTGAACCCGATGTGAACAGTCTGTGGTGTGAACCCGATGCGAACAATCCGTGGTGTAGTCAAGGAGTTCCCTATCGTTTACTACCTGCAGCAGGAGGACAAAGTGAACAGGAAACTTTCGATGAGGATTACTTATTTCCCATAAAGGACAAGAAAAATCGACAAAACACTGCAGATAACTCCAGCCCATCAGGGGGGAGACGCCCCGCAAATCCGGTAATTCAACCTGATGGGAATTCTCTCACCTATCCACATCCCCAACGACTTGAGTCTATCAGTCACCCGCTGGTAACACCGACTCACCCCACCCCGGGGGTGTCCATTCCTGATTCCACTGTAGTTAAAAGGAAAACAGTAGGTAGGGACAGGGGAGTGGAAAGGGAAACAGAGGGAGAGAGCGACAAAGTAGGCAACTTACAACCCTATAGACTAACCTTTGACATTGAGGAGAACTTGGACGACGCTAATAAAGGAGCAAAAGCTCGAGTTCCAGATCTGGGGTGGGGAGGGTATGAACCTGACCCGGCAGAAATAATAAAGAAGTTAGCAGAAACAGGCCCCGAAGAGCATGAAGAGTTAGAAAGGTTAAGCGATCAGGATAAAGCAGAAAGGGAAGCGCTAGAGACCCAAAGTGATAGAGAAGGGGAAGATAGAGATGAAGAAGGTAGTGCGGTAAAGAAAGCTTATCATGTAGGAGAAGGGGACATTGCAGCCCCTGAGCCGTATGATAAATACGAAAGCGAAGACGAGGAAGGAGACAGTGAGACAGAACAAGCCGTCGCAAATGTCAGAAAAGGTAGCCCTGATAGAAAACTAGCTAGAAGGGAGAAATCACGCTCGTCATCGTTTGAACTTATTACCGAGGATGTTTTAGGCACAGGTAAGAAAGACAAACCAGTGAGCGAGGACGAGATTAGTGTAGAGGAAATAACTGTGAGGGAACAGTGGGACGATCACGATATACAAAACCTCCACGAAGATAATATGGCGGTAGGAGGCGTACCTTTGGTGAATCTAGTAGGTGAAAGGGATGACCAAAACCAACTCCAACAACCCGGCGAGGGGGGAGCTGGTGGTGTAGATCCTGGGGGACTTCGGCCACGGGGCCGAGGTGCGCCGGCAGGAGGTGGGCTAAACCTTGGGCCTATACAACAAAATATGTGGCAGCCTTTCTTTGCGCAAGCAATGGGAGCCCCTTTGCAGGCAGGTCAGGGAAGAGGGGGAAATCAACAGGCTCAAGGAGGCCAGAATAATCAGGCCGATCCACAAGGGCCTAACCCTCCTCTAAATCAACAGGCTCAGGGAGGCCAGAATAATCAGGCCGATCCTCAAGGGCCTAACCCTCCTCTTAACCAACAAGTCCCGGCAGGCCAGGATAATCAGGCCAACCCACAGGGACCTAACCAACCTCAAAACCTTTTCAACAACCTCCCTCAAGACCTGTTTAATAACCAACCTCAAAACCAACTCAACAACCCTCCTCAAAACCCTCTTAATAATCCCCCTCCGAATCAACCCAATCTTGGGATAAACCCTGGGGGGCTGCAGCAAAATGATGGGGGTGGCCAACCAGGCCAACAACCCGGCCAAGCCGTGCCAGCAGGAGGTGGGGTCGAGCAAAACGTGTTCCCTTACCTATTGCAGGCGATGGCGGTCGCAGCCAATCTTAACGCAGGCCGAGGAAGAGCGGGTAACCAACAGGGTCAGCAAGCCCCGGCAGGCCAGAATAACCAGCCGAACCCACCAGGACCCAATAACCCTCCCCCAAACCAGAACAACAATCCTTTCCTAAACCAACTCAATAACCCTCCTCCGAACCCACCGAATCCTCCACCGCCCGGACCACCGGGACCGCCAGGTCCGCCGGGCCCACCAGGTCAGAACAACCCCCCAAACCCACCGAATCCTCCACCGCCCGGACCACCGGGACCGCCAGGTCCGCCGGGCCCACCGGGACAGAATAACCCTCCAAACCCGCCAAATCAACCAAATATTTGGGAAATTCTACCACAGTTAGGTCTGACACTGGGGCAAACACCAGCGCCAGTGCGTGAAACGACTCACAATGGTCACCAAAGGGGACCAAACATTAGGTTACCATGGTTTAGTGGAAAGGAAGACGAGCAAATAGAAAAGTATTTCAGGGAATTAAAACGACTAAAAGCTATCTATGACTGGTCGAACGCCCATCTCCTGAATATGGCGCTGTTAGGCCTAAAGGGAAGGGCAGACGACTGGGCAGGAGCGTTAGCTGAGAGTGAGAAAGACACATTTGAGAAGCTAGAAGCCCAAATGACAAAGATCTTCGGTGATCGAAGGGCTAAGTGGCAGAAACACGCAGAGTTCTGTGCCCTTAAACAAGGAAAGGACCAGAGTGTGATTGAATTCGCAGGTGTCCTGAAACAAAAGCAAGTTAAGGCAGAGGCGAGTGAAAGCATGATGTTAGCTGTGTTTTTAGAAGGATTAAAACAGGGCGTAGCCAGGCAAGTAGCTATACTGGACCCTAAGTCGTTCACCGAAGCGGTGGATTGTGCAACGAGACTAGAATCGTTGGACAAAGGCAAAGGGGGAACTAAAATATCTAATGCAGTGAGCGAACTGGCTGGAAGCCAAGAATCAGAGGAGACCGCGGTCCTAAACTCCATCTCCGAACGATTTGGAGTGGTGCTGGCCCGACTGGAGGCCGCTCCATGGTTCCAGAAACCAAAGCCAGGGCAAAGCGGGACTCCCCAGAGTGGTGGTAACTTTAAACAGCAAGGTTATGAGAGAAAGGATAGGTACGAAAATCAGAAAGGTGAAAGAAATTCAGATCAGAAGCCTAAATCCAATACCGCCCCGAACAGAGAGGCAGATAAGGAAAAGAATCTGCCAACTCAACAGAAAGTAGAGAGACCCAGGTTGCCTTTTGATGAAAGTAAGTTTTGTATCATTCACCAACAGCATGGTCACTCTACAGAAGCGTGCTTGTGGTTGAAGAATAGGTTGAGGGAAAAACCCCCGCGGATCTACAAAGATAGCAAAGCCGGTGGTACCGAACAAAAGAATCAGGGAAACTAGAGGAAGGGTCCGTTCATTCCACGATAGAATTAGGCGCAGTGGACGGACCGGCTAGGAGAGAGATAGGAGACGAAGCATTTTTCTTAACGTTAAGATTTGATGATCAGAAGGAGGTTAGATCTTTAGTAGACACAGGAGCGAGCGATTGCTTCATGTCCACCCATTGTAAACGGCAGATCCCTAAACAATGCATTTTAGATGAATGGAAGGTATCGAAGGGAAACATCAGTTTGGCAGACAACTCGTCTCAAGTAATACTAGAACAAATTAGATGTAAGTTTTCAATTCAGGGATCGGTGGTCTGCTATGATTTCAACATAGTGGACGATCTATGCCACCTAATAGTAATCGGGAGAAACTTATTAACAGTGCTTCGATCAGATTTATCTCTACCAGGCGCAAAGATAGAAGTGTTTTGTGGAAACCCTATAGTTAGCAAAGAAACAGTGAAAATTCCGCCGGGAAATGAATGCATCATACCGGTTACCACCCGAGAGCCGCTGGGATTGGACTCGCCAGTCGCTTACTGCGCACCAGCAGTCACTGCCCCGGTCCTAGTGGAGGGGTGCGTGAATACGGTGGGAAGTCAGTGGTGGATCAAAGTCATGAATCCGCTAGATGAAATGCAAGAAATCACTCCCCAGGAAGTATTAGCTTTTGCAGAAGAATGCGCAGTGCCTGAGGTAAACCAAAATCAGATAGAAGAGTTCCTAGACTTGTGTTATCTAACTAAAACAGAGACCCCAATGTCCATCTGTAGGATTTCTGTAGAAGTAATGAAAGACGCAGTGCAAATGGAAAGCCAAACCTCTGAGGAGAAATCCCGAGGTAAAATGGATGAAAATGTAAGTAAAATAGATCTAACCGAGTCGTGCTTAAACGAAGAACAACAGGTAAGGTTTAGACAAATGCTTAATAACAACAGAAATGCACTAGCGTTCTCAATGGAAGAGTTGGGTCACTGTGAAATAGCGCCGATGAGAATCATTGTGGATGAGTCGCAGGGAGTCATAAGTTCTCGACCATACCGATACTCTCCACAGAAAATGGATATCATCGATGAACAGGTTAGGCAACTCATAGATATAGGTGTCATAGAGCCCAGCGAATCGGCTTGGCGAAGCCCGCTGGTGGTAGTGCAGAAGAAAGATGGCAAACCTAGGCTCTGTACAGACTTTCGCATGCTTAATCAAGTCACTTTCAAAGACAAATTTCCAATGCCCACAGCTCGATCACTTTTCTTATATATGGCTTACAAGAAACCCACTATGTGGACCGCTTTGGATCTGTTGAGTGGCTATCATCAGTGTGTAATCGAAGAAGACAGTAGAAAATATACTGCCTTCGAAACCCCAATGGGTGTGTATCAATATAAGCGTGTACCTTTCGGCTTAGTTGGCGCGCCTTGGCAGTTTACCAAGGTGATGGCCATTGCGCTAAAGGGCTTGATTCCAAGAACATGCTTAGCATATCTAGACGATGTAATCGTCTACGACACCACTTTTGACGAACACCTGGCGAGTGTTGAGGTGGTCCTCCAAGCTTTAGCGAGAGCCAACCTCAAATTGAAACCGTCTAAGTGTGAGTGGTGCCGCAGTGAAATTAATTTCCTCGGTCATGTAGTGAATGCCGAAGGGGTGGCTACACAAAAGGTTACCACAGAAAAGATCACAGCCTTTAACCGCCCGCATAATGTAAAGACCATCAAGTCCTTTCTGGGGCTATGTAACTACTACCGACCGTTTGTCCCTAATTTTGCCGATCTAGCGAAGCCTTTAAACCGGCTGCTAAAGAAAGAAGTCTCTTTTGAATGGACAGAGGCCTGCGAGGAGGCGTTTCAACAGTTAAAGAAACTGCTGACCTCGCCGCCCTTACTAATTCATCCAGATATAGGAGGGCATTTCTATTTACTAACTGACGCATCAGACGCCGCGTGCGGTGCAGCGGTTTGTCACAAACTAGATGAAATTTACCGTCCGGTTGCTTTCTGGGGGTGTACGCTCCGTGACGCCGAATTAAATTACTCGGTAACAGAGAAAGAGGCTCTGGCAGTAATTAAAGGTATTAAGAACTATGAGGACATGTTGCAGGGAGCTAAAATCACAATAGTGACCGATCACAAACCGTTGATCCCCCTGCTGCAAAGTGCCTACAAAGCCCCGTCAGCCCGGCTGAGACGGTGGGCTTTAGCGCTATCAGATTTTGATTTTGAAATTATCTATGAGCCAGGAGCGACTCATTTTCTACCGGACTATTTGTCTAGGGTCTATCATGAACATGTCCCAGGTGAGGAATATGAGCCCGCTGTGGGATGTGAATTATTCGAGGCCGAAATTCAGGATGAAGAGCTTTCTGTGGCTACGATAATAAACGCGCAACTCCAAGATGCTGAGTGCGCGCAGTTGATCGACTACCTTCAGGACGGGGACCTACCGCCAGATCCCCTTGAAGCTAGACGAATAATGGACCAAGCTGATTTTGTAGGAATGGTAGCACCGGGGGTGCTCTGTAGGTTCAACGTCAAAAGGTATAACAAACACCAAGACCAACTGGTCAGACTAAAACCCCGTATGATAGTTCCAGGTAGGTTAATTCCCAAAGTCCTGAGACTGTTACATAATGACATCTTAGCTGGGGGACATGTAGGGATCAGTAACCTCACTACCAAAATCTCTGATAAATTCTACTGGCGGAACATGAACGCCGATATAGTAGACTATGTGAAAGCTTGTGAGACCTGCTCTCTGAGGAGACGGGCTCCGCATTTCAAGGCCTTAGCTAAGTCTTGGGAGAGACCGACCCGACCCTTTGAGGTGGTTCAATGTGATTTTATCGGGCCACTAAAGAGAGCTAGGGATGGGTCAAAATACATCATGACCTTCATAGACTTACTAACTGGATGGCCGGAGGCTTTCACCACGAAAGATTCAACCGCGCAGACCGCGGCCAACTGTTTTCTAACCGGGATAGTGTGTCGGTATGGACGGGTAAACCGCCTGCATACCGACCGAGGAGCAGCCTTCCTCTCAGGGCTATTCAGGGAAATCACCACACGACTAGCGTGCAAACAAACGTTCACCACCGGGCGAATGCCGACAGGCAATGCTCGAGTGGAAAGATTACATAAAACAATCGAGAACCTGATCGCATATTATATCCCTGATGATCACTGTAATTGGACTGATCTGCTTCCCGTAGCGTTATGGACGGTTCGGTCCACGATCAGTGTACGGTCGGGATACAGCCCTCACACCCTGCTGTTTGGCAGAGATCCAATCAGTATGGGAATGCCTGAGCAGGGAACAATCCCTGAAACGCTGAATGACTGTGAATTCTTCATGCAAACAAAGGACAACATTGCTATGTTTAGGAATATGGCTGAAAGGGTAGTTCAAAACTACGAAAAAGATCTGAGGCTGCGAATTGATGAGCGAGCGCGGCCCACTCAGATGTACGAAGGTGATATGGTATACATGTACGACCCTTTAGCTAGTGAAAATAAAGCGTCTAAGTTCTCAAACAGGTATACCGGGCCATTCAGGGTAATTGAAACAAAAGGGGACCACCTTGTTAGACTAGTGTCTTTAAAAACTGGGAAACAGGTACCACATCTAGTAAACATTTCGAAACTCAAACCTGCACATGGGCCTTGGTCCCCCGCCGTCCCTCATAACATTCCCAAAATGGTGAGAGAAGCGAAAATCACTAACTCAAAAGGGGCAGATCCTGACCGAAACCCTGAATTGCATCACACTCCGACGGGTGAAATCGCTGAGGAAGATGGCGAAATAAGGGGTGCTGAGACTGAAAACTCAACGGGAACGACCGGTCCCCGTGAGCATGATGCAGTTCCTATGACCGGGAAGGTACCTACACAAAAACCTGGTCCAAGTCCCACTGATTTAGCAGAAACGGATGGGCAAATCACTGATGGTCAGGGCACCAGTGCGGACACCGCGCTGTCACCAAACTTATCCTTTGTTCCTAATAAAGCCGCCTGTGAACGGGGAACAGCTGGCGCTAATGGACAGAGGAAACGCAAACGAGCTAAACGAAGGGGCAAAAACCAGCCGTTGGAGGGGAGATCCCCTCCAGGCAACAACAAGCCCATAAAACTACCCTGCGGTGATGTGCCGATCTTGGATACATCGGAACAGAGCCCAGAAAAAACAGTAAAGGACCATGTCCCGACGAAAGGTGGCTATCACCTACGTCGGAACCGCCGCCCTAACTACGTCGCTCTGTCCAACGGCGGGGAAAGCGACGACATGGATGATTAATACAGGAAATCTTGCCGCCCTGTGAAAATAAAGACTTGACGGAACGGCACCGTTAGCATCAACGCTAATGGAACAGGTGGCCCACCTCACGGCCACCTCGCTGCGCCCAGGGGCGTGGCAGAAGGGGGGGGTGCGCACACCAGGGGAGATGCCAGTGGTTGGCGTCATCTCCTGACACCGGATGCAAGCGTCCCCACCCTGAGGCAAGATACCGCTCCAAATATGGAGACGGCATGGGCAGGCGGATCGGTTATAATTTCGTGGGATCCGCGCCGATCCGCCAGTCGGTCCGCAACTCTGCTCCTAGACGGTCACCTCTGCTGCAGGTGATTGTGCGCATAACCCAGCGCGGAAGAAAACGGAGATAGACACTGATTCTATCTCTGAACAAAAGTTGGAGATAGAAATTGTTCAACTTTCGTCTTCTCCTGGAAGGAGCGGAAAGAGAACTTAGCTGGAACACTGATCCACCGACTCATGGGGAACTGTCTAGCCCTCCGGCCACATAGCAATCCAAAGGGAACCACTACTTTCCCTGCGGACACGGAAGGAAGGATCATCGTCCCCCTGAGAAGGAAACGGATTAGCCGCCCCCACCAGAGGGCGCTACCTACCAAGGGAAGGTTCGTTGGGCCATTCTTTTAGGATTTTACCAAATGAAAGAAAAGACAGTCGAAAAGGAGAGTGCTAGGAAACAACCGGCTCAGACCCTTAGGCGGTGGAGTTGGCCGGGCCGGGGGGGTGTCCGTCCGGACTCAACCGACGCCGGGATTGCCCGGAAGAAGCCAAGGACACCAGCCCGGCGGCCCACCAGAGCGACCACAGGCGGAGCCAAGAGGTCCGCTAAATCGGCTCCAGCCAAAAAGAAGACAGCAGATAAAGACTTCTACAATTTATCTGAGGTGAGTGACTCGGAGCCCGAGCCAAGGCTAACGGCGTTGGCCAAGCCGGTTCAGAAGGAGGAAGCGGCCAACCAACCGGTGCAGATTCAGGCCGGCTGGTTCTGGGACCTTACGCAACCACTGTTCCAACTATTTGAGACTGTTGACGAAATTAGAAGGACAGTAGGACTGGATGTGCCAAAATCAAACAAACAGTTAGCTGAGATTAAAACTCAGGTAGCTCCTTTCATTCAAAGGACCACACAAAACTCTAAATGCGTCAAGGAAAGTACCAGCCTACAAACAACACGAGGCGGCCGACCTCTGCCCACTCTGGAAAGGCGATCGGGAGGGGAACAGCTAACCGTCGCCGCTCCAGGACTAAAAGTGGAGGTAGCACCCGTTCAACACGCGCCAACCCCACCGGTGGGGAACGGGCCAGCGGGAGCTCCCCTCCTCCACCACTTACAGCCTGCGGACCCCGCTTGTTTAGACTTGAGCAACTTGACAACGAGCTGCAACGCCAATCCCTCACCACTGCTATGGAACCAGCAGCAGTGGACGCCAACCAGCCAGCCGGGGGGCCCACTGTGGCCGAGCCCACTCCCAACGACAAACCCACCGCAGGTACCGAACCCATACCCCTCGAGCCAACCGTCGTACGATCCAACGGGGGCCGTTTCGGACTGGAACCTACTAGGCCAAGACCCCTCAGAGCAATGCGCCCCTCGTCCTGCGAACGTATGAGAGGCTTGAGGATCACGGTCACCAAGGACGAGAGCGGGATCATCAGGCGAGTGGTAAATGACAACGGGCAAAACCTCTACGAGCATGTCCCAAACTAAACAGACCAGAGGACCCGGGAGGAGAGCATACTTCGGCGCATGGATGATAGTAGTGCGCAGGAAAATAAGGTAACTTTGCTGTGAACATGTTTCGATAGACTGCAAAATTAACTTTCTCAAACTATCGCTAAGGCCAAAACAAAGACAATGAAGTGGCTAGTGCTGTTCGTATTAGCTATAATAGGGGGCATTAGGGGAGTGCATAACGACTCCAGCCCACCTGAAGGGCAAGCCCCTAACGCTGAAGTGATAGCTTTAGAACAATATGGAGTAGTGTTAAAACCAGGGAAGTTAATGTCCACCGCGGATATAACACACGTCCGACAAGGCTTCCTAATTACTATTCCAAGGAGACGCTCCTTCAACAAAGCTACCTTTGGCCAAGTCTGTCACCGATATCTACAGGGAGGAGACGCCCTCGATCGGGCCTGCTACCATATCAGGTCGCTGGTCAATTGGATGGATCAGACGTCGCAAGCGCTTAAGGGTCGGTACCGGGAAGTTCTTAATGAAACCTTAAGTTCCCTAATAAAAAACACTCAACAAGACCTTCAAAATCAAGAGTCGGAATTAAATCCAGGTGGAAGGGTCAAGAGAATGAAGAAGTTGCCCACAATGCTGGACGATCCAGGATGGCCGACCTTTCCTCTTCCAACCTCATGGAATCAAGGGCTGGCAGCTGATGTCAAATATAACAGGGAATTGATTAAAGTATTGCAAGAATCTTCGGACCAAATGATCGAAGACTTGGCTCTGATGAATGAAAAACATGACGAGGCTGTGGAAAGGGTTAACCATGTCGTGATAGGCCTACTGGACAATCTAAGATCACTAAATAAGGCACACAACACGACTCGCCGAAGGATGAAACTCGTGCAACATAAGGTGGATTGGATGGAACTGTACCTGAATATGATACCGGTCGCTCTAGAAGACAAGCTAGGAGAGATGGTGTATCTTCAACTGATGGTAGAGCAAACTCGCGTGTTCAGGAAAGGTGTACAGCGCCTGACGCGGGGCCAGCTGACTATGGACTTGGTGCCCCGCCAATATATGGTCGGAGCGGTCCAGGAAGTTAACAGATATCTAAAGGGGATCCACCCCAGGTTCCATGTCGCGTTCACAGATCCTTCCTTCTATTACGAGAACAGTCAACCCTCGTTCAAATTCGATGAAACCACTCAGGAATTAATAGTGTATGTAAGGGTGCCAGTGGTGGCTGACGAACATTTGTTCAGGGTCTACGAAGTACTAACTTTTCCTGTGCCAGTGACGGTTAGGGGGCGACTTAAGAAGGACGCTCTCCAAATTGTTAATCTACCCAAAAGTGTCGCCATGTCCATGTCCCGCCAGTATTACGTACCATTGGCTAGTGGCAGTTGGTCAGGTTGTTATGGACAAACCATCACGCTCTGTAAGGATCTACCCTATATGAAAAAGATTACAGACAACACCTGCACTGCTGCGCTACTGAGGCGCGACGACCTAGCGATCCAAGAAAAATGTGAGCTGGACTATCTACTGGAAGCAGACTTTGGAGAGATGGCAGTGTACCTAGACGACGGAGATATGCTAGTGGTCAGCGCCGACACCCGAGGCCAAATGATTTGCAGAAACCAGCCTGCGGTCGGAGTGAACATAGAAAATTATGCAAGGGTTCAGGTGGAATGCGACTGTGCATTCCAAACACAAGGAGCGTGGATACCGTATAGCTTGCGAAATTGTGACCGGCACACCAGGATCACCACGGTTGTGTACCCACATAATGACCTGTTGGAAGCAGCAAGTCGTGTGAAGGGGTGGGACATGAATTTCACAACGTCCAAAAACGAACCCACTATGTTGGAGTCAGACCCTATCCCTGAAACAATTAGGAAAGACCTGCTGGAAATCGAGGAAAGCCTGAAGGTCAAAATACCTGTAACCTCCTTGGCCAAACGAATACAAAAACACCGTAAAGACTTGGCCAAGGGCATCAAGAAAGCGACTGACCGTTACGAGGTAGAGAAACACGCCCCGTGGTTCTCTATAGGTAACTTCGGAGGCGGTTTTGGTCTCCTCACCATCTTCTGCATAGTGGTGGCTGTGACAATTATTGGATGTGTCCTCTGGAAATGCTGGCGGAACCATCAAGGTAAGGCTGCCCTAGCCGGACTAACCATGACCTTACCTCGGGCCATGGCCTTGGAGACGGCGGACCCGGAGAAACTGTTGCACCATGAAAAGGCACTAACTGGGTGTCCAGACGCGACCGCCAACCCCACTGCAGTGGCAGTGCTGGCTATATTATTAGCAGTACTAGTCATCGCTATAGTGGTCCTCGTGTGGCGAAAGTGGAGAAATATTAGAAGAAAGACTGTAGATGGGTTGTACGTACAGTTTGCCAATCCACATATGATAGAAACAATCTTCCTAGGCGAACTGGCCATGCCTTCTGACCACACTTACACGGAAGGCTATGTGCTCATTAGGGATATACTGGTGACTCAACTGTGTCTGAAATATACCCTGACGGTGACCTGGGGGGCGCAGCTGATGGGGGCAGCAACTAGACCTGGACAACATCCATCCAAGGTGCCACTACCAGACACTCTGAGGGTATCTAAAAAATTAGCCCGGCTAATGATGAGCAACTTAAAGTACAATACCAGGGCCAGACTGCTGAGATACTCCGCGGGGCTAGCCACTCCTGTACCCATGGGAGTGCCTCGCCTCATCGACGCAGGATGGTCCGACGTAGGAGCAGATTGGCCTCAACCGATGATGGGACACGGAACGACGCCTAACGCCCCTCCTAGAACGACCCCGTCCACATCCACAGTGACTGGAACGGGACCTGCCCAAAAGACAGTAAGACCAGGGGCATCTGAAAAGGACTCAGGAACGGTCTATGAAGTCATTATTTGAACAATGTCATAGGTTGTAGCACTAATATGGTTTGTAAAAGGGAACTATAGGCCATCAATGTAAAGGTTAAACCATGTTATGTTGAAGGAAACACGGGAGAGCCCTATCGCATGATATCAGTAGAACCCCTTCGGTTAACTCATTCAGTAGTGACTAATCGGTTAGACAAACCTGAGTCGGGTAGGCTGGTCCAACCGTCTTTCTGTGGACCCATGGGTTATCTAAATTTCTTTCAAATTGAGTGTCCCATGCCCGGTAGCCTAGCTCAATACTCTTACTACCCATTTAGCATACATTTGGCAACTATGTTAAAGTAGGAATCTATTCGGCCGATCCTAGGATGGAGAAAATTTTAGTAAAACAACCAAGAAATTCCAAAATACTGTATACACCATCTATGTGCGCTCAACGGAACAAACAGTATCCAACGAGCGGTGTGGATTTCCTCAGAAAAGTAACAACTAAATAAGACCCCTGTGCTGTGGCTACCGCTAGGATCGGGCCACGGTGCAGGAAAGTCACCTGAGGAAATATCACTGACTATCCTTTTAGCATGAATATACCACTCAAAAGAGGATGTGGGGGCCGCCTGGTAGTCAGGAGCCCGCCCACAGCCTGGTATCAGCGGTGCCTAACAGGAGGCAGGCCGATTGGGGTTACGCGTCGCTGATGCTCTGGGAGGCACCGGGTAGGCGCCCGACCATGGCAGCCGACAGGCCCGGGTGGGTTGTTGGTTCCTGATAGCGACCCCTTCATCATAAAAAAAAATACCAAGCATAGTAAGGAATTTAACTAAGAAAATAATATATAAAGCAAACCAATATTTGTGTAACTAAGAGCTCTTCCTCAGGGAATTTTGGGCAAAATATAATAAGAACGCAGAATAATTAGTAACATTCTCGGGGGAACGCTCTGTGACAGCACACGAGAGTACCTTATACGTGGCTCGTTTGCTCCTAGTATAGACACGCTGCAGCGGCAAGGATATGTGCAAATCCTGACAAGGCGTGCTATATTTGGGAGCTATAGCGGAGGTCACAAGGAAATGTAGTTACGGGACAACGGCGAATTGGTGACATTCACAGGGTGCTCGGCTCTCTCTCACCATATCGCGACTCCCTCAGACTGGACAAGCCATCCCTGGGGGGGGAGAAGCTGTAGCGAAAACTCACAAGGCGGTGGAGCGAGGTGCTGTCCTTATTAATAGCCCCGTCGTCTTGGCTATGTGTAAATGACCACCGGATCACCGTATGTCTTAGGTCAAAGGATCCTGACTTTAACATAAAAGTCAGGATCCAACGACAACTAGTATCAAGAAGAAAGAAAATAATGAACAACTGCCCATAATCAAGACTAAGTTATTTAGACCACTTTTAGACCAGTTTTTAATCGGGACAGAGACAAAACGGCAAGAAGTCAAGTTTCGACCCGGGTAAAAATTAGAAATAACTAAAATTAATAAAGGAAATGAGCGGCTTCAGAGCTGACCGCCGTCGAGAAAAAGAAAAAAAAAAATAAATGAATGAAAATTAGTCTTGACCGCCGTCGTGGCGCTAAAAGTATCCAGGTCTCCGCTCAACAGTTGAGCTGAAGAGGGGGGACATGGACTACTGATTCCCTGATGAACAAGCTACAATAAACTTGGTTGACACCCAGAGCTAATAAGTTTACCCGATCTATTAGAAAGGAGCTAAAAGTTCTAACTCTGTCTTTAGCACTACCTATCCCTGCCCTGCATGCGCATAGTTAGGATAAGCTGGGGGCGGAGTCTTTTCAGGAGTAGTCTTGACTCTCCACAAGAAAAACGGGCATAGACCTGAACAAAGGACGGGTTTAACCTTGTACTGTACTTCGGTAAAGGCCCGACTTACTAGGTGCTGTCTGGAAGTGAGTGATCTGAAGAGATGCATTTACACATCTCTATAATTTAAAGGGGGTGTAGGCTGCATATTAAAAAAAAAATATATATGCAGTCTGCTCCCAATTATAACAATGGGAAACTCGGTGCTACCCATTCTGGTCCTATGAATGGGAGGGTACCGACAAACCACGTGTAACTAATGAGGACCGGGAATCAGATCAGAAATGAACCTGAATCTGAGACCCGATCCTCTAGTGATAACTAATGAGGAACGAATAATCTCAACCTCCTTTGTACAGTTAGTACTTAATGTCCTTTAATGACATTTATACCTTACGGAATGAAACGCTACCCCACCGCTTGTCATGTTGGTTTTCCCCATGTGATGTAGAGTATAGGGTAGACAGTGAGATGTTACTGTTAACGTAGGTATAATATCTACTCAAGTGAACCGTTTGGAGTTAGCGGCGCACCCGTTTGCATTGTTAGAAGGGCGCCACTACCCAATATAAAGTGGAACTCGGTCTTCAAACCCCAGATTGAATGTAGGGGGTGAACGCCGAGCTACCACCTGTAACTAACAAAGAGGGAAGGGATTTTGTCTTAACATAAGCACTCAATGAGAACAGAAACTCTGGTCGAAATTGTACTTCATAAAATGAAGTTAGATAAGTTGGAACAGGTATTATCCTTGAGGGGATGTTAACATATTATATACAAACCCTCGAAATGGATTGAGAAAGTATTCTCAGAAATAACAAAGGAACATACCGTTCAAGTATCGGCTCTTAAGTAATACCCAAAATAGTCTTAAGTAGACCCCAATAGATCCAGTACCTATCATTATTCTTATCTCCTCATGAGGTCGGTCAGGGAATCTGAGCGGGGCAGTTTTGCATCACATTTCGGGCACTCGTGGAACTTTTGTAGGTGGATGTTCTCGTGATGGCTCAACTCCAACCTGTGGGTATAGGCTTTCACGCATTCATCGCAAAGATATCACTGTCTGAGGTGTTTGGAAATCTCAGGTGCTGATAGGCGTGGTTCTGTGTTCGATGGAGCGGTGCCCGCTTAGGCCCGATCTATGAACGTACGAGCTTCCGCAGTGTTCACGTGTGTATCTCTGCTTGAGACGCTTGGTAATCTTTGTGGTTTTGGTGCCTTTCTAGCCCTTAACAAGGACACCATTCTTTTCTCGCAACGACACATACAGAATCTTCATCTGGGAGTTCATTCAGTGTCTTAGAGATTTCATCACGGTCTCCTCACAGTAGTATTTTTTCCTCTTCGAGACGACTCTGTACAATAATACTCACTCTAAAACTTATTCTAACACAATGGCACTGACGCAGTCTTGCTGTTAGACTAAAACATGGAATGGGTATCTGTGGCCTTCGCCACTACATCTCAAACTTACCATGGGAGTCGCCAACAACTCGTTGGACGGCTCCACCTATGGTGTCGCCTCACGTGGCCGACACGTCAATATTTCCTGTAACCTGTAAGGGGAGCTACTCATCAAAGAATTCTGTCACAGCCAATCTAATGCTGGGAAGTCTGGACCAAAATACTTGGTCACCTACTGTCACCTAAACTTACCAGGGTAAACACCCTAGGAAGCGCTTGTTACCTAGGGCACCCCATGTGAATTGTTTCCAATGTAGACATTTACACTAATGTCCTGTACGAATAACGACTAAACAAAGAATCCTGTTACAGCAAATCTAGTGTTGTGCAACTCAGACCGGAATCTCTGGCCACCCATACCTGATTCTCATGTGCAGTGTCAGTCCCCAACAGTTAATAGTATCAAATAATAACAATACGATACAAATTACCCACACTCCAAAGGGCCTGCTTGAATCGGTAATGTCAACAAACCACTAGTTAGGAAAACCTCCTATTATCGCCCAACCACGCGCGAAGTAAAATGTTTGATCATGTTCGCCTAAGCAATCCCTCCCACTAAAATAGTAAGCCGAACGTTATTCAGTGTCCAGCCGTGTCACCTCATTTCATTTACATCGTCCTAACATACCACAGGACCTGGAAGAGATAATAAGTTTAGTACGCAAGGTCCTGACTCTCGGCCCGCGTCCACCATCTTGGAACCAAAAGTAAACACTAGGTGGCCACCCACGCTACTCGTTACTAAAATTACCAGCGAAACACAGTTTCTGGTTCCGGGAGTGACATCAGCTTCCGGAATACAACCACGTGAAGGCGAGCCGAGAACCACCAAGAAGAATTTGGCCAACAATCTCCTTAAATCCTACGGGTTAGTAGCCTGCCTAACATGCTAAGAACAGTAGAAAGAAGGCTGAACTCACCAAGTCTCGGAATGGTCAGGTCGAGGGGCCGGCGCTACGAGGAGGGCGACTCCCGGCAACGAACGAAGAAGAGGGGGCGACGACTACTACAAGTCCGGCTTAAAACAATCTTGTCCTGGCTTCCCTTGAAAACAGTCTGGCCGAAGCCACTTGGATAAATAGAGTACTAATCACTGGCCGGGAATTGGATCGGCAGAATCACTTGGCAGAACCAACCCGGAAATTAGGTGTTCCAATCACAGGCGGGGAATTGGATCCAGAAAATTACTTGTTTAAAATCACTAGAATTAAGTATATACAGAGAAAAAATTACGAAGCGGGCTACTGGGCTGGGTAGCACCGCGCCAGGTCACTAACGCACCGGGCCCAGCGGCGTAGCTGTCGGCGACTCGGGAGGATACCATCGTTGAACTCCCGGTAGTCGTGGACCGTGATCGTCCCGTCTGTGGTCCTCCGCGTGACGTGCGTGAACCGGGCCAAGTTAACGCTGGGGGTCCGGTTCCACGCGTTGATGGCACCCAGCTCGATGTTTATCTTCGGGACGGCTTTGTTCATCCATCGCTGGATGGCCGAATCATCACAAAGTCGTTCCCATTCCAGGCAATTAATCCCGGTCAGTTGCGCGATGGTGAATTGACAGGAGGCCGGATGACACTTGAAGTTAGTCACAATGTCATTTAGTACTTGCACGTAGTGTGCCGCCGCCGTGTCCACCTTGGAAAAGCGTGGTAACCAAAGCTCCAGGTCCTCGTCCCAGGTAAAAAGGTCGTAGATCGACGGGACAATGACGAGGACATCCTTGGGCCACACGGTATGGTGGGCAAAGGCTTGACCTCCAAGGTCGGCGGTGGTGGCCTCTTCGGTGCTGACAATCTCCGCCTCCGCACCATCCGCCTCAATTAATGGGAGAAAGTCTGTGAGGCCGGCGACCCTCTCGTCTCCGAAAACCACAAACTTGACCATGGTGAGGCGTAGAGAATAAAAAAGTTAAAATTTGGCTAAGACAAAACTGAGGTACGTCCGCACCAAACAAAATAATAACCGGCACTGATTAAAATGACGTCAAAACGAGGCTAATTTGGGAAACCCCTTTTTGATCCAAAAGATCCAAATTTCGAAATCGGCTAGCATGATCAATCCATCGCATAAATTTTTACAAAACCTGTGCTAAACTAAAGCTTAGGTCCCCAACCAACATAATCAAGCGCCAGAATTAATTCATATCGGCTCAAAATGTCAGGTCGAGCCTTCAAACTTGAAAGTTTGATCGAAGCAGAAATTTGCCATCCGGGCGCTTCGCGCCTGAAGGAATCATATCGAGGTCAAACCCTGGGGGGGAACTCCAGTCAAGCGTCCCGCTAAGTACACGTGTACTAAGTATAGCTGGCGGACGCGTGACAGGAATGGTGGTATTTTCTGGTTCCAACTGCTCGGTATTGCTAAACCTGATACAGAGACCTTGTATTTATTGTAAATAATGTGGTTCTGATTGAAGTTCGATTGAAATTTGACACGCATTGTACAATGAAATGTGTTCGCTCAAAATGACCGAATTCTCCATGTTGGTTTCTGTTGTGTTAGACTTGTTCTGAAATTGAATTTGATGGACACTTGTTACTCTTAGAAGTTTAAGACAACCCTACACTGTATATATGTTGAGTTCTGTCGACTTGTGTTACAAATTACAAATGTCAGAATCTGTACATGCATGTACTAAGGAAAAACCCAACTCTATCACTTTAAGCACGAGTGTCATAAATCTTCATCCTCTAAAACTGAGTACGCCTGTTTATCAACATGATTATGTCACCATTTACTTATCATACAATGATCATGATTCACTAAAACTTACCTTGTTACCTTATGAACCTGTTCCGCTATCCTTGAGCCTTGGGCTAATGTAATCATTGAACTTACCTTGTCATCTTGTGAACGGATGACATGATTCTTAAGCCATAATATGGGCTAACAATGCTAGGAACTCTTCCTGAAAACTTCATGTTTATGAACCTTTTCAACGTGATCTCAAGTCTTAGCATGGACTACTGGAAATGTACTTATGTATTAAGTAAAACTAGACATATGAATGTAACTTTGTTTACAATTCTTAAAAGAACTTCTGAATTTATTGACACTGTGCTGAATGTACCACGAGAGTCAAGGCCACCCCACCATGGTTTAACAAATATATCCAATCATCAAAATTGGGAGTTCATTATATTCATTTGGTTTGAGCTATGTCGTCCACCTCCTTAAACTCAAACACCTGACCGCCGTCGAATGTACTAATAGCTTAGTACTTTTAATATATTGTCATGTTATATAATCCAACAAGGATCAGGCTTAGCAAGTCTACTTCTAGTCTAAATATCTTGCGCTCCTAGCGCCACCTGTTAACCAGTATAAAAGGTGTTGCAAGGTAGAGAGCGAGCAGTTAGTGGTTAGTAGTCACTAAAGTTTTAGTGAGAATGTCAGCTAAGTAGGTTTAGCCAAGGAGTTATACTTGGAGTAAGTACATCGGCTCCGTGTAACAGACTGGAGTTTACCAATACCCACTACCTCGGACATAGGATTGTGATAGAGCTGAGTACTAGAATGGTCTAGAAGGTGTTGGAGCAACTCGTGTTCTAAATGTGGTTGATTGCTGATAGGAGATGGGAGGTGGACTGATGAAGACTTATACATGGTGGCTTTGACTCGGGATGAGATGTTTACTGAATAAAAACCCTTTCATATTAAGAAGCTTCCTCATCGTTCATTTCTTTTGAACTATTGGGAAGTGGACGGACAAACTTTAAAAGCAGTCTGAATTACTCAGGCATTCTGAATAAACGACTCATGAAGACTTGGATATACACGAGCATTACGCAGTCTTAAATCAAACATTAACAATAGTTCAGTATTCAACCCATTTCTATTTTCTCAAATCATAACTTATTTCACGTGTGCTTTTTACCTAGGCCTATAACACAACCACAGACTTCACATTTTTACCATTGTTATTTTTCATCATTTCAAATAAGATATTTTCACTTTAATCTGACTTTCACTCATATATAATGCTGTTGTTGGCTATATCTTACACACAATAAGCAGTGGGACCTGGAATTTCAGATGTAAGAAGCACACTTATAAATACTATTGCTGGTGTGAAACGTGCCCTGCATGTGGTTCGTTTGTTTCATTGTCGACTGGTTGTCACATAATTGACAAATCTTACTACAGATGTAAGTAGAGATTAAACAGCAGCCCCCTTGACAGTGTGTCATTATTTCCCCCTGTTGGAGGGGTGTTGTCAGGTGGTGGGCGATAAAGGGGACTGTTGAGGGCCTACAGCATCTGTCTGGGGATTACAGGAGGGCTACACGGAGTGGGAACATGTATCATAAGGTCATTATCACAATTAAGTGGCATTTGTCACGGGAATATTAGAAACTGTTCTTTATTTCTGTATCATTTTGAAGTTTCTGACGTTTTTTTTGGCTAGGCGATACAGGGGCCAATAAAGTATTTCGCACTTGTCACGAAAATTTCAGAAACATTTGATTATTTAGGTATCATTGGTTATATAGAATACCTCTTAAAAGAACGATTTTTGGCTTGTAGATATTGAAGTAAAGAGAGTTAATTATCTGTTATATCAGGTGTACTTGATTATTCGTAGTTAATTCTGGATAATAGCTAGTTCCTAACACAGTCTCCACTTCGTTTGACTGCTGTCGTCCAATACATAATCATAGTTCCAACATCATGTAAGACATAACACTCACGTGAAAGGATGTTCTTTGTTAATATTCTCCTGTGTATTGCCATTCCATGACAAGTTCTCAATTGACAATAATCAGCTCCAAGGAAGGAATCCCCTCAAACACACTCAGTCAACGCTCCCGCCTTTCCTACACAGTCTTTCTGCTTCTATTCCAATCCAGGACTCAGCTTCTAAGACTCAACCTTTCTAGGATGGTTACTCACACAACGTTCAGCAACTCTGACTGAGCTTGAGTGGAGTGCGCCCCTTTAGTATGATAAGTCACACAAAGACTCCTCCTTTAACCAGAGAGTTATGGCTAAAGCGTGCGCTGTTCTAAACCTAATGCTGTAAAGCCTACACGAGCATGGACTGGCCATCCGCATCAGTACAATATAGGGGCTGATACAGGTTTTCGCATAAGGCCAATTTAAGTACTGAAAACATAGTGCATCTGAGTGGACACGTGGGACTTGTTCTCTTTGTCAAGTTTAAATCCCTAACCAAAGAGCAGGGGGAGGGAGGGTGCTGAATCCCACTGGATCCGTCACTGAGGCATTATATCTAATAGGAGAGAGATTTTCACTACACGTCTTTGTTAATTAACTGTTCCATCTCAAATCATACCAGTTTTTGCATATTTGCAAGAGAACAGCTGCAGCTGGTAGCTCAGATCTGACTTGGAAATAATAAGCCCTAAGAACATTGCTGCGTTTGAACACAAAAATCGTACAGTACATCATTGTCTCCGTAGTAATGTTTGACAAATATCTTCAGATAATTCTGATCTTCCACATATTATGGGTGACAGTCATATAGATTGATGTAAATCTACATAATTTAGTATACCTATATGACATAGGTATCAACGTATGTACAAGTGGATGAACAGATTATAAATGACAATGTTTAGTTATATAGATGAAATTAATGGAATCTTGTATTGTGAAGATAGACAAATAGACAGACAAACACCCATGGAATAGCCAAAGCTGATATTATTCTGCTTCACCAGATGCTAAATTCGGTTACCAATTTATAGGCCAAGGAACTGACGGAGCAGAGCTGAATTTAACCAATTTCAACTTTGAGGATGAAATGTAGGAAATGATTTTCATGATTAATTTTTTTGTATGAAAATTAAACAGAGTTCGGGTTGGCAAATTTACATAGACTGGTCTTACATTTGTATCATGACAGAAGCCCTTACTCACCTCCCCAGTGGAAGTCCCAGTTGCGGTTGGGGTCGGCGCCCCTACAGGGACTGGTGGGGTTCACTGACCTCGTCTTTCTCCACAGCCGGTCCTACAGGAGAGAGAAACATTGGAAGCGTTTGAAGTTAAGTAAGGAAATTTATAAATCAAGTATGAAATTCAAGGGTAAAAGGTAGTCGCACCTGATGACATTCATTTTGAAATTCTCATTATCCACACCTTAGCATATATATATCTTTGGAAATTACAGTCGCAAAGTGTATCAAAACTAAAAGGCAGTCACATCTGATGAGACCCAGTAGAAAGAATATTGTAATTTAGAAAAATGTAAAGGATGGTACAAACCATGTCTGTTATGACTGGGCAGGGACTATAGTATACAGCTTCTGAGTCAGTTTTATCTGGTAACAATGCAGGGCTTATATCATTGAGGATTTCCAGAAAATGCTATACTAACATTAACAGAAGGATGAGTTATGAAATGTGTTATGTAAGGAATCTCAGTGTAGTAGGCCTATCAAAAGAAAACTTACAAAAATGTTTTTGAAACTTCTTTCCTTGATATCCGTTATGGCAGGTCAAATTTTGGTACAAATACCCTGTCTCTTGTGTCTTAAAAAGGCTGTCAAAAACATTTCTTTTTGTTCATTGTTCATATCAAAGTGAGAACTCACAGTTGTCCAGGTGTAGACGTAGCCGTCTGGGTTGGATACGGGCAGGATGTACCAGACGTATCGTGACAGCAGGTAGCGGGTCTGCATGTCGGCTTTGTTTCCCTGCAATAACTGTAACACAAGATTAAAAGAACATGTTATATTAACCAGGTAAGTTGCGACTTTTTTGGTAAGTATATTACATAATAAGATGGCACATGCATAACAGCTATGTTCTTGATAGTGAGGTTGAAACCTCACTGAATCAGAATGTTATTATAATGTTACTTTTTTGGTGAGGTTAAGACCAAACCATAACAGAACATCATAAGAACATTCTGTTTTGGTTGAAGAACGTAACCAGAATGTTGTAATAACGTCACAGTGCAATATCAAAATAGTATGTCGCAACAACGTTTTTGGGAGTCATCAAAAGAATGTAACAAGAACCAATACAAAACCAACCAGAACATTGCTGCAACGTTATAATAACGTCACATCCTTGGCTGGGTAGAGACAGATATTGGTACGTGTCTTTTGAAATGAAGAATTTTGATATACTTTATCTATGGGTATTCTAGGCTTTCCATAGTATAGCAACAGTTCCACAGGGTAGAATTATAACATTATTTGGATTGATACACATGATTTGATGCAATAGATATTTTCATCGCTATAGAATAAAACATTAAATGGTATTTTTCAGAGAGCTTCCAGGCCGAATACCATAAATGCTTATTCTGAAAAATATTCAATGCCCTGTCCCAACCCCTGGCTCATTTATCTTAATGACCTCTTTTCATTGTGACGCTGCGGTAAGAGCGATTTCCCGACCCGCCAGACCTTTTATTGTACTGCAGCTTAAAGCCATTTGAAGCCAGCTTGAATCATGTTGTTAAGGTCCACTACTCTTGTGGAGCGCACGTTTCATTCTGTGTACTGATAGATCATGTCTGGTTTGTGTAGTCTGTACAATGTTGAACAGTGCTCCGAGCGTATCATTGCTCGTTCGATTGGCGTGGGCGGCCTACGCCTTGTCAACAGGCTGATCGCTTTTAGTGTTGGTTCTCTCGACAGTAACGCTTGATTTCTTTGTTTGTTTCATTGGATGAATGCATTTCATGTTTGTACACAGACAGCGACAACGAACAATGAACACAAAACAGTGCCTACCACATTTTTGATGTTTAAAAGAAATCTGTCTTCATGAGCTGGGCACTAATGCTAAAGCCCTGTAACATGTGACTCCGCTGACCGGAATTGTTTCTCTTTCATTTTCTACTAATGGAGTATGAAATGATTAATATAAAGCCAAAATATTGAAATACTCCTTTTGATTGATAACACATGGGGCGCCTTTGAAAATACGACTAACACTGGTTCATCTTGTACAACAAGTAATTATGAACTCACAATAACAGGAGAATATCCTAGACACAAAGGTGCCTTCCATTAAGTACGTACGCATAATTGATAGGGAGTTTTATTATACCTTAGTGTGATACAAGGTTAGTAGTTAAGAGTTTAACTCAGGGCGATACAAACATGGGTGATAACCAGCCTTGTATCACACTGCAGTGCGATACAGAAACTTTTTATTTTTCTAAAATTCATGAAAAAATGAAATCATTAAGAATTAAAAAATCTAACATTTGCATTATCTGCACGATGTTCCTAGCTACATTTTACTGCTTACTGTTTGTAGATTTGATGGATATCAAAAGAGTTATATGAAAAAAACATGAAAAAATGTGCAGCATCACAGTCCCACCATCACTGATTGCTGTGCATCCTTTCTGGGGAGCTCAGATCTAACAGAAAAGGTATAATAAATCCATAACCAACCGCGAAGGGAGTACTCGGGCAGTTATCACCCCTCGCCGGGACCCCGATATCAGCCCTCGGCCGGCCCTTCGGGCCCTGGCCTCGGGCTGATATCGGGGTCCCGGCTCGGGGTGATAACCGCCCTCGTACTCCCTTCTTGGTTGGTTGTATGTATTTAGCAAACTCGACGTCTCTCGATACGTTAACGCATCTCAGAACTTCTAAGGTGTATCCTAGACAAACGCCCATGGAATATAAAAACTACGTACATTTATATTTACAGTGTTAACCAAGATATATACTTTTTAATGAACTGTTTCTGAAAGGAATTCAGGTCGCTTAGATAAGTGATACGTTACGTTTACGTTTATGGGATACGTTGGAGGTGCCAAAACTTCCTATTATAAGAAACGTTCAGACCCCTACATACGCATTGGTTTTGAACAGGAAGAAACACATACTTTCAAATTTCTCCTCACCCTCTTGATCAGTACATACTTAATGAAAGGCTCTTTGTAAATAATTATATTTATTGTAATACCGATGCGCTATATGCAATAGAAATGTGGAAAAAGGGAGAACTTCACACACACCAATGTCCTAGTTAACAGTCTAGGCTCATGCAGAATACACAATAATTATGTCTGTTTTAAACTGTCAAAACACTTGGGCTATATTATAGTCTGTAATGGGTAGTAGAGGACATGTAAACAGATTTGGAGAAAAACTTGGCTTATTTAATTCTTATTGATTTTTTCATGAATAGACTTAATCTATTAGTCTATCAGTTTATGATATGAATATTTGTTCCAAGTTAGGAAAAAGTATTTAAAATCACATGAACCGACGTTACTGACCTTGTCGATGATGTGGAGGGCGGTGGCGGGGGCGATCCACTCCCGGGCGTGGATGCCGGCGTCCACCCAGATCACTGGCTTGTCCTCGTCAGGGGTGCCGATCTGCCGTACAAAGGGAGACACGTTGATTCTTCTTACCACAGATAACTTATTTCATGTTTTCTTTTTACCTGCAATTCACTGTATAGAAATATTCCTGTAATACTCTTGATAGACGTCGTCAAACAAATAGGTCTACAAGTCCATTTTAACAAGAAGGTTTTAAGGGCCATACACACTAGGCGATTTTACTGGCGACCAGCGATGCCAAGGGCACCATAGTGCCAAAAATGTCCCGGCACAATTGCTGGGTGTTCACAATCCCTGGGGGATTCCCTGTGGGTATGGTGTGCATTCTCGGCGACCGGTGACAGACAAGAGGATTGCCAGAAAGGTCGGCGGGACTTTACTGGCAAATTTCGGGATCGCCGGTTGCCAGGAAAATCACCTAGTGGGTATGGGGCTTTAGTTATAATAATATTATAATGCCATTATTAATGAACATTTTTCTATGAATCATGACATTATTAGATTTTGTTGTTTATCATGATTGTAAACTAGCATTGAGATTTTTCACTGTTGATATAATATATGATTATTATTTCCTTTCTTTCTTTTTTAAACACTTTTTTTGACAACCTCCTGTATGAACATATTCTTCCAGTAGCACGAATTGGTATTATATGTATTGTACAGGATTCTAGGACAACTACCCCTGGGACAACTACCCCTGGGACAATTACCCCTGGGACAACTACCCCTGGGACAACTACCCCCTAGGACTATTACCCACTAGGACTATTACCCACTAGGACTATTACCCACTAGGACTATTACCCCCATAGGACAACTACTCATGGGACAACTACCCCTTAGGACAATTACCCCTTAGGACAATTACCCCTATGGGTAGGACAACTACCCCTTAGGACAATTACCCCTCTAGATAGGACAATTACCCCTATAGGTAGGACAATTACCCCTTTAGAACAACTACTCCCCTTGATAGGACAACTACCCCCACAGGTAGGACAACTACCCCCCTTGATAGGACAACTACCCTTATTGGTAGGACAACTACCCCCATTGGTAGGACCTGCCCTTGGTGTTCAGGGCCGGGCAAAGGAGGGGTAGGTCTACCAATGGGGGTAGTTGTCCTACCAAAGGGGGTAATTGTCCTATCAAAGGGGGGTAGTTGTCCTACCAATAGGGGTAGTTGTCCTACCAATAGGGGTAGTTGTCCTATCAAGGGGGGTAGTTGTCCTACTAAAGGGGGTAATTGTCCTATCAAAGGGGGGTAGTTGTCCTACCTAAGGGGGTAGTTGTCCTACCTAAGGGGGTAGTTGTCCTATCGAGGGGGGTAGTTGTCCTACCAATGGGGGTAGTTGTCCTATCAAGGGGGGTAGTTGTCCTATCATAGGGGTAGTTGTTCTATCATTGGGGGTAGTTGTCCAATCTGTAGGGGTAATTGTCCTAAAGGGGTAATGGTCTTATATATAGGAGTAGTTGTCCTATCTAAAGGGGTAGTTGTCCTATAGGGGTAGTTGTCCTATGGGAGTAGTTGTCCTACCCATAGGGGTAATAGTCCTAGGGGGTAGTTGTCCTAAGGGGTAGTTGTCCCAGGGGTAGTTGTCCTATGGGGGTAATAGTCCTAGGGGGTAATAGTCCTAAGGGATAGTTGTCCTAGGGGGTAGTTGTCCCAGGGGTAGTTGTCCCAGGGGTAGTTGTCCTAGGGGTAGTTGTCCCAGGGGTAGTTGTCCTGTCACCATTGTACAGTTATGAAACATGAATATGAGTATGAGCAGATACATTTATAAATTACAATCAGTGTTCAAAGTCATTATCAGTGGATAAAGGTAATTTGTTACCAAGGCATCAGCACAAAGTTTTCTAATCACAGTCTTGATTTTGACCTTGTCCGTTGCCCTTTGCACATCAGCAGTCAACATTTCCCGTATTTTGACACACCTTGATTCAGAGCTCTTCAGGTAAAGCTCATATTTCTGTTTTGATTTCCTCTTAAATTTCACATTTTTATTACTTCTTAACAAAATAAGAGTTTACTCCTCCTGTACATCAAACTGGAATCATGCTCGTGCCATCTCAATTTCAGGGATTGAATTCTGTATCTCTTGTATAGCTCATTCACAGATACTAGCAAATGTAAACCATTATCAATATATTTAGTTGCTCTCTCTTGCAATTTTTCTAGTCTGTTGTAATAAAATCTGCATAATCTATAATAGGCAAAATTGTCTGATTGTAGACAGTTTTTGCTTTATCTGATGTAATACTATTTTGAACCTTCCTGTATTTCAAATTTACAAATTCATTAAAAGTGAGTTTGTTATCGATCACAAGACCTAAATAACTATAGCGCCAGGTCAAATAGGCTATAGATTGAAAACTTTGTTATAGTCCCTTTTGTCCCTTTTGCAATATTATTTTGTTTATATCCCAGCTACCTCCCTAAGTCGCAGGAGGCTGGCAATAAAAGACTGGTAAAGGCTCGGCCTTGATACAGACGTGATCGATGCTTCCAATATCGGCCCTGGGAACAAAGCTGTAAGACACTACCAGAGGGCCGATACGAACCATGGACTACTGTTGCCGTAATAGTGTGGGAAAGCCGTCTAGGAGAATTCATAAAATATATTCAAAGTGATAATTGACATGGACCTGATCAAAGTAAATGATAGAATTTACTCAAACATTATTTCTGCTCAGGCCAGTCATACATTTGTAACACATGCTGAAATGGTATTTTGAGTCTGGATCGAAAAGTCCATTTTTAGAATGAGGCACGGCTACTTCTTGACCAGAGAGGATCACAGAACAGAGCTGAAGCCATTGGCCTTGAGACCCTGATGACCTTGAGACTCACCCTGATGACCTTGAGACTCACCCTGATGACCTTGAGACTCACCCTGATGACCTTGAGACTCACCCTGATGACCTTGAGACTCACCATGATGACCTTGAGACTCACCATGATGACCTTGAGACTCACCATGATGACCTTGAGACTCACCATGATGACCTTGAGACTCACCCTGATGACCTTGAGTCTCCCCAGCCAAGGTACGAGGTAACGGTCATGTTATGCAACCATACTTTTTCGGTTTGTCTGTTACTTACTAAATTGTCACATAACTGTCATAAGCATTATTTTTCTGGGAGGTTGAGACCTAACCAACACAGTATGTTCTCATAATGTTCTGGTGAGGTTAGGTCAAGATAAAATTAAAATAGAATGTTATTGTGACATTCTGATTAGGTGAAGTCCAGACATCACTTAAAGGAACATTGTTGTGACCTCCTGACTAGGGGAGGTCCTAGCTTCATCTAAACAGAATGTTAGTGTGATGTTCTGATTACATCAGGTCTTAACTTTACCTAAACAGAATGTTACTGTGACTATCTTATTAGGTTAGGTGTCAACCTAACCTAAACAGAACGTTATGGTGACATCTTCATTAAGTGAGGTCTCAACCACACCTAAACAGAATGTTATTGTAACATTCTTATGAAGTATCAGCCTCATAAATAACATTACAAAAATGTTATTAGAACGTCACAATGTAACATTGCAACAGTTGGTTGCAGCAACGTTATTGGGAGTCATCAAAAGAACGTCGCTGTAACCTAACAGTGCAACATAACAAGAACCAATCCAGAACATTGCTAGAACGTTGTTAGAACGTCATATCCTTGACTGGGTCACCCTGATGACCTTGAAACTCACCCTGATGACCTTGAGACTTACCCTGATGACCTTGAGTGGCCGTCCCTCCGAAGTATCCCCGATGCTGAACGTCTCGCAGGTCGGGCCGCAGTCACTCGCCTGGGTGTCCAGCCAGTCTGAAATCTGACAGTGCTAACAGATTAACCGCAAGAAAATGGTTAAAATCACTAATCATTTACATTTCAGTGGCCAAAGATCGTGCATGAGGTTCACTCCTGATAGTTACCAACTTGTTGGTAGGCCTAACTATCATAAGTTCATCTTGTGATCCTTGGCTCATGACTTTTGGGGTACCAAAAGGACGTGGGGTTGTATTATGCCTATATTTCATCTCCAGATGTTAGCCATTGGTTCCAAAAGTCGGAAATCTATGTCAGAAATACCAAAGATTGCCACACAAAACACGAATCTGGAGCCAAACATCGCATAGTAGAATTACGACATTAGGGGAGGGTTCCTCAACAATTCTGTAACAAGCCAAGATATGCAACTCTGACCGTCGCCTATGGGATTTTAGGGACATTGTCAATGGTGGCACCCTTTATTTGTGGTCTGTGAAACCATTTCAACTTGTGTTCAGTTTAATATTTTTCATGATGTCATAGATCATGTGTTTATGTTATGAAAGAGACGGACGGCTGTGTCTTCTGAATAGTTTGCACGGACTCTCACTGGGGATAACACTGCAGTGACATTCACATCTGACCGTTACAAATTAGCAATCTTTGTGAGGCTGTTTTATTGTTGGTTTCATTCAGACTCAGAGTGGTGTAATCTGTGAGCTAAGATCACGTTTCTCCATCCTATATGTCCTACAACCAATCGGAATTCCTCGTGAGAATAATGAGATTCGTGATGAGATTCTTGCAATAGGCCTAGGTAAGAAAACCTTGCTATCAGGTAGACTAGCTGGTAGTATGGTATAGAGCCCTGGTACTAAACGGGTCCTGGCTCTGAGGGTTGTGAATTAGTAACAACCTCAAGTCTCCATCACTCAATATGTTTATTTTTGGAGCGGGACCGACGTGAGAAAGGCTGTAGGGTCCTTCTTCGGAGATAATAACAAAACATTGATCTCATATGCTGTAAGTTTAATTTTGGTTAAGATCATTCAGATTTGTACCAATATCTATCCTGCACAGATAAAAAAGACGTCCAACACACTCCTTACCTCGTCAAAGGTGTGGTAGATTGACATGTTGAAACCCATTGCCTCTGATTCGGGGATGGCCCTCTTCTGGGCCTCGATCGAGCTGTTCAGAAATATAAATACCAACTTAGTTATTGATTCTATATCCTTTATTTTGAGACTCATCAAGTAGCGTTAAGGTCGCATTCCATACCAAAAATACATTATCCACTTTCTGCCTACTCTCTGCCCACTTTGGGAGCCAAAAGTTGACCGAAAGTGGGCCGAAAGTGGTGACAGCTGATTCACACTTGTAAAATCGGCTGCCAATAGATGTGATTGGCATGAAGAAATTAGCAACATGTTAGTAAATCTTATCGGCAATACTGCTGATTGAATATTGGGGATAGTATTTCGGAAAAGTAAATCGGTGGCACATCACTAAAACACTTTTGGTATATGGATTACAGACTTTAGGATATATGGTAAATGAATAGAAATAAGTATGCTAAGACGAAATATTGAAACACGATACTGACATTGGCATTGAGAGACCTTGACCTACCTCTGAAGGTCCTTAGTGGAGAAGGAGTACCTGACCTTGGAGTCGTCGAGCTGACCCACAAGGTCATCCACCACTTCCGGTCCCACCCGGATGTCCACACTGCGTCTGACCACGGAGGGTGCGCGCCAGAAGTCGTACTGCAGGGTGAGGGTAACAGACGAGGTTATTGAAAATCGCATTCTGCATACAATAATATATATATACATATAATTATAATAGGCCTATCTGTATATATATTATATATATACACATTTAGGCCTATTATATGTCTATATATATCATATATATACATATAGGCCTATTATATATACACATACCTGATGGGATCAGAGTTATTGCTTCGAATTAGATCCATTGAATCCTTAGAAAAGGTCCCCTCCATACAGTATCGCTCCTGCTAACTATCTATAATCTAACCAACAATGGCAACCGTTTCTGCAGGAAGACTTATAAATGCAATATATGATGATACCATGCATGTGAGCGGATTTTCTGCCATTTTTTGAGATGCAAGATCCCCCTTCTCTCAATACGTCTCCGGGTTAACCATGTAAAACACAATGACACAGACTATGAACAAGGAGGTGAGATTTGCTCTGAACTAACCTTTCCGAAGCTGTTTGAGTAGAGGTGCTCCATGAGGTTCATGTGGCCGTCGTGCTCCGGCCAGATGCGGACCACCGAGTGTCTGAAACACAATTGTCCCTGGGTAAGAAGGTTATCACTTTTACATGTGGATAATATAATATTTCCCAACCAACGATAGCCGACTAATATAATTTAAACACCTGCAGACCAATTTGGACTGATTTTGTCTACAGGTCCCCTGGAGAAACCCTAGAAAAAATAAACTAAAATATGTTATCATATTCAATCTATAGTTGTTTTTTTTTTAAATAGAAAAAAATAAATGCTCATGCGCATGAATTTCAGAAATAACGATCGTTAGTTTTGTCAGCGTGTTAAACTTCTAATAATTATATAATTGATAAAAAATAATATAGGCCTACTAAAGCCTTGTGACTTGTCAACATATACGCCAGCTAGTATCCTAGTCTAGGCTAATCTAGGCTAGAATCAAGAATTAAATCATCCGTAATTGGGAGAATTGGACATGTTGATAGATAAGCTCTATGGTCGGTTGTACCGTTTAGGATATTCTGACCTTCTGTTTATCCGTTATTCATAACGAAACAAGATGAAACAAGATAAAGCAGGTGTTCATTTTGAATTGTAGAAATCACTATGGTCGACGTATCAAAATATATCAAACTACACAGCAATGCAAACCATATCGGTCATATTACTTTCGCCGTGTCTGGGTCTATATATATATATATATATATATATATATATATATACCAATTACACGCTTGTCACGGAATACGCATCCTATATAGGGGGTCTGGATGGGGGGGGGGGGGGGGTGTCCCGATCTCACCTTTCGATTTTAAGAACTAACTGGCCATGTCACCGTTGCACATCTAACAAAAAAAAACCGTCGAATGTCACTATAAGCTGTGTCGCATGTCGTTGTTAAGAAAAGGCCATGTTTTCAGAAAAAAAGGTCGTGTTTAGGGGTCTAGACCCATATCCTAGCTATGCCTTTTACCTGTAGGCCTAATGAGCATTTTGAGGCCTAGTATGATAAGTATACCTTACAGTCTATCTCCAAAATACGCATTTTGCCTGTATTGAACTGTAATTATGGTCGCATCTAGAGGCTAGTCTTTAACATGTATTATACCCCATACAGAGTAGCCCCAGAATACACATTATACCTATATTGAAATGTTAATATGAGCGAATTTTGAGACTTGTCTGGAAAGGGTAAACTAGTCAATAAAGTACGCTCTTAGTACTTCTTGCATGGTGAAAACGCGACTTCTCGCGCTCCGCACGTAACTTCAATATGGAAACTTTTCATGCTGACAGAGTAGTAGTATACGGAAATGGGAGTTAGCACCTGGTTTGAAGAAGTAGGAAGCAAACCAATGGCGCGCCATGGCAGTCACTATAAACTCTAAATACACCATGACTCCTTGTCTTTAATGTCTTGAATAACAGTGACCAGGGTTTCATACACAGACACCATGTTGGTTGGTGCGCAATAGGCCCTATATATATGGACAATTGTTTTCTCTATACCGATATGGTTGGGGTGTGTGTGAAAAAGGTGAAACCTATATGTTAGTATGGAGTTTTAGCAACCCCGACACATCTCAATACGTTAACGTATCTCAAGACTTTCAAACCACCTCACAGACTTTTGTTGCCATATATGTAAAAGCCAATCATTTATTTATTCTTAGCACAGGTACAGAAGTATACTCCAAAAGACATAACTTTGACATTATTTGTTACAGCAGAGATATGAGATCCGTTGCGATTGCGTTATGGGATGCGTTGGGGGTTGCTCGAACTCCCTATTGTTAACCTAATACGCCCACGTCCAACCCACATTTCTTGACCCATAACATTCCATTTCTGCACAAGTCTACCCCCTTCATTACACCCACACACCCACGAATTGATCACGTGTTCAACAAACACGTCACACATACGTAACTACGGCGGCTGTCCCCTCTACACCAAAGTCTCGCCTAATCCCGTCAACAATCTCGCCAAATCTCGCGTCGCGCGGTAAAGGCGCCAAAATGAAAAGGCCCTCCGCGGGAGATTTCAATTTGGCGGCTCTAGCCTTGCGGGGGGTCGGCGCTCCGCTATGCAAATGGCCGCCGCCGGATCGACGCCAATTCACGTCTTTATTGTCCTCGTGACGTAGTAGGTCACGTGATATTTCCCCAAATGTCGGCTGCAAGCCGCAGCAGCCGACATTTATCCAATCGTAGCAGTCTGAGATTGGCCTGACGAATCCATTGCATTAATTGTCGTGCCCGCGGCTTTATCCGGGCGTTTAGAGGGGAGGAAGTGCCGTAATGACTTGCTATTGAATTCATTCCGTGTCGCCGGCTAAACCCACTAAAAGCCGAGTCTATTGGGTGGAACGGGCAAGTGGTTTGATTGCATGCATGGAAACGACTCCCGTTTTGGAAACAAAGAATTAATGTCAGCTCTTTTTGCTTTTGATGTATTCCACAAAAGAGTCAAGGTCAAACAGTCCTTGTTTTCAGAAATCAGTTTGCTTCCTATAGTTACCAAGCTCTGTCCTCTCACAAAGAACCAACCTCATTTCGTGGGAAAATAAACCTCCTAAATCGTCTTTATTTGGGCCTATCTAGTAGAATAAACCCACGGTGACTGGGTGAGGACTAGTTTTTGTGCGCCGGCCGTAGCGGGTCAATAAAAATGATATCTTTGCTGCAATAAAGGGCAATAAAGTTAGAGTGCTGATAAAGTCCTCCTGCAATCAAAGGGTCCCCAGCAGTAGGCATGGAGGCAACCCAGTGCTGCTGATAAGGTACGAGGGGTCACTGGGCAGGGTTTCAAAATGAAAACAAAACTTATCTTTTTTTAGCTTACGAATCAGATATTTATGGAGAGCACAAACTAAAGGAAAAGGCCGAAAAACCGTAAGGTTAAGTTGGCATTTAATTCAATATTGGGTATTTCTTAATGAAATTTACACTTCACCCGCTAGGTGTGGGCGGAGTTAAAACTTTAGTGTTGTAACCAGAGGGTCCTGGTTTGGAGAGTTCAACTGAAAAGGGCAAGTGAAGGCGCAGGGAAAAAAAGAAATGGTTTGTTGCAGAACTGAGAGTTCTAACCAATGTACATCTATATTGTTAAGTATGTACCATTGTTTCTAAGTATGTTTCGTTATATCTGCTATATGTGGCCAAACCCCAATGGAACATGCTTCTTTGTGTAGCACTTGAAGTAAGAGCGGTACAATCCGGTACATTGTCTACATTGGTCTGGCCAATCCATAACATTATATCAGCATTAGAAATAACATTTCACCAATTGCTTAACTGTTCAATTACAACTTATGGTCTCTAGACTATGCAAATTAAGTCAATGAATAACGCCTATGGACATGAGGAATAGGAATCCGTAAGAAAAAGTAGACTTAACGGTCAGGTGACCTGAAGGCAAGAGTTACACTGATGATGTTGATTCTTGTTAAGTCCTCAAAGCCAACCCACGTCTCAACCCCCCCCCCCCCCCCCCCCCCCACACACACACACAGTTCATGGTGTTATATGAAGCTAGGGGAAAGCGCGGGAATTAGGGTTCAATCAACGTTAGCAGACTACTTTCCCATCCCGCCAACGGTCGAAGTCCCCCAGCACAATAAATGGAAAAAAGGAGTCAATACTGCAATACTATTTTGATGTTATTATGACATATGCTATCTAACCAATGATAACTACATTAAGTACCTTTTTAGAAAAGAAATATGCAATTGTTTAGTAAAAATGTAGAAAATTTTGATTCAGCATCGATACACCCCCACACCATAAAGCCCACGGGATTCCCCCATATACAGATAAATTAATAAAGGGAAAGTGTCAAGGGTCTTGCCATTATTTTTCTGTAAAACCATAATAGTACTGGTCTCTATATGTTGTGTTACCATGTTGCTACACGTCTTAAGGAATTGAATGGAAACGTTTGTTAACATTCTAAGGTGTTATGTCAAAACGGATAACGTCACAATTCAAAGACTGTGGTCCCCAAGCAGGTCACAACCAGCTATTAACAAACAGGAAGTGACCCATATCTATTGGTTGTGAGCAAATGATTCATATCATGATATATAGGGCATAATTATATCATTAAAATAATGATAACTGTAGTTAAAGAATAATTCATTAAACCGTATTGACTAGCTGCTAGGTACTGTACCTCGCCAACAAGTGGGTGCTGGGCAGGCTTTGAAGAAATATGACATCTCTCCATTCAAATCTAAACTATTTAAACGAGGCTTTTTAGCAGGAGAGGATCGACAATATTTAAGGGTTATATATAGTTGTATTTCAACTATTCGGTTGGCAGCAAACCTATTCTAAAAGATACATCAATTCCCTTGTGTTGTAGGGCCTGCCATCTGATTGTCTTTGTATATAAGTATTTTTGCCAGGATACTCGGGGTATGCTTGGAGAGTGACGGACGCCGTCCTGACTCTGGTGACGTCATTAGCCGCAGACGGCGCTGGTCGGCCTCATTGTCCCAGCGACCAGCGGAGGTCATAATGGCGACCAGAGGTCATTAATTAACGTCCTTTTGTCCCCGACGACCTGTCGTTTACGTTCTTCTCTTCTCCCGCGGCTACCACCCCCTCTGATTGCTACTGTGATAACAAAACAATTATGGGCCCGACTGTTCCCGGAGAACAGAACTCTTGCATATGGATGTATAGGCCTATGTTTCTCATTTGCACATCGACAGCCAAATACTGAAGGAAATCGATTCGCATCTTTAAACTTTTTTACACTTGCTGTTTTATCAACTGATCAAAGTAGGGGTTGGCTGTGGAAGCATCAAACCATTTACCATAGTTAGCTTTCAGTTTAATACTATGGGTCCAATGGGTCCGATAGAGGTAGTATTATTGGGTTTGATAATATAACATGCGGGATAACATGATATTCTAATCAAATTATGCTCAATACAATCTAATAGAGGACTCTGGCATATTGGATATTTTCCTCATATTTCAGTGCAATAGGGGCCTTCGATTTATTACTTCTGCACAAAGGGCGGTTAGGGGTCTAGGGCTTTAGTTAATTTGTAATGTGTATTTCATACTAAAGGGGGATGGGGGGTCTAGCATACATATCAAAATGCATACGTTATTAATAGACGGCCCCATATAATTATATATAAATTGCTCGAATATGTTGCCTGGAAATCCCGTAAGTGTAGGCCTATATGGTTAGATAAAACCGAGCTCGTTCATGTCCGGATTTTTTTTTCTGCTGTATCCTTTGCAGATTGTTCTGACTCACTTTTCCTTGCTCTTGCTCTCCCATTGGCAATGAATGTTTATCTGTCGTTCATTCAAAAGTATGATGGTTTTTTCTAGTATTAGTTATTGGCATGTCTTCATTGCATCTATGACCTAATCTGCCTAGATTCCTGAGGGATGTTTCACCAAAGCAGAAATCACTAAGACAACTTTAATTATGTAATCTTTTAGATAAATTATTGATTTCCAAACCATTTCATTACAATGTAATTTTACCCTAATCGGTAATCATTTATCAAAATTATACAATGATACATAGTGATACCTATAAATAAATATATAGGTACAACACTTTACATCTTCTTCATACTTTCCTCACTACTTTCTTTAACATTTAGACGGGTTTAAACGAATTTGCACATTGATAATATCTTAAAGAATCCCATATATGTATGTATCAGTACTTTCCTCATAGAGAAGCATCGACTACCTTATCTTCGAGGACTTGCTGGTCTGATCCAACCAATCACTCAGGAAACGAGCACATAGGCTTACAGAGCCATAGTCCAGTCTTGGTGTAGCTTTTGGTACTCTTTAGAGACTCCTTCGTTATTTGTGCATAAGGGACATACATCTGACACCTCATAATTGAGATCACTAGCAAGATCATTAGTGTCAGAGGTGTCTTGTTGCTCCACTGATAACTGGTATTAGTATTGGCATATTCCTGTCTTAACATAATTTTTGATTTGTCTTCCATTATATTTGGAACGATCATATGTTGGATCGTTTGTCTTCTTGATATAACAGTCAGGGATTCCTTTTCAACACATAGACACGGATCCGGATACGCGCACACACAAACGCAGACACAGTCACACACACACACACACACACACACACACACACACACACACACACACACACACACACACACACACACACACACACACACACACACACACATATATATATAAAAGACATATATAAATCGAGACTGCAAAGCTTCTTTGTGGCCCTATGTGGTCAGTTGCCTAGTGGCAAATCGGAAGAGTTGGGAATTACCCGGAATAGTCAGAGATAGAGGGTGGGGGGGGGGGAGGGGGAGCCCCTATGTAAAATTTAACCACCCTAGAATATTGCTTTAAAAATCGAAATTTGACAAAGAAATAGGATTCGTTCCGTTCATGGTTAACTGATATATCCACCTATTAGATAAATGGTCTCGCAGGTGTAAAAGACAACCTGTCCCAGCAATAGTATGGGCTTTGCTATTAAGGAAAGTACCTTTAGGGTGGGGGCCTCATTGAGCCTCATCAAAGGGGCTAGGGGGATCGTCAGGCCTAATCTACAGCCACAGTGTGCTATGGTAGATCTCAGTGAGTCGAAAGATTAGCTTTGTTTTACATCTTGACTTATACCTTATCATTTTAAGAACAATTTTAATGAAAGGCAGTTTCATTAAATCATTGTTAAACACTAAATTTGACAAACAAATAGATATAGAAGTAACTATACTGGCTTTTCTATAGACATACCCTGTCCAGTCAAGTTGTCTGACCCAAAGTCCCCCTTTTCACCCCCGTCATTCTCTGTACCCCGGTCACGGCTGTATCTCCCACAATCCCCTTCGGTTGGCCACGTGATTAGCGGCTCGCCAGTTCATCCGGGAAATTGACGTCATTTCCGCCTACCCTGGCGTCTGATTGGTGGACGTCTGATCCCACGTCATATCCGGCAGTGACGTCATGTGAGCCGGACAAAGCTCGTGACATAACATAACGTGAGTAAGTATAACAGGAGTGTTGCCGTAGACAGACATTTACATATATATTATTCGTCACCTCGTAGAACAATTAGATCTGATAACATTGGTCGGAGACTATGGATACTCAAAGGGTTGATTGTACATATGACAGTTCACCCATATACCCAGTTTTGTAAAGGTCACAAAACCTCGTTTTACTAAAATGCACTACTTCATATAGCTATAAGTAGCTAATCTGATGACCAGTTGAAATAAATGAAATGAAAAAAAATATGTATGCATGGAATGTATCATTCTGAATGAAAGTTGCTTGTTCTTATGTTCCGGTAAAAGCAAAAATTCAGAGTTCAAAGTATTATCAAATTCCATGTAGAATTTAAGAAATGGAAATGTTTGTGATGCTATTTTTAGTCCCTTTGGTTTCGCTACTTTACGAACACCATCAGACTAACACTTATCATTCCCTATGATTTGTCTTAAGATCATTTAACCTATAGAATCTTTACCAATCTAGGCATCTGCTTCAATACTTTTGTATCTAAGAAACCATTCTTTCATTATTGCGATTCTGCAATTGCGAAGAATTTTAAGACCATATTGATCTTTCCACATTGTTGCCTTTCACTAACCATAACATGCAGTTAATTGTCTACTCTATACTCCAGTCATACACGACAAGGTGCAAAGGTGAAATAGGTCACAGTTGGCAAGAGCAGGCTTCAACAGGTCACGATTGGATACGATTGGCAGGAACAGACAACTCCTAGCCAACCTGTGATGTAACAGAAATTTTCTGCAACCATACCTTTTTACTCAGTTTGTAACTTACTAAGATGGCACGTAACAATTACATTATTGATGGTGAGGTTGAAACCTTACCAAGTCAGAATGTTATTAAAACCTTATTTTTTGGTGAGGTTAGGACAAAACCAAAACCAAAAAGAATGTTATAAGAACATTCTGTTTGGGTTGAAGAACATAACCAGAATGTTGTAATAATGTCACAGTGCAACATCATGGCAGTACGTTGCAGCGGTGTTATTGGGAGTCATCAAAAGAACGTAACAAGAACCATATACAGAACCAACCAGAATGTTGCTGCAACGTTATAATAACGTCACATCCTTGGCTGGGATGCCTCCAATGGCCAGTCATACACAACAAGACACAGAAACAGGTGAAGACAGGGGACTCGGGCATTTAAATTCAACTGAGACACAGCCAATCGTAAACAACAACTACAGGGGCATTTGTGTTTATCAAAATTGACAGGGAGACCTTGGCATTTCTTAAATTATACGTGGGACATAGCTAAACACTAGCGGCAATGCCAGGGGACACAGGCGCTTCTCAAAATCGTCAGGAAACACAGGGACCCCCATCAGATGGGGTGGATACAGGTTTCGAAAAAAGAAGGAAAAAAAATAGGGGGGGGGGGGGGGGTCCACATATAGGGTAAGTACTAAAAAGATATAATTTCGCGCTCTTTGGCAAGTTCGAGTCCCCGCCAAAAGGGGGAGTCAGGATCCCCTGGACCCCCGTCCTGGATCCGCCCCTGCATCTACACCCCTACATGCAGAGGTCAACCAGGTCATTGTTGGCAGGAGCTGACAACTGCCTCCCACACCCCCTTGTCACGTGGCAGAGACGGCCTGCCTGCACCGACCCTTTGATGACCCTCCTCAGGCGCAATCAGCATTCCCTTGATCAAAACCCGCGCGGGGTCTTTGACACCTGAGGTTTGCCTTTAAACACGGCCCCAAGTCGCCCTGGGGGGCTATCGGGGGGGATCAGGTTACAGATTGTGTCCTGCCCAAGATTGATTCCTCGGCCCTCAGAAAATACCACTTTTTGTGAGATAAAAAGGGAAGAATCATGCAGAGTTGCAGAAGGGTGTCGTCTTTCGTTGGCTGGATTGATTTCTGTTACTCTTGACGGGGTATTGTGCACTGCTTTTGTATTTTTGCAATGGGTGTGGTCAGCTGTTGGAAATATGAATTCTATTTGAATTA